>OZ025260.1:39083506-39492694 GCA_964019135.1 Arenicola marina | reverse complement strand
GTTGGTACTGACAACCAAATAAATCATCAACATCATTCTGGCGTTTGTGTTGTCCGCACAATCAACATCACTACATTTGCATAGCTTCAAATAAGACACAAAGACCATCAAAAGCTGAAAATAGGCACACATGCATCTAGCAAATGTAAATGCAATTGGGAAAAACTGTATGTCGTTAACTTTATTAATAAACACGCTTTTTCATTCCAATCTTTAGATTTTCCACCAATTGCTTTGGACTTGACAAATTTATCTAGAGGCGGACATAAAGACAGTTTATGTCCAATAACTAAAGTCTGTGTTCACCACCAAGGTAACATAATTGCGAGAACAGTGACCGCAGTGAGACCCGTGAAAAATGGGGTTCCACGACTGGCGGTTCCGCTCTCTCTGGCGACCTCCTGAGACTGGGTTCCAATTGAGTTCCTCGTAACCGTTGTAACGGCAGTGACGGAGGTTCGTAGATAATCGTCGGTTGTGGGCTCATAGACTTCAGTGGTGAGGTCAGAATCCACTTCAGTCGAAGTCAGGCTGCGTTGGCTCTCCTTGCCGCCGTCACTGCCTGAGGTCGGCATACACGACTCCTGAGGACTCTCGCAAAAGAGGCTGTCAACCCTCCAGATCACCCTACCAGGTTGGCAGCCGTTGGTGAGCTCCATATGGTGCGATATAGAGATGGATGCAGACCCCGGATGAAAACAAACCGTGTGTGATTTGGATCAGACCCCAGTCTGGATCATGATGGAAAGAATCATTAGGTTGCAACATCCTTTTCAACCGTATATCATTGGCTCAACAGCGTAACGTCTGCGTAAAGTTAAAATCACGCCATAACAATAGCTCAGTCTACTACTAAGCATGCATATATCTCCCTTAATATTAGAGCTAGAGATCTTTGATTTTATTCAGAATGAGCTACCCTTCAAGGCGCATATTTCGACTGTTATTCCCTTTTTGATTAGTAGCACTCATTTTCGAGTAAAATGAGGTAATACGTTTTGGGGAAATCGCACTGAATGACCTCTGTCAGTTTTTTTGCTTTTTAACAATGGTTCTGATATGTCATAGAAATATAAATAGGAAAGACCCCTGTAAAAATATTAGGTCTTTCTAATGCGTCACGTGACGTCGAGGTGACGTCACTTTTGGAACATACAAAAAATCGTCATAAATCGAAACAAAATAACAAAAATGCGTAAGTGGCGTCAGGTTAATTGTAGGAAAAGTGATCCTTGGCATTTTTTTTTTTTTTAATTTGCCCAATGATGAAAGATACGGATTGTTTGGCGGGTTAGCATTCAACGCATTCGTTGCGACGACTACAAAAATGTGGTTACAGAAAAAATTCTTCCGTCGTAGTAATTAATTAATGTCTTGCAAATGTTAAACTGATATTGTTGTTATCGGCGTATATCCTGCAACTTGCAAATAAAAATAATAAGAAACGTTTTTACGATTGTTACCAAGGCTGGCACTCCATCGATATTTCTCGTCCACTCAATTTCTCCATAGTTCAAAGACATGAAGCTGAAGATTCCGTTAGTGGCAAGGACTATCTGAGCGGGGTTCTTCTGGGGAATAAATATTGGAAATGTCAGAAAGCGCCAAATACACACGAAGTGATATATTACGCAGATGGGACACTTTTGTTCTTATTCGATAAGCAAGAATATATAAATGCAAGTGTTGTCAATTTAAGTAGCGGTTCCAGGACCTCTCTTGACACATCCTCCACACCCAGCGTCTAATCCCCCCCCCCCCCCCCCACCCAAAGACAAAAAAAACTTGCCGTAGGACGTGTTGCCATGCATCAATCCTCAGTCTGCACGCCATGGGCAGTGAGAGATGGCATCATCTAAAGTAGTAACCACCCCCCTAACACTACCCCCACCCCCCTCTCTCCAGAGTCTTGGGGAGTCTTACTGGTGTGCTGTCGTCCCCGAGATTGTATGTGACCTTGTGGAAGGTCATAACCAACCCATGAGTGACCTTGAACGGCTTGTAAGTGTCCTTGAACGACGCCAAGATGTCCTCCGTCGCCCGGATGAAATCTCGGGGGGCGGACATGTGGCGGTAGTAGACAATACCAGCAGTGTTGGCCGTCAGGTCCATGGCTTGTCCCCACAGGGCCAGTCTGTAACGCACCTCTCCGCCTCCTGCCTCGTGGAATGCTATCTCCCCGTGTGCATTGATCTACAAGGAAATTACAATGGCATTTCACGATCAGTCCAAACGTAAAGTCAGTTCCACAAAAAGTTACAGTGATATAATGTTGTACGTTTCATAACGGAGGACTGAAACTACACTGCATTGAGATGGGAGATAAAAAAACTCATGTCTCCGTACCTCGCGTGTTTGTACAGGAGAACCTCCGGCTGGTCGTGGCCTGCACCGTCTGACCAGCGCCCTGGCTTACTTGTGTTCCTCTTGACGGCCAATCTCCGGTTGTCTAAGCTAAATAGTTCCTCCATGAGAGACGGACCATCGTTTGTTTCGGAGAAAACTAAATCTATCCTTAAACCTGAATTTTGCCAAAAGTATAATCTTGCCCGCGCACCTTAAAACATACTTGGTAGAGTAAAAACAAAATCATATGCTACTGCGTAATCAATTAATAGAAACATATCATGTCGTCAACTTGTAAATATATATATATATATATATATATATACATATGAAATTATACTATATAGTTACCTCGATGGCTGCGACGCTCATCTGCATAAAAGGATTATTCCTAGATAGCTGTACCCTCTCTGTGACAGTCTTGCCTGGTTTATACGTCAGATCCCAGTTAGGTCCGTACTGCCAGAGCGCTGTGACTGCTGCATGGCATTGGTGGGGATAAACGCCGAAAAGAACAGATGTGGTGAGTACTGTATGCCAACTCGGCATCGTTTGGCTGTGCTTTTTGGCAATGGTAAGACCATCAAGTAACGCTCAGAGACAATGCGACTGTTAATGCATGGCGGACAACTGGTCGGAAGAAACATAGAGGTGGCTTCAATGCATCATGAGATATCGTGAGATAATTGCCTCGTTAGACGTGATACAATGTCACATACCCCAGTTTAGTATCGAACCAGCGCCCCACTTTCCTAACCCCAGGGACACGCTCCCTTCCTTCTCCCATTGACGTGATATGATTAAAAGTGGTTAAAGCGTCCTGAATGTATATACAACCAACCAACCAACCTATCAATTTCCTTGATTAGCTTGCTCTATGGCATAAAACAGCGCGTGATATGCACATGCCACAAGGTAGGGGCTATTCAGGAAAGTTGGATGCAAGGAATAATGATGATCAAGCAGCTAGTCTCGTTGGCGTGTCTGGGTGTCACCTCTGAAAGTTGATCGCTTATTGCTCCATTTGATCGCTCCCAACAACTCCACATTCATATTCGCCTCATTTTAATGTGCATAATGTACACTGAATACTGGAGCAGAAGCAGTGGGCATTATATGAATTCGTCGGTGAAATAAGATGTTCTTAATGTCAGTATTTGTTGTTCAAGGAAGATTTAACTATTTCAGTGCCTCCTCCTGTTACATGCCACACCCTTGTATCACATGTGTAAAGGCCACAGTCACGGGTACGAGCATGCAGCTCCGGGAAGTTGGAAACCAGAAAGACCGAACGACAAAAAGACCAAAAAGCCCGTTGAAAACCAGAAAGACAGAAAGATGGAAATTCGAGCAAATATAGGGGTCTGGAAGGGGGGCCCAGCGTCCAGTGTCGATTTTGCACAATTATCAGTGTCCAATGTAGATTTTACAAGTTTCGTGTCGTTTATTTTCTAAAATGCCATTATCTGTGTCGATGTAGCATTTTAGATCTTTAATTAGTATCGGAATTTGGGGGTCAATGTCGAATGTACATTTTTTTAAATACGCCTGTATCGAGTTTGGCCATTTACCCCTTCCAGACCCCTGAATAGGATATATACCCTCAAAATAATGAAATATAGCACAAAATACCTCACAAAAACTCAATCGGGCGAGGAATCTGGGTGAGGATTGTTTGAACAATATTAAAACGGAACCCAGCTCTGCAGCTACCGGACTATGAAGGTCGATATGAAGGTAAGCTTTGTTCCGGCTCTCTGTGATGTCTTTACAGATTCAGAGATGCACGTCACTTGTGTGGCCTCCTTCCGTCTCCTGGCCCGGCTGTGCGAGCCACGTTTTATGCCAGGTATATTGACATGATCCAGATGGCGGTGAATCGCTGGTCGCGTCCGGCGGGACGTCCAATCACGTTTGATTTCGTCCGAGCCGTGTCACAGGCGACCAACTGACTGGCGGTGTCAGCCATACAGCGCCGTTTGGTCGTCCAATCAGAGCTCGCCCTTCCGAGCGATTGATGCGGCCGCCCTTTTCAATGCAACTATCCTTTGGCCGCCCCCCCCCCCCCTCCCATCCCCCCGCTCCAACCCCCGACCCTTTGCCTGATGAATACCTGCGGTTTCGACTTGAAGCCCCGTTCTGTGCAAGACGCCATAATCTCTTCAAAATCCTGCATCCGTGTAGGCCTATATGGCCCAATTATTTGTAATTAACAGAACTAGTGCAAGACGACGATGAAAACAAAAATGGTGTGTGATCGCGAGAGTGGATCAAAAACATAACTAAACGGGTATTCCACGCGCGACATGGAGAGCTACGTCATTCTGTCTCATTCAAGGCAGAGTGGATAAACTACTTCCAGAGCTTGAAATTCCTCTGTAGTAGTCTGTAGTCTTTCCTTTTAGCAATTCTGGTCTCTTTCATCTGGTCTTCTAGTAGTCTGAGAATGTTATATTATTTATTATGACGGTAAGCTCTGTTTGTATCTACGTGTGGCTGTTTGCAACGTTACGCGATAACTGTCGAGCGCCTTCAGATATCGTATTTGTGCGTCATAACGCGAGCGTTCGCGGTCTAGACGAAGTCATTCAAGTGAAGACGCTCATTTACGGCAAATTACGGCAATTGTTCTTAGCCGATAGGAGAAAATCTTTTCAGTGGAAACCATTTATTGAGGTCCTTATTACTATAATATACAACTGAAAAGAAGATACTTGCAGAGAAATAAACTCTGCGCGTTGTGTACGCATGTTGGCCACTTAAACTCAAGGTAAATATGAGAATATTAAACAGTTAACACTGAAACAGATAGAACGATGCGTCCATATGTCTTTTTCCGCGAAGCAATCTATACACATGCATCATTTATATATGATTAGCTTTAAATACACGCAAATAAATAATAGCCATGTTGTCGAACGGAAATAATTTATATTTCAATTAGTAAGGCGACTATAGCCAGGAACGGTTGGTCGTTGAGGCAGCGCTGACACCGATTGATGGCCTGAACATGCAAAGGGCCCAGGGCAACAATGACTTATTCTAGTCGCCAAAAATCATTGCCGGGGGCCTGTTCGGTAAGAAATTACTATAAAATTGCAAATAAAACACTGAATGGCACACAAATCTGTGACCCAGAAGGCCTACACCTAACATCCAACTTACGATCAGTTGGTAACCATAAAATATAGCTTCTGCCATTCTGATCACATTTGAAGCACGTGTATTTTTTTCATTATTATTTGGCGGGATATATATATGTAAGCATCGAGCGTGCCGTACATAACCGTTTACAAAGCCGGTAAACCTTTGTCTAAACGAGGGGGGCCCCCAAGCGAGATAAGCCGCCTTTGTTAGGAGTAACAGCTAGCATTCTACCCACACCCCCCCCCCCTCCCCCCTCGCGCCGTCGCCCCCTCGCCCCTGGACCGTTGCACCCTAGATTACCATTCGGGTGGTGTGTTTTCGGGCCGCATTCATACGTTGACACAGCGCTATTCAGCCCATAAAACGGTGTCTTGAGCACTTGACAGGCGTGAAACAAACAAGGGGGAATACATTAAGTAGGCCTATGTATCAACTGTGCTCGTCTTAATACGAATGTATACATATATATTGACATGGTCTCCATGATTGCAGTCATTCGCATTGTGTGGTTGTTGTTGCGACACAATACAAACCTCAGTCTCCAGCTCCCACCACCAGAATGTTGACGTTTATAGGGAGGATTGGCCTGGGCCGTAAGACAGCATTTTGATGGCGGCATTTTGAACAAATTATACGCTTTCTTGGGCTGTTACTTGAATAAAAACCTAAAAGCCACTCCTAAAAAAGGCTTGAAAGTCATACGAAAGTATGCAAAATAGTCGTGCCTACCAAAAATATGCCCCACACCCGCCTGCCCATATTTTGTGGTTTGGCCCGCAATATTGAGCGGTGCCAACGAAAACGGTTAATGGTTTTCCTTTCTCCCACACCATAAAACCAAATCGTCGGAAAGGCCAAACAAACTTTGGGGGTACGGACCATTGCTCACAGAACAACCCCCCCACCCCCGGTCGGAGAACGTTATCAGACCGTTTGGGGAACGTTATAAGAACGTTCTGGGAACGTTAGCGGAACGTTAACAGAACGTTCGGGCACCATTACCCATAACGTTATCTGCTAACCTTCGCACTTCGCGGAACGTCAGCACCAGATAACGTTCTTGGAACGTTATTTATTAAGGTTTTCCTAACTCGTTCCGCGAACGCTATATTGTTAGCTGGGACTGTCTTGTCGACAGTTGATCCGCCCATAAAGGCGATGCTGCTGACCTAATTGGACATATACAAAATGAAGAGTTAGACTGAAGACAGAATAGACATGAATTAAATTACACAAAGCAATAATCAAACATGGACAAACTTGTGAGAAATGAAAATGCTGGTCTCTTATTCGTGCATACTTTTGACTAAAATTGGGCCAGTGGAAGCCTTCGGGACAGTTAAATGATGATGGATGGAATATGCCCCAGATGGGGACCGTCCATTAACCATGGCCTTGATCTATAGTCCAGTACACTGATCAATAGACTAAGGGGGGTCTCTGAGACTTATATATAGATGTGTTTTGTGTGGCCAGGCTTTAACAGCAAAAAACATTAATCGTTAAATATTACAGCATACCGTTTTCCACACGGTCTCGTCATTAGCGAGGACCTCGTCCAACGTGTGTAGGGCGTCTGAGGTCAGGATGGGAAAGGATACTCCATCTGGCTGAGGGGTTGGCGTGCAAGTCATGTTGATGTTGTGAGTGCAAACTTCTATGACTATCTAACCCACGGACACGGTGTGATCTTTCGTTCCTTTATTATTAAATCGCACTAACCAATGATCCGGGAGTGTCGTGACCGGGGATAAACCGTAAGCAATTCCAGTATTCAAACAGTGTGTCTGTTCCCTTCGGTTCTTCTGGAGCAAGTGGCGTGGGAACGCGCGGCGGGAGCGAGTCCGCGAATCGCCGCGCAAAGGCTCATGGGAGTCACGCTCAAATAAAATTAGTATTTCTCTAAATACCGAAAACACATTGCCGACCCGGCAACATTGAGATGCTGGCAAATTTTGCCAAGCATCGCGCCATTGTGAACCTGCTGTTGTTGCAAGTGCTCCAAAGCGTGCAGGAGGGAAATATCATACTCTGTCACTGTCAATGAAATTCAAACAGACTGTAAAACAAAACATGAACTGCATATTGTTATAGGTAACACTATAACCCCTTGGCCTAGCTAAATAAGAATGATCTCTTTAGTTCCACGAGAAAATAATTCACATTGCTATAGAAGTTCAGAATGCATCGGCAGATATATGGTTCTGACCACCCGCCCAGATACGTGTTCTCTATATTTGTCTGCACCCTTCTCCTTTTGGACCAATATCCATTTATATTTTCCATAATTATTTGCCTTGTGTAATAAGGGGCGGATACATGATATAAATTGGCCATTTCCCAATTCACGGTTATTTAATATTAAAAGTCCCAGTTCACGATTAATGAAAATCCTCGATCACGGCTGTCGGCTAATATCCCATTCCCAGTTCACTAAGAACTATTTTCCTCATTCCCAGTTCACAGTGAAATGTAAATTCCCGAGGAACGGAAATACCTCTTGCCCCTAACAGCCAGCTAGTCAAACACTGGGGTAAGATTAAAGTTAATCGTTTGATGTGCTATTCAAGCCTTCACCTGCGCATGGCTGAAGGTTTTGCACTGGTTTGACAGTGTTTGATGTCAAGAAAAAAGCTCCAAAAGAGCTAGGCACTGTGGGCGATAATACAGGTAAGGTCAGAAACTGCATACTCAGTGAGCGTTTTCTGTCTTTGTACCATTATATTAAGTCAGTGCATAAATTACATAATCCGATACTAGTAAGCAGATTGACAAGACAATAATAAAAGTATATATATGCCAAATGAATCAAAATCTCAAAATTCACACAGTCACTTGGAACCATAACTCGCTAGGTGGCGCTGTGTTTTGCGCTAACGGCAGTACGCTGGTACGTAGGCACAATGTTGGGCCGATATTCCTTGGCCAACGCTTGGGTGCAGAGCGCAGATGACGGTCGGTATTACGTCGCGCCTATGTATACTAGCAAACGGTTAGGTTGCCTGCCTAAAAACAACGTTGGGCCGATAAAAGCCATGCTGGCTGGGATAGAGGTAGTCATGGCGTGGAGTCCTCCACTGCGGTGCACGGCTTCTGGAGTACGAGACACGTAATGATAACTTCCCATCAGGGCGCCCACTCGTCATGCCCGATCCATCTTCCAGCGAGCCACTCAGGTGAGGAAGAGGGAGAGGCGTCCGGTGCTTGACGGCTTGCCCTGGCGACCTTTAATCGCCTTTACACGAGGACGAGAAAAAGGAGGCCGTGTGACTGTGTCAGGAAGGAGAGCGATCGTGCTTGGTCATCACATCGGTCGCTTTGTCAGAACGGCTGCACAATTTCCATTGCTTCATATACAACTGGAACCAATTTTGGACATATTTTATAAAACGAATAATTCCTTCACCAATATATATATACATCAAGCAAGGAGTGCGGCGTACTTTTTAACATATAAACTTCGTTGGGAGTATGTCACGGAAGACTGAAACAGGCAATGATTATAGCTTGGCTATAATTAAACCTCTGACAAACTGCCCAAGGCAGGCCGCCTGCTGTGAGAATACAGAGGCGGAGGCTTCCTATAACGGGCAACTGAGCATATATCCCAGAGGGGGTGCGGGCAGCATGCTGAGGATCTGTGACAACTCTAGTCGAGATAATGTCTCTCCAAACAACACAACGGGCACCGGAGTCCACAGTTGCCAGATCCTTCACTTGGATGATGATGTCGGATCTGAGCAGAACACAGTGTCCAATACAGCCCGCGATGCATTCCCTCCCCTTGATGTCATGGAAACGGCGTCAGCCAAGTCAGGGGATGTCAACAGAGACGTGATGGACCCGGTGCCTGGTAACCCGGATGAAGATCTTGCCACCCAAAGGTAAATCGATCATTTTCATTACAATTTGACAAGCTATGTAGGGCTATTAGGTAACTGTGAATGATTTCAAATGTGCCGTGCGTGGTAAATATTTTATTTCTGTGACGAATTGTTTACAATTCGTCTTTACAATTGTACAATTCGTACAAATCCGGGGGTGGGGGCGGGGCGGTTGGATTACTATGGTGAAAGTTTGCAAGGTCTGTGTGCTTGCACTCCAGGGCTCCAATGATGACGATGATAGGTGTCCTCTATGGCCTTGTTTTGCTGGTCGTGGGCTTTGCGTTGCCTGTAAGCAGGACCATCACCCTGAACACTTCCTCCTACGACCTGTATCTAGATGTAAGTACATTTCTGTGTGCGAATTTGTTGCAGACAAATCTTAAGGGAAGTCAATCAAGCTTACACCGAACATGGGCAGAAATCCCTGGCGCTCACGGTTAGAAATAAATCTTTTCTTTCTCATGCAACCTGGTCAGGCTATCTTTCAAAGCTCTAGATTGTGACTCCACGGTGTTCAGAAGTGTCCTATAATATATTCGACGCGTGAACGAGAATTGCTTTATTATATTACCTTCATTCTTCGCGCAGATCTTCTTCTTTTACTGCTACCTCATGGCCTTCATCTTCCTGTGCTACCTGCAATGTGGGGTGGTCGGCAAGTTCCAGCGCCAGGGAGAGACCACTGTCACGTCTGAGAGGGACGGGGACCTTCAAGGCGATGGAACAGGTAATTACAAGTAACACCTACGCCTTCTTCGCTTGTGCATAAAATGTTCGAATAATATATGCATGCTAATAGTGTCATGTTAAAGCAATACATGTAAAACGTTTAATATGTTTTAAATATAAGAGTAATATTGTAAAAATATAAGATCCTTATTATATAAGTGCAAATATATCGTGGCCCACCAATAGATGCTAGATTGTTGAAGATATATTTGCCTGGTGCACGTTTTCTAGGAAAGAACGGTTTTGTTGTGTATTACATAAAGGAACCTGACCGTCGTTTCGTTAAATCTACACATGGTAATACATGTTCACATATATCTTCTTTAGCGCCAAGGCGATAGAACAATATTTGTAGAGTTAGATTGTTGTATGCATAAGCAGTGGCATCTTTTTCTTGCCAAAAATAACATTCATATTGCTTCACTGCAACCCAAACCTTTGCATTTTCGGCAACTGGCGGACTATACATAATATTACGCATGTTCAAGGAAAGCCGGAAGAACCTAGGTGTACTCTTCGTTCTGTAATTGTCGTGACTTTTCTGTGGAAGTAGGTGAATCTGTCCCGGAAGAGGCGCCACCTTGCGAGGCCGAAGAGAACACGAAGCCAGCGCTGACTTTTGATGGTGGAGGCGTCAATCTCTTCTTGAGGCTTGGCGAGATCGGTAAGCAGGCGGGACAATTAGGACAACTTAGGCATAAGGATAATTGATACCAACTGTACCATGGACCACTATCGAAATGTCAGGCTTCAGCCAGAAGAGATGATAAAGCTTGGACCATAGAATGAATGACAAAGAGGGCTAATTAAGGTCGAGAGTGGGTGGGAGAGCCAACAAACCAAAAAAAAAGTTCTGGCCATTTTTGTCACATTGACGTTAACATGCCAGACAATGGGAAAACGCCTTTGAAGATTTTGGAGCCTCTCAAAAATCTAGTCGACAGACTTCACTGCTGAAGCCTAGCCTCATGTTGAACACTTAAATAGCGAAATATAAATATGAACTTTTTTTTGATAAGCTCGATTATAATTAAATAGACCATATAATAGGCTAAAATGAAGATTTTTGGGGGCCTTTCGGCGCGTATGTGCAATCACTGAATATTTTGTGTATTAGCTTGTAACACATCACATACATGCAACTGCGGAGGAACTAACATTTGACGTGTCATGGTTCATATATTGGTTAATGTCATGGGAACCTCAACATGCCCTCATTTGGCCACGGGTCGTAAGTACATTCTCGTATATTTTAAACATATTTCATTACTTTTTATTACTGCATGCTTGCTACCGGTGATCTGCCTTCGTCAAGGTAACAACATCTAAGCGGTTTACCAACTAACTTAGTTATATGAACAAAAGGCCTTGCAATATCTCCTTATGTTCAGTGTTTGGCCTGGGATCTATTCTACTGGAGGGATTCAACCTGGCTTCGCTAAACGCCTACGCCGACTACCCACAGGACTGTTTTGGGGTTCTCTACATCCCCAGCCGCATTCTTCGCATCCTCCTCACGCTCATCCAGAGCTTCTTCATCTTCAAGTACCACGCGGTCAGTCTATTAGCGCACCACGTGTTACCACTGAGTATTCATCAGGAGCTATCAGGGTGCCTGTAAGCCCTGGGCTCAAGCCGATATAGATGCACGCTGGCTAGAAACATGCAACCAGAACATTTAGTTTGATGTTAACAAAATACTAGGATATATACATGTATACGCATATCAATAGGTATTAATAAAACCTGCATAAGCCCTATGTGTTTGGGACAGAGACATATATTTTGTTTATGTCAGTTTTTACTTGAGTAGCTCAAGTACGGGATAATTACAAAGCGGCACCAAAGAAGGTCCGATTTTGACAGGCTGTCATTTTACTCCGGGTTTATTTAGGAAGGTCCTACTGTACCACATATGATTTCCTCCCCTATAGTTTTGTGTGATTTGCACAACTTATTGAATGGTATAATTGTTTAGGCAAAACAAGATCTTTGAGACATAAATTATTAAAATGTATTAATTGTGGTTTATAAATTAATAACAAATATACATATATATCAAATACTCATAATATAAATACAGACATTAATATATTTCACATAATTGATATACGCGCAGCAAGTCATAGTTCCCTATGATAGCATTGGATCATCGGTAACTACTTCTCAAAATATACTATTGGCTGTCACAGTAATGCCTTTTAATTTGTTAGCGTATTTATAGCATGCGTCCTGCACGTTTATGTATAATGCCAACGTATCTTACGGGGTTGGGCTTGTATAAATACCATATTCTTTTCTTTTCTGGTGAAACTATCTATATAATTTTCATATGGTTGTGTACTGAGATCAGATCTTATCTAATACAAACTTTTTGTATCTGCAGATAAAAAGTGAAATTGTATTCGAAGATGTATATAATCATTTCTTGTTATTACGTCTTCTGTTTTGATAAGTTACCATAACGCTGTACGGGTATTACTGGTTCTGCGCGATCAAAGATACTACCAATTAATATTCGTATCAACATGTGCTTTTATTGTGCAATTTATTACGATCGCTTTGCGCTTCAAACTCCTCATATGTTGTAACAGATGATTTAACCTAGTAACCGTTTTTTTCCATTTATCCTGCTGTTATGTTATCTTTTAGACCCCATCTGCACAACGAATGTTGTAGTCCATAGTTTATATTTCTTATATATTCTTCCGTACCTGTTCAAATGTTCTTGGTGTTAGTAGAATTATCCGCTTTCGAGACATTGTTTGGAAATTGTCTTGTCTGTATTGCTTGCACTATCATCTGTACATCTAGAAGGACTTGCATGCAAAGGAAAGTTTCTTAACGGTAGAACAGGTTTAAGCTAGATTTAGCATTTGTCTGCATAAATTTAAAAGGCGTTTCGCGAGAGTACGCTACACGTTACACATATGGGATTGTAAAGCAACCCCAAAAGAACTGGCAAAAATGTCTCAATCATGAGAAATTAGACTATTAGACCACAATACATCAGTCATTTGATAATATTATTGTCGTTTCAACAGATACGCATTCAGGTGCATACGACAATCATGCACTTCGGCTTCCTTCACCTGAGTGCCATGAACGTCTGCATATGGATCGCGGTGTGTGTGGTGGAGACGATGGTCGGCCTGGAGCACTCTTACAGCCGTGATACAGGAGAAGAGAGCACAACAGCAGGGCTGGATGGATATTCACATTCGTGGCAGAACACCGTGACGTTGACTCAGTCACCCCCGACAGGTAGGCTGCGGACTTGCCCTCCTTTTATTGCCTTCCTCCATATAGCCATGTGTTACATATGCGATGAAGATGTATACATAATACTGTAAAAAAAAAACCATTAAATGTATATGAAACGCTTAATGTAAAAACATATCTTCACCAATGGTTATTTTGTTCGGAAGTAATTTGTCAATATAATTGTTGGTGGTACCGGATATTCTGGCCAGGTGACGTCGCTACGGAGACCTGCTATGATATCTACAAAACGACCTTGGTGGCGCAAGCCTTGCCCTTCCTCTTCCCGTGCGTCATTGAGTACAGCCTCATAGCCGCCGCCATCTTCTACAAGATGTACTTTAATGTCGGCCGGGCGCAGGAAGACGAAACGCCGCGCGACGCGAGTGAAACAGCTGATAGCACCGGCCAAGAAGTCATCACCGAACTCCCGAGCCGGCCACCCACGCGTCAACAGACAGACTGCCACCGGGCCAACACGGGACTTTTCATCGGGCTCATCCTCCTGTCCGTCACCTTTATCGCCATGGCATCCTCCTTCATCTTCGTCCAATCAGACAATGACGACACCGATGTGGGTTTCTACGTCTTCATGGGCACCAAGATGGCCTTGTCGGCGTTTGGACTTGTGGCTTGCTGTATTTGTCTGGTCGTCTTTCAGCGGTTTGCGTTGGGAAAACCGGAGAAGGGGGAGATCGACACCACTCTCCTCCTGCTTTCGTACTCCGGGTTGTGCCTCTATTGTGTGATAACCATCATAGCTACCAGTCACTCCTTAGAAAACTTTGGCATCGAGGCCGGTGTTTCGTTAGCAGATAGCTGCATCAAGTGCGTTATGGCAACGGTGCAGGTCATCTTCGTGCTAGATGGCTTAAAACGCAGGGCGCTGTCCCGTGACCAAGAAGACCGGAAACCAGGACGTTCTCTGGTGACCTTTCTGTTCATGTGTAACCTGTCGCTCTGGTTAATGCATACATTTCACCTGGCTGACGAATCTCCTATACTGATGGGCTACTATGGAACCCTAGCCTGGAGTCTGCTGTCCCACGCGAGCAGCCCACTCGTTATATTCTTCTACTTTCACTGCATGGTTTGCCTCGTAGAAATCTGGATTAATGCTTACAAATTCAAGACTACGAAGGGGTAACCTAGCTTGCACATATTTCATGCATGGCATAAGAACAATCCCACCACCAACTTCAATCTTTGATTAGTTTCCTTTTATGGACGACGTGTTATGATAAAATAATTGGATCACTAAACGATAAATTAATTAATAACAAATATTGTGCGGGATGGAATTAAAAGTTGATGCGCTTAAATTTCGATAACAGTAAACTTTCAAGGACACTGAAGTGAAGTAACATTATTTTAATGACTACGTACTATATATTATAACTATATACGGCTGTGTGTCTCATACATGTAGTTATTTGAGGTAATTGTATGTTGCTATTTGTCAGGCGACGCTATAGCGGTAAAAGGTAAAGCGACGTATTTACTTTAATATATTCTTCTTCTCCTTCTTTGGGGCGGGGGGGGGGGGGGGCGGCTGGCTTAAATTGACTTCCAAAGCTCGTTAACAAGTAGTGTGTGAAAAAAATGCTTTTTTGCTTTTTTTGTGGCAATAAAAACTACTATTATTACCTTATTATTTATCTGATATTTGCCGCGAACATAGTTGCCGATGAATGACCCGGAGATACAACTAAATTTGATAGCACCCACTCATAGATTCCATTAAGTGTGTAATTTGCATATTGTCCCTTTTAACTTTCCATATAGCCATCAGCGCCACCTAGGGCCGATCCAATACAGCCGTTGGAATAAATAATTGTTTTTGTACAGTGAATCGACAAATCAATGCACGTATGGGCCTTATTGTTAGGGCAGATGAACAATGTAAAGGGGTCAGCGGTTCTCCATTGACAAAGGTTCGGGTGGGAAGGGAGGGGGGGGGGGAGGGGAGTGCGTATGTACTGATCGACTGAAACCATTCGGTAGTGGGGTGTGGACCCTACTCCAAACATTGACATCATCAGGAATTAGTTGTATGTAGGCGTTATATTCAGATAAAATTGTTTTGTGCCTGAGCGAAACGACAATTTCAGTGCAAATGCATGGCAGCGCACAGTGCATCATGCACCAAATACAGTGCTTATTTTACAATGAAAGCATTTGGATAGATAGATATATGTTAAACTCATTTTTGGTAGTAGCTTCTTCGATCTACATGAATATTGAAAGTTCACGAATGAAACGCACATGAATGAAAAGTACATGGATGAAAAGTACATGGATGAAAAGTACATGGATGAAAAGTACATGGATGAAAAGTACATGGATGAAAAGTACATAGATAACACATGGATGAAAAGTACACGGATGAAAAGTACATAGATGAAAAGTACAAGGATGAAAAGTAAAGTTTGTGGCCTGATTACCCGCCATACTATAATTTCCCATGATTGAGGCACATTTTTCCAGTTCTTCTCGGGCTCGCTTTACAATCCCAACTTCGAATAATCTGGGTGTAACGTATCATTCACGAAAGGCCTTTATACTTTATACAGACCATTAACGGCCCTTAGGCTGCTATACCGTAAAACTGCTGCCTTTTATATGCTGTATCTCGTTCTAAGTGTCAGTAGCTTACAGTACAGGCACGAAAATTTGCAAGCATGTTTAGCATGTCTAGAGCTCGAAAGCGGATAACTTTATTAAGGTAAGCCACCCATAATGAGCTTCGGCGATTTTGAACAGACCTCGGTAAACATCGGCAAAAATCGGCGGGCTGTAGCCCTGATATTTTAAGCAGTCTTAATGAAACAAAGCACGAATAAAACACTGCAAAAGAAGTGGTGACATAAGTAAAATAATTAGAACATCGTATAATAAGCTTCGGCGATTTAGAGAAGACCTCGGTAAACATCGACAAACACCGGCGGGTGTCAGTGAAAGGGGAATCCCTAACTCGTTACGTCATTCACAGGGAATCCCCAATTCGTGACGTCATTCACAGGGTATTTCCCCGAGAATGGCTCTTCGTGATAAATTCCGAATATTCAAGAAAAAAACATGGAGAAAACGTGTAAATAGTTCAGAAAACATTCGTGTAGATAATAATTATATCGGAGACCATTATATATAACCAGATTTATTAAAATGTGAGCACAAGGCGTAAATTACTGATAATTGGTGTGAAATAAGCTGCTCCAAAAAATATTTCTGAAATAACATTTTCAAGTTTCAGGACGTGTTTCTCGGGAAATTTGCACGGCTACATATATTTTTCTTTATTTTTGTTACAAGAACTATGTTTTTAGAAGTTTTTAAACGTGGTTTGGTGTCAAGATTTTTATTTTTGATGAAATTATAGCCAATTTTGTGAAGGTGGTGATTTCGAATTTTGGCAAAAACGATCCTGTTTTTGCATAACTGCACTTTTTTATTGCCATTCTGTTATCTTTTGTGTCTACTATTTACATTGTTGAATATCATTCCTGTATTGCACTAGGTTTAAGCTTTCCAAAGAGCTATTACTGATGATAAAGACTTCATATTGAGCTGAATTGTAGCAAAATTACATATTCGTGGTAGATCTAGATCTAGGTGTCAACTTTTGGTCATTTTGTGAAATGGGGGTATACTTGGAAAATGGAGCATATTTTTTTAACGGGACGGTAAAGTATCCTAAAAATTCACCAGAAGGTGTGTAATTTGGTATATTTTCATAAAATAATCACAAATACAGAGTTCTTTTACCTTGCTATTATGGGTGGCTTACCTAAAAACCAAGAATATGTAGCTACGGAAGAAATTTGAACTAGATCTAGATCTATATCCATATCCACAAAGCGAACCCTGACAGCCCGAGTAAACAGGTAAAACCGTGACGCCAAATAAAACGTAGATCTATATTTTAGCTTGTGAGCTTATGAGCTTCACTTCACCTGATCAAGCGAAAACGCTGTTAACCAATATCTATACTCTATTCGTCTGTCGCTGACACATTCGGTTTATGCAGGTTTCACTATACCTATTTTTATATAAGAAACCTAGTATTTTGTTAGATCAAATTAAGCTGAAATGTTGTAAATGTAAATTAACCCCCGTGGTTGAGTAGATCTAGACTAGATTCTATAGGCACCCGCCTCTACAACTTGACAAGTTCTCCCGCTTACAGCCCATGCAGAAACATTGCGTCGAAAAATATGTGTCATCATGCGAAATCTTGTTGCGGGTTGTGCAATTATTTTAAACTTCCCAAGGCAAAATTGGCCCCATGTTTGTAAGTATAGATCTTCTTTCTCAACTAAAGTTGACTAAAGTTTTATAAAAAGCAAAAACTGCCTAATATACATAAATTAAAGTGCAAATGTCTCGATTTTCTTACTTTCTTCACCACTTCAGATATGTTATTTTTAAATTATGCAGAACTGAACAGCTCTTTCGACATTTAACATCATTGTACACTGTGACATTGATATAAAGACTTTACAAGAGAATAATTCCAAAGAGAAAGCACAAATATCAGAATTTTCTAAGGCGAAGAGCTGTTCGCGCGAACGTTTCTGTTGGGTCTCACTATCACGTCCGCGCGTCGGTTATAAATAAACACGCCACACAGACGACGACACCTTCACTTCTGAGCATTCCAAGTTCAACAGATCTCAAGTTCAACAATCGTCACGATGTCTGCAGCGTCTCCCAAGAAGAAGACTGTCCGCAAGGTAGCGAAGCCTAGTGTTCACCCTCCAGTCGCCGAGATGGTCGCCACGGCCATCAAGACGCTGAAGGAACGCGGTGGTTCATCTCTGGCCGCCATCAAGAAATACATCTCGGCCAACTACAGAGGCATCGACATGGTACGTCTGGCGCCAGGCGTTTCCTCAAGAAGGCGTGCGTAGCCGGCGTCCTGGTTCAGACCAAGGGAGCTGGTGCCTCTGGCTCTTTCCGTCTAGGAGCTGTTGCCAAGAAGCCTAGGCGAAAAAGCCCAAAGCAAAAAGCCAAAGGCAAAGAAGCTCAAGGCGAAGAAACCAAAAGCAAAGAAAGACAAGAAACCGAAGGCGAAGAAAGCCAAAAAAAACCGCGGCAAAGAAGGCCAAGAAGCCAGCAGCAAAGAAAGCCAAGAAGTCAGCGGGTAAGAAACCAAAGGCAAAGAATGCCAAGAAGCCAGCGGCTAAGAAACCCGCAGCAAAGAAGGCCGCCAAATAGACGTCTTCGTCCGGTATATCTGTATCTTGCTTCAAACGGTCCTTCTCAGGACCACCCCACCTTCCAAAAAGGAAAATCAGTGCATGACTGCTAAGCTTAACTCTTTTTTCCCCCAAAACTGCTTGTAAATTTAGGCATGTGCTGTTTAACATATGTTGTTTAAACGTAAACATTGCAGGATGGTAATACACCATCCGTCCCGGTTTGTTTTTTTGTCATCAACTTTTCGCGTGCAGGTTTGTTAAATATGCAGCTCAGCGTGGTGATCACTAAATCCACCGATGAAACAAGTGTCGGTCAATCTCACGACCAGACGACAGAACGTAGAGCGAACGCTGGGATATGACTGCAAGCTCCCCGCACGGTGGCGCTACGCAAGCTAGCTTTTACCGCTGCTGTCGGCCGGGGGCCAATTTAAAAAAATTAAAAACATAAAAATAACGAGCTTTGTGTATTTAATACAGCAAAACACATCTTGTACCCTTTCGAAAAAGTTATGATTATGACAGAACTCTTTCTTTTCATCACCTGATTTCATGTGTTATTATACTTACATAGTATAGGCTTAGGCTGGGTCCCAGCACTTATTTGTAGAAATGCACGACGCATTTTCCCTATCAATTTGCGCAGCGTCGCCCTGGCGAGCGAGTGTAAAAATGCATTGAAGCCGTAGGCGACAACAGAGATATAATAGACCCCTAGCGGAGTGAATCGAAGGCAGAGAGTGCTATGACTGGTGCTCAGGAGGAATGGCAACGCAACCCTGGGTATTTGAAAATGGGGGCGGGAGATTGGTGGTGGTTGGGGGGGGGGCGGGGGGGGGTGGTTCTCTGCTCTCTGAAAATTTGCGGTCGGGTGGCAGTTCACCATTTTTTTTCTATGACCCGGGGGGAAGGTAGGGGGGGGTTCCACACTTCAGATGTCAGATGGCCTTGATTTTGCATTGAATAACGGCGCTCTTCTTCAAATATGTCGACTTTAACAGTCCCTAATATCCTATCACTTGAGAAGGGGGGGAGCGGGGGGGTTAAACCCTCAAACACCCCCCCCCCCCACTTCTTGGATCCGCTGCTACAACGTACGATACACGCCTACTGAAGTTCTTTAATCAGTATTTAATCAGTATCGTCTTTGTTGCAGCTTATGAAATATGTACGAATGTTCGATGTCCAGTTAGCGCCTAGCTGCCGCTCTTCGGTGTTTCTTTACACAGGTTGATAACGCATTAAACCCGCTAACTGGGACAAAAGTGTAGGGTATATAGGGTATATATGCGATACGCATTATATATATACATAAAACTATACTGTTTCTCTTCTTCAAGGCTTTCGTAAGGTTTGAAGTCGGTCCAAAAGTTGTTGTTCCATCGATGCGTAGGCCCACGTGCGCCACTGGGTTGTCGTTGCTGCCTTCCGTTGTCTGTATGGTTTTTGATTTTCAATGCTTTGTCTGAATATCAGTTCAAGATTTCTATGAGTTATCTACTCCTACACTGCTGTACGTCACCCTATAAAGATCGACTACCGTAGAATTATTGGCCAACAACTGGGCAAAATGCACTACCATCAGAGATCGTATGGTACCTAACCTAATCTCTGCTACCGTTATGAATCCGCCGGCAGGTATGTTGGCATGGCCACGATTGACGTCAGAGCAGCCCTTGGATCACATACTGGTAAAAGTTGAAAGATAACAATCATTTTAATGGTGTATTACACGGGCACAAAGCTATAGCTGAGTATTAACAGCTTTAAGTGTACGCACTTCTTGCCTGATAATATAACAGCCACGGAAAGGCTTCGCATATATTAAAGCTCTTTATGACTAGGATAGTTTTGATTCGAGGCCCAAATTTATAATAATGCAGGCTTTGTTAAAGCGGGTGTCCAACCTAATTTAATCGCGATCTGCACCGAAAGTTCACATCTTAAAATTAAATTGGCGAGTGTTAACGCTTCGTTTCGGCCGACTGGTAAGGAAAACAAAATTAAGGCAACCCACCCCCAGCAATGTCAAGCAGAGCGCCATTTTGCCGGGAGCAGTGACGCGTATTTGTGACTATTCATGTGGCACCGCCTTATGTTATCACTCGCGGACAGAGAGATCAGGGCCGCGATTTACAGATGAACAGCGGCAGTTCCAAGCCGCGTAGTAGACCATGATCTTAGTGTTTCATGGAAAAGTACCATCCAAACAAATTGATATACGTCTTGCGACGATTGACTCCGCAACAATGCCATGAATGGAGTTAGAATCGCAGTTCTTTATATTAGCGATGATCACGCGCTCTTGTTTTGCTCACACAATAGGCGTAATTTCCGGTTTGAATAAATTAGAGTATCGCCTCCTGATTGGTCAATCGCCGACACACCTCCAAAAAGGGCTGCCGCCTGGGTAGGCGGCGGAATCGTGCCCGGCGGTCACTTCTAAATTTTATTGTGAGCTATAGATAGGACGAAAAATTATAAATTAAAAATTATATGAATATGTAAATCAGCGTTAGAGGCCAAGCTGGCGGTTCCCTTTAAACTTCCTTCACAAGGGGATTTGTTTCCGTAAACTAGTACTAATGCGAATGCATCCCTCTTTTTTGGTGTGCCGTGCAAGGTCTGTGGCTTACTTAGTTATTTGTACGTACTTATGATGCATGCATGCATGCATCTCGCGGTTACGTTACGTTAACCGCCCCTTGTCGCGTATATAGCTTTCTCTTTGAGACGTACGTCTATGCCTTGACTAGTGCTGTGTTATGTTTATGTATTACATTTGTTTGGGCTAATAACGATCTCTACCTTTTATTTTGTTCTGTCGCTGGTTAAGGGCGAGAGCGGGTGGCGCCTTGCGGGTTTTTTCAGAACTGAATTCAATTTTTTTTTTTTTTTTTTAGGATTAAATGGCAACCAATATCAATCTATGTCACATCAAATAATATTTCCTCCACCAAATTTGCATGTCATTGATGTATTAAAAGCAAATACCAATATATTTAGTGATTGCATATATGTGCCGAAAGGCACAATTGTGACAATTCGTCATTTTTGGCCTATTTTATAGCCTATTTTGGTTACAAAAGAGCTTATAGAACAAAAGTTAGTTCAGTAACATATCGTTTTTTTGTTATTTTTGTATTCACCATGACGCTAGGCTTCAGCAGGCGGTTTTTTGTGGAAGTCTGTCGACCAGTCTTTATAGGGGATTTAAAAACATTGAGAAAAAAACACATTTATAGGATTTTCCAATTGACCGCCATGTTAAAGCCAATTTGACAAAAATGCCCCAAATTTTTTTTTTAGTGAAGTGACATATATTTTTTATTACATTTTCAGGTAGATCTATACATGATACTTATCTAGAGAAAAAATCAAAAAAATCTGTTGACGAATTTTTTTTGACCCCCCACCCGCTCTCGACCTTAACATTTAAACTGCATTTTCTAGAGGCGCAATCTTTGATTAGATTTAATTTCGGCGCGACATTCCGGGCAAAAGCCAAAAAAAGTCTGGCCCCGACAAATTAGTACCGTTAAGATTATCCTGAATCTTTATGGTCAATGCATTTTTTAATTACTTCATCAAGATAAATCTCTGGTCCTAGCCTGTACGATCCAGTCGTTGTACGTTTTGTTTTTTTCATTTTGATGAATTTTAAAGGCCGTCATATTAATATTACAAAAAGGAACGGTCTCACTCTATCGCCCCCAGCCCACTAACCACCCTAACCCCCACCCCCAGCCCACTAACCACCCTAACCCCCACCCCCAGCCAACTAACCACCCTAGCCCCCACCCCCAGCCCACACCCCCAGCCCACTAACCACCCTAACCCCCACCCCCAACCCACTAACCACCCTAACCCCCACCCCAGCCCACTAACCACCCTAACCCCCACCCCCAGCCGACTAACCACCCTAACCCCCACCCCCAGCCCACTAACCACCCTAACCCCCACCCCCAGCCCACTAACCACCCTAACCCCCACCCCCAGCCCACTAACCACCCTAACCCCCACCCCCAGCCCACTAACCACCCTAACCCCCACCCCCAGCCCACTAACCACCCTAACCCTCACCCCCAGCCCACTAACCACCCCAACCCCCACCCCCACCCCCAAATTAGGCGCAATTAGGACCATTATTATTATATTATAAAAAAATATTATTCGACTCGATGTATTGACCGCAAAACCACAACGATAATTCTGGTCCCCTTGGGATGCTCTGCCAACTTTCCAAATCGAGCTCGAGTATTATCTGTTCCATAAAATCTTGGTTTATGTTATTGACGAATGAATCAGTAGGTTTGTGTGTCCGCTAAGAAATGGTATACAGATAGATAATGGGCCGATAACTTCAGGCACCAGACCTATAAAACAAATACAGAACACTAAGATAGCATGCAATTTCATTGATTAAAGAAAACAGGGCTAAACATTTGTTCATTTTATACAAAATTTGAAATATTGTTTATCCTCAATTGTAATTGTATCTCCTTTTCATTCCAGTGTTCAGTTTCCAGTTCATGGCATAGTATATGTGATATTGTTTCGACTTATCCGATGAATTAACTAAGAGGTAAAGCTCACTTATAGCTTTAATGTATTAAATTTCGCCGACACGTTACATGGGAGATACTGAACGAAAAATTGGTTGGGGGTTTAACCAATCACATTTGCGCTCCACATTCATATTTCGACGGAGTGACGGAGATCAATAATAAGAGGCAGAATACATGAATAATTTATTTGACAATCCAAAGTCTCAAAACGCCTCGCTTACCTCTTTCGAACTTCGTGTGGCAGAGCCAAGAGTCATAATGCATTCATGTATCTTGTAATGTATGATCGGTAGGGCATAATTATTCAGCGCATCGCGATGAGATTTTGCGGGTCGCCATCTACCGATGGAGTGGCGAGTCTGGTGTGACGTCGTGTGACGCGTTATCCTGTCTGGGTAATTTGACATAGCGGAAGAGACAGCCAGGTACGAAAGACCAAACAGAATCCAGTGAAATATCTGCCATCCTGCCTGATGTTTTACGTTTTACGTTTTACACACATTTAAAGATTTGACTGGAAAAATGAAGACTGCTGTTTGTACAGATGAAAGTACCCGCCGCTAACCCGGTGGGTGTTTTACCGGTACTTAACCGGTGCCTTACGGGTGTTTCACGGTTGGTACTGACAACTAAATAAATCATCAACATCATTCTGGCGTTTGTGTTGTCCTCACAATCAACATCACTATATTTGTATAGCTTCAAATAAGACACAAAGACTATCAAAAGCTGAAAATAGGCACACATGCATCTAGAAAATGTAAATGCAATTGGGAAAAACTTTATGTCGTTAACTTTATTAATAAACACGCTTTTTCATTCCAATCTTTAGATTTTCCACCAATTGCTTTGGACTTGACAAATTTATCTAGAGGCGGACATAAAGACAGTTTATGTCCAATAACTAAAGTCTGTGTTCACCACAAAGGTAAGATAATTGCGATCACAGTGACCGCAGTGAGACCCGTGCAAAATGGGGTTCCACGACTGGCGGTTCCGCTCTCTCTGGCGACCTCCTCATAATGGGTTCCAATTGAGTTCCCCGTAACCGTTGTAACGGCAGTGACGGAGGTTCGTAGATAATCGTCGGTTGTGGCCTGATTGACTTCAGTGGTGAGGTCAGAATCCACTTCAGTCGAAGTCAGGCTGCGTTGGCGTTCCTTGCCGCCGTCACTGCCTGAGGTCGGCATACACGACTCCTGGGGACTCTCGCAGAAGAGGCTGTCGACCCTCCAGATCACCCTACCAGGTTGGCAGCCGTTGGTGAGCTCCATATGGTGCGATGTGGAGATGGATGCATACCCCGGATGAAAACAAACCGTGTGTGATTTGGATAAGATCCCAGTCTGGATAATGATGGAAAGAATCAGTAGGCTGCGCCATCCTTTTCAACTGTATCGGTTTATGCTGGACCTTATTTAGCAAAAGGGTCACTTCGGCCCAGTGAGTTTAGGATCGGTTTATTACGGACCTTATGTAGCAAATAACCGTAGCCAAGTGAGTGTGGGATGGGTTTATTCCGGACCACAGCAATGGACCACAGCCAAATCAGTGAGAGAAGGTTTGTAGCAAATCTAGGGCCTCATATGAATTACTTTACCGACATAGATTTTCACATGAGCATCATCTTCACATCATTATTTTGGAAGTAATAAATATTAAATGAGTGATAATCACATGGTACCCAGCGATAATCAACATGATAGCAGGCAACAGTATGTGCTGACGTCACTTCCGCTTATCTGCCCCAGGATGGAGATACAGCATTTATCGCATTAGTTGCGACGACTACAAAATGTGCTTACAGAGAAATGTCTTCCGGTGTAGTAAATAATTAATGTCTTGCAAATGTTAAACTGATATTGTTGTTATCGGCGTATATTCTGCAGCGGTTTTACGATTGTTCTTACCAAGGCTGGCACTCCGTCGATATTTCTCGTCCACTCAATTTCTCCATAGTTCAAAGACATGAAGCTGAAGGTTCCGTTAGTGGCAAGGACCATCTGAGCGGTGTTCGTCTGGGGAGTAGATATTAGAAATGTCAGAAAGCGCCAAAAGTACAAGAAATGATATATTACGCAGAAGCGCCATTTTGATGAAATATATAAATGCAAGTGTTGTCAATTTCGGTAGCGGTTCTAGGACCTCTCTTGACGAACCCTCCACACCCAGCGTCATACCCCCCTCCCCCCCCCCCTCCCACCGCCACCAAAAAAAACAGACAAAAAAACCTCTTGTCCTGGTTCCGGGGTCCGCCGCTGAGCTTTTCGATATCTCCCAACTTCAGTAACAAATCAGACAATTGCGAGAAGACAGAGGGTAGGATGTGTTGCCATGCATCCATACTCAGTCTGCACGCCAGGGGCAGTGGAGGATGGCATCATCTAACTCCCCCCCCCCCCTCCCCCTCTAACACCACCCCCACCCCCCACTCTTCAGAGTCTTGGGGAGTCTTACCGGTGTGCTGTTGTCCCCGAGTTTGTATGTGACCTTGTGGAAGGTCAGGACCAACCCATGAGTGACCTTAAACGGCTTGTAAGTGTCCTTGAACGACGCCAAGATGTCCTCCGTCGCCCGGATGAAATCTCGGGGGGCGGACATGTGGCGGTAGTAGACAATACCAGCAGTGTTGGCCGTCAGATCCATGGCATGTCCCCACAGGACCAGTCTGTAACGCGCCTCTCCGCCTCCTGCCTCGTGGAATGCTATCTCCCCGTGTGCATTGACCTACAAGGGAATGAAGATGGCATTTCACAATATCAGTTCTAGTATAATGTCACAAACATAAAGGCAGTTCCACAGAAGGTCACAGTGATATCTTGGTGTATGTTTCAGAACGGAAGAATGAAACTACTACATTGGGGATGGAAGACAAAACTCATGTCTCCGTACTTCGCTGTCTAAGCTAAATAGTTCACCCCTGAGGAACGGACTATCATTTGTTTCGGAGAAACAAAATCTGACCTTGAACCTGAAGTTGGCCACAAGTATAATCTGGCCTGCGCACCTTAAGAAAACATAGGGGAATATGGGGCAAAATGACCCATCGGGGTCAAATGGCCCACCACAATATCGCGCACTTGCGGTGCTGCCACCTGTATTGAAGCGTTTTATATTTGTTCCTGTTTGTTACGTGATACCTTAACAAATCTACATGGGCGCTGAAGCAGACAGCTGACCTTTGTTACCGAAGTAAAAGATTCTGGGCTGTTGCCATCTATGGTAAATACTGGAAGAAAGTAGAGCTTAGTGGATACTAGCTTGGGGGAAAATTTTGATAAATTGACACGATCAAAGATAAGTCCAAGTCAAGTCAAGCCCTAAACGTAATTCAGATGCGGAATATACTGCACCGTAGTTTTCATACAGCGGTTAAGGTTAGTAACAGGGGCAAAATGACTCAGTGGGCCGTTTTACCCACATCCAATTTATTATGTATACTCTAACAGAAACGATTATCTTTAGAAAACTGGATGATATATCCACTGAATCGGAACATCTTTGATGATCACGAATATGCTTGAAGAAGAAAACGATGTGTGTCACAGGGAGCTTGAAGAAGGGAGAGTTGTGCGCCCCTGGGAGCCGGAAGCCTTGATTGAGGCAGAGCCAGGCGGTACGCGACATCATGTCTCCATTCGATACATGCGCACTCCCAAAACCTACTAGACTTCCAGTTAGAAAGACAAAGCCAAGTAACAGGCAATGTCCCGCTACGGTTCCCACCAACAGAAAGAGTGTGGCAAGGCCAGGCTGATTTCGAGAAGTCAGAAACCTCGGAGAAATTAAGGGTCATTCCTTCCAGCAGCTCGTCAGGATAAGACGCAGATGGGGAGGGGGGAGTGGGGTGGGCACTATTATACAAATCTGGTGGGGGGTTCCGCAGGTGCCTTGATGCCTGAGAGAGCGAAAGATACTGTAGAAAATGTAGAAAAAGATACTCCTATAGAGCGGACATTTATGATGAAGATACCCCTATAGAGTGAATATTTTAAAACATGCGATCGTGGGGAAGGTGGGGGCTTTGAAAATGTGCGTTCATAGAGCGGATTTGGGCGGTGAAAAGGGGGGGGGGCTTTACCCCGGAACCCCCCTAACCCAGCAATGTATTATTTACCCCCCCACAACTCGATTCACAACACTACTGTTGTCAGTTTACCGAAAAATGGCTCTTTTTATAGCACTGTTTGTCCTCCAAAAAGTACAAATAAAGTTAAGGTGGTCATTTGGCCCCATGTTTCCCTACCTGGTTAAGTAAAAACAAAAGCCTTATGCTCTTAACTCTTAATCAATTAATAGAAACATATCATGTTGTCAACTTATATGTATATATATGAAATTATATTATATAGTTACCTCGATGGCTGCGACCCTCATCTGCATAAAGGGAATATTCCTAGGTAGCTGCACCATCTCAGCGACAGACTTGCCTGGTTTATACGTCAGATCCCAGTTAGGTCCGTACTGCCAGAGCGCTGCGACCGCTGCATGACATTGTTGGGGATAAACGCCGAAAAGAACAACTGTGGTGAGTACTGTATGCCAACTCGGCATCGCTTGGCTGGGCTTGTGGCAATGGTAAGACCATCAAGTAACGCTCACACACAATGCGACTGTTAATCCATGGCGGACAACCGGTTGGGAGAAACATAAGTAGCTTTTATTAAAACTTGCACCATTGGCTTCCTTGCATCGTGAGCTATCGTGAAATAATTGGCTCGTTAGACATGATACAATGTCACATACCCGGGTTTAGTAACAAACCAGCGCCTCACTTTCCTATCCCCTGGGGGCATGGTTCCACTCTCCCTTCCTTCTCATATTGACGAGATATATGAACAAAAGTGGTTACAGCGTTCTAAATATACAGCCAACCAACCAACCTATCACTTTCCTTGATTAGCCTGCTGGACGGCATAAAACAGCGCGCGATATGCACATGCCACAAGGTAGGGGCTATTCAGGAAAGTTGGATGCAAGGGATAACGATGATCAAGCAGCTAGTGTCGCTGGCGTGTCTGGGTTTCACCACTGAAAGTTGATCGCTTATTAGGGGGGGGGGGGGCAAGGGGGGGGGGGTCGTGTTCTCAAGTCACGAAGAATACATTTCTTGATTCCCAGGTCTCGATGAAATAAAAGGAGAACTATCAGTATACAATGGAAGAGGCGGATAGATGATATAAATTGGCCATGGCCCAATTCACGGTTATGTAATATTAAAATTCCCAGTTCACGATCAATGGAAGTCCTTGATCACGGCGGTCGGCTAATATCCCATTCCCAGTTCCAATTATTTTCCTCATTCCCAGTTCACGGTGAAATTCCCGAGGAACGGAAATACCCCTTGCCGCCCCCCCCCCCCCCCCACCCACCCCACACCCGTATTGCTCCATTTGATCGCTCCCGACAACCCCACATTCAGAATCGCCTCCTTTTAATGTCCATAATGTACAATGAATAGAGTGAATGGAGCTGAATGGAGCAGAAGCAGTGGGCATTATATGAATTCGTCGGTGAAATATAATGTCTGTATTTGTTGTTCAAGGATAATTTAACTATTTCAATGTCTCCTTAAGTTACATGCCACACCCTTGTATCACATGTGTTCATGCCACAGTCACGGGTGCGCGCAGCTTCGGGAAGTTGGAAACCAGAAAGACCGAACGACAAAAATACTAAAAAGCGTGTTGAAAACCAGAAAGACGGAAGGGGGGCCCAGTGTCCAGTGTCGATTTTTCACAATCGTCAGTGTCCAATGTAGATTTTTCCCCACGTTTCATGTCGTTTATTTCCTAAAATACCAGTATCTGTGTCGATGCAGCTTTCTTTAATTAGTAACGTAATTTGGGGGTCAATGTCGAATGTACATTTTTCAAATATGCCTGTGTCGCGTATGGCCATTTATCCCTTCCAGACCCCTGAATAGGATATATATACCCTCAAAATAATTAAATATGGCACAAAATAACTCATAAAAGCTCAATCGGGGGCAGAATCTGACACAATTCGATTGAAAAATGAAGATTTGAAGGATTGTTTGAACAATATTAAAACGGAACCCAGCTCTGCAGCTATCGGACTACGGAGGTTTATATGAAGGTAAGCTTTGCTCCGGTGTAGCATGATAACCTGTCCGCCGTGACAAAGTGTCCGGCTGACGTGCGCGCATCCGCAGCGAATGGGGTTGCTATGTAAATAACGCATTTTTGTTAGGTTTAGGGTAGGTTATGGTTAGGTTAGGGTCAGGGTCAGGGTTAGGGTTAGGGTTAGGGTTAGTGACATGAAAGAATCGTGGCCGGACAGGTTATCACGGGCGGATAGGTTATTATGTTACACCGGCTCTCTGTGGTGTCTTTGCAGATTCAGAGATACACATCACTTGTGCGGCCTCCTGACCGGCGATGCGAGCCACGTTTTAGGCCAGGTATATTGGCATGATCCAGATGGCAGTGAATCGCTGGTCGCGGTCTGGCGTGCCGTCCAATCACGTTTGAGTTCGTCCGAGCCGTGTCACAGGCGACCAACTGGCGGTGTCAGCCATACAGCACCGTTTGGTCGTCCAATCAGTCCCCCCCCCCCCCCTCCGCACCCTTTGCATGATGACTACCTGGTGTTTCGACTTAAACCCCGTTCAGAGAGCTAACGCTACGCAAGACCCCGTAGTCCCCACCCACCGCCATAATCTCTTCAAAATCCTGCATCCGTGTAGCTATATGGCCCAATTATTTGTAATTAACAGAACTAGTGCAAGACGACGATGAAAACAAGAATGGTATGTGATCGCGAGAATGGATCAAAAACATAACTAAACGGGTATTCCACGCACGACAGGTTGAGCTACGTCATTCTGTCTCATTCAAGGCAGAGGGGATAAACTACTTCCAGAGCTTGAAATTCCCCTCTGTAGTAGTCTGTAGTCTTTCCTTTTAGCAATTCCGTCTTCTGGCAGTCTGAGAATGCTATATTATTTATTATGACGAACCTCGGTCGGTTCTATTTGTCTCTATGTGTGGATGTTTGCAACGTAACGCGATAACTGTTGAGCGCCTTCAGATGTCGTATTTGTGAGTCATAACGCGAGCGTTCGCGGTCTAAAGGTTAAACACCAATAGAAACCATCCCCATTATGAGCAATGGAAAAACCCAAATTTTCAACCCCATGCCAGAGAAAAATCGGTACCCATGTTTGACTATGTGGGCCATAGGAAATTATAGAGCAAATATCCAACTTTATTTTAAAAACAAGCAAAATATAGGTTGACGTGCGATATTTTTTGCTACAGCTCATAGTATGACACCGTCCCCTAGCGCAACCCGCCGAAAATTAGAGACCCCGCCATTCAGCATGTGATGAGGTCGACCGGACCACGCACCCGTAACATCCGCATGCATGATTAAATGCGTCACAGATTAATTGAACAGACATTTTACTGGCTAAACATCAGTCAAACAACCAATATATACAAAGAAATAATTAGTAACCATATAACCCTGATATACGACCATATTTTAGGCACTACTTAACACCATATACTTTTCTACGCACCACATATTGGTGTGTAACCTAGACGACGTCATTCAAGTGAAGACGCTCATTTACAAATTAAAGCAATTGTTCTTACCCGATTTGAGAAAATCCTTTCAGTGGAAACCATTTATTGAGGTCCTTATTAATAACAGACAACTGAAAATAAGATACGTGTAGAGGAATGTGCTGCAAAATGCTGCGCGTTGTGTGCGCATTTTGGCCACTTAAACTCAAGGTAAATATGAGAATTTATACCGTTAACACTGAAACAGATAGAACGATGCGTCCATGTGTCTTTTTCCGCGAACCAAATTATTCAAATGTATCATTTATATAGGATTAGCTTTAAATAAATCGTGGTCACGCGAAGGAAATAATCATTAACGTTGAGCAGTTAATCGAAGACGGGGCAATCGAGGAGGCTGTCAGTAAACTAAATGAACTGTTTTATTTCAGTGCTTCCAGTATGAAAAGACAGGTGTCCCAAAAGGGTTAGGGTTAGGGTTAGGGTTAGGTCTTAATTTACCTTTACCATGTGGTTTAATGACGCGTCCGTGTGTTGTTACTCCATGCACTGCACATTTTGACAGCGGAATGGTTAAGTTGATCATTTGCTCTCGCCATTTTTGTCACCGCGGAGGCACCTGAAACTCTGTGACGTCACTTGCAGTCTGTAAAACTCGCGAAAGCCCGGGTGCAGGACCAAATTTAGAACGCTATTTTTAGCTTTCGAGTGTTGTGAAGACGGATTTTTCCTTGTATATTCCCAAAGTTCTGCGCTCCATCGCCTCCAAATATTTTAACGTCTATCTCCCATAGCCATGTTTAGTGGAATGGTACTCATAGTCTTTAGAATAAACCTGGAAAGAAATTGACTTATAGCTGCCTATAGTTCAACATGGAGCAGGTGTGTTTGTTTGTCCCCAAAATTGAAGTCTCGCGGCCCGATCGCGAGAACTGTATATCCCTAGCTATTATGGAGGCTGAACAATATCCCGTCTCTTGGACTGATGATTTGTTAATATCACTTCACAAGAAAGGTTCGCTTGGTGACCCAAATAATTATCGAGGTATCTCATTATTATCAACATTTGGAAAGGTTTTCACGAAATGTTTGAACATTAGGCTAGTCAGGTGGGCATCCGAACAAGGTCACATGTTCGATGAGCAGGCGGGTGTTGTGACAGTGAATGAACACTCCCTGATTATTATGGTTTATATGTCGTTCGCCAGATGTCGCTGCTGCCATGGCACGGAGGCCGATTATGTTTATAGTTATTGGCGCCACTCTTGACCCAGCCAGCGATGTGTACGGCTGATGTAAGACTGTGGCAAATACAATATTAGCAAAGTTATCATTGGACCAGGTGTTACTTGTTGCATCTATTACATGGTGGCAGCGGTAAACGAAACAGCTCGGATTTAATCAAGAATTGATAAAGTCTCTGCACTGTCAACAAAAGTCCACAGAAAATCAACTATCTTCGATACACGCAACCGCCATAGGTCATTACCCCCGGAACCATGGCAACGGCATAAACAAATCGACGCACCCTAACAGCCAAGTAGGCTAGTACGCTTAAGGACAGCTCCTAAGTGTACGCAATTCGTCAAAATATTACCTCGGATAACTGATGCTTCATGTATCAGTAAATGCCGGCGAAATCAGACGAACGGGTCAAGAGTCAACGCAGTCATCTGATCATAACGCACACCTGTACGCAGCACGGAATCTCTCTTCGCCGACGATGACGTCACAGGGATATCCCAAGATGGCCGACGGTTGTTTACATTCGTGATCAGCTGTTCGCAACTGTTTTGACACCTCTTCGCAACTCACTTCATAGGGTGATTAATTTGTACAAACAACCAAACGGTATGTGAACCTTTGTATCAGGCATACACTGGAGAACAGTCAGTAATTATAAACATTATTTGTGACTGTTAATATTATTGCATCACAATGGGAGATATTCGCGCCCCAATAATGGACTGGACCAGGCCTGACAGGGCTGCAAGTTATAAACTGTTCAAACAGAAGGCCCTGATGTATTTTGATTGCAAAGACATAAAAATTGAAAAACAGGTGTCTCACATACTCCTGATGACAGGAGATGAAGGTGTTGCAATGTTTAATAGCTGGGACTTATCTGAAGATGATCGGAAAAAGCCTGAGAGTGAGAAGATCTGGGAAAAGTTTGACTTACATATGGAGCCGAAATCAAGTTTTCGTGTAGAACGCCTGACTTTCCAAAGAATGAAGCAGCGATTGGAAGATTCAAGTGATGATTTTATGAGTAGACTTATTAATCAAGCAAACTTGTGCAAATGCAAGGATCGTGACGAAAAGATTATTGAACAAATTACTTTTGGCACAAAAAATGGTGAGATACAGAAAGAACTGCTTATCAAAGATGCATCTTACACGCTTGCTGATGCAATTGAAGCCTGTCGGATATATGATGCTTCTGTTGGACACCAACAAGCCTTCAAGCATATCCAAGGAGGAGAGACAACAGTTAGCGCTATCTCACATCGATACAAGTCATCGAAAAGGTATTTCTACTGTGGAGAGTCACAACATAGATCCAGGCAAGGATGCCCCGCAAAAGGCTCAATTTGCAACAAATGTGGTGGAAAGAATCACTGTGTTAAAGCTTGTCAAAGTAAATCAGTCCCTCGTGACAGTTCTGAAGGACGAAACAGCTCCAAAAGCCATCACAACCAAGAATTCCAACTCCATAGTCATCAGCGACAACATGGGAGAGGAACAGGCAGAGGCAGGGGCAGAGGCATCAGTTATGGCAGAAGTCCTTACCGAAAAGGAAAACAGATTGACTCTGTGCAACAATCGGAAGAAAGTGAAAGTGATGAGTTTACTGATGTTGCATACCATGCGATACACATTAACATGGGAGAAGTCAGCCAGCAGGAGTCAGCTGCAAGGCAAACCCACACATGACACCCTCCAGCTCAAGGTTGACACTGGACCTGAAGGAAATATTTTGTCTCTCCGGTTATATCGTCGCATGTTCCCCAAGAAATTGGACATGGCAGGGTATCCACAGCCCACAGAGGTGAACCAGCGGCCAGGAGTCATACTCACAGCCTACAATGGTGGTACCATTCCGCAACATGGAGCCATCACTCTGAAATGCAGATTCAGGGAGTCTACGTGGAAATTGATTGACTTTTATGTGGCTGAATCTGAGGGTCCTGCTATCCTTGGATTAGCTAGTTGCAAACTACTGGACATTGTCACGCTGTGCTGTGATGACATTGGAATGGAAATATCCACTTTCGTCGCAAGCAAGGAGAAGGAAATAACCCGATGGATGCGTGCTGACAATCCATTGGCACGAAACGCAGTTTCGTAAACATACTAAAGCACACGTCATAAAATGACGTAGTTGCCATGGCGCCGAACGTGCTCTGAGCTATATTTGCACCAGCCACGCACGCCATGGCAACAGCCTTTCATTGTCTGTGATTTAGTCTATTTGTCACAAAGTGTCTGCTACCAATGGAGTGTCAGCATAGAGAAATATTGTTTGTGTCTTAAAAAAGGATAAGCTCACAGTAAACACGTAAGTTTGGTATCATTAAAATTGCACAGGGTTGCTTTGTCAGGTCAGTGATTTTTAGAGTGATCGCGCCAAATTCGCGGAAAATATGGGCCGAAACGTGAGTCTACGGCATTTATGACTTTGACTTTAGACGGGTGCACTTTGACGTTGAGCCACCGCCCTGTCAATTACCCAGTGAAGTCACTATCTCACAACCGGACCAAACGTGAGAGACTTACCCTATAGTAATCATATTGCTGTAATCCAGTATACCCTTCTATTAGTAATATACACATCAAATAGACACTATGCCTTTAGGTGAAAAGGGGGGTGTAACAGTAAATGAACACTCCCTGATTATTATGGTTTATATGTCGTTTGCCAGATGTCGCTGCTGGCACGGAGGCCGATTATGTTTATAGTTATAGGGCTATACAGTTCTCGCGATCGGGCCGCGAGACTTCAATTTTGGGGACAAACAAACACACGTGCTCCATGTTGAACTATAGGCAGCTATAAGTCAATTTCTTTCCAGGTTTATTCTAAAGACTATGAGTACCATTTCACTAAACATGGCTGTGGAAGATAGACGTCAAAATATTTGGAGGCGATGGAGCGCAGAACTTTGGAAATATACAAGAAAAAATCCGTCTTCACAACACTCGAAAGCTATAGGGCTATACAGTTCTCGCGATCGGGCCGCGAGATTTCAATTTTGGGGACAAACAAACACACGTGCTCCATATTGAACTATAGGCAGCTATAAGTCAATTTCTTTCCAGGTTTATTCTAAAGACTATGAGTACCATTTCACTAAACATGGCTATGGGAGATAGACGTTAAAATATTTGGAGGCGATGGAGCGCAGAACTTTCGGAATATACAAGGAAAAATCCGTCTTCACAACACTCGAAAGCTAAAAATAGCGTTCTAAATTTAGCCCTGCACCCGGGCTTTCGCGAGTTCTCCAAAGTGCGAGTGACGTCACAGAGTTTCACGTGCCTCCGCGGTAACAAAAATGGCGAGAGCAAGTGGTCAACTTAACCATTCCGCTGTCAAAATGTGCGGCGCATGGAGTAACAACACACGGACGCGTCATTAAACCACATGGTAAAGGTAAATTAAGACCAGTAGGATGTTTTCGTATCTCTTTTGGATCACAAAAAGACAAAGTTCTTCATTCTTTGTAAGTTTTCTGTTTGACAGGTCGGTTCACAAGTTCAAATCTCGCGTGAAATCTCCTTACATGAAAAAAATGATCCAAATTAGGAACACTTGCGCATGCGCAGAACGTGTTTCCGGCATCATGATTTTGAGTTTGAAAAGATGGCTGAACATTGATCTGAACACTCAGGCCTGTGCATGTTTTGCCAAGTAAAATTGTCATTTGGAAAAGAAAAAGGAGTAACGCCCCACGAAAATTCAGCTGATAAGGTAAGATATATAGTACATATTATTTATAGTGGAAATTATTTGCTAACTTTTGAGAAATTGCCAAATGGAACCAGTGGCCATGATGTAAACAATGGCCTACTTTGTACTGACCACATTGCATATTTTGTTAAATGTGCAAATTACCCAAAGGGGCTGCCTCGATTTGAATACACATAAATATAGACGGATGAATAATGTAAAAATTGGCTTGACTAAATTAAATTTCTGCTCAGCCATTTTGGTGAAATATGCATTTAAACACTACCGTTGTGTGTTGGGCACTGGATCATCAGTGTTCACCGGCTGTCAGGCACAGGTTCAACATTAATTCCATCTCCGAAACCTAGTGGCTCCGCACGCTCCGCCAACTTGGTTGGCGGAGCGTGCGGAGCTACTAGGTTTCGGACTAGTGGCACCACTAGGTTTCGGAGATGGAACTAGTTCAACATGGGGGGTGAGAGTGCATTAGGTAAAATAAAAGAAAAATCCCCAAATTAGGCATTAAAAGACTATATAGTAACAGTAAGGACAATTAAATTGGGAGCAAATATTGAGGAATGAAATTAAATATGTCTTTGATTATATCTGGATTTTATTTATATATGTAGGATTTGATGTGGATCGATCTAGAAAGACCCCTTACTACATTAATTCATATAAAAATAATGATTTATGAATTGTAAAATTTATAAGACTAATTTAGGTTTTAAAAAGATGTTATTTTAAATGTTTAATCTAGTTTGTATACTAGTTTTGAAATATGAAATTTAAAAAACTATATATATCATATATTAATAATTTCCTTAAATAATAATTAATACTTTTAAAATATATTATTATTTATATCTATATAATTATCTTTATACTATGTATATGTTTGGTGTATCTATAAGGCATAATGTTTGAGACATCAGTAAATTGCCTAAGATAAATTATTCTGTGCCATTTATCTAAAATTTGTATTTAAACACTACCATTGTGATAATGGCCATTGGATCTCCATATTTCCCTGGCGCAGTAGGGGCATTGTAGGTCCTTGTCATGGCGGGGTGGGGGTATTAATGGAGAATAACACCTTTTAATTTTTCAATGTGATATTAAAAGTCTAGTCGTAGAAAAAAGAAAATTTGGCAGCAAATATTTTGAGGAATAAAATTTACTTTTATATATATATATATATATGTACTCAAGGTAATTAAGACTTACCGGCAGTTAGAATCTGATAGATCCTCTAAGTTTATATTATAAATATTTGTCTATGAATTCTATTCTTTAAATCGTATAAAAAACAGTCATTTGAAATATTTATTGGTTTGTTAATAATGATTTTGTTAAATAATAATGATGAATGCTTTTAAATGCTGATAATATATATATATATATACTCATTTGTATATTAGTTCTGTGTGCTAGGTTATGGAATTGATAGAAAAAGTGATGCATTACAGTAAAAGTTATCAACTGTAATTTAGCTTTATTTCTAATAAAGTCATATTAGAAAAACACAATTAATGAGCAAATATCCAATAAGTAAAATACAATTATGCTTTGCTCTTTTATAAATCTACTTATGTTAATATATTACATATTTGCCATCTGGAAAAGTAAGTGTTTCCAACAATATATGTTGTTTCCTTAAATACCTGCAGATAAAAGTTCATGTTAGTTATATATAATAGATCAAAATAAATATTACATGAGAAAGAGATGAAATAATATAAGATATTGAAAGGCTACTATAGTGAAACAGATAATTTGGGAATGACCGTCAAATAACTGAAATTACAGTGAAACTATTTGCTGATATATGAATTATATTAATCACTGCATGATAGCCATCTATAGTACTTATGAAACCTAAGTGTATAAATATAGTGTAACTTAATGTATTATTTGTTTCAGTTGATAGCATTGTGCTATTGTTATTAGTGACTTCTATACTTTTATACACAAAAGTTATAGAAAACTATCATAGTTATATATCAGTATTTATGTAATACTGAATTTTGATACAATTATTGATGCCTTATTATAGGTTTTTATAGTAATTGCAAAAATTCCAGAGCAACCTTGTTCTCAAGGACATATCCAATTAGTTATAAGTAAAGTTATGTAGCTGTCATTAATATGCAACTTTTGTTATATTATTATTTTCCGCTTCAGTGATTATTCAACATGTTGTTGCAATATAAATTATTACATGTATTATAAATGATAATAGTTAGAAAGAAGGGCAACAAATAGTTGTTTGGTTACCTTTATTTGCCCGTTGTTCTTACTGTTCTCTTGTTTTTCTTGGCAGAAAATGATTGCTGGTGGTGCAGCAATGTGGAACAATTCAGGGCTGTATGTGCCAGTGCATCCCTGCATGATGCATGGGATATCAGTGGCATTGCAAGATTAGTACACTGGAGGATATATTCCCAACAAAAGTCAGAGAAAAACTTCTGGAACTTTCAGGCAAGAAGGATAAACATTTGAAAAAAAAAACGTGCTTTTGCAAAAGCTACATCTCCCACGTTACTGCACTATATGAGGACTTAAGTAAAATCTCAGGACGAAAGAGGATTAAGGATGAGCCTGAGGCAGGACCAGGGGCGTCAGCCGCAACACCCAAAACGTCATCCGCATCATTTGCATGTCAGACCGAGGGCAGCAAGTGCATGGTTTGGGATGAGGATTGTGCTACTCAGACTTATAAAGTGATATGGAGTTACCGATTAGTAGCAGTTAATTGGTATTGTCATTTGCTATGGTTTTACAGTCGCACATACATGTACTTGGAATATTCCCCACTCGGAGTGTTCATGTCTGTCAGCCGCCTGAAACACTGTCTTGTGGATCTGGAGTTTCACATGTATCCAAAATTGTCGATTTTGTGATCCTTGCTGTCACACAAGCATATATGTAAATAATGTAACTCGGGCTAAAAAAGGATGTGTGTTCATTAGGTGACCCGGCCTGGAAAAAGTGATGGCCACTTGCGAGTTTTCGATTGGATTGATATGTGCTTTGCCTTATATGGTGGATTATTAATGTGCGAAAGTTTCCTATAATAAACTCTAACTACGATATGAACATATACACTTTGTTTATTCCATCTAACGATTAAAACAATAACACTTTCGTTAAAACTCTGAATATACCAATAGCAGTACTCAAATAACATGTCTGCATAGTTCCATATATGTCATTATCAAAAGATTATTTCAGCCGTAGACATGAATGTAAAGATGTAGATTCTATAGGGTATATATATATATATAACTTCGATTGGACTAGAAAAATAATGTGGTTGATGCACATGGATTATAGATATATATCACTCAGTAATGTTGACTACAAGTTGAGACCAGAAAATTGTTATTTATGCACTTGGAACTTAAACTCTAACTTCAAACTGAAACTCTACCTACTGACATGAGGAACGTAACCAGTCCATGGTTCTCACTCCAGCCTCCTCCAGTTCCACACACCTGGAATGGGCCCACACATCACACCCTTAATTTCTTAAGCACAGAAATATAACCCACACCGATGAAGTTCCAAGGCCGTCGCCTACATTTTGACTCTTCTACAGTGATCGAGGGACGTTCCCGCCTTTTCTGATACGAGCTGCTCCGTCACGTGCCACCGCGGACGTGGTGACTGTGGGTAGGGTGGGGGGGGGGTGGCTATAGCATCAATCAGGTGGTGGGAGGCAGGGGGATTCCGTGGGTGACCCGCGATGCCAGAGGAAGCGGTTAATGATCAATAATTTACCCTTTTAATATATATGGATATTTTTGACGACACAGCGCAGATTTTGCAGCTTAAAAAAAGGTTGCTTAACCCCCCCCCCCCCTCCCCCTCCTCCCTTGTTGACATTCCCTTGGCGGCAGCTGGTGCATCAAGGTGGGGCAGATAGACGGACTTCATTCTATTACATAGAAGGCACATTCTCCACATCCAAGGCTGCTGCTGCTGCATGCAAGGTATACCCAGGCATAGTAAGAAAACAGCATTCGCTCGGTATCTCACCAGCATGCAGGAAATCAACAACATAATGCACAGTTGTTGTAAGGCAAACGCTCCAGAAAGTAAGAACCTAAATGAGCAGTTTGTCTGCAGGCCTTCAATTCAGACAATCTCCTGATTTGGGAAAACGCTTCCTAATTTGGATCATTTTTCTCATGTAAGGAGACTTCACGCGAGATTTGAACCTGTGAACCTACCTGTTTGAAGCGTTGCGCCAACGTTGTCACTCAGGGAGAATCCGTGTGACGTCATAATGTCTCGTTTTCGTAGGAAATGCAAAAAAACGTTAGTTTCTCAGCCGTGTTGTCCCGTCGTAACAGATATTAGTCATTGTGGTGGCGCAAATGAATGAAAAATATGTCGTCTGTCCGTTTTGGGCAGCTATATTTCTTAAATATTCTTAATTATATCGCCAGGCCTTCCGCAATGGACCCACCCCTCAGCGCCTGGCTTTTGCGCAGGTAGTCTGGTTCCCAGTCTCTCTCTTTGCGTAACATACACGTCACGCCTACGTCACAGATAGTCAGGATACCAGTGTGCGCAGAGATTCTAAACTCGTTCCGAACACGTGCTTCGTTTGTTTGTCCCCAAAATGAGTAAACCGGAAGTGTAAGCGAACGAGACTTTATAGCCCTATAGCGTTCTAAATTTAGCCCTGCACCCGGGCTTTCGCGAGTTCTCTAAACTGCGAGTGACGTCACAGAGTTTCACGTGCCTCCGCGGTAACAAAAATGGCGAGAGCAAGTGATCGACTTAACCATTCCGCTGTCAAAGTGTGCAGCGCATGGAGTAACAACACACGGACGCGTCATTAAACCCCATGGTAAAGGTAAATTAAGACCAGTAGGATGTTTTCGTATCAGTTTTAGATCACGAAAAGACAAAGTTCTTCATTCTTTGTAAGTTTTCTGTTTGAAGCGTTGCGCCAACATTGTCACTCGAGGAGAATCTATGTGACGTCATAATGTCTCGTTTTCGTAGGACATGCAAAAAAACGTTGGTTTCTCAGCCGTGTTGTCCCGTTGTAACAAATATTAGTCATTGTGTTGGCGCAAATGAATGAAAAATATGTCGTCTATCCGTTTTGGACAGCTATATTTCTTAAATATTCTTAATTATATCGCCAGGCGGCCTTCCGCAATGGACCCAGCCTGGCTCTTGCGCAGGTAGTCTGGTCCCCAGTCTCACTCTTTGTGTAACGTCACAGATAGTCAGGATACCAGTGTGCGCAGAGATTCTAAACTAGTTCCGAACACGTGCTTCGTTTGTTTGTCCCCAAAATGAGTAAACCGGAAGTCTAGGCAAACGAGACATCATAGCCCTATAGGGCTATACAGTTCTCGCGATCGGGCCGCGAGACTTCAGTTTTGGGGACAAACAAACACACGTGCTCCATGTTGAAGTATAGGCAGCTACAAGTCAATTTCTTTCCAGGTTCATTCTAAAGATTATGAGTACCATTTCACTAAACATGGCTATGGGAGATATACGTTAAAATATTTGGAGGCGATGAAGCGCAGAACTTTGGGAATATGCAAGGAAAAATCCGTCTTCAAAAGGCTCGAAAGCTAAAAATAACGTTCTAAATTTAGCCCTGCACCCGGGCTTTCGCAAGTTCACCAAACAACGAGTGACGTCACAGAGTTTCGCGTGCCTCCGCGGTAACAAAAATGGCGAGAGCAAGTGATCGACTTAATCATTCCGCTGTCAAAATGTGCAGTGCATGGAGTAACAACACACGGGTGCTTCATTAAACCACATGGTAAAGATAAAATAAGACCAGTTGGATGTTTTCGTATCACTTTTGGATCACGAAAAGACCAAGTTTCTTCATTTTTGTAAGTTTTTTGTTTGAAGCGTTGCGCCAACGTTGTCACCGGAGAGAATCCGTGTGACGTCATAATGCCTCGTTTTCGTAGGAAATGCAAAAAAACGTTAGTTTCTCAGTCGTATTGTCCCTTCGTAACAAATATTCGTCATTGTGATGGCGCAAACGAATAAAAATATGTCATCTATCCGTTTTGCGAAGCTATATTTCTTAAATATTCTTAATCATAGCGCTAGGCCTTCCGCAATGGACCCACCCCTCGGCGCCTGGCTTTTACGCAGGTAGTCTGGTTCCCAGTCTCTCTCTTTGCGTAACATACACGTCACCCCTACGTCACAGATAGTCAGGATACCAGTGTGCGCAGAGATTCTAAACTCGTTCCGAACACGTGCTTCGTTTGTTTGTCCCCAAAACGAGTAAACCGGAAGTGTAAGCGAACGAGACTTTATAGCCCTATTGGCGCCACTCTTGAACCAGCCAGCGATGTGTACGGTTGATGTAAGACTGTGGCAAAAACAATATAAGCAAAGTTATCATTGGTGTTACTTTTTGCATCTATTACAGGTGTCACAGAGGAAAAAATACTATAGATCAGATATTCGTATTGCAGTCACTAGTGCAAAAATATGTAAGTAAAAAAACGTTATGGCACTTCGGTATGCTGATGATCTGGCACAAGGAAATGATACCGTACTTAGGCTGCAACGTATGATAGATAACTTATCAGAATATTGTAAAAATTGGGGCCTCAGTGTCGATCTCAGTAAAACTAAGATAGTCGTATTTCGAAATGGCTGAGTTGTAGCACGGCGAGAGAAATGTAACTTATCAGCAACGCGATAAGTGTATTTATGCTGCGGGCGAATAATCTTAGGTTACAGCCATTTTTCCTTTAGCTGTTTAGTAATTATATATACCTGAACACTGTTGTAATTCAGGCGATGCAGCTGCTATTCAGATATTTACGGTATTATATGCACCCTACGCGGCGCACCCTACACGTGTGTCTGTTTACATCCGGTGCACTGGTCAAGTCCATTCCGAGGCTGCTTCCCGGGTGCTCATTTCCGGTCATTTCGGGGAATCCCTCTCTCTGACCGGCATGACCAGCGGCAGAAACCCAGCAGCATCGGCAATCGAATTTTAGATCCACAGACATCGCCGGACTCACGCAAAAAATCGGCATTTGTGGACGGGGTTGATCACAGCAGCCTCATCTTGTCGTTTTAACAACATATTTGTACGGCATCGCCTAACGACAAGCAAGTGAGTTGAATTATCACAATTTGTCCAGTTTTACTATTTTGCCTTGGTCCTGTCCGTCAATGGCGTCATGGATCCGGCCAGGACCAGGCTTCGACCACGTGTTGCACTCGTGATCGGCCATTGCTTTGTCTGTCGATTAAATCGTCACTGCGTCGATAGTCATATAAGAAACATGGGCTTATCTTATGCCGATTACACTGTATTTCTTTATGGGGTGCCCGGCTCCAATGTTTGCAGTCTGAGAATAGAGCGGTCGGCGCTCGCACGCAGCGAACTTGATAGTTGATCTAGCGCGTGACGCAAACGCATTTTGAACCGGCGATATTTATTAAACTACATGAGTATCATTGTTAAATCTACAATATGTTGGTCTATGGATCAAACCCTGTATAATGGTGCATGTAAAATTCATCTCTGATAAATAATACAACCGCAACGAGCGAGTGAAAACGGCTCAGCGCACAACATTTTACGGCCCGGAAAAGTGTGTCGCGAAATGGACGTTTTAACAAGTGTTCTTTGTCAAGGGAGATTTCGGCGGATATCACATCAATATTACTAAACCAACTATCAAGTTGAAGGAAAACCCTTCTTCTTTCTGATTCTATATGATTCGGCCTCTCAGATATAGTACATATTAGAATAAAACTTGAGTGAAAAGTTTATCGAGTCGGCATTTTGAGGTCGAGGGTGACATCAATGCGAATCACTCGCTCTGACATAGATCGAGGTGTCCTGATTCATATGTGCAAATTTTGAATTAATCCAATGTGTATTGGCGCGAATCTGGCTTAAAATAAAACACTTGTTGAGTCCAATTTTCAAAACTGCCGATCACGCCATATTTTGTGCCGCGCGCACCGCCTAACTTGACGTTGTTTAATTTTGGGAGAGTAAATATTACGTCAGACATCTATCTAAACGAGACGACGAAATCCTGCCATGCAGTCTTACATACGTAGATCTACATAATTTAAGACAACAAGTTTTGATACATTGTTGTGAATGTCATAGTGAGACTGTCCATTCACGAAGAAGGCCAGAATCGCGTGTCATTTAAAAGTCCACTCGCTCGCCGGGCAGTTCCATTGTTACTTGGGCCAGTTTCGATAGGGGCGTTGCTCCATGCTCCGTCCGTGTAGACGTAACATACCTAGACTTATCTCAAAATTATTTGTCTTTCTTTCTCAATGTTTCAGAGGCATCAATTAAAATTCTAGCACCTGAATGCACAGCGAAAATAAATTCCTCACGTATCATCCATACATTTATGGATGTTTTGCGGTATGCCAACCGTACTCTCCCTTTCTGGACAGAATGGAACTCGCCCGTTGTCCGCGAAAAACGGGTCGCAATGCACTTATATGATTGACAGGAAAGACGGGCAGTGAGTCGTTTTTAACTCATTGACCAAAAGATCAAAGGGTGTCATATTACTTCTGATGCTGGTCAGCCCGGTCGGTGTGGCGTTTGATGCTATGAAGTAGAAGCAAATTGGGAAGGCAGTGGGTGGGTGTAGGGGTAGCGGGATAGCGCATGGGGGTGGGGAGGCAAAGTGAGGATGGAGTGGGGAGGGAGGCAAGGTGGGATGTGGCCAGAAGCGGTCAGGATACAAGCGCAGGCCACGGTTACATGTCAACAAGGTTTGGCTCATGAAGGATGGATCCACGACAAGAGGAGGAGGGGTGTGGGGGCAGCCCGGGAGGCGAGGCGAAGAAAATAACAAGTCCTGGTAGATGGTGGTGTTGGGGGGGGGGGGGGCGGGGACGTGGGAAGAGGTTGAATAAAACCCGGGCCCTGACAGGCAAATAGAATGAAATGTCTCAGATGCAATTTGGCACCGGCGGGGTTGGAAAATGTATATACTAAGTTGATCGGGAACCCTGGGTAAGGGCGGAAGGTGTGAGTTGTAATACCTGAGATCGAGGGGCAGAACTACTCGAACCAAAGCTGGGTAAGGCAAGAGGCAAGTAGAATCATAAAATGAGAAGCAAATTTTGGCTAGGAGGGCCTGTGTGGGGGACTCGTGACGCAGACCAGGCCATTATTTAGTTTGGTGGGACATGGTGGGTGGGGGCGGGGGAGGCACGACCCTCCTGGTTTGAATAATGTGGATTTGGTGCTATGCTTGTAGTAAGTGCAGAAGGCACTTAAAGACTATATGCAGGTGACGTAACCATGATAAAGCAACTGATTTTGTTTCTGATACCTTACATATATCACACTGTGAGCCCTACAGATGGCAAAACTGATGCCTCAATGTAGTGGCCATTTATCCATTACCTTCATCAGGATATTAGGATGGTTACAACACTCACCTTGCCAGCTAGTTTGAACAAGTATAATATAGAATAAATAATATAAATAATTTACATAAATAATATAACAGTCAAGTGGCCAAATGTATATTGAGTCTAAGCATGCACAGTAAATCAGGAGAGAAAAAACAGAGGGTGCACACCCCCTCTCCCTCTCTTCTCCACTTCATGGTTTACTGTGCCTGTGATTTCTTCTGGTCTTGGCTAGAGGGATCACCCTTTTAGTTTAGCCATATAGTTAGAGTAGCTGATCACGAGTTGTAAGACACCCACTGGGAGCACAGAGTAGGTATTATTATACTGTGGTAGTAATGACACATTATATGTGACTATAGGTATTGGAAGTAAACATATACATGACAGATGCTTGGGAATAAAGAATAAGTTCATGGTAAATATTATTATCCGATACCTGAAGCTATACATGTAAGAACTATCCATTGCAGCTGACATCATATGACTAGATTAACACCAGTAAATTCACAGTAGTTATATATATATCATGTAACTAATAATCAGTTAGGGGTTTTTTGACTAAGGTATCATGCGCATGCATATAAAATACATTTTTTTCGCTAAAATATATCTTTTCGATAAAAATGTACCTTAATTTATCTATTTATCATTAAGACCCCCCTGTTGTGAAATTGATTATATCTTATCTGTATTTGATCAGAGATATAAGTAATGCATAGCATCATAGAATATAATGAATAAGCTTTAAATTGATACTATATTTATTATTCTATCCTATACAGTTTTTGAATTATAACCAATTTTCCTCCAAAATATACCGAATGTCTAAAATTTCAGGAGAAATTACCCCCATTTTCCAAAATGGATAAAAGTCGATCTTTGCATATACGTAAAAGTTTCCTTTTGATATATTTTAGGCTAACTCAATGAGTTATTAGAAATATACTTATAGCTTAATATATCCAGTATAATATATAACACTTTAAACACTGCAGTTTTAAATGAATAAGGCTTTAAATTTAGACAAAAGCACTAACGTGAATTGTGACACACGTAAAATTAACTGAGTTCAGGTTTTTTTTTCCCGTATTGAGTGTAAAATTTTTAGAACGTCTTAAAATATTTAAATTATACAATATATATACTTATTATATTTACTTAAAAGTACTGTGATTAAAATCGATTCAGTTATAATACAATAATTAATTATAACCTATATCTACGCTTAAACTCAAGGTTTTTGTTCAAATTAATTTTTTTTATAGCCATTATCAAGTTTGACATCAAATTTATCATGTATAAATGCATATATCTTCGCAACCGGTTGAGATATTTTAATGAAATAAAAAGTTTTATTGTTCTTTTGAATGGATCTACCTATATGACTTAAAATTAGGCCTAATGCTTACAATCGATTTTTGGCCTGTCCACCCTACTGAGAAGAATTAAAGGAATCACATGGTTTTGCAAATGGAGCCAGACATTGTTTACATTGAGATCGGCACAAATGATATTTGTTCTGCCACCACTGTTCCTGCGATACTTGCCAGGGATATAATGGATTTAGCAGTGCTTGCAAAACAGCTGGGAGATACTGGTGGTCAGAGGGAGGTATCTATTGGCGAGATACTTCCCAGATCTATCGTCAAGTCTGGTCACAGGTCTGTGAACCATTATTTTTTGTTACTTCAACAAGTTAACAGTTTGTTGAAAGCAGGTTGCGAGCAAGAAGAGGGCATCACTTTTTGGAGACATCGTTCATTAAGGAATTGGAAGCGTTTTCTTTGTGCTGATGGTGTTCACCTTTCTGGGCAAGGTATGGCTCGGTATTTTCGCAGTGTTAGACTTAGAGGTGTATTCCGCCACATAGGCCAGCAATCGTTCCATGTTCTGGCTCGGAAGTTAATGTAGGATCTCAAATTAATTCATCATTCTGGATATGGGATATAGGATTCATGTGGCAGAAATTTCCCCGGGGTTTCAGGATAAAAGTAACTACTAATAACCAATATCCAGAGATTTTCGACACTCAACCAGTAACAACCAGTATTCAGGGGGTTTCTACGCTCTATGAACTGCAGACTGCAGAGTTTTGGGGTCAGAGGTCAATATCCAGAGGCTTGCGACATGCAGTAGATATGACCGCAGGGTTTCTGGTAGCCTGAACAGACGTTAAGTCTCTGACATGTTGATAGGGCGAGGAAATAACGTCTGAACATGACCCATACACAGCCCTGTGCACCAGAGTATTTGTCCTTAAATTACTGCAGAATCGTACCTGTCCGATGTAATCCAAGATAGCCCAGCGATTCTACCACTCACAATGTAACTTGGGGATGCAATAAAATGTGTCTAAAAGTGACAGCTGGAGCCCATTTCGCACTTTTATTTCTGTATTTTTCACTGCACTTAACTTGGCCAGTAAGTATGCTCATAAATATGGCCGCGATGGACACTCTGGCACTACTTCAACAAGTTTCAAGTGATTTGTGGCTCCCATATAAACACAATGAGGAGCAAATAGAAGCAATTCGTCAGCTTTATTTGGGAGAAGACGTATTTTGTGTCCTGCCAACCGGGCATGGTAAAAGTGACATCTATGTCCTTCCCCCTCTGCTGAAAAACAAAGCCAGTGGAGAGGTAGTATTTTCAGTTTCCTTCCGTAGCAAGGTCATGTATGTTTGCTGTATATCTACAGATTAATGATATGCAAGTCATTAATTTTGTGAATGTTATTTGTTGATGAAGGTCGCAAGTTTAAAATTATCCGTGGAATCATTTTCTAAATAATTGTTATGACAATTGCATCTCTCTATATTTAGCCATATGACATATGACGAAACATATTAATCAATTTTAGCCATAATAAGGACCATCAGATATTGCATTAATCAGGGTTCCCACAGGTCAGGGAAAATGGTGAAAAAAAATTCCCTGCAGGGAAAAATCAGGGAATTTCATTTTCAAGCCAAAATCAGGGAAAAATCAGGGCATTTCAGAAACCAAGATTGCCTTTTGGCCACTGTTCAATCTCAGTCACTACTAATATCTAGAAGGTTATGAATTCCCTGCCTTATATGGTTAATAATATCCCAATAGGTAAATGGTTATGGGCCTGATCTTGTATAATTATGCAATGGCATGTATGACAGAAGATATAGAACTCAACATCTTATTTGAAAAAAAAACAGTTGAACTATCCCTTGACATTAAAGTTGACTTTCCTTCAATAGACCCCAGTCCACCGCTCACGACAATTAACTCGAAATTAGTTAGCAGACAGTCAGTTACCTTCTGATATAATTTACCATAGTCAAGTCATCCGGATTCCTTAACAATGTCACTAACAAATATGATTCCAGATTTTGTCCAACGCTTTATATACAGTGGTTTACCCTGGTATAATAATAAATCATTATTCCATAATATTTGAGCAGATGAGGAAATGTTATTATTTGTTACATTGTCGTCACCGAGACAGTTGTCCAACCACAATCTAAGTAATTCATTCCATAAAATGATTGGAATTTATTCGGCACACCTCTTAGCTGGCAAAATGATACTCTAATTTTAAACAGTAATAACCAGAGACATATGTAAGAGTAATAATATAAAGGAATAACGCTCCAGATGGAATTGTTCATTGATTTTTTTTATTATAAATTTACATGCAAACGCAACTTAAAAGTGAATCATGTTAAACATCTTGAGACCACCATTATCTAGGTCCTGAATAAGGATGTCTCTCTTGACATGTTTTTTTATAATTTTCAGACCGTCCTCAGTAAAACAATTCTCTTTACTCCAAATGAATTTAAAACACATAATAATTGTGTTGAACATGCTTTTTGATTACTAAGGGAAACTTTCAATGACTCAAGGAAAAATCAGGGAATTTGTTTTTGTGTTTCCTGTAGGAACCCTGATTAATGTATGCCATAAGGCTACATTAATTATGCTTCAATGATACGCGTAAGAAGATACTTTGCGGGCGCAGCGCACTGGGCGAAATATATAAAGGCCATAGGATATTTCTGAGAGAGGGGCGGGCGTTTATTACACAAACAGAATATGTGGTTACTTAACAAAATTTGTTAAGCAGCGTTTTGGGGGTTTGGGTTGGGGGGGGGGGGGGTAGATCATATATATCATTTGCAATGGTGTAATTGTGCCATGATTCTGGTTCATGGGTCAGCCTTTCCGAAAAATGTCACAAGTTTATACCAACATGCTCACTCTCTCCCTTGCCCCCCCCCCCCCTCCCCCCCGGCCCCACATGACTTAAATGTGTCCTCCACACACCCATAAAAGCCATCAAGTACTCAACTCATTTCTACTCTCACGTACGACATCCCCTGAGCTTATTGCTCTTACGGCTATTGTCCACTTCTTTGCTTAGTAGTTCACATGCTTATGTCGGATCTTGACAAATACAACTGCTTTAATGTCTGGCTCAATCCGGATCATTGCACAAATTAGGTAAACATCGCGCAAAAGCATTATGAGAGGATACCATAATGTAGCGTTACAATAATATCATGTATATAATAATAATAACAGCAGGGGTCACTATGCAAATGTCCTTAATAAATTATAATTACTTTGAAACTCCACGTCCACTTCTTTTCTTCCGGAAAAGGTTCGCCACAAACAACACAAGTCTCTTCAGCCATCACGCCACCTGCTTACTGAGCTTGTCACAGCGAAGTGATTTGAGCGTATAAAGCCGTGTAGATCTCGTGTTACCTCTAGTGGCGTCTAGTTTTTAGTGGACAAATACTCTGGTGCACAGCAGACATGGGGTAATCAGTAATCGATTACATTGGTTTTTAAGGCAATGTAATCTTAATCGATTACTTTGCTAATGTAATCGTAATCATGATTACTTTTGATGATTACTTTGCTATGTTCACTCGGGCTGTTTGATCTCCAATTGATCGTCATACTTTTCATGTCGCCTGTATCATATACGGAAACTCGCCACTGCAGTCTTACTGTGGAGATCTGACCCCCCTCGAAACCACCCTGGCCCTTCCTGCCCCACCCGACAAATAACCAGACATAACCAATTAAGCTGGCTGGGGGGTGCCACATTCTAATCCCCTCATTATCTTGTTTGCATTGGATAGCTAGAAATAGTCCAGGGAGACTTAGGGGTCTATATGTTGGGAGCAGGTAGATGGGTGGGGGCTGCGATGGGTAGGTAGGTAGGTGGGGGCTGTGATGGGTAGGTAGGTAGGTGGGGGCTGTGATGGGTAGGTAGGTAGGTGGGGGCTGTGATGGGAGGGTGGTAGATGCTTGTATTATTGTTCTCTATATAGATTGATTGGAAGAAGTGTTGTTATAAAACGAACTTGATTCGGTCAGGACTGGTGCAAGGCGATGTATGGTGTGGTGGCTGGACTAGATTCCATTGTGTCATTCATCTGTGTGGCTTCCTTTAGTTCCATGGTATTTAACATAGAGGTAATAAGTTTTTACGCGGGACACCTCCCTCTCCGGCGAGAATCTTAAAGTTCTAAAGTTTAAATGAATCCAGCAAGATAGAGGTGCGATTATCCGTCAGTGTTGTGTTTTTTATTTCAATTACGTCGAAAAACAGTCCATGTAATCGCGATTGTAATCATGATTACATTGAATGTAATCGTAATTGATTACTTTCATATTTCCTGTAATCGTAATCATGAAATTCCCAAGTAATCGTAATCGATTACATTTACAATGTAATCACCCCATGCCTGGTGCATGCCTGGTGCACAGGGCTGTGTATGGGTCATGTTCAAACGTTATTTCGTCGCCCAATCAACATGTCAGCGAATTAACGTCTGTTCAGGCTAGGTTTCTGGTCGTAGGTCTTGGTACACTGGTCTTCGGTACCTGTAACAACAGTTTTCAGGGGTTTCTATGCTCTATGAACAGGACAGCAGAATTTTGGCATCAGAGGTCGTTACACAGTGGTTTGGTACCTGTAACAACCAGTATCCAGGGAGTTGTTATGCTCTCGGGGATTATGACAGCAGGGTTTCTGCGTCATAGATTGTGGTACACAGTGGTTTTTCTAGCCCTGAAGAACCCAGGCATCGCTACCGCTCGGCCAGGGTCCTGAAGTGCAGCCTGCAAATCCTCAGCGATTTAATCCACTTTAATCTGACTAGTGTCACTTTGTGGGTGAATACCACGTCCAATCCTTATTATATTTGAATTCTACATACCTTAAACTATCTATTTACGTATAGTTTGTTTCTTTAAAGAACTGCTGATGTCCACAATACCTGCGATACTCCGCATTTCATTCTAGTCTGCTCCACGGACTCCCCTCACCCGAGGAGAGTCCGTCACTGTCCAATTTGTGCAAGGCAGTCATTGGCTGCGGGCCGAGATCGGAGACCCCGCCATATCGCGCATTCTCATTGGCTGAGCTATATTTTACCGGGGAAGCCCTTTCGAAAGTATCGTGCAGACGAAAAGTAAGCACTGCCACTGGTGAACAAATAAAAGAAATTCTTTGGGATTATTGTATCTTAGACAGAAATGTCTTGCACATTTCGATCTATCGAGAGTTACGCATGCATTTCATGTATTTAAAACAAAATGACAGTGTTCATTTGCGGCGATACGTTGAAAGACAGCCACTGCCTTGACCAAAGCTAACGGCAAAGGAGAATCCCAACTGATCAGCAGATCGCATTAATCTGTTAACCAAACAGTAACAGCGGGGGAGGGTCTCAGTAACATTTTGGAAAGGGGGGGTTGCGACAGAGGGTAGGGGGGCTCACTAAAAAAAATCGCGGGGAGGGGAGGGGGGGGGGGGGCTGAAAATGTAATCTGCCTAAGGGTTGCATTTACAAAATGTCTCTTTTCAATGTATATCGTTGGAAAGCCTGACTTGTACAGTGTATGCTTAAATTCCTAAGGGGTGGGGGGGGGTACAACCCCCATAACACCCCACCCCCCACCCAGATCCGCCCCTGAACATGACACAGACAGGGAACAAAAGGTACGGGCATCCACGAACATGTTTAGACTCTTTAATAATTTGATAGAATGTGTTCATTCTAATCAGGGATTCATGTAAACTAAAAGAAAAACAGTTGCATAACTTGATAAGAATACTGAAATTAATCTTATTTTTAAGAAATATAGTCAAATTAAACGTATAAATTATAAGTTATATAATCTAGCAAGCTGTGTAATAGTCTACCAAATTCATTGACAAAATGATATATTTTGGTTCTGAGTAACTGGGGGGTGGGGAGGGTAAGTTACTAGGGTGAAATGACCCCTCTAGCTAGCTATAGCTGAGTCTATATGACTATTTAAAAAAATTAAATCTTTATCTTTTACTTGTAAATTTATTATTATATCATTCTTCCATCAATACAATACTTTCATATTAAGACTTACATAGTCTACATGTAACCAGGTGTAACATAATAATAAATGAAATTAATCATCAATTTATGTTTATATTTACCTTTTCTCTTACAGATTATGTAACCAATTGGAATTAATCAATCAGATAATTAAGAAGTCTGCATACAGATGCAGACAAGATGGACCAGATAGAGTTACACAAGAGACAAAAAAAACACTAGATATGAATTCTACATGGGTTTCTTCTCAACAATCTGTATCAGACAGTTTTGCATATGATAAAAACAACAGAAAAGAAACTGATTCTTGGATATATAATTGGACTGCTTTTAAATTGTCCAGCATCCAAGAGCTGTTTGCTATGTGGAGCACTCAGAAAAGAAGACAATGGAAACAGAAATGATATGTTGCAAAACTGTTATTTACTGTGGATTTGCAAATGAATTAATTAAGAATGAAATGAGCTTGGTTTAAATATATTTATATTTTGCAATTGGAAAGCAGGCAAGGCCTATAACAAATTCCTCTAGCTGAAATGAGCTTGCCTTATTGGTTGTGTTCAGTCAAAATTGGTAAAGGTTCAGATTAAGTGTCATTAGTGCTAAAGCCCTAAAGTATGCATTTATATCAACATGTTGATTAAATATTGCAAAAAGTGCAAGGCTCCAGCCTATAGTTAGCCTGGTAAGGATTCATTTTCATCCATCCTACACCCCATCACTACCCCAATGAAGTGTGTTATAAATGAAGACATATCTGGAGTAATGCTGGCCTAAAATTAATTATAGATATAATTTAGCTCAATGTTCAAGACTAAATTCTTCAAAATTAACAGGGCTTGGTCATTTTGGCTAATCATGCAAGACAAAGATAACCAAAACAATGCACCTGTATGATCTAGTATTGAAGTTGGTTGAATGATTGTAAACTATTTGCCAAAATGGCCTAGCTGAGCAACAGTTTTCTATAATCAGGATTTGCCACAGGAGAATAAAGTGAAGAGCCAGTCCTTCTCAAGAATGAATCTGAATATTTAATTGGCCCTAACATAATTCACATATAAATTTCCTGCAAGAAAATAATTTTCCAATGGAATGAGCTTATATACCACAGGCAGTCATCTTTATCAATGGACCTTGACCTAAATAATTAGCCCTGTACTAGCTGTTACAATACAGTGTACTAATTGATGTAGTAAATGGCATTGGTTGTCTGTGATGGTAAATAAATAATAAAGTAAGTCTTGAATTGAATCATTGTTTTTCATTATTTTACATTTATAATGCATCACAAACATAAACACTGATAATACACATATCAATGATGTAGAACCCACTTTTCATTCATGTGGTTTATGCAGATATGACTTTATTCAATAAAATCCTGGAGTAGCTGTATTTTCAGTCACTTCTTTAATCTATATATACATTAAATTTAAATGTGTGATACAATTAACATACAAGCAAGACTACTTTTTCATGTGGAAAAAAACTTAGGGCCTATAAAGAAGTATTAATAGAGCAAAAGATTAGGATTTTCTGTTTCCCAGCCACTTCATTATGAATACCGGTAGTACAAAATATTCCATTAATCTAGGATATTTCACATACCAATTAGTAGTGCTACATTTCAAAAGTTACAACTAATTTAAAATTAGAATTAGAGTTTCAATTCTTGAATTCACTCAATAAAGGCAAGTCCATTGACTGGACATGAACTACACTATTCAACAACGGCAATCACTTACAATATTTAAATAACTCAGGCTAGCATACATATAAAAGGCCGGGACACCCTACCCAATGACTGCTGTATTTCTCCACGCTCGCCCCCCGTTGTAAATGCGAGTCCGTGCGCTCTCTATAACACATAGAGCGGCAGTCTGCGGAAGAGACTACATTTCATTCGTAACATGCGCGCAGCCATTCGAAGTGACAAGCGGCAACTTTGTCAACAGATGGCGCTACAGGGCGGCAAATTCCCGGGTTTTACCGGTTTACCTCGTACAATTTTGCTGGGCGCTCGCGCTCGATCCCAAGATGTTTTCGCGCATCTCTACAAGAAAATAAAATGGGTGTCTTGTGAATGTGGAAATCGCGATATAACGAAGACACAAAGATTGCACAGTATCATGCAAGGCTTCATTCAATTTTAGTGTCATCATCATGTCGCGATTTCCACATCCAAGAGACTAATTTTTTTTGTGGAGATGCATGACCACGTCTTGGATCGAGCGCGAACGCCTAGCAAAATTGTATGAGGTAAACCGGGGAATTTGCCGCTTCCGCCCTGTAGCGCCATCTGTTGACATATTTGCCGCTTGTCACTTCGAATGGCTGCGCGCATGTTACGAATGAAATGCGGAGCCGGTATCGCCGGTATTGTGGACATCAGCAGTTCTTTAAAGAAACAAACTATACGTAAATAGATAGTTTAAGGTATGTATAATTTAATATAATAAGGATTGGGCGTGGTATTCACCCACAAAGTGACACCAGTCAGATTTAAGTGGAGCGGTTTCAAATCGCTAAGGATTTGCAGGCTGCACTTCAGGACCCTGGCCGAGCGGTAGCGAGGCCTGGGTTCTTCAGGGCTATGGTTTTTCTGTACCTGTAACAACCAGTATCCAGGGAGTTTCTATGCTCTCTGTGAATATGACAGCGGGTTTTCTGCATCATAGGTTGTTGTACACAGTGGTTTCTGTACCTGTAGCAACCAGTATCCAGGGAGTTTCTATGCTCTCTGTAAATATGACAGTGGGGTTTCTGCATCATAGGTTGTGGTACACAGTGGTTTCCGTACCTGTAACAACCAGTATCCAGGGAGTTTCTATGCTCTCTGTGAATATGACAGCGGGGTTTCTGCGTCATAGGTTGTGGTACACAGTGGTTTCTGTACCTGTAACAACCAGTATCCAGGGAGTTTCTGTGCTCTCTGTGAATATGACAGCGGGGTTTCTGCATCCTTGGTTGTGGTACATAGGGTTGCTATACCTGTAACAACCAGTACTCGGGGAGTTTCTATGCTCTCAGTGAATATGACAGCAGGGTTTCTGCGTCATAGGTTGTGGTACACCGTGGTTTCTGTAACAACCAGTATCCAGAGAGTTTCTATGCTTTCTGCGAATATGACAGCGGGGTTTTAGCATCATAGGTTGTGGTGCACAGGGGTTTCTGTAACTGTAACAACCAGTATCCAGGGAGTTTCTACACTCCATGTCAACATGACAGCAGATTTTGTTTGGTTTAGTGTGACAACCAGGTTCTTAGGAGTTTTGACACTGTGTCTGGCACAATAGGGTTTCTGCATCGTGGCTGTGGTTTTTCGTGCTTCCTCCTACACAAAACATGTCCTTGTATACTACAGGGGCCTTGTAGTCTAATTGAGGCTACTTCTTAGTCCTAACTTGCCTAGGATAGGATAATTTCAGCGAGGCAAATTATGCATACATTATATATTATTGTGGTTGTGGAATTATTACATGACAGTAAATTTATATGCACTTTGGGTCAGGGCGCAATAGTTTATCCTTTTGCCCGCTGATATCATTACATAAGCCAGCGACGTCAGCCTTAAGTGTTTCATACACGGTTATACACATTCAGGTAATTTGAATCCTGCTAACCCAAACCGACTATTTCTGGCGCCGTTGGATTTGCTCCTAATTTCGGAAATGCCTAAGACTCGTCCAAGCAACAAATCCAAGAGGCCTGCAGCAGTGCTGAAGCTAGCCCTGGTACATGCCTCTCTTACCACGCCCGTAAACGGAGCAAGGGTAAGAGCCATGCCGTTCACCAGACCTAAAAATTAGAAATCGCAGACCGGTGGCTCAAGTTGAAGGTCCTAACAGAATAAATATGCAGTGCCAACCCGTCAAGTTGCTCCATTAGATTCCTGAAGCTTTCATGACTTTCGTCGGACAGTCATATCTTTGGTCGGTAGTTTATTTTCTTGTAATCCGGGCAATTTGTGTCCTCTCTCGCTTCGTTTTGAATGCTCCGCCGCTCGCCGGAAGTAAACAAACTTAGCGTGAGGACTCGCTGCCAGGCGGCATTTGTTGACGTCCGGCAACTGACGGAGCATTCAAAACGAAGCGAGAGGTGACAAAAATCACCCTCCAGCAGTGGAACATGGCGTTCTTAGTGTTTGTTGCTGTATTGACGGAGGAGTCACCAGGCATTGCCCCGGCCCTCATGAAGTACGCATTCGGCATCAATGACATGGCCTGTGGTATGAACTGGCGGTTTTATGACCGGGAGTTCCGCAAGGCAGTTGCGGGCTGGCAGCTGGTTCCCTGGGGTGAGCTGAACACAGAGCTCTATCTCCGGGCTAACAAGACGGAGCCGCAGTCACAGCACTTTTCCAAGACCTTTCGGGAGGGCATCTGTTGGACAGCCGCCAACAACAGAGGGGTATGCCGAAGGTTCAACTGCCGCTTCAGACACAACTGTCCCCGTTGCAACAATTTTTTGACACGGCGATTTTTAAAATCGACAACGCGACATTGGGGTTGTCTTAGAATCGACATGTGACAGAAGACTTAAGTGACACGCGACATGGAACTTTTCTTAAAATCGACACGCGACATGGACCTTTTCTTAAAATCGACACGCAACATGGACCTTTTCTTAAAATCGACACGCGACATGGACCTTTTCTTAAAATCGACACGCGACATGGACCTTTTCTTAAAATCGACACGCGACATGGACCTTTTCTTAAAATCGACACGCGACATGGCTATCCCCCCTCAGGGGCCCTTCAAGTGCAAATCAAGGCCAGCTGCCCACGCCAATTCGCACCGAAGGCCTTGAAGCCTATCTGGAAGGCTACCCCGAGGAGGACCGGGCTTTCCTCTTGGAAGGGTTCACAGACCGCTCTCGTTTGCATTATGACGGGCCCGCCTTAACCAGTACGTTCAAGAATCACAAGTCCCTGGAGCTCAACGAACAGGCGGCAAGTATCAAGCTTGCTAAAGAAATACAACTGCAACGCATAGCGGGTCCCTTCTCTTACCCGCCATTGCCTGACTTCCATTGTTCTCCGCTCGGGTTAGTCGCAAAAAAGGCGCCCAACGAGTTTCGTCTAATACACGACCTTTCCTACCCTATGGGCAATTCGGTAAATTCTGGTATAGACCCCACGCTGACCTGTGTCCATTATATGACCTTCGATACGCTGGCGCGAATGGTTCGGCGCCTGGGCACAGGAACCCTGATAGCTAAGACAGACATCGAATCAGCGAATCGATTTTGTGTTTATGGGCGCACCAAATACAACAGTGGCCGACGACAGCCTCGATACGTTTTTGTCCCTGGCCGAGCGCCTGTCCGTGCCTATTAAACAGTCGAAAACCTGTCGAGCCGCTACGACAGCGACAATCATCGGTATCGAGCTCGACACCATGAGAATGGAGGCCAGACTCCCGAAGGATAAGCTGCACAAGGCACAGGATCTCTGTCAGGACTATCTCCGCCGGAGGAAAGCAATTCTCAGAGAGCTTCAATCTCTCATTGGGTTCTTGCAATTTGCCTGCCAAGTCATCATCCCAGGCCGGGCCTTCCTGAGACGTCTGATTGACTTATCCCGGGGGATAAGGGAAGCCCACCATCGCATCAGATTGTCTAGGGAGGCCAAGCTGGACCTTCAGGCTTGGCAGCATTTTCTCAAGACCTACAACGGCAAATCGCTGCTTCTTCACGATCGATGGTCCGCCTTTCCCGCCATGCACCTCCATACCGACGCTGCGGCTTCGACGGGTTATGCGGCCATTTTGGGTTCTGAGTGGTTTAATGGAGCCTGGCCAGAGGGCTGGCAGGCCTACCACATTACGACTCAAGAGCTCTACCCCATCGCGGCCGCGGTAGAAGTTTGGGGGCATATCATGGCTGTGTTATCTTCCGGTCCGATAACGCTGCCGTTGTAGATATCATCAACAAGCGGTCCAGTAAGGACCCGACGGTCATGCGTTTGGTCCGTAGATTAGTGATGTCAACAATACTTAATAATATTCTTTTCTTTTCAAGGCCCAGCATATTCCAGGAGCTTACAATGTTATTGTTGACAAACTTTCACGATTCCAGGAAGAGGCAGCAAGAGCGGAGGCACCTTGGTTGACGGAATCACCAGTCACCGTACCAGTTTTGACCCTACCTTGGACCAGGTGATCCTGCAGTTGCTGCAAGCCTCGCTGTCAGCTTCCACACGAAAAATTTACGATAACGTGTTGAAATTATATATGTCTTTTCTGTTTAAGTACGGTCGGCAGTCCTAAGTCCTAACGCCCACTGGACGCGTTTGCGGCGCGGCGACGGAACGGACTCGGCGCGGAAAAATAGGACAGTTGAGTTGCGCTTGGCTAACGCCCACTGCACGCGTCAGCGGGACGGCACAGTCGCGGTGCCGTCGCGGTACCGTCGAGGCTCCGCGGTGAGATAGGACATGTTCTATTTTTCGGTCGTCGGTCGGCGCGCCGTCGACATTTCAGCTAATCAGAAAAAGGAATGAAATTCAGCGCGATGCACATTCTCCAACCTGGCGGCAAAAGCCTCTGTTTCGGGCACAAAGACGCGCGAAAGTTGGTGGAGACGTGATACCAGATCCAGCAACTCCTGAAACTGCACTGGTGTCAATCTGAAATATAGGTCCGAAACCTCTTATCGTTTTCAATGTTTAGCTCCTGTATGAGCCTGTGTATTCTCCCAGCGCCAGTCTTCTTTGAAGAGTGCGATGAATCAAATACCTCTTCCTTCTGCGACGTCTTTACGCTGCTAACAGCATGAGTGCGTCCTCATCAGAAAAATCTATCTTTCCTTTATTTAAAAATGCCGCTAATATCTAAAAATAGCCTAAGCCGTTAATTCAGACAGCTGCTATACGGTCACTCACCGCGCGACCACCGCGTGCAGTGGGCTATAGCCACCGCGACCGAACCGCGCCGCGTCAGTTCCGTCACCGCGCCGCGAACGCGTCCAGTGGGCGTCAGCACTTATCCTTTGCCGGCCACCATTGACAACGTTCTCGCTTTTATAGCCTTTCTTCATAATTCAGGGTACGCGCCATCCACGATTACTACTTAGTGCTAACGCCCACTGGACGCGTTTGCGGCGCGGCGACGGAACTGACGCGGCGCGGAAAAATAGGACAGTTGAGTTGCGCTTGGCTAACGCCCACTGCACGCGTCAGCGGGACGGCGCCGGCGCGGTGCCGTCGCGGTACCGTCGAGGCTCCGCGGTGTGATAGGACATGTTCTATTTTTCGGTCGTCGGTCGGCGTGCCGTCGACATTTCAGCCAATCAGAAAAAAGAATAGAATTTAGCGCGATGCCCACTCTCCAACATGGCGGCAAAAGCCTTTGTTTCGGGCACAAGGACGCGCGAAACTTGGAGACAAGTGGAGAAAGGTGGAGACATGATACAGGGCTCCCCCAACCAGATCCAGTAACTCCTGAAATTGCACTCTCATAGTTTGCAATTTTTAGCTCCTGTATGAGCCTGTGGTATTCTCCCAGTGCCAGTCTTCTTTGAACAGTGCGATGAATCCAATACCTCTTCCTTTTGCGGCGTCTTCCCGTTGCTAACAGCATGAGTGCGTCCTCATCAGAAGAATCTATCTTTCGTTTGTTTCAACATACCGCTAATATCTAAAAATAGCCTAAGCCGTTAATTCAGACAGCTGCTTTTCGGTCACCCACCGCGCGACCACTGCGTGCAGTGGGCTATAGCCACCGCGACCGAACCGGGTCGCCTCGGTTCCGTCGCCGCGTCAGTTTCGTCACCGCGCCGCGAACGCGTCCATTGGGCCTTGTCGTATTTTCATAAGATCAATTCTTTACCCGATCCGACAAGCTCCTTCATTGTTAAAAAATGCCTGACAGGAGCCAGGGCCTTAAACGTACAGGGGTCGCCACGGCTGCCCATTACTTTAACTATACTGAATTCGTATGTCAGAAGGTGGATGCTGTAGTATCCGATGGGTATGTCAGAAGGTGGATGCTGTAGTATCCGATGGTTACAAGTCTGTTTTGTTGAGAGCCATGTTTGTAGTAGCGTTTTATGCCTTCTTAAGAGTAGGCGAGTTTAGAATGTCAAACCACTGTTTAGGGGTGGCGGATATAGCCTTAGTCCGGGCGAAAGGTAGTTTCTCCCGCATCTTGGTGTCATTTGTTTCTTATAAGCACAGTGGCGGTAATACTTTCCCCACTTTAAAAATAGATGCTGTAAGATCGGATCTGTGTCCGGTTAAGGCTATGAGTAGATACTTAGCGATTCGGCCTGACGGGCCTGCCCCTCTGTTTGTTTTTCGCGATGGTGCCCCTGTCACAACCCATTATTTTAATAATATTTTTCGTCTGACCATAATGGTCCTGGGCTTTGACCCTTACGTCTACAAACCACATAGTTTCCGTATCGGAGCAGCTAATGCCGCAGCCAGTCTGGGCTTCTCGGAAATACCAATTTCCCAGATGGGTAGGTGGAGGTCGGGTGCCTATAAGAAATATATTCGTATCCCATCCCTTTCACGATAAATTGTATCCAGCCTTCTCTCGGGTGGGGGGTGGGCCCTCTGGGCCCCCTTTGGCCTGTTTGTCCCCCACCTTCCTGGTATATTCACTTACACAGTCGGGCGTGATGTTACGTAAGGGTACGTAATGTGACGTTCGACTGTGCACCCCTTGAGGGGCGGTATAACCATTACGTAAGGTTAACTTTCCATTATCTTATGTCATCTTGCGTAATAATACGCAAGATCAGGTATACACAGTCTGGCGTCATCTTACGTAAGGGTACGTAATGTGACGTTGGACTGTGTAGCCCTTATGGGTCTTTTAACCATTGAAGGTTATACTTATTTATGTCATCTTGCTTGCTATAGCTGTTCCGATATGGATGTGTATATATTTTCGTCATTTAGAAATAAATGGCCTTTCACCGCTAACACGGTGTTATTTCTTTCTAGCAACGAGCTTCGCGAAGGCTGGATGATAGACCGGCTGGTATAAATGGTATTACAGATCACAAAGAATAGAAGTTGTCAGCTCTTACAAATACCTCGGAATTGTTTTCTCACCAAAACTGCAGTGGGAACTAGCGCAGCAAATTGTCGCAGTGCAAGGTTTGAGATTTATGAATTTTATCAAAGGGGTGCGGGGACAGTGTGGGGATATGGAACCAGAACTGCAATTTAAGCTCTTTGAGCAAATGATGACTCCAATATTGACGTATGGTGCTGAAATTTGGGGTTTTAATGTAAAGAAATGTATCGAGAATGTACACGCTATTGTATTGTAAGTGGTAGGCTATTAGGACTACCATCAAGCTCGCCTAGAGCAGCGGCCCTAGGCGAATGTGGTGTAATCCCATTGAATGTCACATGTGCACTTATTAAGGTGATAGTGTACTGGCTTAAACTTCTTAGATCCCCGTCCCCGGCGATTGTTCGTTCCGCGTACAATATGATGTTCTTATTAGATTAAGCAGGTAGAGACACTTGGGCAAGTCAGGTTAGGAGGGTGTTATCCCATTTCGGTTTCCAGCAGGCCTGGATTGAGCAGCTAGTAGGTCAGGAGAACATAATTTGTTAAGGCGTTAGAATTAGCTCTCGTTAGAAATGCATCTGACTTGTTGGTTGGTGAGGTAGCTGAGAACGGAAGATTTGACACTTATAGAAGCTTTAAATATACTCCTGTAACCGAGACATACCTATTTTCTATAAAAGTTTTGACCTGCTTAGTTCTTTTGCTAGATTAAGGTGTTCATCCCACAAAGTGGCTATTGAATCCGGGCAGCATCGTGGACTAGAATGGAAGGAAAGGGTGTGTGTCTTTTGTAAGCAAATGTACCAAAGAGAAGTAATTGAAGACGAGAAGCATTTTATATGTAGCTGCCCCTTATATCAACATTTAAGAGACAGACTCCTTCCCTATATATTTTGCCCTGACCAGTTTTTGTTGCTGATGACACCAGAATCTGAGGTAGAAATAGCTAAATTAGCAAAATTTGTGAATGCAGCGTTTAAAGAAAGACTTCATTTACTTAAAAACGAAGTCTGTATACAAATTTATGTATGGTAATTTACTAAGTCCTTTATACGATTTACTTGCTTTCACTTGTTTACTTATTTGCTTACTGCACTGTTTCGTTTCTCTGTCATTTATTTTGTGTATGTGTATGTACCAGACGCTGTGTTCCTAAAGTGCGAAATAAATAAACAGTCGAAACAGCTTTAAATAAAAGCAAATAAAATAAAATAACAATGTTGTCGAATGGAAATAATTAGTATTTCAATTAGTAAGGCGACTAGCCAGGAACGGTTGATCGATGGCGCTAGAGGCAGTAATGACACCGATGGATGGCCTAAACATGCAAGAGGCCCAGGGCAACAATGACTTCGTCTAGTCGCCAAAAATCATTGCTGGGAGCCTGTTCGATATAAAATTACTATAAAATTGCAAATAAGCATAAAAGATAGCTTCTGCCATTCTGTATTTTGTTCGTTATTATTTGGCGGGAAATATATATGTAAGCATCGAGCGTGCCGTACATGACCGTTTGCAAAGCCGGTAAACCTTTGTCTAAACGAGGGGGGCCCCCAAGCGAGATAAGCCGCCTTTGTTAGCAGTAATATTCTACCCCTCCCTCCCCCTCGCACCATCACTCCCTCGCCCCTGGACCGTTGCGCCCTAGATTACCATTCGGGTGGTGTGTTTTCGGGCCGCCTGCATCCGTTGACACGACGGTATTCAGTGGATAAGACGGTGTCTTCTACTGTTGACACGCGTGTAACAAACAAGGGGGAATAAATTAAGTAGGCCTACGTATTAACTGTGCTGGTACTTATACGAATGTATACATATATATATATTGACATGGCCTCCATGATAGTCTTTCGCATTGTGGGATTGTTGTTGTTGTGACACAATACAAACCTCAGTCTCCCGCTCCCACCACCAGAATGTTGACTTTTATAGGGCGGGTTTGGCAGGGCCGTAAGACAACATTTGGATGGTGGCATTTTAAACAAAATTGTACGTTTCCTTCGGCTGTTACTGGAATAAAAACCTAAAAGCAACTCCTAAAAAAGGCTTGAAAGGCATACGGAAGTATGGTGTTTCGCTCCTTCATAATAGTCGCGCCTAGATCCTACCTAAAAACACCCGCCTGCCAATATTTTGTGGTTTGGCCCGCAATATTGAGCCGTGTCTACGAAAACGGTTAGCGTTTTTTCACTCTTCCACACCAGAAAACCAAATCATCGGAATTGCTGAACAAAATTCCGGGGTACGGACCATTGGTCACAGAACAATCCCCCCCACCCCCCACCCCACACACACACAAAACGTACACGTTGCGTCATCAAACTATTTTAGTATCACTGGTCGCATCTGAAACGTTCCATTTCACTCTTTCATGAGCATCATCTATCGTGGCCTGCGTCATATCAAGTTGGTCATATGTCCGTGTGGCGAGTTTATGTCGTCATCATCGTCATAGAGCTATATGTAGATCTACACTTTGTATTACATTGTTGCGCTTATATTGTATCACAGCAGGAGAGTCGAGCTTATATTGTATCACAGCAGGAGAGTCAACCTTCAGACCGACGAGTTAAACATTATGCCAGGTGTAGCAGGTTTATTCATTTCGAAGCGGATGAGCAAAACATTGATAACATTTTATTGTTAGAGGTGAAAGAAGAGTATTGCGGGGAATATAACCCCGAGCGCGGACTCACCTCCGTTGGCCACAATCAGTACTGTGTCAGTCAGCACACGGCGGCCCGTTGTATAATCTGATAATAACCCAAGAGTAAGCAACTCGCCGTTAGTCATCGCCTACCCACCTCGCACTTCGAACCGCCTCACGCAACAATCAAGCGCGAATCCACCCAAATATTGACATTTTTCTGGTCTAAAATGATTCAACTCCGGAACAGATGGACCAAAAATGGCTGACATCGCGAGAATTCGCCTGCGAGATCTCAGGCACAGTGCCCGAGATGACGATTGGTCAGCTTTCACATGACGCTCATGTGGGGAGGTACTCCTAAAATCTGTCATTTTGATTTATCACATCATAGGGAGATGCTATGTAAATGTTCGTCCCGATTCAATATATTTTGAAGTTACATCACCTGTGTCACTTGACACATTTTTCGACTGCCGACCAATCAGATTCATCTCGCTGATGTGTGTTTTTGTGTTTAGTATGCGTTGTGGGGCCCCATACTCCTCCTCCCCTCCCCCCCCCCCCCCCCCCCCCCCGGCCTCCCCCTCCACTGATTTACTGTGCGAGTGGCCGTCGGAATCCGTTTAACTTCCTGTACGTGTCGCCTGGGGATATTATTAACCAGAAAACGGGATCATATAATGCCTTGCCAAGCACGCCTAGCTCGCAGTATAGCCCATGCGGCGTATTCATCAACCATATTTATCGCTAAACTAATTGACTTAGCGCTAAGTAGAACATTTGAAACGGTATTCTCGTCGCCAATGCAATGCAACATTGGGGGGGGGGGGGGGGGGGGCACCGCGTCCCGTCGCTAATGCAATTTTACAAAACTGTGCTAAATATAATTTATATTTCCATGATTTACACCCCGTGTACCAAACCAGTAGTCCACTCCCCCCTTCGGGACTTCATTCCAAAATGACTGACGCCCCCACTGGTCATTTGCATATATGCCACTTCCGCTTCCTGCACATAAGCAAGGTCGCAAAGTTTGAAGTTGGTTTTGGTGGCAAAATTGCTTCAGTGAGCGCTGTAAGAAAATTGTCACGATATAAGGTTAGTTTCTTTCAAAAGTGTAATCATTTTAGATAAGAAAAATGCTGATATTTGGGTGGATTCGAGCTTGATTGGTGCGTGAGGCGGATCGAAGTGTGAGGTGATTGGTCGGTGAGTAGCGGTAAGCGGCGGCACACTCTTGGGTAGACCCCGCCGTGTGCTGTCTGACATATAGACACACTCACACAGTACTGATTGTGGCCAACGGAGGTGATCGCTCGTGGATATAACCACCTCGAGGTCACTTTTGCCATGATTATACTTCCATGCCAGTTAAATGTTTGTCGACCGTACATAATCCTTCATCCGGCGCCTTGGAATAAAGCCTTGGTTGGATAGCGTTAGACCACACATGCTAAGTTAAATAAGGTAAGTTTGCCCGAATCTGACCCATTCGTGAGTGAAAATAGCTTGGTTTGGAGATCGAAACCTATAAGCATTTTATAGTGATATGTTGTGACGTCACTGATCGGTCGCTTACTATCGGTCACAGCTAATATGGTCTTTATTTGCGTTTGTGAAACGGTATATTACGAGTCGGACCCAAAATTTGCCGGTAGGCCACCCATAATAGCAAGGTAAAAGAACTCTGTATTTGTGATTATGTTATGAAAGTATACCCAATTACACACCTTCTGGTGAAATACCCTGTGAATGACGTCACGAATTGGGGATTTCCTGTGAATGACGTAACGAGTTAGGGATTCCCCTTTCACTGACACCCGCCGATGTTTGTCGATGTTTAACGAGGTCTTCTCTAAATCGCCGAAGCTTATTATACGATGCTCTATTTATTTTACCTATGTCACCACTTCTTTTGCTGTGTTTTATTCGTACTTTGTTTGTTTAGTTAAGACTGCGTAAAATATCAGGGCTACAGCCCGCCGATGTTTACCGAGGTCTGCTCAAAATCGCCGAGGTTTATTTTGGGTGGCTTACCTTAAAGTTAATTAATACTGGTATTTTACCTAATACAATTTTTGTGAAACCCATTACGGGAATTTTTATGTGGATTTTTAGCTAATTAAGGCGATTTCCGATTTCGTCAGGTATCCATGTAGTCAAATGTAGCTGAAACAAAGCTAGCCGGTACGTGAGGATGCGGAGAGAGGGGGTAGGAGTGGGGGTGCAAGGTAGGGACTCCCTGCGGCAGAGAGCTGGCCGGCCACCAGTATCGCGTTTTTAACGGAGAGGGGTATGAGGGTGGGGTGGCGGTGCGGGAGGGGAGGGGTGTGCGCCAGTATAGCGCATGAAAGCCTGACAGGGAGGGTAGGGAGATTAGGGACGGCTATTGCGATAGGAGAACGATAACGCCGTATATTTTACCATTGCAAGGAACTTTTAATCTAAATACGCATTAGTGCTAACACCGCGATTTTTAAACATTTTTTTCCATGATAGGCAATACAATTCTTTGTTGTTTTATACAAAGTCCCTAGGTCAATATTGATGGCACTGTAAATTCGCAAATGTTAAATTGTTAAAAAGAACTTAAAAGAATCTTTAGGCCTACATCATAACCGCTGCTCCGATTTTGCCAACTTTTGAAATATAAGGATTTCTAGAAGGCGCTCTAGCGCCTCTACGTTGCGCACTCGGGTTGCTAGCTAAGACACCTCTATCCACCAAGACAAGTTTGGTGCTTATGTGTCGTCTAGTTTACGAGCTATAGCCGAGCACTCGATATTTACATTAGTAAAGGTCGTGGCCTTGACCTTTGGCCTTGATAGCCCAAAGTCGGTCAGCGTGGCTTATAGGTGTTTTTCGGCACATGGTTAACTTGAAAATGTTTACCATTGAAAATTGTCCGTCGCCATGGAAACAAAAGAACTTGACCGATCGTCAAGATGCTTCACAAAGGTTGCCTCAGCGACACTCTTAATGTGCCTGCAAGTGATATATGACGATTTTCATTATAACAAACGGTCCGATACTGCATTGGGCTCCCGGGGAGTACTTAATCATTGCTGGGTGGGGGGGGGGGGGGGGGGAAGTCCGCGGTAAAGCCCCTTTTTTTTACCGTCGAAATTCGCTCGGAAGGGGTATTTTTTCGCGGCAACCCGCTCGATGAACGCACATTTTCAGAACCCTCACCCCGCCCTGCTCGCGAGCTTCATAATATAAGCTCTACAGGGCTATCTTTTTCAGCATAAATTTCCGCTGTATAGGGGTATATTTTTCGTCACGAATATGTGTTCTCTCAGGCATCAAGGCACCCGCGGACCCCCCCCCCCACCCCCACCCCACCATGTTTTGAATAATCGTGCCTCCCCCTCCCCCCAATGATTGGGCTAGTGGCGTCAGCATGCTATTATCTGAAAACAATGCAGCATGTAATGTATGTATTTATTGGTATATAGGTATATCAGTTATTACAGTTAACAATATCGTTATGGGTTACCGCCTCACTATCATTAGTTTTGTACACGACTTGCGAATATGAAAGGCGGAAGGGCGGATGGACGTTAGCACGGCATTCTGCATTGTTAATTAAGGACGGAACAGAAAAGCTTAGGCTTAGGTTTACACCTTACATATTATCGGCAATTAGCATTGCTGCGTTTCTACTTTGGCCTAGATTAGCTTTGACCCCGAGGGCCCCCCTTTCAGCCCTGGACCCCCCCCCCCCCCCCCCCCCCCGCTTTCTCAGATAACCTATGATAGCGTGTTGGGCGAGAAGGGGGAGTGCAATAGCGGGGGATAGAGGGTCGAGATTGCAGATTTGATATCAACGACCGCCGGACAAAGAACCAGGCAAGAAATAAAATGCCCCCCACCCCCTAACCCCCGAAGACACCTCCCGCCCCCCCCCCCCCACCCCATCCCCACCCGGTCTATCTGCACCCCAGCTTGATACCAAGAGAAAGCATCAATAATTAAGCAAGTGACTCCCTGTAGCGATAATTGCTGTCAATAGGGTATGTAAGTGACATCACGGACAGCGCGCGCTCACCTCCAGCGAATTCGGTTTTGGGTACATGACGCTTCACCGCCCCATATACAAAGCATAGGGAGCTCTTTGTAATGGTGTGAAACGCACAGAAAACCAGCGTCTTGCGATTTAAAACTAGTACGAGTATGAAGGTACACCCCCAAACATTTATTCCATATGGTTTTCAAATCTAACATTGCATTCATATCTCAAACATCAGTGAGTCTAGTTTGAGGCCCATAGTAAAGTATAGGGACCCGCTGACGCGTTGTACCCAGAACGGTTGTTTCTAGAGGTGAGCGCGCGCTGTCTGTGACGTCACTTACAGACCCTATATCCCTTCAAACACAGTTGTTATCGCTGCCAGAAAGCCATTCTATACAGAACATGTGGCATCCGTTAGCCAAACATGCACTCACAGGCTGCTTAAGAGGCAGGCCTGGTAAGGTTCCAGACCATCGACCGTTGCTGTCTCTTCCCGCGGGAACACATATATATAGATACGCAATTTTTAAACACAGCTGACAAACGAAATTAGCAACATATTCTGGTGGTCAGTCTGTCTGCACACAGCCAGCTGCAGACATAAACATTGAATCCTTTTGTTCCCAGACGTCTGCTCTCCCATTCTTCGACCAGTGATACTTGGAACATACTGAGGATCAAAGCATCATCGGGAATATTGAGCAACTGTCGGAGCCAAGTTCAGACAACGCTAACATGGAAAATGACATGAAGGTGAGTAGAATAAACTAATGTCTCAGAACAGGGTTCGAACCTCGGTCATGCGCACACGGCCACTGACTCTGGGCACTACGATTCATGTAACATCTACAGGGGTCTGGAATGGGGGGGGGGGGTCCAGTGTCGATTTTTGAAAATTCTTAGTGTCGAATGTCGATTTTCACAACGTTCCGTGTCGTTTTTCAGAAAAAAATATTTGTGTCTGTCTCGCTTTTTTAGATCCTCAGTGTCGGAATTTCGGGGTCGAACGTCGATTTTTCAAATATGCCTTTGTCGCGTGTCGCCATTTACCCCTTCTAGACCCCTATCTCATTGTCACAGGCGGCTTCTTTCTTATTCCATGTATGCACAATAGTGGCCTGCAACGCAATTCTATCATCCCATCCTATATCCTATGTAGGCCTATATTATCCTGTCTAGACTATTGATGAAGAACACTCCCGGGGGAATACCATTTCATATAAATATGATATATACTGTTTGATATGGAATGCTCAGGATATGAGGAAACGACTGCAACATTTAGTTATGAAGGAATCCGCTAGGCGACGCCCACTCGATGTTACATCACCAATGTTGCTGTGAGTCTCCTGAAAAAAAAGATTCCAAAATTGTGTGCATTTTTTTAAATCTTATGTAGCCGTTAAAATCCATATTGCACAACCACCCCTGGCCCCCCCCCCCCCCCCCCCACCCCCCCATTCTAGTAACATAAGCGGGCCACACCACATCAGCTATTCAAACACGTCTCGATGGGTTAAGCTGGGCGCAAAGCCACGTTCTTCCACTATTCGGTCTAATATAGCTTCTTCGGTGTAACCCATGTGTAATATATGATTCATCGGGAAAGCCAGAGAGAATACTAATTTGTCGGGTTTTCGCTCAAGATGTCGCATCCCGCTTCTGCATGCTACTAATTTATTGGGATCTTGAAAGTCGTCGTTAAAATCGCCACTTGTTCTGACACCATTGTGCGATATTACAATACAGGTTACAATACAAGTTGTACCCATTCGGATACTTTATGCAGCTATATCTTCTCTTCTAGTGGTCTCTACTCATCTTCTTTTCTCTATCATTATAGATTCCTCCCGCTACCTTTTAGGGCGGAGGCCCTAATTCGCAGAACAAATTAATGTATCTTATGGTGCACCCCACCCCCATTTTCGTTGAGGACCTATCTTTGAACATCTACAGGCATCTTTTGAACTACAAGAATGCATTAACTATAACACTGACCGTTTTTCAAAAGTCTTTCTGTGCTTTCTTGACTCATCCAGCGCAATATATGACAGCTAATGTAGTTTTGAATGGCATGAGGTCGAAAAACAGATGTACGGCGCTCCGTGCGCCAGGGCTCAATTTTGGGACCATGGTTATATATGTTGTTTGTACACGAGCTAGCGACGGCTCTGTGCACCCCATGTTCAGGCGCTTGCTGTGGTCAAGTTTCATGTGGCGGTATATTGCAGGCCGATGACATCGCTGTCACGGCGCTGACCATTAATGCCTTGCAAGGGCTTGTCTCCTCGTGCGAACAGTATGCACGAAAATGGCGGTTTAAATTCAACCCTGTAAAATCAAAATTGATGGTTTACGGCGAAACAGCCAATGCTAAAAGGAAACTTGCCCCCGTAGATCACTATTGTTAGATGGCGAGCCAGTCGAAGAAGTTATAGACTTTACTCACGTGGATATACGGTTAAATTCACTAAATAGATCAGTTGAGAGAACGAGCGATGCAGCCTCTAAACTGAGAAGCGGTTTGATGACACTAGTAGGCTATGGTGTAAGACCCGCGGAACTCAGCTGTGTCACTGCCGTGCGATTATATAGGACTGTCGTTTTGCCTCATGCGTTGTATGGGGCTGAGCTGTGGTGGAATTTAAGCAGGGGCGAGTTAGCTCAGTTGGAGCGGGCTCATTCATTTTGCCTGCGATTTATCCAGAATTTTCCAAGAAATTGTAGTGCAACTATCACTCGATGCATGGTGACTGATCTTGGTTTAGAATGTACGATCGACGTCAAGAAGTTACAGTTCCTGGGACGCCTATGCCGGCTACATGTTAGCAAGCTGGCTAAGGTCGTCTTTGTTGAGCGACTCTTTCAAAACGCAAATGGCCAGTGTACAGGTATTGTTAAAGATTTAACTAATGTGTTATCGAAGTATGACTTGTTTGAGCACATTTCAAAGTATGTGTCTGATAACAGTTTTCCGTCTAAGCGAGAGTGGAAAAACACAGTTAGAGCATCTGTGAAGCGTCACAAAGAGACTCAGCTCTCGCAACAAATTGTTCAGGAAAAATATAATTATTTTAATGGAGTATATGGCTGTAACCTGCATATACATATTTACTGGCAAATGGAAAGCACGCGGTTTAATGAGAAAAGGCAACTGCGCGCGCTGGCACGACTTAACTGCGTCCTCTATAAAGAAACCGATTCAGTTTGTGAATATTGCAAAAAACGAATATCTGTCCCCTTAAATCACTTTCTCCAGTCGTGTGACAAATACCAGGCGGCTAGAGAGATGTTCTGGACCGAAATAATCAACCAATGTAGCGCCCAGTTTTCCTCCTATCTTTTTAACTCTAGTGAAAACCTTGTAACCACGCTCATTTTGGGCCATAGACCTCATCCAGACGAATACACCGATGATTTAGTCTTATTCACCACAATAAGTGGCAGGGCATGGCAGGCTCTGTCCTTGGAGCCGCGTCTGCCCTATTATTAAGTTAGTATAGTCAAATGATATTGTAAATACTTTAATTGTGTGTTATATTTATCATTGTTTTATTATTATTATCGTTACCGTTACTACTCTGATATTTATGGAATGGAATGTTGGTGTTTTAGGCCACTTTTGTGCACATACAGGCTAAATTGGGCCAAGGAACCTCCCGAGACGATGAAGGATGAAGGAATGAAACATGCCCCAGATTAGGTGCCCGAGCCCGGATTCGAACCCAGGGCCTATTGATCTGCGGTCTAGTGCGCTAACCACTACACCAGGGAGGCCCCCTCTGATATTTATGTATTTGTCTGTAACATACGTTGCTTGAACTCTCCAGCGAGTGGAGGAAATAAATTACATACATATGGTGCACCCCACCCCCATTTTCGTTAAGGACCTACCCCCTCCCTTGTTTCTGGTTCATCCCCCGGTCTGATTGAGGTGACCCCAAATTAAAACGGTCACGTTGGGTGGATCATAACTGTCAACAAACACACTGTGGCCTGACAACATGGAGGACCTTTACAAGAGTTATCGCGTTTATTAGCCTCCTAGAGTGGCGACCGAAATCAAGATAACAGACCGCCGTTTCCGACTCAACTTAAGCCGTCACCATAAACTGAAGGATTAAGTCCTCTCCTACAACATGGCCAGTCAGTTAGAATGACACATATGCGGACTCACGGGCTTAGTAAGAGTTCAGTCCCACATAGACATGCATGGCAAGTCTAGCAAAGAGAATTGCCCTGCAGATGACCTTTCCGCTCTTTAAGGTACGCGCAGTTCGTGACCTGATATAATGTTTCCATGTTGGCAAGCAACGCGATCCGGAGGGGATAAAAGAAAAGAAAAATACTCCTCACTCCTTCTACAAGGGCACAGGGCACTTGTATACTATCCAGCTCGGTATTATATACCAGCGACCCGACCAAACAAACTGCCAGTATTTGAGTGAAGCTTCTTCCAGTTAACATATATATAGCATATGTCCTATATAGTTATGGAGTGTTTTCGTCCGTTAACGCCCACCGCGTCCACAAGGTGTCGCTAGGAGGTTGTAGAGACTAAGGAGAGAACCTCGCTAACCGAATTGCGGCTAGAGCCCCCTTCCCCACTCCCACTAGTTAGACTGTCATAGCGGAAGGGGTGATAAAGTGATTCCCCCCCCCCACACACACACACACACACAAACACATAGAATTGAACCCATGTAATTCACTGAATGTAGATCAGATTCGTAAGACTTTTCTTGATTCAATATTAGACAGTCTTGGAATGTAGCCATGTCAACCAGAAAAGTGGGGCGGGTGGGGGGGTTGTGGTAAATATGTTTCATGATTACTACCATATAGGACAGAGCTCGTTCATCCAGAGGTTCCGAGGTTCCAAGGTAACCAAGAGCGGTTTTTGGGCGACAAGTGCGAAAAAAGGACGACCTAAAAGAAACCTAACTACGCACCTACGCCCGCCCTCCCCTTCTCTTTTAAATCCCTTATTCCGCACGTGACATCGACGCTGACACTATAGTTACTAACACGTGACGCGAATTAGAAACGATGATTGGGTGTCGAACGAGCAAAACCCTGGTAGCCCCCTCCCCCCCCCCCCTCCCCCTCACTCTACCATCTCGCGAAAGCTGGGGTCGCCTAACGGTCACCACCTCCAGCACCCCCTCCCTCTACTTCCCGCCTGCTGTAAGGGGGGGGGGGGGGCCCTCTTGATAAGAAAATCCTATCTCTACAGTGGCAATAGTGAGTACATAACCTCCGGCAAACCACACACACCATCAGTCTCCGTCACCAAACATCGGCTCCAGGGTGGACCACGGATATCACGCAGTCATATTTGACAATTAGACAGGTACGTCTGAAATTTTATAACAACGACATGTTTTAGGGATTCTATGTGTAGCTGAGTAACGTCCTTTATCCTCCGTACTTCAGATCAATAGGTCCTGGGGCCCTCCCTGCATGGTGTAGTGGTTAGCTAACTAGACCGCAGATCAATATATCCTTGGAGCCTCCCTGGTGTAGTGGCCAGCGCACTAGACCGCAGATCAGTAGGTCCTGGGGGTCTTCCTGGTGTAGTGTCTAGCCCACTGTATCACAGATCAATAGTTGGCCTCTCTGGTGTAGTGGTTAGCGCGCTAGACCGCAGATAAATAGGTCCTGGGGGCCTCCCTGGTGTAGTGGTTAGCGCACTAGACCGCAGATCAATAGTTCCTGGGGGCCTCTGCTCATGTTTTTCCTTTTCACGGGTTTTTAAACTTAGAGTCAATTATCACGAGGACCTGCATGAGCAAACAAAGAAGGGGGTAGACAAATCATACCGATGAGGCAGTACCAAAAGGGTGGCGTATATGTTGCACCTAACAGGGCATCCTCGCTGATAAAGACAACATATAATTTAGGTAGAGGCAGGATGAATGTGCTAACAGAGAAAAGAAGTGATGGTGAGACAGAAAATACTCGCTACGGTCACAGAGTGCGCCGAGGGGTGCGACAATCGGAACTAAAAGCAACCTGGAGACCAAAGGAATTTTATCTAAAGAAAACGGCGCGCTTCAATGTGGGATGAGAATACTTTCCCACATTTATAATAGTAATTTCCCACATTTCACACATTTATAATCATATTTACCACGTGGATAGTATTACTTTGTAAAGTTCGGATCGAATGATGTATGATATTATATAGCTTTCAGCATGATCTCTTTTCCCACATGTTTCTTTGCCGCGCAGATGGGTCATATCTCTGATCTTGATAGCCATATCACAGGGAGACAAACAGTAAAAATTGAAGTGACGTTTATAAGTATGGTGAGACCGTAACTCCGCAAACAGGTGTGAAAAACTTAATCTCCACACGACGCATGTGCCGAGTTAGACAAATACAGTGGAGCATTGCGATTGTGGCTCGGCAGGATCTTCAGGCGTTCTTATTGAGCGTCTTGGGGATCGGCTAGTGTTGTCCCATAGGGAATCTGATTACACTCTGTGTGACACTAGTTGGATTTTCCTCAAGGATTCCGATGAAACTCTGTGAGTCACGACAATGTATGTCCTTCAATATGCTGCTGCAAACCGATAGAGTGTGCGGCCAAGCAAACGACTTGTCTGTTGTCCTTATCATGGGTATTTCGAAAATACCCTTGGCCTTTATACCGCATTCCGCAACCTCGTGAACTTCTTACCATATTAGTCTTTATACGTAGACGGTTATAGCGTTCCACCCGTGCCCCTTATATTTCCTTAGTTTAAAATGTTTTCCTCTTACCCTATTCTGAAATGTTGGTTGGTCCCGAGCTGCTTACCAAGAACCCTTCAAGTAGGGTTCTAGGGTCGTAGCTGTAAACTAATGTACATGGCGGCGTTATGGCGGCGTCATGTAGTAGCTCTAGTTGAGGAATGCGACGTACATTTTCCCCCACGTCAGCTTATTGTACAGCGCCCCCTCACCTGAGATTATCTAAGTTACCAGAGAGCTCTGCCCCTACCACTTGAGAGCCAAGCCTGGTAGGCTGTTTACCCACAGTACAACATACACGTGTGGTCTAGAGAGACATGACTTCGGGGCTTGTCTTTGGCTCGCACTTCAAGCTGCGTGTCACAACTGCATGACACACTGTTTATAGCTTTATCTGACAAAACACAGACTCAATGAGCAAGTTAACAGTGTGTACAAAAGTCCATTTCTACCCTAAGCCTACTTATATAAACAGTTTTACAACTTTGTTTTTGTTCTGCCTTCTCTACACCCAATGAAGGTTGGTTGGTTTTTCACGACGCTTGAAGCACTTTTGGTCATATCGCGTCAATGGGAGAAGGAAGGGAGAGTGGAGCCATGTCCCCGGGCGTACTCTTTACGAAGACAGACATGGGATCTGTATCCTGCGACCACACAGACATAGCCACAGCAGGGCTCGAAGCACCGACCCACGTGCCGTTAGGCTCTCAGGTGGTGACCAGAGCACTCAACGCGAGCGCTCTAGCCCACTCATCTGTCGCGCCGGCCCCTGTGTATGGCAAGCCCTTTGTATCGTAATTCGAGAAACTTAGTTTCTCGACGAGAAACTTAGTTTCTCGACAAGAAACCTAGTTTCTTGCTCGAGAAACCCGGTTTCTTCGCCGAAAATCCCGGTTTCTCGACAAGAAACTAGGATTCTTGGCGGGAAACTAAGTTGTTAGCGCTAAAATGGGGGTTATAGCTAGAATCCCGGTTTCCAGAGATATAACCCTAGTTTTAGCGACAACCCCAGTTTTTACAGCGCCGATTGTATCTTAATGTCTATGCCTTCATTAATGGTCAGGAAACTGGCTTTCTTGCCTTCAAATCCTACTTTCTCGCCAAGAAACCAGGATTCCGGGTTAAAACCACAGTTTTAACCTCCATAACCGCAGTTTTAGCGAGAAACCTAGTTTCCTGTCGAGAAACCAGGTTTCCTGTCGAGAATCCAGGTTTCTTCGTTGCTAAGGTCCGTATCTAGGATTCCTGAACGTCACACTTCGCACCGCACATTCAGCCAATGAGAGCGCATGTGAGTGAGGGAATTCCCGGGCAATCCCTTACTGGGCTGGGTCCTCCACAGACCCTGCGCTCTTATTGGCTGAATGTGCGGTGCGAAGTGTGACGTTCAGGAATGCTAGATACGGACCTTAGCAACGAAGAAACCTAGTTTCTCGGCAGGAAACCTGGTTTCTCGACAGGAAACCTAGTTTCTCGCCAGGAAACCTGGTTTCTCGACAGGAAACTAGGTTTCTCGCTGAAACTGCGGTTATGGAGGTTAAAACTGTGGTTTTAACCTGGAATCCTGGTTTCTTGGCGAGAAAGTGGGATTTGAAGGCAAGAAAGCCAGTTTCCTGACCAATAATGGAGGTATAAACATTAAGATACAATCGGCGCTGTAAAAACTGGGGTTGTCGCTAAAACTAGGGTTATATCTCTGGAAACAGGGATTCTGGCTATAACCCCCATTTTAGCGCTAAAAACTTAGTTTCCTGCCAAGAATCCTAGTTTCTTGTCGAGAAACCGGGATTTTCGGCGAAGAAACCGGGTTTCTTGTCGAGAAACTAAGTTTCTCGAATTACGATACAAAGGGCTTGCCATACCTGTGAAGGTCAATTATCACAAAACTGCCGGTGGGTTGCACCACGTGGCTTTAAGTAGGTTAAGTGGGTGATGCTTGAAAATACCTACTACCACTAAAGGGGGTTTGTACCACTGGTGTTAAGGGGGGTGTCTAACGTGGTGTTGATGGGTTGTATAACGTGGTGTTAAGGGGTTTGTTTACTAGTTGGAGCTGGAGTGCATTCGCCAAAATGAAGCACGAGGCGCGACAGCGTCGAGTGGTTTATTTGGGGAACGCACGACAGCGAGTTCTTTAACATACTTGTTTTAACAAGGCATTACATTTGCTCATATTTGGACAAAGGAAATTAACTATTGTATCAATAGACCGATCCATACTCCGCCACTAAGCCCCATCCACGCATGAGTCCTCTTTCGTTACTCGTGAGTACGAAATTGACAATCATACCTGATGATAGTTACGAGTAAAAAGTACTCATCTCTGAAACTGACAACAAAGTTATATGCTGCTTTGTTTGTCCGATTTGTTTGTCCGACATAACGCACGTGGAACGTCGGCACGTGGATTTATCCTATCATTTCACCACATGATTGGATAAAAGCAACAGTGACGTGAGTGAATGATTGACAGTCTGGATCGGTCTTATTGCACATCAGGACTAATAAGTGAGCGCATTATGGAAACAACGGTTCGTCATTGTGTAGCCCAAGGGGGGGAGGGTAGGGATGGGAAGGCTTGGAGGAAGTAGACATTTTTTTGGAAGTCTTGTTTTCTAAATCACCACGCACGGTTCAATTAAGTCATTACGTCTAACTTTCTTGAAAACATCGCCCCCTGAAAAGCGATATGAGGGATCTAACACTTCTGCTTGCAAATGAATCATCCATATATGTCGTGTATTTTGTAATATTTATCCTGCACCATTAAACACATATGTGACACCTGCTGTGGCAATGACATGACATGAAAATGTCCGACGCTCCCCCCTTTCTAATCTAACCCCCGCCCCCTTGGAGCTAAGGATTGACTTTTGCATTCCATTGTTTGTCTTGAAATTGGCAAGTTCTGACAACATCAGCCAACGCGCCTCCGCTCAGCTCAGCTCGACTCGGCTGATTGCACCGTGACACTTGGCGGAGTCAATATTAACAACTGTTCATTATCCAGATAATGCACAGTTTGTATAACGTGGTGTTAAGAGGTTTGTGTAACGTGGTGTTAAGAGGTTTGTGTAACGTGGTGTTAAGGGGTTTGTGTAACGTGGTGTTAAGAGGTTTGTGTAACGTGGTGTTAAGGGGTTTGTGTAACGTGGTGTTAAGGGGTTTGTGTAACGTGGTGTTAAGAGGTTTGTGTAACGTGGTGTTAAGAGGTTTGTGTAACGTGGTGTTAAGGGGTTTGTGTAACGTGGTGTTGAGGGGGTTGTGTAACGTGGTGTTAAGAGGTTTGTGTAACGTGGTGTTAAGGGGTTTGTGTAACGTGGTGTTAAGAGGTTTGTGTAACGTGGTGTTAAGAGGTTTGTGTAACGTGGTGTTAAGGGGTTTGTGTAACGTGGTGTTAAGGGGTTTGTGTAACGTGGTGTTAAGAGGTTTGTGTAACGTGGTGTTAAGGGGTTTGTGTAACGTGGTGTTAAGGGGTTTGTGTAACGTGGTGTTAAGGGGTTTGTGGATCGTGGTGTTAAGAGGTTTGTGTAACGTGGTGTTAAGGGGTTTGTGGATCGTGGTGTTAAGAGGTTTGTGTAACGTGGTGTTAAGAGGTTTGTGTAACGTGGTGGTAAGGGGTTTGTGTAACGTGGTGTTAAGGGGTTTGTGTAACGTGGTGTTAAGAGGTTTGTGTAACGTGGTGTTTAGAGGTTTGTACCACGTGGTGTTAAGGGGTTTGTGGATCGGTGGTTCGCGCCCCGCTGTGGCCATATCTGTATGGTCGCAGGATAAAGATCCCATTCTCATCCTTCTTCGCAAAGAGTAGGGGGTTACCACTGGGACACGGCTCTGCTCTCCGTTCTTTCTCCCATTGACGCGATATGAGCAAAAGGGGCTAAAGCGTTCTGAATATACAACCAACCAACCTAACAAACGATCATTATGGGCTAACATAAGAGACTAAAAATCGACATATTATAAGCGTGTGGCAAAACCACGAATTTAATCCGGTTTTTTTTCATCCAGGTTTACGACATGGGCTGCCGTAAAAAGTCGTCGGCCTCAGTCTCGCTCTCTTCCGATGGGTCGTCGAGCGGTGACGAGAACAAAGAGCGTGGCAACTGGATCGGTCGTCTGGATTTCATCATGTCGTGCATCAGCTACGCCGTGGGTCTGGGCAACATCTGGCGCTTCCCCTACCTCTGCTACAGGAATGGCGGCGGTGAGATGTTTGTGTCACACTGTAGATGTAAAGTTATCTGGGTGTATTTGTTGGTAGAACAACATATATTTCCGTAAAATATCGCTCGCCATAATTTGCTAGATTCTAAATAGCCATCAACAAAATACGCATTAGCACGTTCTCTATTTCTCCAAAACCAAATGATTGCATGGGTCATTTTATGCAGACCCAGAGTATAATGCATTACTAATATCGGTTGTCATAAGAAAAATAGTTTTCTATGCATAAGCTTTGTATTTTATATATTCTCTTCATCCGACAATGCAATTTTAATAAATGGCATGACAAACGGATATAAACATGTCATATCTTCTACCACTTCTCGTGGCCGTTCGTTGGTCCGGGCGTGTAGCCTTTGGTGTGGTTAAGTAATTTAACCTGGTTTGACCTTCAGCTGCCTTCCTGATCCCTTACCTGATCTTCCTGGCGCTGTGCGGAATGCCTCTGTTCTTCCTGGAGGTATCCTACGGACAGTTCGCCAGCCTCAGCCCCATCACCGTCTGGAGGATGAGTCCTCTGTTTAAAGGTGAGTTATAAGCCCATCCAGCCCTCTGCTTAAAGGTGAATTATATGCCCATCCAGCCCTCTGTTTAAAGGTGAGTTATAAGTTCATCCAACCCTCTGTTTAAAGGTGAGTTATACGCCCATCTAGCTCTCTGTTTACAGGTGAGTTATAAGTTCATCCAACCCTCTGTTTAAAGGTCAGTTATACGCCCATCCAGCCCTCTGCTTAAAGGTGAATTATACGCCCATTCAGCCCTCTGTTTAAAGGTGAGTTATAAGTTCCTCCAGCCCTCTGTTTAAAGGTAAGTTATACGCCCATTTAGCCCTCTGTTTAAAGGTGAGTTATAAGTTCCTCCAACCCTCTGTTTAAAGGTGAGTTATACGCCCATCCCGCCCTCTGTTAAAAGATGTTATACGCCCATCCAGCCCTTTGTTTAAAGGTGAATTATATGTTCATCCAACCCTCTGTTTAAAGGTGAGTTATAAGTTCATCCAACCCTCTGTTTAAAGGTGAGTTATAAGTTCATCCAACCCTCTGTTTAAAGGTCAGTTATACGCCCATCCAGCCCTCTGCTTAAAGGTGAATTATACGCCCATTCAGCCCTCTGTTTAAAGGTGAGTTATAAGTTCATCCAACCCTCTGTTTAAAGGTGAGTTATACGCCCATCTAGCTCTCTGTTTAAAGGTGAGTTATAAGCCCATCCAGCCCTCTGCTTAAAGGTGAATTATACGCCCATTCAGCCCTCTGTTTAAAGGTGAGTTATAAGTTCATCCAACCCTCTGTTTAAAGGTAAGTTATACGCCCATCTAGCTCTCTGTTTAAAGGTGAGTTATAAGCCCATCCAGCCCTCTGCTTAAAGGTGAATTATATGCCCATCCAGCCCTCTGTTTAAAGGTGAGTTATAAGTTCATCCAACCCTCTGTTTAAAGGTGAGTTATACGCCCATCTAGCTCTCTGTTTAAAGGTGAGTTATACGCCCATCCAGCCCTCTGCTTAAAGGTGAATTATACGCCCATTCAGCCCTCTGTTTAAAGGTGAGTTATAAGTTCATCCAACCCTCTGTTTAAAGGTAAGTTATACGCCCATCTAGCTCTCTGTTTAAAGGTGAGTTATAAGCCCATCCAGCCCTCTGCTTAAAGGTGAATTATACGCCCATCCAGCCCTCTGTTTAAAGGTGAGTTATAAGTTCATCCAACCCTCTGTTTAAAGGTGAGTTATACGCCCATCTAGCTCTCTGTTTAAAGGTGAGTTATAAGTTCATCCAACCCTCTGTTTAAAGGTCAGTTATACGCCCATCCAGCCCTCTGCTTAAAGGTGAATTATACGCCCATTCAGCCCTCTGTTTAAAGGTCTGTTATACGCCCATCCAGCCCTCTGCTTAAAGGTGAATTATACGCCCATTCAGCCCTCTGTTTAAAGGTGAGTTATAAGTTCCTCCAACCCTCTGTTTAAAGGTGAGTTATACGCCCATCCCGCCCTCTGTTAAAAGATGTTATACGCCCATGCATCTCTCTGTTTAAAGGTGAATTATATGTTCATCCAACCCTCTGTTTAGAGGTAAGTTATACGCCCATCTAGCCCTCTGTTTAAAAGTGAGTTGTACGCCCATCCAGCCCTCTGCTTAAAGGTGAATTATACGCCCATGCAGCCCTCTGTTTAAAGCAATATACTTACATGCGCCATCTTAGATTGTTTACATGTTAGAATCAAGACTAAAAGTATCTCAAAATTATGATGCATATAAGTTTTAGATCTCTGAGAGTCTGTAAAACAACAATTTCAACATAAAACTGCGCGGTTTATTTTTATCGCGCGCGGACGTGATAGCGAACCGCGGTCGACCTCGCACACAAAATAGCGAACTGCGAACAGGCGCGCAGGGATATAAAGCCGGCCACCAACTTCTGCTCCGTTGACCAAAATGCTTCTCTCCGGATAGCCCACATGCTTTCAGGATTCAAATTCAAGACAGAATATACTTATTTGACATGGGGAAGAGGTTGGTAATACAAAAAATTACGGAATATATTGCTTTAAAGGTGAATTATATGTTCATCCAACCCTCTGTTTAGAGGTGAGTTATACGCCCATCCAGCCCTCTGCTTAAAGGTGAATTATACGCCCATCCAGCCCTCTGTTTAAAGGTGAGTTATCAGTTCCTCCAACCCTCTGTTTTAAGGTAAGTTATACGCCCATTTAGCCCTCTGTTTAAAGGTGAGTTATATGTTCATCCTACCCTCTGTTTAAAGGTGAGTTATACGCCCATCCCGCCCTCTGTTAAAAGATGTTATACGCCCATCCAGCCCTTTGTTTAAAGGTGAGTTATACGCCCATGCAGCCCTCTGTTCAAAGGTGAATTATATGTTCATCCCACCCTCTGTTTAGAGGTGAGTTATACGCCCATCTAGCCCTCTGTTTAAAGGTGAGTTGTACGCCCATCCAGCCCTCTGCTTAAAGGTGAATTATACGCCCATCCAGCCCTCTGTTTAAAGGTGAGTTATATGTTCATCCAACCCTCTGTTTAAAGGTGAGTTATACGCCCATCTCGCCCTCTGTTAAAAGGCGTTATACGCCCATGCAGCCCTTTGTTTAAAGGTGAGTTATACGCCCATGCAGCCCTCTGTTTAAAGGTGAGTTATACGCCCATGCAGCCCTCTGTTTAAAGGTGAGTTATCCGTGAGAAGGGAAGTCCACTTTGGGCAGGTAGTGAAATAAAAGGGGAGGGTCATGTACAAAAAACAGGAGAAAGGACACGCCAAAATGGTGTACATTTTGCACTGAGAAAGGACGCCCAATTGGGGGGGCGGGGGGGCGAGGGTGGATATTGTTAAAGGCGAAGGGAGGTGATCTTTTTGTCTTTGCCTTAATGTTTTAACGACTACAAACTACAAGTTGCCACTTGTAATAAGATCTTTCGGGTTTGTTCTCGTACTGGCAAAAGGCCACTACTTGTTTTTATAGTTAATAATGATGGTAATGATGCGTGAGCTGATGCCCTGGGCTGATGCCCTGGGCTGATGCCCTATGCTGATGCCCTGGGCTGATGCCCTGGGCTGATGCCCTGGGCTGATGCCCTGGGCTGATGCCCTGGGCTGATGCGTGTCGGCCCCATTGCGTCTGTGCAATATTGTTTGACTACTGGTGTCATTTCATTTCTCTCTTTGTGCCAGTTTCAGAATCATTCGTACCATTATATCTGCCAAAAGCAAAGGTATTAATATAGGTTTGGCTTTCTATACTGTAGGTATTGGTTACGGGATGGTGATCATCTCTGCCATCGTGTGTATCTACTACAACGTCATCATCGCCTGGACCGTGTACTACCTCATCCACTCCTTTATGCCTGTCCTGCCCTGGGCCACGTGTGACAACAGCTGGAACACCGACCGCTGTGTCCTCCGGACCCCGCCACACGCCAACCTCTCTCTCTATGGCAACGACTCTGGATATGACGTCACCATGGCTACGAGCGATTACCTTGACGACGCGGTGTCGATGAACAACGGTTCCCTTGGTAACGACACCATCGCCAATGGAACGAAGTTCATATCCCCAAGCGAGGAATTCTGGGAGTAAGTGGAATTATTCTAGCACGGTAGTTTATAATAGTACCATTTGTGATATATTCTGTACAAAATAATTCGTTCAGCGTTCAAGTACCTTCACCTGTCATCACAATCACAAGCAGAGTAAAGGGCATCCAGCTATATTTAGCAATAATTGTAGCATCATCGTCGGATACAATTTAAATGATGTACACTGATTATTTTAAAAAAACGTGGTTAATTCCAAAGGTTTACTAATTATTTCAAATGATTTCGTAGCGAAAATGAAGAGTCACGTGAATGAGCCTAAACCTGTGTGTATAGGCGATTACATATCGCATGCCTCCGTTAAGTAACCGTCTAACGTCGGATCTTTATCTATACTGGGCTGGGGGGCGGGAGGGAGGGGGGGAGGGGGTGATCCGGGCGAATCCCAAGATGTCCCTTGACCTATTTTAGTCCTTGTGTGCATAAAAGCGGCATAATTAAAACACCATATGATTGGATTTCATCTGCGTTGATGGTGAAATGGTTGCTATAGCTTGTTCTGGTTGCTATGGTGATTCAGGCGCCAGGTGCTACAGATCTCTGACGGTATAGACAACATGGGCGGCATCCGCTGGGAGCTCTTCGGCTGCCTTCTCTTCGCTTGGGTCGCGGTGTTTCTCTGCCTAATTAAGGGCATTAAGTCATCGGGCAGGGTGAGTATTCTCTGAGGCGCCGAGCGTTACCTCACGCTGCGTCCATATGTATAGTGAGCCCCTGGCTTACTTTTGTTGCTCCCCAGACGTCGACATATGTTTGATATAATACTTGCAATACGCTTGATTATCAATATATTAAGCTTATGCATATAGTGTTACATATTGTTTTAATATATTATTATTAAATATTATTATTTATTAAATCCTATTATCAGATATTATGATTAGATAACAATATTAAATATTGTTTATATACATTGTTATTAAGTAAGAAAATGTAATCATTATTAAATTTTAATATTATTAAAAAATGACCAATTAAAGATTCCTATTATGAAAGTATAATATGATAAAATATTACTGTTATTAAGTATTATTAATGTGACCTTATGCTCGTGGCGGTTAACGTGCGAAATCAATGAGCGGATTACAACTTCACCCTCGTGCAATAGGTTGTGATAACAAATATGGGATAAATATGTTCAATTCTTATCAGAGAAAATCCCCGTAACCGTAAAATAAACGATCATAATTGCATACATGTTGTGTGGTATTTTATATTATTTAACCCTCTATTTCAGGTTGTGTATTTCACTGCCACTTTTCCGTACCTCGTGCTGTTGATACTGCTGGGGAGGGGGGTCACTCTACCTGGATCCTGGGAGGGCATCAAGTTCTACATTATTCCCGACTGGAATAAACTGCTGACGATGCAGGTAGTTATTGTGTTTATATCAAACGAGGCTATTAACTAAATATGAACTGGCTATCAACAGGTACAGTCCGATATTGCAGTTATAGAATAATATTTTTCGTATCGCTTAGAAGATAATAATATGAACTTAATTATGCTACAGTCTACTGATATAGTTTTATGCTTGTCCTCTGCTTATCTCTACTACGTATAGTTATTTTCGTTGGGGGGAATACTGATAAGTATTGAGAATACGTGTCTGATCTTTGTGAGAATGTGGGTAATGTATAAAGTTCGCGTCGTATTTGACTGACCACGTGGGCTCTGTGACACGGTAGATTTGGGGCGAGGCAGCCATGCAGATCTTCTACTCCATCGGCGCCGCTTGGGGCGCTCTGATCACCATGGCCAGCTACAACAAGTTCCACAACAACTGCTACAGGTGGGCAGCGAAGGGCTCGAGTGCACAAACCCCTGTGTTATATAGGGCCCCTGAGGGGGGGCTAGCCATGTCGCTTGTCGATTTAAAAAAAAGGTCCATGTCGCGTGTCGATTTTAAGAAAAGGTCCATGTCGCGTGTCGATTTTAAGAACAGTTTCATGTCGCGTGTCGCTAAGTCTTATGTCGCATGTCGATTCTAAGACAACCCCAATGTCGCGTTGTCGATTTTAAAAATCGCTGTGTCGCCTTGTCAAAAAAGCTCCTCTGGGGCCCTTTATATGTCATACGGCAGGTCTTGACAGAGGTTGGAGACCAGGAATAAAGACATTATTTAATGTAAATCATTTTGAGATATGAGAGAAATATGTTTTATGACCTTCATACATAGTTCAATATAATGCATAACAAAATGCATAAGGTATTATCATCTTAATCATCTCATTAGCCACATTGGCCCACAGTGGAATAGGAGTCGACAATATGTCATTCATATGCCTTCAAGAGTTTTAAACCGTCCTGAAGTCGTTATATGTCTTAGCCACAGTGGTCTGCCACCAAATCATGTTGCAAACACGTGGTCTGTTGTTAACCGCCAAGTTCCCTGCGCTAAGCTGGTGCCCTGACCATCCTCCCCAATCTCCACAATCAGGGACGCCCTCCTGGTTCCCATGCTCAACAGCGGAACCAGCATCTTCGCCGGGTTTGTTATCTTCTCCATCATTGGCTTCATGGCTCACGTGACCGGATCAGAGATCCAGGACGTCGTCACGCAAGGTAAAGCAGCCAATCAAAACGGTTATTCACGATGACGTCACACATCTCGGGGAAATTGCACTTACTGCAATAATTCGAAAAGCTCAAGTCGGGGTCATTAGTGTAAATCTTCGCTTTTACTTAATATAATAATAACACTTACCTTATATACTTTCATGGTATCAGTTTGCACCAGTTCAATACAATTAGTGCAATACTTATGAGTGGACTGGTGCACTTACAGACTGACTTTGCGAAGCCTGCATGCTTTGTACGATGTATTTATAAATCAATGCATAACGTTGTGCGTGTTCTATATAGCATGTATAACCATTACTGAACCACAGAAGATTCCAATTGGCCACCGCCTACATGTATACGTGCATTCACCGATGGCTGCCGTCTGCGTTCTGACCACGCCCTTCTGTCGCAGGTCCCGGGCTGGTGTTCGTGGTGTACCCCCAGGCAGTGGCCGCCCTCCCGCTGTCCCAGATCTGGGCCATCCTCTTCTTCGCTATGTTGTTTTCGGTGGGCCTCGGCAGCCAGGTGAGATCCACGGAACCATGTCCGCTTCATCCTTGTTGATGGGAGTTTAGACATACAAAACCCGGGCCAAGATGGCTGAATGTGACCAAATGAAGAGAGTATTTCAGCTATTAGTTTGGGGATCTTCATTTGAACCGGTGAAATGAGTATAACAACTACATTTATGGATCAAGGACTGATAACTATTTGAGCAATGTCTGTTGGATAAACGGTAAAACCAGTAAAATAAAGTGTTCAACTGAGTAAATAAATTATCCAACCAGTCCCATTTCTATAAAATAATTCACACATATGTGGGACTTTCCAGTTCGCCATGTTTCAAACCATGACAAGTGCGCTGTTTGACGAGTATCCGATCCTCATAACCAAGAAGATCCAGGTGACAGCGGCCATCTGCTGTCTAGAGTTCCTGCTGGGGCTGCCCTGTATTACACACGTAAGTACATGTAATAGGTGCTGTTGACGTGCCGCCCTGTGACGTATTTTCATGACATGTGTCAGACACACCCTCCTTAATCCGCGTGTAGCTGGCCATGCAGCATCCGGGCCGACCCAGGGACCAGGGGCCGTATTCATAATCCCCTCGTAAGTTGCGCACGAAGAGTGCATTTTCGTCTTAGCCTCACCAGCTCTTTGTTGTGGTGCTCATGATTAAGAAATCCTCTTCAATATAATTTTACCACTTTCTTAATTCAGAAAATTCACTTTTTGGGTGAGTACTTATGTGTTTTGAACCCGATAATCGCTTGACAAATCTTTCACTTAGCGCTAAGTCTAACGGCGTAGCCTAAGTGGCGATTATGAATACGGCCCCAGGGCACTAAGGGCATCCTTACGTATGAAACCGGCTCACATTATCGCTTTATCCCTGCTTTAATAGGGCCTCTGAGATATAGCCGTTCTCCCCACTCCTCCCCTTCCGCCTCCCCTATGCCCCCCTACCCCCATGCTGTTGGGGTTATGGGTCACGGTCCTTGTTTTTCAGAGGGGGGTCACCGCGTGACCTAGTGTAGAGGGGGTCACCGCGTGACCTAATGTAGAGGGGGGTCACCGCGTGACCTAGTGTAGAGGGGGTCACCGCGTGACCTAGTGTAGAGGGGGTCACCGCGTGACCTAGTGTAGAGGGGGTCCCCGCGTGACCTAGTGTAGAGGGGGGTCACCGCGTGACCTAGTGTAGAGGGGGGTCCCCGCGTGACCTAGTGTAGAGGGGGGTCACCGCGTGGCCTAGTGCGTAACGCGATCGGTCCTGGTCTTGTAGAGGGAGGTCACCGCGTGGCCTAGTGCGTAACGCGATCGGTCCTGGTCTTGTAGAGGGAGGTCACCGCGTGGCCTAGTGCGTAAGGCGATCGGTCCTGGTCTTGTAGAGGGAGGTCACCGCGTGGCCTAGTGCGTAACGCGATCGGTCCTGGTCTTGAAGAGGGAGGTCACCGCGTGGCCTAGTGCGTAAGGCGATCGGTCCTGGTCTTGTAGAGGGAGGTCACCGCGTGGCCTAGTGCGTAACGCGATCGGTCCTGGTCTTGAAGAGGGAGGTCACCGCGTGGCCTAGTGCGTAAGGCGATCGGTCCTGGTCTTGAAGAGGGAGGTCACCGCGTGGCCTAGTGCGTAAGGCGATCGGTCCTGGTTTTGTAGAGGGAGGTCACCGCGTGGCCTAGTGCGTAACGCGATCGGTCCTGGTCTTGTAGAGGGAGGTCACCGCGTGGCCTAGTGCGTAAGGCGATCGGTCCTGGTTTTGTAGAGGGAGGTCACCGCGTGGCCTAGTGCGTAACGCGATCGGTCCTGGTTTTGTAGAGGGGGGTCAGCGCGTGGCCTAGTGCGTAAGGCGATCGGTCCTGGTTTTGTAGAGGGGGGTCACCGCGTGGCCTAGTGCGTAAGGCGATCGGTCCTGGTTTTGTAGAGGGAGGTCACCGCGTGGCCTAGTGCGTAAGGCGATCGGTCCTGGTTTTGTAGAGGGAGGTCACCGCGTGGCCTAGTGCGTAACGCGATCGGTCCTGGTTTTGTAGAGGGGGGTCAGCGCGTGGCCTAGTGCGTAAGGCGATCGGTCCTGGTTTTGTAGAGGGGGGTCACCGCGTGGCCTAGTGCGTAACGTGATCGGTCCTGGTCTTGTAGAGGGAGGTCACCGCGTGGCCTAGTGCGTAACGCGATCGGTCCTGGTCTTGTAGAGGGAGGTCACCGCGTGGCCTAGTGCGTAACGCGATCGGTCCTGGTCTTGTAGAGGGAGGTCACCGCGTGGCCTAGTGCGTAAGGCGATCGGTCCTGGTCTTGTAGAGGGAGGTCACCGCGTGGCCTAGTGCGTAAGGCGATCGGTCCTGGTCTTGTAGAGGGAGGTCACCGCGTGGCCTAGTGCGTAAGGCGATCGGTCCTGGTCTTGAAGAGGGGGGTCAGCGCGTGGCCTAGTGCGTAAGGCGATCGGTCCTGGTCTTGTAGAGGGGGGTCACCGCGTGGCCTAGTGCGTAAGGCGATCGGTCCTGGTCTTGTAGAGGGGGGTCACCGCGTGGCCTAGTGCGTAAGGCGATCGGTCCTGGTCTTGTAGAGGGAGGTCACCGCGTGGCCTAGTGCGTAACGCGATCGGTCCTGGTCTTGTAGAGGGAGGTCACCGCGTGGCCTAGTGCGTAAGGCGATCGGTCCTGGTCTTGTAGAGGGAGGTCACCGCGTGGCCTAGTGCGTAAGGCGATCGGTCCTGGTCTTGTAGAGGGAGGTCATCGCGTGGCCTAGTGCGTAAGGCGATCGGTCCTGGTCTTGTAGAGGGAGGTCACCGCGTGGCCTAGTGCGTAACGCGATCGGTCCTGGTCTTGTAGAGGGAGGTCACCGCGTGGCCTAGTGCGTAAGGCGATCGGTCCTGGTCTTGAAGAGGGAGGTCACCGCGTGGCCTAGTGCGTAACGCGATCGGTCCTGGTCTTGTAGAGGGAGGTCATCGCGTGGCCTAGTGCGTAAGGCGATCGGTCCTGGTCTTGTAGAGGGAGGTCACCGCGTGGCCTAGTGCGTAACGCGATCGGTCCTGGTCTTGTAGAGGGAGGTCACCGCGTGGCCTAGTGCGTAACGCGATCGGTCCTGGTCTTGTAGAGGGAGGTCACCGCGTGGCCTAGTGCGTAAGGCGATCGGTCCTGGTCTTGAAGAGGGAGGTCACCGCGTGGCCTAGTGCGTAACGCGATCGGTCCTGGTCTTGTAGAGGGAGGTCACCGCGTGGCCTAGTGCGTAAGGCGATCGGTCCTGGTCTTGTAGAGGGAGGTCACCGCGTGGCCTAGTGCGTAAGGCGATCGGTCCTGGTCTTGTAGAGGGAGGTCACCGCGTGGCCTAGTGCGTAAGGCGATCGGTCCTGGTCTTGTAGAGGGAGGTCACCGCGTGGCCTAGTGCGTAACGCGATCGGTCCTGGTCTTGTAGAGGGAGGTCACCGCGTGGCCTAGTGCGTAAGGCGATCGGTCCTGGTCTTGAAGAGGGAGGTCACCGCGTGGCCTAGTGCGTAACGCGATCGGTCCTGGTCTTGTAGAGGGAGGTCACCGCGTGGCCTAGTGCGTAACGCGATCGGTCCTGGTCTTGTAGAGGGAGGTCACCGCGTGGCCTAGTGCGTAACGCGATCGGTCCTGGTCTTGTAGAGGGAGGTCACCGCGTGGCCTAGTGCGTAAGGCGATCGGTCCTGGTCTTGTAGAGGGAGGTCACCGCGTGGCCTAGTGCGTAACGCGATCGGTCCTGGTCTTGTAGAGGGAGGTCACCGCGTGGCCTAGTGCGTAAGGCGATCGGTCCTGGTCTTGTAGAGGGAGGTCATCGCGTGGCCTAGTGCGTAACGCGATCGGTCCTGGTCTTGTAGAGGGAGGTCACCGCGTGGCCTAGTGCGTAACGCGATCGGTCCTGGTCTTGTAGAGGGAGGTCACCGCGTGGCCTAGTGCGTAACGCGATCGGTCCTGGTCTTGTAGAGGGAGGTCACCGCGTGGCCTAGTGCGTAAGGCGATCGGTCCTGGTCTTGTAGAGGGGGGTCAGCGCGTGGCCTAGTGCGTAACGCGATCGGTCCTGGTCTTGTAGAGGGAGGTCACCGCGTGGCCTAGTGCGTAACGCGATCGGTCCTGGTCTTGTAGAGGGAGGTCACCGCGTGGCCTAGTGCGTAACGCGATCGGTCCTGGTCTTGTAGAGGGAGGTCACCGCGTGGCCTAGTGCGTAACGCGATCGGTCCTGGTCTTGTAGAGGGGGGTCAGCGCGTGGCCTAGTGCGTAAGGCGATCGGTCCTGGTCTTGAAGAGGGAGGTCACCGCGTGGCCTAGTGCGTAACGCGATCGGTCCTGGTCTTGTAGAGGGAGGTCACCGCGTGGCCTAGTGCGTAACGCGATCGGTCCTGGTCTTGTAGAGGGAGGTCACCGTGTGGCCTAGTGCGTAAGGCGATCGGTCCTGGTCTTGTAGAGGGAGGTCACCGCGTGGCCTAGTGCGTAACGCGATCGGTCCTGGTCTTGTAGAGGGAGGTCACCGCGTGGCCTAGTGCGTAAGGCGATCGGTCCTGGTCTTGTAGAGGGAGGTCACCGCGTGGCCTAGTGCGTAACGCGATCGGTCCTGGTCTTGTAGAGGGAGGTCATCGCGTGGCCTAGTGCGTAAGGCGATCGGTCCTGGTCTTGTAGAGGGAGGTCACCGCGTGGCCTAGTGCGTAACGCGATCGGTCCTGGTCTTGTAGAGGGAGGTCACCGCGTGGCCTAGTGCGTAACGCGATCGGTCCTGGTCTTGTAGAGGGAGGTCATCGCGTGGCCTAGTGCGTAAGGCGATCGGTCCTGGTCTTGAAGAGGGAGGTCACCGCGTGGCCTAGTGCGTAAGGCGATCGGTCCTGGTCTTGAAGAGGGAGGTCACCGCGTGGCCTAGTGCGTAAGCGATCGGTCCTGGTCTTGTAGAGGGAGGTCACCGCGTGGCCTAGTGCGTAAGGCGATCGGTCCTGGTCTTGTAGAGGGAGGTCACCGCGTGGCCTAGTGCGTAACGCGATCGGTCCTGGTCTTGTAGAGGGAGGTCACCGCGTGGCCTAGTGCGTAACGCGATCGGTCCTGGTCTTGTAGAGGGAGGTCACCGCGTGGCCTAGTGCGTAAGGCGATCGGCTGTTGTCGACCGTGCTTTCGTCTACTAAACAACCCCACGCAGCCAGATGTGGTTCCAATCCCATTTGTGCAAATGCCCATGTTTGTGCGGGATAAAGATTCCATATCTTCCATGGTGAAGAGTAAGTGGTTATATACTTACTCCCTGTCACAAGCTATAGAGACATTGCTCCCCTCTACCGCGACCCGGCCGAACATTGCCGCGGTCTTATCTACAGTAGTAAGAGTTTACGTCATACTTAAACCAACCAACCACTGTTCTTGCAGGGCGGGATCTACTTCCTGCAGATCATGGACTGGTACAGTTCGACCTTCTCCCTCATGATCGTGTCCTTCACGGAGTGTATGGTGATCTCCTGGATATACGGTGAGCCTCTGTCGCCAGGGAGCGCAACTGCATAGCCCCATCCCGAAATGAAAGATTTATTAAGTATAGTTCCCCATAAGTAATTTAAATATTTTAATCAAAGAATGGATCGTCATATAAGTAATTTAAATATTTTAATCAAAGAATGGATCGCCATATGTAGTTTAAATATGTAAATCAATGATATGGATCGCCAAGCGTAGTATAAAAATTTGATTTGCATTCAAGAAAAGATGCTCTGTAGCGCCATGATACCGGGTACAAGGTCTTGGTTTAATGATCGTTCTAACGTACGTGTTCGTCGACAACATCGCAGAGGATTTTTCGAAAGAACTAACGAGGAAAGTGTGCACCGAATATCCGACATTAATAATACACAACGTAACATCATAATTGATGTGTAATTATGTTTCTACAGGTGTGAAGCGATTCTACACGGATATAGAGTTCATGATAGGCTACCGGCCGTGTCTGTGGTGGAGAGTGCTGTGGAGCGTGGTCACCCCCGTCCTCATCGTAGTGAGTACAAGACCTCAGGATTGCCAAGCGGGAGAAATAGGCCATCCGTGACATAAATATCAAACTAATTATAAGAGAAATGATGTTAAAACTTAATAACCATTGTTCGATCCGTTTTATTTAAATATTTTTATAAACATATATGTAATATATGTTTAATTTATTTCGCCTGTTTTCTTGTTCCAGTTTATCTTGGGGTTCACTGTAGTGATTCACAAGCCGGTCACATACGGGTCCTACGTGTACCCGGGGTGGGCGGTGGGGGTGGGGTGGGTCTTCGCCATATGCTCCATCGTCCCCCTCCCCACCATCGCCCTCTACAAGGTCATCAGGTCGCGGGGGCCAGTCTGGGGGGTGAGTCAATGTATACATCAACCACTCATATTCAGACTAATATGCTGACGATTTACAATAAATAGGATATTATATATGTACTGTTTTGTAAAAATGATATTAATTATTGAGAACATGCCAGGTTGACTTTTTTTTCACTATTTTGTTATTATTTATTAATATGCTATGTTGACTATAATCATATTGATCAACAGTTATATCCTTTATAACCGATTATATCCGCATCGACACTCATAGCATAGTCCTAGCTTTTATGCATTTAAATTAAATGCCGAGAGTTATCTACTATAGGTGAACCATCCCCCAGAATGATGCGAATCATATTGTAAATGACATCCTTCTTACAACGTGTTGACGATAACTATACACGCGGCAGTAACCCAAGACTGATGTGTGCTCTTCTTCCTCTTTCATCCCTGATCAATGCCCCCCCCCCCCACACTCCACACACACACCACCCATCTACCCACTACCCCTGCCCCCCCCCCCCCCACCCGTGGCCCCCCGCCATGTCCCCCCCCCCTCCTACCCGCTGCCCCCTGCCACGCCCTTTTCTCCTTCCAGCGGGTGAAGCGGTTGGTGCGACCTGCCGCCGACTGGGGGCCAGCCCTCGAGGTCCACAAAGCAGGGTACCTGGCCTTCACCCACAGCGAGAAGGACTGTGACGTCATCAAACACCTCAACCACGACCGAATCCTCGACACAGACGATGAGAAAAAAAACGCCATGGTGTAAAAGATGTCAGACTGACACACCAACCTACACCCGCCATGGTGTAGGAGACGTCAGACTGACACTCCAACCTACACCCGCCATGATGTGAGAGACGTCAGACTGACACTCCAACCTACACCCGCCATGGTGTGAGAGACGTCAGACTGACACCAACCAGCCAACCTACACCCGCCATGGTGTGAGAGACGTCAGACTGACACACCAACCAACCTACACCCGCCATGGTGTGAGAGACGCCAGACTGACAAACCAACCAACTTACACCCGCCATGGTGTGAGAGACGCCAGACTGACACACCAACCAACCAACACCCGCCATGGTGTGAGAGACGTCAGACTGACATACCAAACAACCTACACCCGCCATGGTGTGAGAGACGCCAGACTGACACACCAACCAACCTACACCCGCCATGGTGTGAGAGACGTCAGACTGACACACCAACCAACCTACACCCGCCATGGTGTGAGAGACGTCAGACTGACACACCAACCAACCTACACCCGCCATGGTGTGAGAGACGTCAGACTGACATACCAACCAACCTACACCCGCCATGGTGTGAGAGACGTCAGACTGACACACCAACCAACCTACACCCGCCATGGTGTGAGAGACGTCAGACTGACATACCAACCAACCTACACCCGCCATGGTGTGAGAGACGTCAGACTGACATACCAACCAACCTACACCCGCCATGGTGTGAGAGACGTCAGACTGACATACCAACCAACCTACACCCGCCATGGTGTGAGAGACGCCAGACTGACACACCAACCCACCTACACCCGCCATGGTGTAAAAGATGTCAGACTGACACACCAACCTACACCCGCCATGGTGTAGGAGACGTCAGACTGACACTCCAACCTACACCCGCCATGGTGTGAGAGACGTCAGACTGACACACCAGCCAACCTACACCCGCCATGGTGTGAGAGACGTCAGACTGACACACCAACCAACCTACACCCGCCATGGTGTGAGAGACGTCAGACTGACATACCAACCAACCTACACCCGCCATGGTGTGAGAGACGTCAGACTGACATACCAACCAACCTACACCCGCCATGGTGTGAGAGACGTCAGACTGACATACCAACCAACCTACACCCGCCATGGTGTGAGAGACGCCAGACTGACACACCAACCCACCTACACCCGCCATGGTGTGAGAGACGCCAGACTGACATACCAACCAACCAACACCCGCCATGATGTGAGAGACGTCAGACTGACATACCAACCAACCTACACCCGCCATGGTGTGAGAGACGCCAGACTGACACACCAACCAACCTACACCCGCCATGGTGTGAGAGACGCCAGACTGACATACCAACCAACCAACACCCGCCATGGTGTGAGAGACGCCAGACTGACATACCAACCAACCTACACCCGCCATGGTGTAAAAGATGTCAGACTGACACACCAACCTACACCCGCCATGGTGTAGGAGACGTCAGACTGACACTCCAACCTACACCCGCCATGGTGTGAGAGACGTCAGACTGACACACCAACCTACACCCGCCATGGTGTGAGAGGTGTCAGACTGACATACCAACCAACCTACACCCGCCATGGTGTGAGAGGTGTCAGACTGACATACCAACCAACCTACACCCGCCATGGTGTGAGAGACGTCAGACTGACACTCCAACCAACCTACACCCGCCATGGTGTGAGAGACGTCAGACTGACACACCAACCAACCTACACCCGCCATGGTGTGAGAGACGTCAGACTGACACACCAACCAACCTACACCCGCCATGGTGTGAGAGACGTCAGACTGACACTCCAACCAACCTACACCCGCCATGGTGTGAGAGACGTCAGACTGACATACCAACCAACCTTCACCCGCCATGGTGTGAGAGACGTCAGACTGACACACCAACCAACGTACACCCGCCATGGTGTGAGAGACGTCAGACTGACACCAACCAACCAACCTACACCCGCCATGGTGTGAGAGACGTCAGACTGACACTCCAACCAACCTACACCCGCCATGGTGTGAGAGACGTCAGACTGACACTCCAACCAACCTACACCCGCCATGGTGTGAGAGACGTCAGCCTGACATACCAAACAACCTACACCCGCCATGGTGTGAGAGACGCCAGACTGACACACCAACCAACCTACACCCGCCATGGTGTGAGAGACGTCAGACTGACACACCAACCAACCTACACCCGCCATGGTGTGAGAGACGCCAGACTGACACACCAACCCACCTACACCCGCCATGGTGTAAAAGATGTCAGACTGACACACCAACCTACACCCGCCATGGTGTAGGAGACGTCAGACTGACACTCCAACCTACACCCGCCATGGTGTGAGAGACGTCAGACTGACACACCAGCCAACCTACACCCGCCATGGTGTGAGAGACGTCAGACTGACACACCAACCAACCTACACCCGCCATGGTGTGAGAGACGTCAGACTGACACACCAACCAACCTACACCCGCCATGGTGTGAGAGACGTCAGACTGACATACCAACCAACCAACACCCGCCATGGTGTGAGAGACGTCAGACTGACACACCAACCAACCTACACCCGCCATGGTGTGAGAGACGTCAGACTGACACACCAACCAACCTACACCCGCCATGGTGTGAGAGACGTCAGACTGACACACCAACCAACCTACACCCGCCATGGTGTGAGAGACGTCAGACTGACACACCAACCTACACCCGCCATGGTGTGAGAGACGTCAGACTGACATACCAACCAACCAACACCCGCCATGGTGTGAGAGATGTCAGACTGACATACCAACCAACCTACACCCGCCATGGTGTAGGAGACGTCAGACTGACACACCAACCAACCTACACCCGCCATGGTGTGAGAGGTGTCAGACTGACATACCAACCAACCTACACCCGCCATGGTGTGAGAGACGTCAGACTGACACACCAACCAACCTACACCCGCCATGGTGTGAGAGACGTCAGACTGACACACCAACCAACCTACACCCGCCATGGTGTGAGAGACGTCAGACTGACACACCAACCAACCTACACCCGCCATGGTGTGAGAGATGTCAGACTGACATACCAACCAACCTACACCCGCCATGGTGTGAGAGACGCCAGACTGACACACCAACCTACACCCGCCATGGTGTGAGAGACGTCAGACTGACACACCAACCTACACCCGCCATGGTGTGAGAGACGTCAGACTGACACACCAACCTACACCCGCCATGGTGTGAGAGACGCCAGACTGACACACCAACCAACCTACACCCGCCATGGTGTGAGAGATGTCAGACTGACACACCAACCAACCTACACCCGCCATGGTGTAGGAGACGTCAGACTGACACACCAACCAACCTACACCCGCCATGGTGTGAGAGGTGTCAGACTGACATACCAACCAACCTACACCCGCCATGGTGTGAGAGACGTCAGACTGACACACCAACCAACCAACACCCGCCATGGTGTGAGAGACGTCAGACTGACATACCAACCAACCTACACCCGCCATGGTGTGAGAGACGTCAGACTGACATACCAACCAACCTACACCCGCCATGGTGTGAGAGACGTCAGACTGACACACCAACCAACCAACACCCGCCATGGTGTGAGAGACGTCAGACTGACATACCAACCAACCTACACCCGCCATGGTGTGAGAGACGTCAGACTGACACACCAACCAACCAACACCCGCCATGGTGTGAGAGACGTCAGACTGACATACCAAACAACCAACACCCGCCATGGTGTGAGAGACGTCAGACTGACATACCAACCAACCTACACCCGCCATGGTGTGAGAGACGTCAGACTGACACACCAACCAACCAACACCCGCCATGGTGTGAGAGACGTCAGACTGACATACCAACCAACCTACACCCGCCATGGTGTGAGAGACGTCAGACTGACATACCAACCAACCTACACCCGCCATGGTGTGAGAGACGTCAGACTGACACACCAACCAACCAACACCCGCCATGGTGTGAGAGACGTCAGACTGACACACCAACCAACCAACACCCGCCATGGTGTAAAAGATGTCAGACTGACACACCAACCTACACCCGCCATGGTGTAGGAGACGTCAGACTGACACACCAACCAACCTACACCCGCCATGGTGTGAGAGACGTCAGACTGACACACCAACCAACCTACACCCGCCATGGTGTGAGAGACGTCAGACTGACACACCAACCAACCTACACCCGCCATGGTGTGAGAGACGTCAGACTGACACACCAACCAACCTACACCCGCCATGGTGTGAGAGACGTCAGACTGACATACCAACCAACCTACACCCGCCATGGTGTGAGAGACGTCAGACTGACATACCAACCAACCTACACCCGCCATGGTGTGAGAGACGTCAGACTGATACACCAACCAACCTACACCCGCCATGGTGTGAGAGACGTCAGACTGACACACCAACCAACCTACACCCGCCATGGTGTGAGAGACGTCAGACTGACACACCAACCAACCTACACCCGCCATGGTGTGAGAGACGTCAGACTGACACACCAACCAACACCCGCCATGGTGTGAGAGACGTCAGATTGACACATCAACCAACACCCGCCATGGTGTGAGAGACGTCAGACTGACACACCAACCTACACCCGCCATGGTGTGAGAGACGTCAGACTGACACACCAACCAACCTACACCCGCCATGGTGTGAGAGACGTCAGACTGACACACCAACCAACCTACACCCGCCATGGTGTGAGAGACGTCAGACTGACACACCAACCTACACCCGCCATGGTGTGAGAGACGTCAGATTGACACATCAATCTACACCCGCCATGGTGTGAGAGATGTCAGACTGACACACCAACCAACCTACACCCGCCATGGTGTGAGAGACGTCAGACTGACACACCAACCAACCTACACCCGCCATGGTGTGAGAGACGTCAGACTGACACACCAACCTACACCCGCCATGGTGTGAGAGACGTCAGATTGACACATCAATCTACACCCGCCATGGTGTGAGAGACGTCAGACTGACACACCAACCAATCTACACCCGCCATGGTGTGAGAGACGTCAGACTGACACACCAACCAATCTACACCCGCCATGGTGTAGGAGACGTCAGACTGACACACCAACCAACCTACACCCGCCATGGTGTGAGAGACGTCAGACTGACACACCAACCAACCTACACCCGCCATGGTGTGAGAGACGTCAGACTGACACACCAACCAACCTACACCCGCCATGGTGTGAGAGACGTCAGACTGACACACCAACCAACCTACACCCGCCATGGTGTGAGAGACGTCAGACTGACATACCAACCAACCTACACCCGCCATGGTGTGAGAGACGTCAGACTGACATACCAACCAACCTACACCCGCCATGGTGTGAGAGACGTCAGACTGATACACCAACCAACCTACACCCGCCATGGTGTGAGAGACGTCAGACTGACACACCAACCAACCTACACCCGCCATGGTGTGAGAGACGTCAGACTGACACACCAACCAACCTACACCCGCCATGGTGTGAGAGACGTCAGACTGACACACCAACCAACACCCGCCATGGTGTGAGAGACGTCAGATTGACACATCAACCAACACCCGCCATGGTGTGAGAGACGTCAGACTGACACACCAACCTACACCCGCCATGGTGTGAGAGACGTCAGACTGACACACCAACCAACCTACACCCGCCATGGTGTGAGAGACGTCAGACTGACACACCAACCAACCTACACCCGCCATGGTGTGAGAGACGTCAGACTGACACACCAACCTACACCCGCCATGGTGTGAGAGACGTCAGACTGACATACCAACCAACCTACACCCGCCATGGTGTGAGAGACGTCAGACTGACATACCAACCAACCTACACCCGCCATGGTGTGAGAGACGTCAGACTGATACACCAACCAACCTACACCCGCCATGGTGTGAGAGACGCCAGACTGACACACCAACCAACCTACACCCGCCATGGTGTGAGAGACGTCAGACTGACACATCAATCTACACCCGCCATGGTGTGAGAGACGTCAGACTGACACACCAACCAACCTACACCCGCCATGGTGTGAGAGACGTCAGACTGACACACCAACCAACCTACACCCGCCATGGTGTGAGAGACGTCAGACTGACACACCAACCAACCAACACCCGCCATGGTGTGAGAGACGTCAGACTGACACATCAATCTACACCCGCCATGGTGTGAGAGATGTCAGACTGACACACCAACCAACCTACACCCGCCATGGTGTGAGAGACGTCAGACTGACACACCAACCTACACCCGCCATGGTGTGAGAGACGTCAGACTGACATACCAACCAACCTACACCCGCCATGGTGTGAGAGACGTCAGACTGACACACCAACCAACCTACACCCGCCATGGTGTGAGAGACGTCAGACTGACACACCAACCTACACCCGCCATGGTGTGAGAGACGTCAGACTGACACACCAACCAACCTACACCCGCCATGGTGTGAGAGACGTCAGACTGACACACCAACCAACCTACACCCGCCATGGTGTGAGAGACGTCAGACTGATACACCAACCAACCTACACCCGCCATGGTGTGAGAGACGTCAGATTGACACATCAATCTACACCCGCCATGGTGTGAGAGACGTCAGACTGACATACCAACCAACCTACACCCGCCATGGTGTGAGAGATGTCAGACTGACACACCAACCTACACCCGCCATGGTGTGAGAGACGTCAGACTGACACACCAACCAATCTACACCCGCCATGGTGTGAGAGACGTCAGACTGACACACCAACCAACCTACACCCGCCATGGTGTGAGAGACGTCAGATTGACACATCAATCTACACCCGCCATGGTGTGAGAGACGTCAGACTGACACACCAACCAACCTACACCCGCCATGGTGTGAGAGACGTCAGACTGACACACCAACCAACCTACACCCGCCATGGTGTGAGAGACGTCAGACTGACACACCAACCAACCTACACCCGCCATGGTGTGAGAGACGTCAGATTGACACATCAACCTACACCCGCCATGGTTTGAGAGACGTCAGACTGACACACCAACCAACCTACACCCGCCATGGTGTGAGAGACGTCAGACTGATACACCAACCAACCTACACCCGCCATGGTGTGAGAGACGTCAGACTGACACACCAACCAACCAACACCCGCCATGGTGTGAGAGACGTCAGACTGACACACCAACCAACCTACACCCGCCATGGTGTAGGAGACGTCAGACTGATACACCAACCAACCTACACCCGCCATGGTGTGAGAGACGTCAGACTGACACACCAACCAACCAACACCCGCCATGGTGTGAGAGACGTCAGACTGACACACCAACCAACCAACACCCGCCATGGTGTAGGAGACGTCAGACTGATACACTAACCAACCTACACCCGCCATGGTGTGAGAGACGTCAGACTGATACACCAACCAACCTACACCCGCCATGGTGTGAGAGACGTCAGATTGACACATCAATCTACACCCGCCATGGTGTGAGAGACGTCAGACTGACATACCAACCAACCTACACCCGCCATGGTGTGAGAGACGTCAGATTGACACATCAATCTACACCCGCCATGGTGTGAGAGACGTCAGACTGATACACCAACCAACCTACACCCGCCATGGTGTGAGAGACGTCAGACTGACACACCAACCAACCTACACCCGCCATGGTGTGAGAGACGTCAGACTGACACACCAACCAACCTACACCCGCCATGGTGTGAGAGACGTCAGACTGATACACCAACCAACCTACACCCGCCATGGTGTGAGAGACGTCAGACTGACACACCAACCAACCAACACCCGCCATGGTGTGAGAGACGTCAGACTGACACACCAACCAACCTACACCCGCCATGGTGTAGGAGACGTCAGACTGATACACCAACCAACCTACACCCGCCATGGTGTGAGAGACGTCAGACTGACACACCAACCAACCAACACCCGCCATGGTGTGAGAGACGTCAGACTGACACACCAACCAACCAACACCCGCCATGGTGTAGGAGACGTCAGACTGATACACTAACCAACCTACACCCGCCATGGTGTGAGAGACGTCAGACTGATACACCAACCAACCTACACCCGCCATGGTGTGAGAGACGTCAGATTGACACATCAATCTACACCCGCCATGGTGTGAGAGACGTCAGACTGACATACCAACCAACCTACACCCGCCATGGTGTGAGAGACGTCAGATTGACACATCAATCTACACCCGCCATGGTGTGAGAGACGTCAGACTGATACACCAACCAACCTACACCCGCCATGGTGTGAGAGACGTCAGATTGACACATCAATCTACACCCGCCATGGTGTGAGAGACGTCAGACTGACATACCAACCAACCTACACCCGCCATGGTGTGAGAGACGTCAGATTGACACATCAACCTACACCCGCCGTTTTATAAAAACAATGTCAGTACCTATTTTTATAAATATTTACACGTGCCAATCGAATCGGATCTCATTTAGTCAGGCTGTTGCAGGAATTTCCCAGAAATGTAAAACATTTTTAAGCTATATATTGCTTTTACGTAGTTGGGGAGCTGAATATATCCTTGTTCATGTCGAACCAGAATAGCTGCAAAAACCATTACAGCTGCAAAAAAAAACTTCGATGAATTTGTTTTGAAGACATATTGCACCGAGGAGCTACTGGGTGTGGATGTATTCATATTTGGTGAAGATGAGAATTCTCCATGTAGTTCGTGCCGAATAATGCTCATGGTTAAAATGCATGAGCTAGCTACAAGCCAGAAACTAATGTGCAAATACACCGAGCTGCGTCTTGTTGTTATTGGAAGCTTGTACCTCTGATAAATTGAGGTCGACTTACGAGAGTCTTAGTTACTGTCACCAAGCGACGTCCCAGCGTGATTACAACAGTTTGATAGCTGGCACGCATGCCACCAGAATTGTGTATGTTATTATTTAGACCATATCGATCAGTGACTATTGTAAACCTGACCTCATTTAATCAAGCAAAATGGTTAGTTCATCAGTCCTCACCAAATCGATTATTGTGGTAGATGTCAGGCGTGAGTAATACGTGAGCTATGTTGAATTGAACTGTAGCTCGAAATTTTATGCATTCGTTGTTGCAAATATTTGATTTTCAGTTCGCTTTGTGATTTTGGATAATCACTTGAGAGGTTTGGGGTACGGGGAATAGGATTAGGCGCTACATTGTGTACAACCCATGTATCGTTATGATCATCATCATTATCATTATATTGTGTTATACAATATTTAGTGACAGTCGGGTCCATTTTAAACGTCTATATCATCATGTAGCTTCCATTAATGTAGTAACCACATAGATTTGTATCGTAGAGGAACATTCATTGTGGTTGCATTATGATTGAGGTATGTGTGCGCACTTTCCCTGTGAACAGGTTGATTGCTGAATTGAAAGTCCCACTTTTTACCCACGCTTAATTATTAGTTAGGCCCTTCCTTCAAATAGTACATATAGCATTAGACGAGTGAGCATGCTAGAGGGACTTTTACCCTTCACCTGGTTCTACCTCTTGGGCAAACAGGATCATTTATCTCTAACCATGACTGTACGGATACAGAACCGTTGGCGTTCCGCCATTGAATCATCCACTCTATATAAACATCTGTTATTATCATCTCAATCTGTTCAGTTTTGTATGCATTTATGTGAATATGAGTATGAGAGTGAATTATTTCGACTTGCGAATTTTTGCCCAATTCTGGAGAGTAGCCTTTCAATGAAAGAGCTTAATTTTTGTTTCTGTATTTTCTTTTAATAAATAATAAGTAATAATTAAAGGTAAGGTAATAATAAAACTTCATATATTATCAACATCTGTGTCACCTTCATTCACATCGCTTGAGATGATGCAGTTCCATGAAGCCATATATAACCTACGAGAGTTATGTATTATATCACTCAACGTTTGATATCGGCGCAACAAGTTGAAGGGCTATACAAATTCATGTATATACAATGTACTCAGTCTCAGCATTGGCAGTGAACCTAGCTGCTGGGTCGGCAAGCCCGACAGGGGCATCCTGCTATTCGAATAACCCTTTAAAACAAGGACAAAGGACTTGCTATCTGGATACCCAGAAAGCGGATGGGGGTCTCTATGCGATCCGACCCTGGAGCACTGGCGCCTGGCGCTCTGTATGTCAATCACCTAATTACTGTACAGCCTGTATTGTTAACGACAACAGCATGACCAATTAAGGCGACGACTGGTGAATACAACAGATCGGTCAATGATTCCGTTGGCCATGACCTCATTTAGTTTCAATCGTCAATAACAAAACTAACATCACATTTAGGAATTTGTGAACGGGGCGGGCTTGGTATTCCCCCACTCCCACCCACTTTCAAATAGGGGCTATCAGTAGTAGTCTCTTCCGCAGACTGCCGCTGCGCGGCGCCGCCGTCTCCTCGGGTGAGGGGAGTCCGTGGAGCAGACTACTATCAGTAGTGGACAGTGATACGCATGCAAAGCGTTTTGAATGATTCATGTCTCGGACCTAGCTTCAGAACGGTTTAATGATTTACACGCAAGGCGACCAGCATGACGCGAGATTCAATATAAACAAAAAATGGGCACCGATAGATAAAGCCCGGGGGACGGCGGGGCACTATTATACAAGTCTGGTGGGGGATTTCCGCGTGTGCCTTGATGCGTGAGAGAGCGGGCAGATTTGTAATGAAAAACATACCTTTATAGAGCGGAGATTTTAAAAGCTTGCGACCGTGTGGCGGGGGGGGCTCTGAAAATGGGCCGTTATAGAGCGGGTTGCCGCGAAAAAATACCCCTTCCGATCTCATTTTGTCGGTAAAAGGCCCCGACCGTACGGATCCGACTTTGGCGGTAAAACCCCGACCCGGCGGATTTTGGTGGCAAAATAGGGGGGCCTTTCACACATAGCGGCTGCCAATGGTTTACACGACAAGACCCGATACTAAGACAAGAAAAATGCACGAGGTGTTTCAACCATGGTGAAGGGGTGGATCATAAACTCAGACCACACCCATGAGAAGTAATCTATACCCCTGAATTAATGGGAGACAAAAATCTGAGATGAGACCCTGGTTTTCCGAAAGCCTAGTTCTGAAAAACCTAGGACCAAAATGACCAAAATGACGAATCCGTAGAGAAGTCAGACCTGAGAGCACTAGCGTTCCACCCCATCGACATAATGTATACAGCCAGTTTCACAAGCATTATCCAACTATATCTCAATATAACCGGTTTAAGAACTTCATTCTACGCCGAGGCCGCCTGGCATAACGATCAATGACGGCGGCAGTCGGCTTGTCCCGAAAAGTTTCATTGCTGTGTGTGTTCAAGACATCCTTCGCTACCTTGCAGCATCGTACTCCGGCTCTTGAGGTACCATGACAACTAAAAGTTTGTGTGACGTCACGCATTTGTCTTAAGTGTTCCTTATCTAGAAAAATGCATCGGAAAACAGACCTAAAGTAAGTGTGCGTTATTTAATTAAATAAAGAACGACAAAATAGTGCTTTATTTTAATCATGAACGGAAAAACTGTGCATTATCTTGACAATGGACGTAGTTGTTTTCAATATTGCCTCCGCTAAGTACCAGATAGCATGACGACATTGATTCAATGTTGAACATCGGGTGGAAACGTCGGCGAACGTCGTTAACGTTTGTGCGCTCCAGGTTTGACCGAATGCCAGACTTGACCTAATGATGTGAACATTGATACAACATTGATCCAATGTCACACATCAACCATACGGTATCCTAATATAAAATTGGTGCTGTGGCGGGCAGGCAAGAGGTGGTAAAAACTCTTGTTGTGTGTGGCGGGCAGGCAGGAGGTGGTAAAAGACAATTAATAGACCATCTTTTTGGTATAGAACAGTGCTAGGAACCGTTGAAATTCCGTTGAAATTATGTTACAATAGAAATGAAATTAGGTTATTTAATAACATTGAATCAACATTTTTTCGATGAGCAAAATCAACATCTAATCAATGTATATCGACATTTAATAAATGTTCGAAAGAAGCGTTTAATCAATATTGAATCACCGTTTTTATGCTATCTGGGGTGTCACGGTGTAATCAGTCGAGCTGAGCTAATATAAGCGGAAGCAAGCTGCCTGATGTTGTCAGAACTTGCCAATTTCAGGACAAACAATGGAATGCATAGGTCAATGTTAAACTCCAATTAATCGGGCAGGGGGTTATAAGCTCATAATATATGGAAATTCGACAGTTCTCGATTGCATACATTTCTCATGCCGTCTTAAAACGGGGGGTCGTCTGACATTGTCAGGTCATGTCATATTACGAAAGACATGACATAAATTATTATAAAGATGATGTATTTTGAAGCAAAAGTGTTAGATCTCTCATGTCGGTTTCATGGTTATCGTCAGTGCAGTGGCAGCCCAACGTTACGCGCTCGCCGCATAGCGGCGCCACTACTCGCCGCATTACACATTTTACAATGTCAATGGGCGATCGCCGTATGACCTATCGTGGTGTACTAATATCTTTGCTAGGATCGAATAAAGAAAGTCATTTTTCGTGAAATGGGATGGGATATTAGCCGACCGTCGTGATCAAGGATTTTCATTAACCGGGAGCTGATAATTTTAATAGTGAAATAACCTTGAATTGGGAAATCGCCAATTCATATCATGTACCCGCCTCTTTCATTGTATGCGGGTAGTTCTCCATTTACCTCGGAGTGACATGGGAATAAAGACATTTGTTCTTCGTGATTTGGGAATACGACCCCCGATTTCGCCGCGTCTAAACTGGCATGCACGGATCGCTGCGGGTCGTGCTCATTGTGTCAAGTGCCTAAAACCGTGTGAGAAAAAAATAATCCGGAAACTTTTCCTCAAAATCCGACTTCAACGGTGCTTGACTCGTTCCTGAAAGGTGGGGGTGGGGGGTGGGGTGCCCCTGGCGCCCCCCCCCCCTCCCCTTGAAACTAATGAAACGTTCGAGATATTTTCGTTTTGAATGATTTATATATATGACTGGTGACTTAGCACCGTTCTTAATCCAAATAACGCTGTTCGTACGAGATGTCATTTTGCGGCCTTCATAACTCCAACGGAACCGGAGACGCATGTCGCCATAGGTGGTAAGTTCTATATCTCAGCGCAACAAACTTCCCCACATGGCAATGCTATCACAGTATTCCTAATAGTAGGCACTTAGATAGCTTGGATTGGATGTTCAACAAGCGACATGGGGCAAAAGTTAACGACGTAACCCCACCCCACCCCCACTCTCCATATTGGCCAAGCTCCCCGCACGACGGCGCTTAGCAAGCTAGTTTTACCGCTGCTGTCGGCCGGGGGCGAATTTCAAGATTCTTGAAAAACGGTCAAATCGGCTGTAATTTCTTGCAAAATTATAGTTTTCAAGAATAAGACATAAAAATATCCAGCGTTGTGTATTTAATACAGCAAAAAAACATCTTGTACTCTTTCGAAAAAGTTATAATTGTGACAGAACACTTTCTTTTCATCACCTGATTTCATGTGTTATTAGGCTAAGGCTGGGTCCCAGCACTAATTTGTAGAAATGCGCGACGCATTTTGTCCTATCGACAAAGAATTTATAGAACCATGCACGTTCTTTGCTATCGATTTGCGCAGCGCCGCCCTGGCGAGCGAGTGTGAAAATTCATTGAGGACGTAGGCGACAACAGAGATATAATAGGTACACGATCTCTGATATAATACACGGGTTTACACTTTGCCTTATAAGGAAGTCGCGCGGCCGAATCAGAACAAGGCTTGACCCAATTGTGAGTAAACAGTCCGCACGTGTTACATGGAGTAGGCCTGAGCCCGGAGCCTGAGCATGCGTTATCAAAGTTGTTTATGGCACAACCACACATACAATTTAGTCACAAAGTATTAAAATGTCCCTTTATATATTTATATCAGATTAGGGAGGCATATGGTCGAAATCGCCAGGCTATTAGAGACAACATTACAGTAGATTGGTTGGAGGGGGGGGGGGGGTCTGTACGTGAGAAGAATTAAGGGCTCTAGCTGAAACTGGCGATGGGGTTCCAAGAGGAGGAGGGTCTCGAGAGGTAGAGGTAAGTAACCACCCCCGCCTTGACTAAAGGGTCACCCCAACCCCCCTTGACGAAATCGTCATTGGCCGTCGCCCCCTCCCCCCCGTCTTTGACGATGTCCTGGGCAAGGCAACAAAGCTGTCGGCGGGGATTGTAAAGTCCTTTTACACTATTTATTGTTGGGGGGTATACCCATAAAGTTTGCTGGAATATCTTCTTCCCAAGCATTGAAGGCTCAAAAACAAAATGCATGTATGTTTTATTTAAAAATCACATTGATAAGCAAGAGTAAAGGTCTGAAAAAAGAATCACAAAAGATAAAAAGAAACAGTAACATAAGACAAGTGACCAATTGATGACAGATAATTTGATACCTTATCATTATATACTACCTATAACTGTACCAGTAGTTACTTAAATTTAGTTAAATTATAATACTAACATACATATGAACTTATGCAGTGTAGCTCACATAGCAAACAAGGCATCTATTGAAAAAATAAACCAACCCAGATATAGTATATTGTCGCGTTCCTGCCGAGCGTTTAGACTGGAAGTAAATAACTTCGATGAAGTAATTCCACTTTGGTTTCTTTATTAAATTCTAGGTATGACACATATCCGTTGATGTGGGTGTTGTCTCTCGAAGGTGGTCTCGTCTTGATAGTCTTGATGGTGGTCTCTCGATGGTCTCGTTCGTCTTCTTTATATACTCGCTGAGAGGCCAGCTCTACACTTACTGTAGAGCAGCCAGCTCTCCATAGGGTTTGTAAGTGACGTCACAGACAGCGCGCGCTCACCTCTAGAAACAACCATTTTGGGTACAACGCGTCAGCGGGTCCCTATACTTTACTATGGGCCTCGAACTAGACTCACTGATGTTTGAGATATGAATGCAATGTTAGATTTGAAAACCATATGGAATAAACGTTTGGGGGTGTACCTTCATACTCGTACTAGTTTTAAATCGCAAGACGCTGGTTTTCTGTGCGTTTCACACCATTACAAAGAGCTCCCTATGCTTTGTATATGGGGCGGTGAAGCGTCATGTACCCAAAACCGAATTCACTGGAGGTGAGCGCGCGCTGTCCGTGATGTCACTTACATACCCTATTTACTGTAGAGCAGCCCTGACCTATATTCGCTGCGCCCCAACTCTGGAGAGCAACGATCTTGACCTCCCAGCCCGCGCCCCCAGCCCGCGCGCACGTGCTCTATGGGCCGGGCTGACCGCGTGTAACCTGAGAGGCCTACCGCTACGCAAGCTGTCCACTCCACCCCCCTCCCTCGCCAGGACCCACATCTGGGATCTCCACAATATACATAAATTTTATAGAGAAACACAGCTTATATTACCACATATGTATCTTCTATAAATCTGACCATTTTTCTAATATTATTAATGTGTATACATATATATATAATTAATCAATTGTACCGGTACTTGATATTGCATGTCTCTTTGCAACTTCCTTTTTTTTTATACGTGAAAGTTGCATTTATCATTATATATAATGTGAATCTACTTCTAACCTATCAGATGCGTAGAAATTCATAACATATGTTATAGTATCTTACATTATGATTGCCATATCTATATAACTGATGAAATTAAGTCAACTGTGAAAATAATATAGGCCTACTGGTAAACGTAGTCATGACCTAAAGTCAATAATGAAATAAATTACTTTGAATTTAATAGTTAAATAAATTAATATGAATTTAATAGTTCAATAAATTAATATGAATTTAAGAATTAACTAAATATATATATTTATATAATAAAGCAATATACCTGGCAGCTAGTTCGTCAAATGCGCCAGTATTAGGCTTGCTTCTTAGACTGGGACAGATAATATTTTAATGAGAGAGAGCTCTAGTTTAAATGATTCCAACGTCATATTTGGTCAAGATTAGCAGTGCTTTCCTTCAGTGATCCTGATATCAGGACCACTTGGAAAGCTCTTCCCCGGGCTTTCTCTTGTATTTACCCTAACCTTTCGGCATGGTGCCAAGACAATTATGAGTGGGGGGGGGCATTGCGTTCCTTAGGAATGGGGTTTTCATTTCACCGTGAACTATGAATGAGGCAAATAATTCTTCGTGAACTGGGAATGGGGCGACCATCGTGATCAAGGATTTTCATTAATCGTGAACTGGGAATTTAAATAGTAAATATGTCATTTAAATAACCGTGAATCAGGAAATTGCTATTTATATCGTGTATACGCCCTTCCTATATATGCTGAGAGTTCTCCTTTTTAATCCATCGTGACCTGGGAATAAAGAAATTTATTCTTCGTGACCTGGGAATGTGACCCCCCCCCCCCTTGCCCCCTTGCCCCCCCCCCCCCCCAATTATATGTAAAGTGAAAAATATGCATTATTGCATAAGAAGTTTGGCTACCAATATGTGTACTAGGCTACATCTCCTTGCATAACAGCTTTCACATTACAACATTAATTTGCTCTATGTGAAGTAGATATCAATGTATACAGGTGTATAATATTGGAATGCCTTCGACAGCTTGTAAAGTCAGCGATGCTGAGGGTCTCTTACACTCCTCGTCATGCAGTGATATATATATTATTATTATAAAGCTTCGCGAGACTGTTTCCTGAGTGGGTCTCCCGAGGCTAACACTGCCTTCATAACTCCAAATCAAAGCTTAACAATAGATAGATTGCTGTATATCGGTTCTGAAACCATTGGCAAAACATTTTAAACAGTATTGGTTCCAATACTGCAAAAGTAAGTCACCTTAAACTGGTTCACATGCAGAAACACTTCGAAGCGCACTCACTTCAAGCTGACGGTTAATGGCACACGTGCTCTTGTTTACTCAACATCTAAAAGTAGGTCAAAATGGCCGCGGAAGTGTAAACCCGTGTATGGAGCCCTTGCCGCTAGCGGAGAGAGTCGAAAGCAGAGAGTGCATATTGGCAAGGCGCGACATAGGCTCTTCCACAGCCCCCCTCTGCTCGCTCTATGTGAGACCCAATCGGAGTGAGCAGGCCACGCAGCGGGGCGGCTGTGGAGGAGACTAGGTGCAACAGGCACGGCTAAATTTACACTAAATTTGCATAATTTGATGATTTAGTTAATAAGCTTGCTCGAACGCAATTAAACGATGACTGTCCTCCCATCACCACACCGTGATCAATCAGTTATTGATCTGTGCAGGCGGTGCGATGATTTAGTGAAACAAAGGTTCTGTGTCAGTTGATTTACGGCGTCTGTGGGGTGAGAGGGTAAGCTGACTCTAGCAGGCAGTGTATCAGAAGGCAGTGTATCACACTAGCAGGCAGTGTATCACACTAGCCGCCCCGCTCGCTCCGCTCGCGGGACGTCTAGCGTTCGTAGTAATAAGCGAAAGAAATAACAGTAGGACAGTATTTTGTTATGACGAAAATTTTCAATTTTCGTCATATGTCGGTCGATCGTGTTTGTTATGACGAAAATTTTCAATTTTCGTCATATGTCAGTTGGTCGTGTAACACCTACATGCATCGGTTCGCAGTCTTTAGTACCTAATAGCTACGCAGTAGGGCTACAACATATTTGTTGCGCACATCAAAAGGTCAAAGGTCAAGGTCACAGCGATTTTTTTGAAAAAATAACTAAAAACGCTTATATCTCCGTTAATATTGGCGCTAGAGATCTCTGGTCAGTTTCAAGATGTGCTAGCATTCAAGGCGCAATTTTCGGGTATTGTTCACTTTTTGATGCGTAACACTTATTTTCGAGTAAAATGAGGTCGTAAGTTTTGCGGAAAACGCACTAAATGACCTCTGCCAGTTTTCTCGCTTTTGGGCGCATTTGCCATCAAGCTATCGCTATGATGTTCTAATATGCCATATAAATATGAATTGAGATGTGTTGTATGGAATCTTAAGAGTTATCTGATGCGTTACGTGACGTCACGATGACGTCACTTTTGGTACTTAAAAAAAAATCGTCAAAAATCAGAAAAAAAATCCAAAAATGAGTGAGTAGCATTATATTGTAGTAAAAGTAGTTCCTCGTATAGCTGCAAACTAAAAACAATATGTTCCGATCTTACTTCCGGTTCTAGGGCCGACGGCAGTTCTCTATGGAACTTCCCATGTTAAAGCGCTGTATCTTTAGGCTGGGAAAAATGTTTTGTCATGTATTTCACAAGTGCCTCCATCAAGCGACCCCGGCATTTTTTTCTTAGTTAAACATGATACATAGTAGCCTCAGTGCTTATCGCATGCGATTGGAGCAAATAGTGACGTCACAGGATTTTTTTGAAATTTGGCCAATGGTGAAAGATACGGCTTTTTGGTGTTAGCAGAGGCTCCCACGGGTGTCCTATTCAAGCCATCACTCAATGCTTGCACCTGTGGATGGATAATACTAAGCTGAGTCATAATCTGTCAACATGGTTCCATAGCCACATTACTTTTCGGTATATAGTCGAAATCGTTTAACATGGGATCCCATGGGGAAAAATGAACTTGATCGAATATGACCTACTTCCGCTCAAGCTATTTCAGTCTCCTTCGCCACACAGTGAGGTAATATCACCTTAAAGCAAGTTATAAGAAACACACGGCGATATCTGTATTGCTTTTTGTTTCCATGGCAACGAAGCCACTGGCCTAATAATAAACATACAGATTCTTGCCATTGAAAGAAAAATCGTCAAAAATCAGATAAAAATGCTAAAATTGCATTCTTTTCGCCAACTAGTTGCCAATAAGCATCTACAGATCACTTAATGCTTCAATCAGGCGGATGTTGCTCAGTTATGGCGCTAGAGCGCTTCAAAGTGGGACGACACCTTTGCGGGGCCACCAATGATGAGTGAATGAAGATTGTGTCCATCTTTAAAACAACGTCAAAATTAAGAAAAACATGCCAGAGCTGTGATCTTTACGCCAAATGGTAGGGACCATTGATCGGCAGAGAACTAGTAAAAGAAACAAATGAGTTGCTATATCACTTCGCCTGCAGTGTTCTTTGTTCTTGTCCTAGGTCTCCGTGTCTCCGCAATGATGAACTAATGCAACTTTTGGCCATTTCGTCAAGCCATAGCTGAAGGACTATTCTTTCTATCGCCTAGCTCTTCAATCGAATAAGTTGTGGCAGTAAACTTTGGCGTATTGCCACTTGGACGTTGTCGTGCGTCACGTCATAACGTCACTATGACGTCATACATCGTACGTAAGCTATTACTCAGCTATTATAAGGTATGGCGACTTTCGGGTCGCTTTACGTTGCAGGTCGTGTTCAGGGACAGTTTGTGCCGTGTGCAACTGTTTTGGCGCAGGGGATAAGTATGCGTCAAAAATGACGTCATAGCTAACGTGCCCATACGAAATGTTGGGTTTGCTTTACTTTTAGCCACTTTGGCAATAGCTGTCATAACCCGAGTTGATAAGTAGACATATTAAAGAAATAGAAGCCATCTTGAGCATTTGCGCGAACGTCAAATGACGTCATATCACGTCACGATGACGTATTATTAGATAAATAGTAAAATTCGTAGCGCCATTCATAATGAGTCAAGCCATCGCTCTTGAGAACAAAATTTCGTGTTCACTTAAACACGTCGTCTTCAGAGACACCTATGGCGAGGGGGCTAAGTGTGCGTCAACGTCATAGTTTACGTGCTCCGACGACAGTTTGGGCCTGCTTGATGTTTAGCTAATTTGGCAATAGCTACCATCACCCACAAGTTCATGAGTTCACCCATGATTTCGTAAGTAGGCATACTTAACAAAATAGAAGCCATCGCGAATATTGTCGTGATCGTCAAATGAAGTTCGTGAAGTCACGAAAACATAATAAATAAAAGATACGAAAGTACCGTTAATATTGCTTCAAGAGAAGCGCCTTGGCTTCAAACTAGATGTCCACTTAAGCTCCGCCTACAGTGCCACACTGCTTGTCGAAGGCAGCATTTAGCCCAAATTGCCCCTATAAGGCCCTTTAGCCAACATTGGCCCTGACGACTCGTAACGTCAGCTTCCAAATGTACTTATGTATTTTCGTCCTCGACCTATGGACGAATATCTCCTGTTTTATACGTCAAATAGTAGCAGGCAGAAGGCAGACATTGGGCAGAAATAATACCGATAATCATATTGACATAAATTGAGACCGGGAGCTACGGAATAACGGGACATATATGTTAAGGATATTTAAACCCTGTGCAATTATTGTGCATCCAGTACAGAATACTCAAATTGCGGCTAAAGCACGATATAAACGAATATCAGTTCAGTAAAACTAAGCCCCAAGCTCATACATTGATTGAGTAAAAAAAAAGGTTGATTGAGTTAAAAAAAGGGGCTGTTTCCCGTCCGTTGTTCGTCATATATCGTATTACTACTACCTTCAGTGGATAAAATCTGCCTGACGTCCTGGTTGGTCTATAGAATTGACGTGTAGACCGCTTAACTATACTGTAAAATTAGATCAAAGATCAAAAAGATCAAATCAATTCAAATAGGCAAGGTTCCCCGGGCAGAGTTCGTTCTCATGCTACTAATGGGAAGTTGTGGACGCGAGACCGTACGGGATTTGTTTGTTTTGATGACGGTTCGGGCGATAAGGCGTTGGGAGAAATATTATTACTGTTGGCACCAAGCCAGGTAGCCCGCCGATGCCGCGGGATAAGGTGATAAGCACCCAGCGGTTGTGTTGACACATGCGATACCTTTGACACATCTAAGAGCGGCGGCTGGATATTAATAGGTGCAAGGCGGCGGCTGGATATTAATAGGTGCAAGGCGGCTGCTGATGCCAATGGGCTCTTGCATGCCGCGGCATAGTGGGACAGACAGCTTCATTTTATTAGTATAGAAGATGATACAGGTTAGCAGGTGGTTTACAGGGGCTGAGGGTCCCACCTGGGTGGTTGGGTCACCAGGTCAGCAGGTGGCCAACTCGGAGTGGTCGGTTGAGGGGGACGGGGGGGGGGTGGATGACGGGCCGGGCTAGCAGGGGTCAACTGGTTCCATCGGGGCGTAGGGATGTGGGGGAGGGTAAGGGTTACGGTGGCTGAGCGGAGTGTGTCGGCAGCGGTCAGGCTGGGGTCAAGGTCAAAGAGTCACATTTAAAGCGAGCGGCGTGTATGCGTCATGTAGCGTTCTGCAGGTCGTTGACGGTACACAACACACGTACGGTTGAGTTGTACCACGTATTAATTATAATTCCATATATACAAGGACAGAGAAATATATACAAGCACAACTCTAAGATGTAAGAAGAGTCGGCCCCTGAGCCCATCCAGCCACCCTATATATACCACGATGCCGGAAGGGTCTCGGGCCGGTCTGTACATACATGAACATAAACTATGCGGGTTGTGGGGGCGAGCGGGCAGGCCAGCGGCTGCGGGGAGGCTGCGTAGCTGGCCGTCGAGATGAATATCGATCGACGACCAGGCCAGCCGTGGGCGAGGGGCAGTGGCAGAACTCCTTTGTACTGACAACAGAAAGCATAGAAACGGCGAGATAACATGGAGATATAACATCGAGATGTAAGTTTGAATATTACATATGTAGAAACCTCTAATTCATTTGGACACATTGATATAGACAGAGCCAAAGACATCGATGCGTGATTTATACCACACGACATATGTAACCTGACTCAGCGGGCGGACACATGGCGCGGGGCCCGTAAATTAGAATCGGCCGGGGCTGAATATATCTCCCTCGACATTAGCATGGGGTTGGGCGAAATATTCTGCCCCGGCCTTTCGAATTTAAGGATCCAGGGCGGAGACTCATATAGCGCTATGTGACGTTCATTGACAGCAGATTCTCCCCACCCCTGCACGGCGGACGGTCTCTTACACGTTCTCACAGCAACAGGTTAAACTTGAACACATGTTTATGAAGTGCTATATTCTGCCTATTATACTATAATCCGTGGCATGTACATCCCCTGAAAGCTACAACCGCTACCGCGGCCTACATCTTCTGGCTGTCCTTACCTTGGTCGAGCCCCTCCTACCCACCTCCTCCCGCACGCCCCTCCTCCTCTACGTACGTCCGGCTAGTGCTCATCCATCAGGAAGCATTCTGCGTCCCCTCCCCCACCTTTCCGTACCCCACCTCCCACTTTTTCGCCCCACTACCCGCCAGCTTAGTCTTCGCACCCCTACCCAATCCCTCTCGGCGCGCCTCAAATGCCTGCCGCCCTCTGTTCCAACAGCAATAGAGACCCCCTCTCCACAATATCGGTGCACTCAACCTGGCTTGTTGTTGTTGTTTACTAAGCGGGGCTGCTTGGGGGGTGGTATCACTCCCTTCCCAAGCTCCTCCGCCACTCCGTCTCCCCGCCCCGACTCGAGCGGGGCAGGGGCACCCTCCCCCCCCCCACCCCCACCCACCCCCGGCCCTCCCTCACTGCCCACTGCCGACCCGTCACAGTGTGGCGGCGTGACGCCCGCCCAAGCGACCGCTCCAGTTATACCCATCACCAGCTTCGGCAGTGCGTGTTTTATCCGCTACCAGAGAGAGGCCTCGGGGGTATCGGGGGTATTCCCAATGGGTTATGACCTCCAGAAGTCCAAGTCCATCGTGAAGTCGGTGACATACGTTGGATCTACCATCTCGTGGTCATTATATACCCGAGTGAATTCTTGTTCCTAACCCGTTCCGAGATTTTACTTCACTTTCAAGATGGAGAACGGCAGCATGCACGATGCCAAGGTGAGTGTACGCGCGTCGGAGACCTTCCACGGAAACCCGTCCAAATGGTTAACCCGGGGTGGGGGGTGGGCGCACGAATATAGAAATCGTGTTGGGGTGGGGGCCTTGCTTCCTGCAGGGAGCGGATTTTTGCGATGAAAAAGATCCCAATAGAGCGGATATTTTAAAGCTTGCGCATGGACCGGGGGAGGGGCCGGGGAATCTTGTCGGGAAAAAAATACCATTCCGAGCGGATTTGGGCGGTAAAACTCCCCGAACGAGCGGCACGCTTTTGGCGGTGAAAAGGCGGGGAACCCCACCCCCCAAACCCAGCAATCGATTAGATACCCCCCCCCCCCCCCACTCTCCGGGCTGTAAACCAGAATGAGGAAATCAGTATTGTGGCAATGAGCAGCTGGGTCAGGGGGATTTGTACGGTGGACTGTGCTATAGCCTTTGTATTACGTTTATGTCGTTTAAATGTGAAGATCGGAAGTATGACCCTATATACAAAGAGGGGTACGTGGTACTAAATCCCGTTTGGAGCGTGTTACCACCCCACCCCTCCCACTAGGCCACCCACACGGCCTCCCAGCTTCCCCCGGTGACCAGTCCGGATATTTTCGGCGTTGAGCTCTGTGTGTTATTACGAGCGACTGTACGTGTAGACTGAGTCGGCCTGTACATCCGAACGCATAAAACATTGTTATAAGTGACAATTATATGGACCATTTCCATATTACTGTCAGAGTGTTCTGTCAGTCCAACGGGCACCCGGGGACCGTGGCTCCACAGCGGGGGGGGGGGGGGGGCACATGAACCCGGCTCTCCCGGCCGAATTAAGCGGCACCTCCATGGACACTGTGTTACTACTGTAATGTGCTATGTGCGTTCCCGGCCCTCCACTGTGAACATGATTTACTCCTGTGTGTTAATCAACAGCCTATCAACGTGTTCCGGTGGAAGTCATGTGATCACATATACCGTCATTGCTGATGTATGCTGGGGGGTGGTGGGGGGGAGGGGTATTTGCTTTTCTCGGGATTGGGCTTTTCATTTGACCGTGAACTGGGAATGAGGAAAATAATTCTTCGTGAACTGGGAATGGGGTATTAGCCGACATCCGTGATCAAGGATTTTCATTAATCGTGAACTGGGAATTTTAATATTAAATAACCGGGAATCGGGAAATCGTCAATTTAGTATCGTGTATCCGCCCTTCCATCGCATGCGGAGGGTTCTGCTTTTAATTCATCGTGATCTGGGAATAAAGAAAAAAAAAATCGTGATCGAGAACACGACCCCCTCTTGCCCCCCCCCTCCCCCCCCCTATAATGACCTATGGTGGACCATAGGCCTCTCTGCCTTCGACTCACTCCGCTAGGCACTCTCTGCCTTCGACTCACTCCTCTAGGCACTTTCTGCCTTCGACTCACTCCGCTAGGCACTCTCTGCCTTCGACTCACTCCGCTAGGCACTCTCTGCCTTCGACTCACTCCCCTAGGCACTCTCTGCCTTCGACTCACTCCGCTAGGCACTTTCTGCCTTCGACTCACTCCGCTAGGCACTCTCTGCCTTCGACTCACTCCGCTAGGCACTCTCTGCCTTCGACTAAATCCTGTAGGCACTCTCTGCCTTCGACTCACTCCGCTAGGCACTCTCTGCCTTCGACATACTCCACTAGGCACACTGTGCCTTCGACTCGCTCCGCTAGGCACTCTCTGCCTTCGACTTACTCCGCTAGGCACTCTCTGCCCTCGACTCACTCTGCTAGGCACACTGTGCCTTCGACTCACTTCGCTAGGCACACTGTGCCTTCGACTTACTCCGCTAGGCACACTGTGCCTTCGACTCACTCCGCTAGGCACACTGTGCTTTCGACTCACTCCGCTAGGCACACTGTGCTTTCGACTCACTCCGCTAGGCACTCTCTGCCTTCGACTCACTCCGCTAGGCACACTGTGCCTTCGACTTACTCCGCTAGGCAGTCTCTGCCTTCGACTCACTCCGCTAGGCACACTGTGCTTTCGACTCACTCCGCTAGGCACTCTCTGCCTTCGACTCGCTCCGCTAGGCACACTGTGCCTTCGACTCACTCCGCTAGGCACTCTCTGCCTTCGACTCGCTCCGCTAGGCACTCTCTGCCTTCGACTTACTCCGCTAGGCAGTCTCTGCCTTCGACTCACTCCGCTAGGCACTCTCTGCCTTCGACTCACTCCGCTAGGCACACTGTGCTTTCGACTCACGCCGCTAGGCACACTGTGCCGTCGCATCCCTTCCCCCTCTAGCCCTCTTGGCTGTATCACCAGCCGCGCTGCTGCTGCGCTGGCGGGGAGAGAGAGAGGGGGAGGCCGGATAGAGGGAAGAATGTAACCCAGGACAACCTGGACAGATGAGGATGAAGAATGGATGGCAGTCTCCACGCGGCAGGTGGCCACGAAGTTAAAACGACATGACGAGGCCCCGAAGGAAAGGCGGGCAGGGGGGCTTTGTAAATATAAGCATACACATGGGTGGCGCCCATCGCTATTTTTCCGTTATCCCAGCTGGGGTACTTATGGGTTATCTGTTTCTATGAATCTTCGAAGTTCGCTTAACCTATTGACCTCCAAGGTCATTAATCGAATGTGGTGGTTTGTCGGTAATTATGGGCATCTCGCCTGGGATATTAGTAGCCCCCTCCCCCGCCCCCACCAACCCCTCATCAATCAAGCAGGGGTTTGCCCGCACATGTGTGCAGAACTGCGTAGTACCAGTGGTTGGTATTGTGGCTGGTATTGCACTTACCATTGGTCTCTATAACCATGCATGTCGGCGGCGGGGAGGTAGAAAAAGAGTGGGGAGGGGGGATAGACCATTTTCTGGAAAGGTATCGCTTGTTGGCGCCTTGACAAATCGAGTGGTGAAACGGGATTGTTCGGGTACGACGAAGGCAAAATGGTGGGCCAACCACAGCGAATCCCATCCCTCCTCTAGCTATGGTAAGCCAACCATGGTACAACCCGTCCCTCCTCTATCTATGGTAAGCCAACCATGGTACAACCCATCCCTCCTCTATATATGGTAAGCCTACCATGGTACAACCCATCCCTCCTCTATCTATGGTAAGCCAACCATGGTACAACCCATCCCTCCTCCATATATGGTAAGCCTACCATGGTACAACCCGTCCCTCCTCTATCTATGGTAAGCCTACCATGGTACAACCCGTCCCTCCTCTATCTATCTATCCTCACACACGTCGCACCCAACATGAATTTTACCACCTACATCCTGTTGTGTGTGTTTTGCGGGAGAGGATTGTGCGGTTGTCATACCTCCATGTTTATGAACACCATATCGTGCATAGGACTTGAGATAGAACAGTTTCCCGATGTCACCGAATCCGTTCGACTACAAACCAGCCACATCGACATCTTGAATACATCCCTTACCACGTTGCCAACTCTGTCGCGAGAGGCGTGGCCCAACTTGTGGACTATGGAAGTGCGAGACAACGGGTGGCTTGCGTGTGAAAAAGTTTTGTCATTTCAAAACTACTCGCAAGACTGGTTGCTTTTAGTGACAGACTGCGACGATGCAAATGTAAATTATCGCTGTCTACAAAGTCTACCTTCTTACGACAACCGCTGGACTGGACTTGTTATCATATTATTTGCCTTGACAATCGTAGCCACGATTGTCTACTTGCGTTATCATTCAGCTACACGTCATCAGAGAAGAACATCAAGTCGTCCTATAAATACGAGAACAGTCGTGCGGACTGTTTCAGTTGATGATGCAGAGACAACCTTTTCACATCTATCTCACTAGCGCCGATTCCAAAGGAAATACTCCGAGCGACTTCACTGTTCGTTTCAAGAATCCCATTCCCCTACCTGGACACTGGCTGTGCACACTATTGGATGCCACGACACCTAAGGGGTGGCGAAAAGAATCATTGATTTGTGCGAACGTGTGCGACGTCTCCTTTACTCCCCACGGAAACCTTCCCATTTTAAGACGGGGATTCGACCGCGCCATTTTAAATTTGCAATATATTACTGTAGTGAAACAGGAATTAACTGACTTGAGAATATTTCTACTTTCCAACTCGGGTGTTGCATTTAAACAATCTCCCACCGACGAGTGGTCGTGCGTTTTATATTTCGTACCCACTCCCGGTCCCTGATCATCATGAGATATATCCCATTTACCCTCGACGTGGAAAAGTTGAAACGATATTACATGGCGCAGGCCAAAGGAGATGAAATTCACCAAAGAGGTTCGGGTGGGGCGAGAGGCAACGTTACTTTTGTCTCCCCCGTGGCGCAAACTGTGTCTCGCGCTAGATCTCGTCTTCGACGGATGAATGAGACTATAAAAGCATCGTCCTCCGCCAAGAACCGTAGACGAAGAAAAAAGACTGCCAGTGCGAGTACTGCCCAAAGAAAGAGAAAGTTGAACGCAAGCAGAATGAAGAAGAAAAAGGCTGTTGCAGCAAAAAAAGAAGAAGAGACCCGTCAAGAAAACTTCACGTCGAAAGAGTCACTCCACACCTACTAGAGATATATTTACGATATGAGCGGTGAAGAAATGGAAACAAGCGGAGAGAGTTTTACATCTTGTCTTGATGTCTTTCGTCTACCCCCTACAGAATCGCTTGTGGAAAAGAAAAAATACATAGAATATCGTCCTCTCACTCAAGTAACGGTCGGAGCTCCCATTGAATTCGTCATAGCGGCGAGCCAGGGTCAATACATAGATCTGAAGAACTCCTTTCTTTCCTTGAAAGCGAGAATTGTGGATAAAAACGGTCAAGCTTTGGCCGTGGGCAAGCTGGCGTCTCCCATCAACTTGATCTTCCAAAGTCTGTTTCAACAAGTGGATGTCAGCTTACAAGGTAACAAAATCACACAGACGGGAGTAAATTTTGCACACGAAGCATATTTGGATACTTTGCTTCACGCTAATGCTGACCAAGCGTATGGCAAGTTGCAATCCGAAGGCTTCTTTCTCGATACATCCGCGTTTATGGATGAAGCCAGTCCTTTATCCACCAACGGAGGATTAACACAGCGCTACGCTCTGTTCCAACAAGGGAGGTGGGTGGAACTCCTCGGGCAACTAAGAGTCGACTTTTTCCAACAAGAAAAATATTTGTTGGATAACGTGGATATGGGACTACGATTGTGGCATAACAAACCTGATTTCTATCTCATGACTCCCGAGACGGATGAAGGTTACCGACTGCAACTCACAGACGTAATTTTCCACATATGCAAGGTAAGTGTAGTCCCTCAAATTATTGAAGCGCATGCAGACGTGTTGCAGACAATCACTGCCAAGTATCCCTATTTGAAAAGTGATTCTAAAAGATATTCTCTATTACGAGGAGAGAATTCATTCGCCTTCGAAGACATCTTCAAGGAAGAGTACCTCAGAAAATTACCATTGCCTTGGTGAAATCGGTTACCTACAACGGAGATTACCAGCAGAATCCCTTCAACTTTATCCATCAACAATTGGAGCAACTGACGGTGACTGTCAACGATGACCCAACACCCTTTCGTACGTTAAACACTAACTTCGCACAAAAGCAATATCTCCAGGGATACCGCACTCTATATATGTCAGATGACACATCCCCTGCACTCATTCCGAGAAGAGACTACCCGGCGGGATACAGTATTTTCCATCTTCCCCTTCAAGTTGTTTACGACCCACAGAACTTCCCCCGACAGCAAGCGGGATCACTGAAAATTCAAGGTCACTTTGAGTCGGCGCTCCCTGAAAACACCGATGTGCTGATCATTGGAGAATTTCCTCGAGTGCTTCACGTAGATGCCAGTCGAAACGTATTTCTACACTCATGAATACGTCTCAATTACAAACAGCCCTAGAAAGGGATTCGTGTTGGAGATGGAGACAATTCGCCGTCTTGGCCGCCGATCAGTTTCACGTTGACCTTCCACCTGGTGGCTATATCGTGAATACAGATAGACACGCGAGGCGAGAACGCGAGACGAGAACGCGCGAGGCGAGAATGCGTGAGGCGAGAACGCGCAAGGCGAGAACGCGCGAGGCAAGAACGCGCGAGGCAAGAACGCGCGAGGCGAGAACGCGCGAGGCGAGAACGCGCGAGGCGAGAATGCGCGAGGCGAAAATGCGCGAGGCGAGAACGCGAGAATGCGCGGGCGAGAACGCAAGAATGCGCGGGCGAGAACGCGAGAATGCGCGGGCGAGATCTCGCATTCTCGCCTCGCGCATTCTCGCATTCTCGTGTTCTTGCCCCGCGCACTCTCGCATTCTCGCGTTCTCGCCTCGCGCATTCTTGCGTCCTCGCCTCGCGCATTCCCGCGTTCTCGCGATCTCGCCTCAGGTTGTGCCAGGCGAGAATATGAGAACGCGAGTGGCACATATATGCCACCATAGTTGACCCAGTCACTCCTACCAAAGATATTAAAGTGGCATGTGGAGTTCTTTCCCGCCAAAACTAAGCCTAGGCGAAATTTATATCAAAATTTGCAGAAAACTCGTTTGTTTCATTCTATAAATTCAGAAACCTGATAAACATCGCCGTTTCGGCTGTGGTGTGGCGAACGTGTCCATCCCGGGACACCACAGAACTCGGTCGCGGCACTGCTACTTATACCAAAGCATCGCGAAGCACACAAACTGATGACGTTTACCACTAAAATGAAAACTTGTGGTAAATTGATATCACGGACAAGGCTAAGAGACACTATTTGGCAGTCTGGTATGAGTGGAGTATAGATAAAAGAAGTCTTGAATGCTTCAAGGACTGATTGTTATATGTATTTTTACCTCATTAGTTTTGGCGGGAAAGAGCTCGACATGCAATTTTAATATCTTTGCTCCTACGCAGTGGCGAGATGCGGTAACGCTTACCCAGCGCCATCTTAAATTTAGGCAGAATTAACAAATTAAATTACAACGGTACAACGAGTACCAGGTTGATGTATTCTGTACAATATATCTTCTTGAATTAGATTTTAATATATCTAGACAAAATAGACGCCAGAACGATAATTATTTCCATACTAAAGAACATCAGCAAACCGGGAATATGGCCACTTTCCTGCTAACGTAGCCTACTCACAGTCTTTCCATTCGCGGGTTGGCATTTATATCAGCTGTTCTATCGGCTTTTATGGCTCCATCTCGTTTTTAAAATTATGTTATTTGATAATTAAGATTATCTGTGCGAAATGGGTTTTTCTTTTTAGAAAACACCCTGATAAACTGTTGGAAATTATAGCTGTAAGTCAGTAGTCGTCTTTTACATGCCTATGGCTATGCAGCACAGAGCGAGCTTACCAAAGATGGCCTAAAGCATAGGCGGAGGAACCGGGGGGGCATCCGGGGCACGTGCCCCCCCTAACTAAATATTGGGGGGGGAGAACAGGTATCTTTGTTTCCCTCCCCACCCCCAATAATTCACATGAACCTGAACAGACACTGTTAAAGTCCGCTTGTCCAACCCCTCCCCCCCCCCCCCCCGTCGTGAGTTCTTCAGAGACCACCCCCGCCCCGCCCCTGGTCGCAAGTTTTTCCGAGAGCACCCTCCCCTCCCCCCCCACCCCCCCCCCCCCCGGTCGCAAGTTTTCAGATAGCAACACGCGTCCCCCCCACCCAGCTTGGCAAATTCCTAGTTCCGCCCCTGAAACCTCACGATAAAGTTAAAACATCTTTATATGGGCGTGTCATATAGCCCATGTAAAGTTTAGTGCGAGCTTGTTAGTGATGAAGTGGCCTGCCGTAAAGAGCGAGCTATAGAGTTCACCCGAAACACGCGCCTGCCAGAATTTCCCATGGAACGGTTTATTGATGCGACTTTCGTTGTGTTTACCTATTTGCCAGCCTTGACCCTGTTTGTGTGACTTGGTTATGCCAATATGTGGCGTATCCTATTTCCCCGCCCGGCTGTTGGCCTGTCATACGACCGCTGGTGTTTACCAGTCCGTACGCATCGACCGTGCAGAACCACCTCTGCGACAGTTTAAATCCGCCCACTCACCACGTCCTTGGACTCCAGGTGACCTCTGTTTAATCCACTTAAGTGGCTTCATCGCGGCCAACGTGTACGGTTCTGGTTACGGGTTTAAACATTCAATGCGATGCAGCCAAGTTGAACTTAGAAGAGTTCAACAACATGACTAGGATGAATGCCTCAAATTCTGTGAAACGGGGCTCGGTAAAGTGGGACAAGGAGCAGACACGGGGCGGACATTTGTCACGTGGCACGGGGCAGACACCGGTCACGTGACACGGGGCAGACACCGGTCACGTGACACAAGGTGGTCACGTAACTCAAGGTGGTCACGTGACAAAGCGGTCATCAGATAGACACATGTCACATGACACGGGGCAGACACTGGTCCCATGATTCAAGGCAGACATGGGTCACGTGGTACGGGTCACGTGGTACGGGTCACGTGACCCGCAAATGGCTAACACCGGTAAGGTGACTCGGCCAGGAGAGTAACCACGTGAGCACCCGATAACTTCATGTCCTGTGATCCTCTTGTAGGACAGCCACAATCTTTGAAAACGGAACCCCTGTTTTGGTTTCCGTTGAAGATATTATATGGAAATGACCACATGTTATTTGAATGTGTTATTTAAATATTATTATATCTGCTCCATTGTTATTATTCAATTGTTATAATATAGTTGTAGTTTTATTATGTCGGATATTTATAACATATTATACTTCCCAGTGACGCAAATATTGTTAAGTGCATCTCATCCGTCACTGTATGATATATTTTGTAAACAAGCGGCTTATGAATCGCACGTCTGATCCCCAGTGTTACATCGGTGACACCAAGGTCAAGGACATGGACACGTCGGACGGGACCAAGCCTCGTGGTAACTGGGTCGGGCGCCTGGACTTTCTCATGTCGTGCATCAGCTACGCCGTGGGTCTGGGCAACATCTGGCGGTTCCCCTACCTCTGCTTCAAGAACGGCGGCGGTAGGTGATGGACTCACTACAAAGGGGGTGGGGGGGGGGGCATACATACATACATGTCACTCCCAATGACACTCTCTGACACTAACGTCTTTTCATCACAATAATCGAGCATAACAACTCACTGCTTTACGTTCCCCAAACTTGGTCAAGCTGATAGTCACTTGCGGACGGAACACGATGAAGCAATTGTTCTAATTACTGAAAGCGAGCAGCCCGCATCATAATATTAAAATCCAGACGGCGAATCATCTCAAATAACTGTGGATATAACCCGTAAATATCTTTCCCTAATATTTGTTAAATTCTGCTGTTTTACGCTATTCAGGTTGTGATACTATTATTACAAATTACAAATTATGGTTAATAATTGGGGATTCGCCCGCAACAAATGTCCAGCTGCAGTGTGGGAAGGAAAATAGTTAGCGGTGACCAAAGTCGGTCAATAACGGGTTCGTTTCACGGCGGACGCTCGATCGTGAACTGCCGCGACACACGGTGAGTTTTATTAAAGATATACATTTTCCTTGCTCTCATTTATAATAATGATTTGACCTTCAGCTGCCTTCCTCATCCCCTACTTGACCTTCCTGGCGCTGTGCGGGATGCCTCTGTTCTTCCTGGAGGTCTCCTACGGACAGTATGCCAGCCTCAGCCCCATCACCGTCTGGAGGATGAGTCCTCTATTCAAAGGTGAGTTACAAGCCTATCTAGTCCTCTGTTTAAGGGTGAGATCATAATGATAAATATAACATTGTACTATGATGCTCAACAGCCGCATTAATACACTTTCTGAAACGTTGTTATTTCTTGCACTACATAGACCTTTCGTAGCTCTATGGTTGTTACGGTGTCCGAGCGATCCATTATGTTTCAGCATAGCTCACGTGTAACTCACGCCTACCATTATTATAAGAATCCATTTCGTGGGCTCTAACATGGAGAATGATATAAGTCCTGCTTTCGAAATTTCGAGTGGTATAGCAATATAGGTTTGGCTTTCCATACTGTAGGTATTGGTTACGGGATGGTGATCATCTCTGGCATCGTGTGTATCTACTACAACGTCATCATGGCCTGGACCGTGTACTACCTCATCCACTCCTTCATGCCTGTCCTGCCCTGGGCCACGTGTGACAACTACTGGAACACCGACCGCTGTGTCCTCCGGACACACCATGCCAACCTCACTCTCTATGGAAACGACAGTTTCCTTGGCAACGACAGTTTCCTTGGCAACGACAGTTTCCTTGGCAACCACAACTTCCTTGGCAACGAAAGCCACGTGGCAGTGGCAAATAGGACGAAGTTTATATCGCCAAGCGAGGAATTCTGGGAGTACGTTTTTTCCCCTACTTGACGCATCTGGCAAGCATGGCTTTTGACGTCAACTTCTATAGGTGGTGTAATTCCGTTCTGATCTCGTTGTTAACGGCGATTTCACTTTATATTAAGGTAGTGGGCACTGATATATTTCAAGCGTAGTTAGACATGTATTGAAACAGCTGGCTAGTGTTTTTTGTTTGTTTCATGCGGGCGTTGCCATGGTGATGTAGGCGCCAAGTGCTACAGATCTCTGACGGTATAGAAAACATGGGCGGCATCCGCTGGGAGCTCTTCGGCTGCCTTCTCTTCGCTTGGGTCGTCATCTTCCTGTGCCTTATCAAGGGCATTAAGTCATCTGGAAAGGTCAGTGTACCTACCCCTATATGGTACGGGGCCGGCGCGACAGCTCAGTGGGCTAGAGCGCTCGCATTGAGTGCTCTGGTCACCTGAGAGCCTAACGGCACGTTGGTCAGTGGTTTCGAGCCCTGCTGTGGTCATGTCTGTGTGGTCGCAGGATAAAGATCCCATGTTTTTCTTCGTAAAGAGTAGGGGGTTACCCCCGGGGACATGGCTCCACTCTCCCTTCCTTCTCCCATCGACGCGATATGACCAAAAGTGGTTAAAGCGTCCTGAATAACCAACAAACTATTTGGTACATCGTGTAGCCACTTCACACTTTGTCAAGAAACATCACACTTTGTATAAATACATCACACTTTGTATAACCACACCACACTTTGTATAACCACACCACACTTTGTATAACCATGCCACACTTTGTATGACCACACTACACTTTGTATAACCACACCACGCTTTGTATAACTATACCACACTTTGTATAACCACTCCACGCTTTGTATAACCACGCCCCACCTTTTATAACAAGATCACACGTTGTATATCCACACCACACTTTGTATAACCATTTCACGCGCATTTCACGCGTTGTATACGTCCACATCACTCGCGTTGTATACCGCATCATTCCGTGTTGTCATGTAGGGGATTTGGATCCCAGCTATGCTATATCATTTATTATTACATCTACGGTTATCCTGCCAATTCGTCCAGTACGTTATAATTAACATCGATTGGTATCACATTGACGGATCGACCATAATTGTAACCAACAAGTTATCAACCCGCGTTTACTTGTAACATGTACGAAGGCATAACAGTAATTTAGTCCTTACTATAATTGTTGCCGTAATTTGGTTTGTCGCAGGTTGTGTACTTCACTGCCACATTCCCGTACATCGTACTGTTTATACTGCTGGTGAGGGGGGTCACTCTCCCAGGTTCCTGGCAGGGAATCAAGTTCTACATTGTTCCAGAGTGGAAGAAGCTACTAACACTACGGGTTTGCTACAGTTTGATCTAGATGTGCTTTACAAGAATATGTAATGTCAGAATATATATTTTTTAAATGTTTATTATATCTATTGTGACAAGATGGCAAGACATGCGCCACAAAGTGAATAGTAACATTGATACATAAACATAATTCATATACGAAGCAAGAAAACGGAGATGATCTATCCACATAAAAAAACAATGATTAATTAGTAATGTTAAAATATAGATAAATATGTAAGCAATATGATGTGTAATAAATAATGACACAACTGTTTTGCAATCAATTTTAATTGGACCGATAAGATTTGTATGGAGACATTGTGTGTGCTTTGCGTGGGTATCATTCGGCTCATTGACGATATGTTGGTGTTAATTTACTCGACAGATTTGGGGCGAGGCAGCCATGCAGATCTTCTACTCCATCGGCGCCGCTTGGGGCGCTCTGATCACCATGGCCAGCTACAACAAGTTCCACAACAACTGCTACAAGTAAGTGGTCAAATAGTTGCTATCCACAAGAGGAAACGCCGCAGCTCGTTTAACTGTATGATGTACGCGGGTATTTCGTGTACGTTATGGTTGTCACCATATACGTTATTACATTTTGTAAATATATATTCACCCTTTCCCCCTCAAAAAAACAACTGAAAGAATAAAAGATATACAACACAATAATGTTGTTCCGCCATATTTTGTTCATTTCGTGTTCTGAATATAGTGTCATATTTAAATCTCTTTATAAAAGGAATACAAGTGTTTACTGGTGTCAAAGCGTGTAAGATGGTAACTTATAATACACCGGGGAATGTGTGATGCGCATAAAAATATCTAGATAACAATAATGTTGGCCTTCTATGTTCAGTTTTATGTGTTGTCTACGTGATAGGAAAGGAAGTATGGTAAGGGTCAGTGAGCGATCCGATGAAATGGTTCCAAGTTACCCGTACAGACCTTAAACTGTCCTGAAATATCCGTTACAATCAATATTCCAGCGCGGAATGTCAATGAATTAGTATTCCCTCCACGCAACTCCCAATCAACAACTTAAACTAATACGCAGTCATATTTCTCCGTCCTTGACCTTCAGCGATGCCCGGATTGTACCTCTAATAAACTGCGGCACCAGCATCTTCGCCGGGTTTGTTATCTTCTCCATCATTGGCTTCATGGCTCACGTGACCGGATCAGAGATCCAGGACGTCGTCACGCAAGGTAAAGCAACCAATCAAAACGGTTATTCACGGTGACGTCCCGCTTGGTACGGCGTCTGTGGTGGAAAGGCGGTTTCCATGTGGCGGCAACTAACTAGCATATATAAGATTTAAAAGTGACACTCTTGGGTCGTTCTTGAACAACTGAATGTGGTAATTGTACACTCGCGCTTAAGTCAAGTATATTCGTGATATGTCGTGATGTGCCTTGTGCCTTGTGCCTATTTTTATCTGTGAAAATGCTGCCATCGTTAAGGCGAACATCACCGCTGTTTTGTCATTTCTTCTAAATATCCGAATAGTAATTAGTTTTTCTGTGGTTATTAAAAGAATATCTATATGTTACTATGTTACAATAGGTCCCGGGCTGGTGTTCGTGGTGTACCCTCAGGCAGTGGCCGCCCTCCCGCTGTCCCAGATCTGGGCTATCCTCTTCTTCGCTATGTTGTTCTCAGTTGGACTTGGAACGCAGGTAAACTAAACATTCTTCATTCCCCCTTTTTATCGATGTAGTGTGCTTTGAGAATAAGTAAAGTACCTGATGACGCAGCGGTTGTCACGGCGTCGGGTAAGATGTGTGGGTCTTACAAGTCACTGGTTTTCGGTCGTTCATGGCCGTTCCACTCACTGTGTGGCGCGAAAACAACCGCTGACCCGTGGGCCAAGTAAACTAAACTGCCTCAAAAGCTCTGGAATGATCTGGGCAGATTTTCATAAATCTACTAAGTGGAACATTCGTCGATCGTTTATTTGATTCACAATAATGTATTATCCGCCAACGACAGAAAGGCCCATTTCGCGCGTAACTGACGCCATTGTTATAAATGCTAATATGGATTCGCACCGAACCCTGTCGTATCTACTATACCACGCTTCCAAATCATGCATTTCATCATTACTCGTACCCCTGTTTCAATTGTCCTTCTGTCAAGATAGGGTTTAGCGACAAATGGCGGACGAAGCGATGTCGAATTCCGAATATATATATATATGCAGTTGGGCGCCACCTAGCGAATAAAGTGGCGATGAGACCGAAAAATATGTATGTGATTAATCCTACTTACGGACAAATGCTTTAACCGCAGTGCGCCATGTTTCAAACTATGACAAGTGCGCTGTTTGACGAGTATCCGATCCTGAAGACCAAGAAGATCCAGGTGACAGCGGCCGTCTGCTGTCTGGAGTTCCTGATGGGGCTGCCCTGTATCACACACGTAAGTATGTCATGTGATCTGGGATACCACAAACTCCAACACGGTGAGCGATAATACAGGATCAATGCGACGAAAGTAGTTAAAGTTGCTCTTACAGCTTTTCCTTTGTGAATAATTAATCACGGATTGCTTCATAAAAATTACCGGGACGCCTTTTCTACAGTGACCTGTACCAGTCTGATAACCAGTCTTAAAATACTTATCCTAAAGCACCTCCTGTTTGGTTCTTGCCTACTAGAGCAATGTCTTTATACAATAAAGAGGTCAATAAACTTATTCACGTAGATCGGATTTCTTTTAAATATTTCTCATGGAAAAAAATGATATATGAGCAGTGTACAGATTAACGTGGACAAGATTCAAGTATAAGTATACATTAGGATGTGCGTAGCATAACTGACTGTCAATCTGGCGCCATATCCTAACCAGCCCCCCTCCCCCCCCCCCCCCCACCTCTTTCCCCATCCAGGGCGGGATTTACTTCCTGCAGATCCTGGACTGGTACGGATCCACGTGGTCCCTGATGGTCGTGTCCTTCACCGAGTGTATGGTCATCGCCTGGATCTACGGTACGTGCAGAGCTATAGGCCGCCCTATGAACGCATCTCCTGGATCTACGGTACGTAGACAGCTCTTGGCCGCCCTATGTATGCATCTCCTGGATCTACGGTACGTACACAGCTCTGGGCCGCCCGATGTACGCATCGCCTGGATCTACGGTACGTAGACAGCTCTTGGCCGCCCTATGTATGCATCTCCCGGATCTACGGTACGTAGACAGCTCTTGGCCGCCCTATGTACGCATCGCCTGGATCTACGGTACGTACACAGCTCTGGGCCGCCCTATGTATGCATCTCCCGGATCTACGGTACGTACACAGCTCTTTGCCGCCCTATGTACGCATCGCCTGGATCTACGGTACGTACACAGCTCTTTGCCGCCCTATGTACGCATCGCCTGGATCTACGGTACGTGCAGAGCTCTGGGCCGCCTTATGTACGCATCGCCTGGATCTACGGTACGTACACAGCTCTGGGCCGCCCTATGTACGCATCGCCTGGATCTACGGTACGTGCAGAGCTCTGGGCCGCCTTATGTACGCATCGCCTGGATCTACGGTACGTACACAGCTCTGGGCCGCCCTATGTACGCATCGCCTGGATCTACGGTACGTACACAGCTCTGGGCCGCCTTATGTACGCATCTCCTGGATCTACGGTACTTGCACAGCTCTGGTCGACTTACATATGTGGCATACATGGCTACCAGACTTGGTAACACGATTGGACCAACTTTACTATTTTAAGTAAGTATAATATTATTTAGAAACACGTGGTATACGTTCCGCATCATTAATGTATGCATAGATAATTAATTCCTTAATTTTAATTCGCAGGCGCCGAGAGGCTATATTGCGACATCGAGCTGATGATTGGTTACCGACCGTCTGTGTGGTGGAAGGCCATGTGGGGCGTGGTCACCCCCTTCCTCATCGTGGTGAGTATGTACACAGCTCTCCGTGGTGGGAGAGACATAGCCCTCTCTGGGCCCCATGTCACCCATCTAGCAGTTCCATCCCCAGTTCTGATATTGTACCCTAAGATCACCCATCTAGGAGTGTAATTGTTCAATCCCCAGTTCTGATATTGTAGCCTGAGATCGCTCATCCAGCAATATAATTGTTCCATCCCCAGTTCTGATATTGTAGCCTGAGATCACCTATCTAGCAGTGTAATTGTTCCATCCCCAGTTCTGATATTGTAGCCTGAGATCACCTATCTAGCAGTGTAATTGTTCCATCCCCAGTTCTGATATTGTAGCCTGAGATCACCTATCTAGCAGTGTAATTATTCCATCGCCAGTTCTGATATTGTAGCCTGAGATCACTCATCCAGCAATATAATTGTTCCATCCCCAGTTCTGATATTGTAGCCTGAGATCACCTATCTAGCAGTGTAATTGTTCCATCCCCAGTTCTGATATTGTAGCCTGAGATCACCTATCTAGCAGTGTAATTGTTCCATCCCCAGTTCTGATATTGTAGCCTGAGATCACCTATCTAGCAATATAATTGTTCCATCCCCAGTTCTGATATTGTTGCTTTTGTTTACCTTGTCTTTCAGTTCATCTTGTCGTTCTGTGTCATCAGCCATGAGGCAGTGACATACGGGTCCTACGAGTACCCGGGATGGGCGGTGGGGGTGGGGTGGGTGTTCGCCATAAGCTCCATCGTCCCCCTCCCCACCATCGCCCTCTACAAGGTCATCAGGGAACGCGGACCAGTCTTGGGGGTCAGTATTTCCTTCAAAAAATAACTTTTATACATGATATGGTGCTATACTGTCGTTCTTGTAATACTTAACTTGTACTAAACCTAATAAGACTAACCCTGGTGTTACTTTCTTTCTGGTACTATTCCTAATATATTATAATACGGGTTCTAAACATTTAGTAGTTAGTAGTATTTTGCAAGCCATGCTAATGCTACTAGTATTATCTTTCTATTGGTCTGTTTATGATATTAATCATACTAGTACCAATACCATGCTGTATATTACTCGTCATGACTACTACCGTACTAATGGAGGGGCCGGCCTGGTAGCTCAGTGGGTCAGGTCCCTCGCCTTGAGTGCTCTGGCCACCTGAGGGCCTTACGGCGCGTGGATCGATGGTTCGCACCAAAAGTGGTTAAAGCGTCCTGAATATATAACCAATCGTACTAATGGTACGTGTACATTAATCCTATTATCACCGTACTGTCTTGTGCCCTCCTCAGCGCCTCAAGCGACTCAGCCGTCCTGCCCCAGACTGGGGGCCCTCCGCCGAGGCCGGACCCAAGTACGACCAGGGGGGTGCACCCTGCAGGGACATCCTAGTCCAGGATGGAGACCCCGTCAAGGCCTTCCACATGGTCGATCAGGGGCGGCAGGTTCCCTGAGTCACCCCCATCCCGCCCACCCCCCGAGCCGGCTCAGCGGCCGTTGCCTTGACCACGGGGCACGCATGCGTAGCGAAACCATATCCAAAATTAGTCGATTAATTTGGTATGATTCTATGTATACTGTGCATACTACTGTATGAAATGGCCTATTCCTTACGACGTGTACCACATTAGTAGGACATTGTATTATGTTCTAGGCGAAGTATAGAGCGTTTCTTGATTACTCGACCCAAAACCAAGTCGACCCACCACGCGCTCGACCCAACACCAAGTCATTTGCGCCAACAAAAAAAGTTCGGGTCGGGTTGGGTGGAGCTTGTAATGGGTCGAGTTTGGTCCGTGGTAGATCGCTCGTAGGGTGGTACATGTATGTGTATTTATCTAGTACGCTATGACCTTAGCACTAACGTTAGTATCCATACTATACTATAGTAGTGTAACTATTGTGTCATATTGGGACATTATATTTGCTATCTTGGTCCATTGCAGACCGGCTATCTTGTTATTATTTCGGTCTATATTAGACCAGCCGTGCCCGTCTGTTGGTAACTTGGTCGACGCTAGACCAGACCAGATTACGCGTTACCTTTAGGTCGTCACGGCCTTATATTTGTATCTTGTTCCGTGTTATGCAATGGATTCGACCACCGTTATGAAAGTATTTATGTATGGCAAACGGTGGTCAATGTAAAGACGTCCATAGGGTAACAGAATGTGTTATCGTCGTCTGCCCCAAACCGCTGTTGCTATATTCGAAGTCAAGCATGGAATGTGAACTCAGGAAGTGTCCACCCGTACAGAGAAGGATTTTTTGTGACTGTTCAGGGGTGGGTTGTGATTTGCTCAACAAAGCTGACTCGTTGCCAAAGGGAGTGACCTGGCCAACTGATACCCAGATGAAAAGGTGGGAGATGGGGAGGATGAAAAACAAAATCTGGCCTTTAACTTTGGCACAAAAAAGTCGAGCTGCCCACACCAATCTTGCTCAAGCCAAAAACCGATACTTGCAACCAATTTGCTGAGGTCGCGAACAATAATGTAATTGATAGGTAGGGTTTGGTGGCAGAGGTATAAGCGAGGGGTGATTGATGGAATATTTCACTTGAATTTTGGTGATAAAAAGTCACGGCTTCGTACTGCGAGATGGTACAGTTGTTACTTACCTTCTGAGAAGAATGCGAGTCGTCTGAGTGTCTGGCTGGGTCACGTGACTCCGATTTGATATAAACTCATAAATTACGGACTTTTGTAATGTACTTTTTCTGAAACTTTGTACGCCGTTGGTTTATCGGCTACAGACAATGTAAACTGCTTTGGAGTGTTGGTCAGATATTTTCTTATAATTCAGCAGCGCATCTCGATTGTTTTATTTTCTTACTGAAGAAGTTTGTCACGTGTAATTTGCAAATGTTCATAACTTAATATTTTAATTTACAGCAACATTGTAGGCATTTATATTTTATTTTTTACATTATCATAATTAATCATGTGTACCTAACATTGAGTTTCTTTAATTATTAGGTTATGCTAGTCACATAGTATCGTAGATTTCTTTATAGGTACTATTACAAAACAGTTTTAATGATATTTTCATATTGAAACGATTAAAGTTTACGAAGTTTAGAGAGATAAGTTTCTTAAAATCTCACCAGATGGCGTGTGGAGTTATCCGCGGCTTTGCACAAATTGAAAGATACAGAAATCGTTTTATTGCCCATTAAGTGATTTGACCAGGCCAAAAGGTTTTATGTGTCGGACATGTTTCTGCCAAAGGATCCGGTATTTTTCGAGATTAAGCCACCACTGTATGTTATCTCCAATATCTATATATATATACACACATGTATTTTATTCCAATCTATACCAATGTCAATACGTCGATCACAAGTGACATGAAATAGAGTGAACAATAAACTGCCTCTTACTGAGCTTGCGTCTTCGGTGTCATTGCTTTCTTTGGTGTTTAGTTTTACGTCAAACATGGCAATATATATATACTACTGGCAAAGTGTTTCATCATTACAGGTGTTTATTATGCACTGGCAACGTGTTTCATCATCATTACAGGTGTTTATTACTGGCAACATGTTTCATCATTACTGGCAACGTGTTTCATCATCATTACAGGTGTTTGCTACTGGCAACATGTTTCATCATCATTACAGCTGTTTGCTACTGGCAACGTGTTTCATCATTACAGGTGTTTATTACTGGTAATGTGTTTCATCCTCATTACAGGTGTTTACTACTGGCAACGTGTTTCATCATTATAGGTGTTTATTACTGGCAATGTGTTTCATCATCATTACAGTTGTTTACGTCATCCAATTAAGTTATGTTTGCAGACGACGCTAACGGTTTATTTCAGGTAATTCAGGCTACATTTGTGGTTGGCATCCGTCCGTGTGCCAACTACGATGGATGTGCAGTAGTTGTGGTTTCAGTCTACATTAAGACCTGGATCGGGGTGACGTTTTAGAACACATCGAGACTTTCAACAGGCACAGCTATAAGCTGGTCGATCGAGCGGTTAGATATCTGGCATTAGACAAGCTGTTGCCATGGTGATATAAACAAGCACTCATCCAAGTAATCAGTAATGGCGCTTTATTGTGTATGACGCGGGTACAATAATTCTTTGCAATCGATATTTATACAAGTATTGACATTTAAAATACCTTCTACGTCATATTATACATAAGCCGTTTTCACCCAGTAAGGTTAAGCGCATTGGGATGACTTGAGCCACAAAAGGTCACTCGTGTGACCTCGACCTCCATCTGGATGACATGACCCACAAAAGGTCGCTCGTGTGACCTCGACCTCTATCTGGATGACTTGACCTTCTTGCTGGGTGGCTCCGAGGTAGCTTGAGCCGTCGCGACGCTAGGAACACTGAATCCGGGGATCTGTAACACACATGACAGCACAGATCATCAGTGAGAGACCCACCTTAGACACATCCCAATCAATCACCCAAACCCCTCTCCAGAATCCAGTTCCCAATTTCCCGGCAGCCAGCACATTAATCGTGTGGGTATCTGTAGCCATTCAGTTCCCAATCTCCATAATGTAACGACAACAAACCAGAGAGCTTCCACCCCAAACTTAAAGCTATTCACAGACTCAGTTTAGCCCACTACGGGGCTTCGTCGGCTAAATTTGACATGTAACTGTTTGGTCATTTTTGCCGACTATTCACTGTATCCGGCTAAACTATGTACGAGAAATAGTCTGTGTTTCCCGCCAAAATCATTCCGATCTCAAATCGTCTCACTTTACGTCGTGACCAGTGCAATAACCTATTCCTGCCACCAGAATGCATTGTCTGTAGCCTACTCAGCATCACAAAAATGGTGCACACAAATCTGTGACGTAGTGCACATAGCACAGTTGTTACAGTTCTGTTAAATGTGAATGCTAATCTTTCGTTCCAGTACATGTCGCAGATTGTTTTTAATTGGCGGGAAATATATGTACAAATAACTTTAAGACCGCCTACTTACATGAATAATTCTAGATTTTATACATTTTATAATCAAGAAGTATCTCAAAATTATGATGCATTTTACCAAATATCTCGGTGAGTCTGTAAAACCACAATATTCGACAGAAAACTGCGCTGACTAGTTTATGGCGCGCGGACGTCCTAGCGAGCCACGGTCGACATCACACAGGAGACAGAACAGCAAATAGGCGCACAGGGATATAAAGCCAGCCACCAAACTTCTGCTCCGGTGAACAAATGTGCTTCTCTCCGGATAGCCCACAGGCTTTCAGGATTTCAATTCAAGACAGAATATGCTTATTTGACATGGAGAAGAGATTGGTAATATAAAAATTACATAACATATTGCTTTAAGGCTACATGGCTTTTCCCGGCCTCGGCAGCCCACACCATGGCTCCCAGCGCCCCCCGCAGCCCCCACGGCCACCGCGACCCTCACCTCTGGCTGGACAAGCTTGAGGCAGAGTTTCTGGTGCTGGATGTTGGTTCTGTCGATGCTGACCTGGACGGTGACAGGGTCGAAGGGTCGGAGGACGGTGTCCCCGCAGGTCTGGGTGGTCTCCTGAAACACACACCCCCACGTCACATCCCATCAGAGGCAGAATTGCGCAAGACAAACACAGGACTAGCCGTCAAGCGTATTGAAACAAGACAACCACAGACCGAAGTGTCGTGTCACCAAAGTGTTGTCACCAAAGTGTTGTCACCAAAGTGTTGTCACCGAAGTGTTGTCACCAAAGTGTTGTGTCACCAAAGTCTGGTCACCAAAGTGTTGTGTCACCAAAGTGTTGTCACCAAAGTGTTGTCACCAAAGTGTTGTGTCACCAAAGTGTGTCACCAAAGTGTTGTGTCACCAAAGTGTTGTCACCAAAGTGTTGTGTCACCAAAGTGTTGTCACCAAAGTGTTGTCACCAAAGTGTGTAGCTAAAGCGTTGTCACCAAAGTGTTGTGTCACCAAACTGTTGTCACCAAAGTGTGTAGCTAAAGCGTTGTGTCACCAAAGTGTTTTGTCACTAAAGTGTTTTGTCACTAAAGTGTTGTGTCACCAAAGTGTTGTGTCACCAAAGTGTTGTCACTAAAGTGTTGTGTCACCAAAGTGTTGCGTCACCAAAGTGTTGTGTCACCAAAGTGTTGTGTCACCAAAGTGTTGTGTTACTAAAGTGTTGTGTCACCAAAGTGTTGTGTCACCAAAGTGTTGTGGCACCAAAGTGTTGTGTCACCAAAGTGTTTTGTCACTAAAGTGTTGTTAAGGTGTTAGAGCCGTAAAGTATTTGCCATATGCTCACTTGGTTAAAATCGTCACACCACAGATCATCTTTCATTGCAGCTTTTAAAATGTAAACCTACATTTGAGATTGCAAAATGAAATTAATTTGGTGTTTTAGACCGCTTTCGTGCACATAAGGGTTAAACTAAGACGAGGACCCACCGGGACGGCGGAGGGCGAGTGGATGAAACAACGTACCAGGTCCAGAGTCCAACCCAGGACCTATTGATCTGCGGTCTAGTTAGAGCAAACCACTAGACCGAGGAGGCCCCCTGTAATGGGTGGGATACCCCCTCTGAATCGTGAATCCCCAAGAATTGTAGAGAGCAATATCGAATCTCCAAGATTAAGACATTTTAAAGACGGGCGCGAAAACAACAAATAATGGTGTTATCGCGAATATCGAGAAATTTGCAGACCGCTCTAACGGATCGCGGTAAATAGGAAAATGGTCTTCGGACTGGAACCAGGAATTGTACGGATAACGATCCCCAAAAATTGCCATCAGCAGATCGCTCATCAGTGTGTCCGGGCCGATTTGAGCCTACCTCCTCGCAGAAGGTGAACATGGTCTTGCCCTTGGTGTCTGCCAGGTACACGGTCCCCTCCAGCCCGAACTTGGGGATGAGCACCTGCAGGGCGTTCTTACGGACAAACAGGATGTAACCTTGCTCGTCCATCACGCGGTTTTTGAAAAAAATCTGCAACAAAACCACGCAATTTTATTTGTGACTCGCCATAACCCATGATTAGAAAAAGATCAATAAATGTCCTTCTAAATACAGCAGACCATGTATAAACTGAATGGTCCTCGAGGAGCAGAACTTGGGGTAAAGCGATAAACTCCTTTAACATCGGTTACTCAGGGTTCAGTTTAGGGGGTTTATACTGTACTTTATGTCTATTACGATCGTCTATTTAACGGAGATATATGACATGGAAAGGGGGGCAGAGACCCAGCCTGTTCCAGGGGGTCAGGGACCCAGCCTGTCCCAGGGGTCAGGGACCCAGACAGTCCCAGGGGGTCAGGGACCCAGCCTGTCCCAGACGTCAGGGACCCAGCCTGTCCCAGACGTCAGGGACCCAGCCTGCCCCAGGGGCAAGGGACCCAGCCTGTCCCAAGGGGTCAGGGACCCAGCCTGTCCCAGGGGGTCAGGGACCCAGTCTGCCCCAGGGGTCAGGGACCCAGCCAGTGCCAGGGGGTCAGGGACCCAGCCTGTCCTAGGGGATCAGGGACCCAGCCTGTCCCAGGGGATCAGGGACCCAGTCTGTCCCAGGGGATCAGGGACCAGGCTGATCCAGGGGGTCAGGGACCCAGCCTATCCCAGGGGATCAGGGACCCAGCCTATCCCAGGGGTTAGGGACCCAGCCTGTCCCAGGGGGACAGGGACCCAGCCTGTCCCTAGGGGACAGGGACCCAGCCTGTCCCAGGGGGTCAGGGACCCAGAGTGGCCCAGGGGTCAGGGACCCAAGCTGTCCCAGGGGGTCAGGGACCTAGCCTGCCCCAGAGCCTGCCCTCGGGGGCAGGGACCCAGCTTGTTGTTACCTGTGTGTGGAGCGACACAGACGCGCGGCCCGCATACTGCGCCATCCGGTGCCGGAAGTTGAGATTGTGACACAACGCCTGCGCAGGAAGGTAAGAGCCATGACATCAGTAAGACGCAGCACGGTTACCGGTCTGTACAATCGCAGGTATGATAGTACATAAGAATACATAAGAAGTAATCCGTGCATTTATACCAAAATAGTTTGATTTATGTTTATTCTTGTGTGCTATGTTAAGAAAACAGTGTATCTCACAAATGACTTAAATCGATAAATAAATAAATTACATACTTATACCCACCTAGTTATAACCTAGTATAGTTAGCGCGTTTTTTATTCTCAATGTTTAAGGATTATTTTTTTAATTTTAAACGTAAAGATTCAGGACAAAAAAAAAACTAACATAAGAAAGTTATAACTTTCGCCATAACCATAACAATGCCATGACGTCACGATGTAAAGTGTGAACAGACTTGCTGAGCTTGTTTTGCTTTGGAGAAATTAAACAAAACTGCTGAGCGTTCTACAGACACAGACCTGAGTCTTCCTCTTGTCCAGTAGCTCCGAGTAGGGAGCGTCTGCCGCCACGGACACGGCGAGCAGGCGGTGCGCGATGACGTCAGAGTACCTGGTCACGTGACCAAAACCAAGAGAACAACGAGATCAAGAGACTGCGATAAAACGGAGGCCGCAATAGGTCACGACACACCGCCAATATAGAAACATATAGAAGTGTCAATCAAGTTAAAATGAATCAGAAACAAAAGTTTCCTACGGCTTGATGTGGGAGGTGAAGTGGGTGTAGATGGGCGTGGCCAGGCCGCGGTGGGGGAGGCAACCTACCGCCCGATGGGGGAGGTGAAGTGGGTGTAGATGGGCGTGGCCAGGCCGTGGTGGGGGAGGTAACCTACCGCCTGATGGGGGAGGTAAAGTGGGTGTAGATGGGCGTGGCCAGGCCGTGGTGGGGGAGGTAACCTACCGCCTGATGGGGGAGGTAAAGTGGGTGTAGATGGGCGTGGCCAGGATGTGGTGGGGGAGGTAACCTACCGCCTGATGGGGGAGGTGAAGTGGGTGTAGATGGGCGTGGCCAGGCCGTGGTGGGGGAGGTAACCTACCGCCTGATGGGGGAGGTGAAGTGGGTGTAGATGGGCGTGGCCAGGCCGTGGTGGGGAAGGTAATCTACCGCCTGATGGGTGAAGTGGGTGTAGATGGGCGTGGCCAGGCCGTGGTGGGGGAGGTAACCTACCGCCTGATGGGGGAGGTGAAGTGGGTGTAGATGGGCGTGGCCAGGCCGTGCTGGGGAAGGTAATCTACCGCCTGATGGGTGAAGTGGGTGTAGAAGGGCGTGGCCAGGCCGTGGTGGGGAAGTAACCTACCGCCTGATGGGTGAAGTGGGTGTAGACGGGCGTTGCCAGGCCGTGGTGGGGGAGGTAACCTACCGCCTGATGTAGGAGGTGAAGTGGGTGTAGATGGGCGTGGCCAGGCCGTAGTGGAGGAGGTAACCTACCGCCTGATGGGGGAGGTGAAGTGGGAGTAGATGGGCGTGGCCAGGCCGTGGTGGGGGAGGTAACCTACCGCCTGATGGGGGAGGTGAAGTTGGTGTAGATGGGCGTGGCCAGGCCGTGGTGGGGAAGGTAACCTACCGCCTGATGGGGGAGGTGAAGTGGGTGTAGATGGGCGTGGCCAGGCCGTAGTGGGGGAGGTAACCTACCGCCTGATGGGGGAGGTGAAGTGGGTGTAGATGGGCGTGGCCAGGCCGTGGTGGGGGAGGTAACCTACCGCTGATGGGGGAGGTGAAGTGGGAGTAGATGGGCGTGGCCAGGCCGTGGTGGAGGAGGTAACCTACCGCCTGATAGGGGAGGTGAAGTGGGTGTAGATGGGCGTGGCCAGGCCGTAGTGGGGGAGGTAACCTACCGCCTGATGGGGGAGGTGAAGTGGGTGTTGATGAGCGTGGCCAGGCCGTGGTGGGGGAGGTAACCTAGCGCCTGATGGGGGAGGTGAAGTGGGAATAGATGGGCGTGGCCAGGCCGTGGTGGGGGAGGTAACCTACCGCCTGAACGGGGAGGTGAAGTGGGTGTAGATGGGCGTGGCCAGGCCGTAGTGGGGGAGGTAACCTACCGCCTGATGGGGGAGGTGAAGTGGGTGTAGATGGGCGTGGCCAGGCCGTGGTGGGGGAGGTAACCTACCGCCTGATGTAGGAGGTGAAGTGGGTGTAGATGGGCGTGGCCAGGCCGTGGTGGGGGAGGTAATCTACCGCCTGATGGGGGAGGTGAAGTGGGTGTAGATGGACGTGGCCAGGCCGTGGTGGGGGAGGTAACCTACCTCCTGATGGGGGAGGTGAAGTGGGTGTAGATGGGCGTGGCCAGGCCGTGGTGGGGGAGGTAATCTACCGCCTGATGGGGGAGGTGAAGTGGGTGTAGATGGACGTGGCCAGGCCGTGGTGGGGGAGGTAACCTACCGCCTGATGTGGGAGGTGAAGTGGGTGTAGATGGACGTGGCCAGGCCGTAGTGGGGGAGGTAACCTACCGCCTGATTGGGGAGGTGAAGTGGGTGTAGATGGGCGTGGCCAGGCCGTGGTGGGGGAGGTAACCTACCGCCTGATGGGGAAGGTGAAGTGGGTGTAGATGGGCGTGGCCAGGCCGTGGTGGGGGAGGTAACCTACCGCCTGATGGGGGAGGTGAAGTGGGTGTAGATGGGCGTAGCCAGGCCGTGGTGGGGGAAGTAACCTACCGCCTGATGGGGGAGGTGAAGTGGGTGTAGATGGGCGTGGCCAGGCCGTGGTGGGGGAGGTAACCTATCGCTTGATGTGGGAGGTGATGTGGGTGTAGATGGGCGTGGCCAGGCCGTGGTGGGGAAGGTAACCTACCGCCTGATGGGGGAGGTGAAGTGGGTGTAGATGGGCGTGGCCAGGCCGTGGTGGGGGAGGTAACCTACCGCCTGATGGGTGAAGTGGGTGCAGATGGGCATGGCCAGGCTGTGGTGGGGAAGGTAATCTACCGCCTGATGGGGGAGGTGAAGTGGGTGTAGATGGACGTGGCCAGGCCGTGGTGGGGGAGGTAACCTACCGCCTGATAGGGGAAGTGAAGTGGGTTTAAATGGGCGTGGCCAGGCCGTAGTGGGGGAGGTAACCTACCGCCTGATGGGGGAGGTGAAGTGGGTGTAGATGGGCGTGGCCAGGCCGTGGTGGGGGAGGTAACCTACCGCCTGATGGGGGAGGTGAAGTGGGTGTAGATGGACGTGGCCAGGCCGTGGTGGGGGAGGTAACCTACCGCCTGATGTGGGAGGTGAAGTGGGTGTAGATGGACGTGGCCAGGCCGTAGTGGGGGAGGTAACCTACCGCCTGATTGGGGAGGTGAAGTGGGTGCAGATGGGCATGGCCAGGCTGTGGTGGGGAAGGTAATCTACCGCCTGATGGGGGAGGTGAAGTGGGTGTAGATGGACGTGGCCAGGCCGTGGTGGGGGAGGTAACCTACCGCCTGATGGGGGAGGTGAAGTGGGTGTAGATGGGCGTGGCCAGGCCGTAGTGGGGGAGGTAACCTACCGCCTGATGGGGGAGGTGAAGTGGGTGTAGATGGGCGTGGCCAGGCCGTGGTGGGGGAGGTAACCTACCGACTGATGGGGGAGGTGAAGTGGGTGTAGATGGGCGTGGCCAGGCCGTGGTGGGGCAGGTAACCTACCGCCTGATGGGGGAGGTGAAGTGGGTGGAAATGGGCGTGACCAGGCCGTGGTGGGGGAGGTAACCTACCGCCTGATGGGGGAGGTGAAGTGGGTGTAGATGGGCGTGGCCAGGCTGTGGTGGGGGAGGTAACATACCGCCTGATGGGGGAGGTGAAGTGGGTGTAGATGGGCGTGGCCAGGCCGTGGTGGGGGAGGTAACCTACCGCCTGATGAGGGAAGTGAAGTGGGTGTAGATGGACGTGGCCAGGCCGTGGTGGAGGAGGTAACCTACCGCCTGATGGGGGAGGTGAAGTGGGTTTAAATGGGCGTGGCCAGGCCGTGGTGGGGAAGTAACCTACCGCCTGATGGGTGAAGTGGGTGTAGATGGGCGTTGCCAGGCCGTGGTGGGGGAGGTAACCTACCGCCTGATGTAGGAGGTGAAGTGGGTGTAGATGGGCGTGGCCAGGCCGTAGTGGGGGAGGTAACCTACCGCCTGATGGGGGAGGTGAAGTGGGAGTAGATGGGCGTGGCCAGGCCGTGGTGGGGGAGGTAACCTACCGCCGGATGGGGGAGGTGAAGTGGGTGTAGATGGGCGTGGCCAGGCCGTGGTGGGGAAGGTAACCTACCGCCTGATGGGGGAGGTGAAGTGGGTGTAGATGGGCGTGGCCAGGCCGTAGTGGGGGAGGTAACCTACCGCCTGATGGGGGAGGTGAAGTGGGTGTAGATGGGCGTGGCCAGGCCGTGGTGGGGGAGGTAACCTACCGCCTGATGGGGGAGGTGAAGTGGGAGTAGACGGGCGTGGCCAGGCCGTGGTGGAGGAGGTAACCTACCGCCTGATAGGGGAGGTGAAGTGGGTGTAGATGGGCGTGGCCAGGCCGTAGTGGGGGAGGTAACCTACCGCCTGATGGGGGAGGTGAAGTGGGTGTAGATGGGCGTGGCCAGGCCGTGGTGGGGGAGGTAGCCTACCGCCTGATGGGGGAGGTGAAGTGGGTGTTGATGAGCGTGGCCAGGCCGTGGTGGGGGAGGTAACCTAGCGCCTGATGGGGGAGGTGAAGTGGGAATAGATGGGCGTGGCCAGGCCGTGGTGGGGGAGGTAACCTACCGCCTGATGGGGGAGGTGAAGTGGGTGTAGATGGGCGTGGCCAGGCCGTAGTGGGGGAGGTAACCTACCGCCTGATGGGGGAGGTGAAGTGGGTGTAGATGGGCGTGGCCAGGCCGTGGTGGGGGAGGTAACCTACCGCCTGATGTAGGAGGTGCAGTGGGTGTAGATGGGCGTGGCCAGGCCGTGGTGGGGGAGGTAATCTACCGCCTGATGGGGGAGGTGAAGTGGGTGTAGATGGACGTGGCCAGGCCGTGGTGGGGGAGGTAACCTACCGCCTGATGGGGGAGGTGAAGTGGGTGTAGATGGGCGTGGCCAGGCCGTGGTGGGGGAGGTAATCTACCGCCTGATGGGGGAGGTGAAGTGGGTGTAGATGGACGTGGCCAGGCCGTGGTGGGGGAGGTAACCTACCGCCTGATGTGGGAGGTGAAGTGGGTGTAGATGGACGTGGCCAGGCCGTGGTGGGGGAGGTAACCTACCGCCTGATTGGGGAGGTGAAGTGGGTGTAGATGGGCGTGGCCAGGCCGTGGTGGGGGAGGTAACCTACCGCCTGATGGGGGAGGTGAAGTGGGTGTAGATGGGCGTGGCCAGGCCGTGGTGGGGGAGGTAACCTACCGCCTGATGGGGGAGGTGAAGTGGGTGTAGATGGGCGTGGCCAGGCCGTGGTGGGGGAGGTAACCTACCGCCTGATGGGGGAGGTGAAGTGGGTGTAGATGGACGTGGCCAGGCCGTGGTGGGGGAGGTAACCTACCGCCTGATGTGGGAGGTGAAGTGGGTGTAGATGGACGTGGCCAGGCCGTAGTGGGGGAGGTAACCTACCGCCTGATTGGGGAGGTGAAGTGGGTGTAGATGGGCGTGGCCAGGCCGTGGTGGGGGAGGTAACCTACCGCCTGATGGGGGAGGTGAAGTGGGTGTAGATGGGCGTGGCCAGGCCGTGGTGGGGGAGGTAACCTACCGCCTGATGGGGGAGGTGAAGTGGGTGTAGATGGGCGTGGCCAGGCCGTGGTGGGGGAGGTAACCTACCGCCTGATGGGGGAGGTGAAGTGGGTGTAGATGGACGTGGCCAGGCCGTGGTGGGGGAGGTAACCTACCGCCTGATGTGGGAGGTGAAGTGGGTGTAGATGGACGTGGCCAGGCCGTAGTGGGGGAGGTAACCTACCGCCTGATTGGGGAGGTGAAGTGGGTGTAGATGGGCGTGGCCAGGCCGTGGTGGGGGAGGTAACCTACCGCCTGACGGGGAAGGTGAAGTGGGTGTAGATGGGCGTGGCCAGGCCGTGGTGGGGGAGGTAACCTACCGCCTGATGGGGGAGGTGAAGTGGGTGTAGATGGGCGTGGCCAGGCCGTGGTGGGGGAGGTAACCTACCGCCTGATGGGGGAGGTGAAGTGGGTGTAGATGGGCGTGGCCAGGCCGTGGTGGGGGAGGTAACCTATCGCTTGATGTGGGAGGTTAAGTGGGTGTAGATGGGCGTGGCCAGGCCGTGGTGGGGAAGGTAACCTACCGCCTGATGGGGGAGGTGAAGTGGGTGTAGATGGGCGTGGCCAGGCCGTGGTGGGGGAGGTAACCTACCGCCTGATGGGTGAAGTGGGTGTAGATGGGCGTGGCCAGGCTGTGGTGGGGAAGGTAATCTACCGCCTGATGGGGGAGGTGAAGTGGGTGTAGATGGACGTGGCCAGGCCGTGGTGGGGGAGGTAACCTACCGCCTGATAGGGGAAGTGAAGTGGGTTTAAATGGGCGTGGCCAGGCCGTAGTGGGGGAGGTAACCTACCACGTAATGGGGGAGGTGAAGTGGGTGTAGATGGGCGTGGCCAGGTTGTGGTGGGGGAGGTAACCTACCGCGTAATGGGAGAGGTGAAGTGGGTGTAGATGGGCGTGGCCAGGCCGTGGTGGGGAAGGTAATCTACCGCCTGATGGGGGAGGTGAAGTGGGTGTAGATGGACGTGGCCAGGCCGTGGTGGGGGAGGTAACCTACCGCCTGATGGGGGAGGCGAAGTGGGTGTAGATGGGCGTGGCCAGGCCGTGGTGGGGGAGGTAACCTACCGCGTAATGGGGGAGGTGAAGTGGGTGTAGATGGGCGTGGCCAGGCCGTGGTGGGGAAGGTAACCTACCGCCTGATGGGGGAGGTGAAGTGGGTGTAGATGGGCGTGGCCAGGCCGTAGTGGGGGAGGTAACCTACCGCCTGATGGGGGAGGTGAAGTGGGTGTAGATGGGCGTGGCCAGGCCGTGGTGGGGGAGGTAACCTACCGCCTGATGGGGGAGGTGAAGTGGGTGTAGATGGGCGTGGCCAGGCTGTGGTGGGGGAGGTAACCTACCGCCTGATGAGGGAGGTGAAGTGGGTGTAGATGGGCGTGGCCAGGCCGTGGTGGGGGAGGTAACCTACCGCCTGATGAGGGAAGTGAAGTGGGTGTAGATGGACGTGGCCAGGCCGTGGTGGAGGAGGTAACCTACCGCCTGATGGGGGAGGTGAAGTGGGTTTAAATGGGCGTGGCCAGGCCGTAGTGGGGGAGGTAACCTACCGCCTGATGGGGGAGGTGAAGTGGGTGTAGATGGGCGTGGCCAGGCCGTGGTGGGGCAGGTAACCTACCGCCTGATGGGGGAGGTGAAGTGGGTGTAGATGGGCGTGGCCAGGCCGTAGTGGGGGAGGTAACCTACCGCCTGATGGGGGAGGTGAAGTGGGTGTAGATGGGCGTGGCCAGGCCGTAGTGGAGGAGGTAACCTACCGCCTGATGGGGGAGGTGAAGTGGGTGTAGATGGGCGTGGCCAGGCCGTGGTGGGGGAGGTAACCTACCGCCTGATGTAGGAGGTGAAGTGGGTGTAGATGGGCGTGGCCAGGCCGTGGTGGGGGAGGTAACCTACCGCCTGATGGGGGAGGTGAAGTGGGTGTAGATGGGCGTGGCCAGGCCGTGGTGGGGGAGGTAACCTACCGCCTGATGGGGGAGGTGAAGTGGGTGTAGATGGGCGTGGCCAGGCCGTAGTGGGGGAGGTAACCTACCGCCTGATGGGTGAAGTGGGTGTAGATGGGCGTGGCCAGGCCGTGGTGGGGGAGGTAACCTACCGCCTGATGGGGGAGGTAAAGTGGGTGTAGATGGGCGTGGCCAGGCCGTAGTGGGGGAGGTAACCTACCGCCTGATGGGGGAGGTGAAGTGGGTGTAGATGGGCGTGGCCAGGCCGTAGTGGGGGAGGTCGCCTACCGCCTGATGGGTGAAGTGGGTGTAGATGGGCGTGGCCAGGCCGTGGTGGGGGAGGTAACCTACCGCCTGATGTAGGAGGTGAAGTGGGTGTAGATGGGCGTGGCCAGGGCGTGGTGGGGGAGGTAACCTACCGCCTGATGTAGGAGGTGAAGTGGGTGTAGATGGGCGTGGCCAGGCCGTAGTGGGGGAGGTAACTTACCGCCTGATGGGTGAAGTGGGTGTAGATGGGCGTGGCCAGGCCGTGGTGGGGGAGGTAACCTACCGCCTGATGGGGGAGGTGAAGTGGGTGTAGATGGGCGTGGCCAGGCCGTGGTGGGGGAGGTAACCTACCGCCTGATGGGGGAGGTGAAGTGGGTGTAGATGGGCGTGGCCAGGCCGTAGTGGGGGAGGTAACCTACCGCCTGATGGGTGAAGTGGGTGTAGATGGACGTGGCCAGGCCGTGGTGGGGGAGGTAACCTACCGCCTGATGGGTGAAGTGGGTGTAGATGGGCGTGGCCAGGCCGTGGTGGGGGAGGTAACCTACCGCCTGATGGGGGAGGTGAAGTGGGTGTAGATGGGCGTGGCCAGGCCGTAGTGGGGGAGGTAACCTACCGCCTGATGGGGGAGGTGAAGTGGGTGTAGATGGGCGTGGCCAGGCCGTGGTGGGGGAGGTAACCTACCGACTGATGGGGGAGGTGAAGTGGGTGTAGATGGGCGTGGCCAGGCCGTGGTGGGGCAGGTAACCTACCGCCTGATGGGGGAGGTGAAGTGGGTGGAAATGGGCGTGACCAGGCCGTGGTGGGGGAGGTAACCTACCGCCTGATGGGGGAGGTGAAGTGGGTGTAGATGGGCGTGGCCAGGCTGTGGTGGGGGAGGTAACCTACCGCCTGATGGGGGAGGTGAAGTGGGTGTAGATGGGCGTGGCCAGGCCGTGGTGGGGGAGGTAACCTACCGCCTGATGAGGGAAGTGAAGTGGGTGTAGATGGACGTGGCCAGGCCGTGGTGGAGGAGGTAACCTACCGCCTGATGGGGGAGGTGAAGTGGGTTTAAATGGGCGTGGCCAGGCCGTGGTGGGGAAGTAACCTACCGCCTGATGGGTGAAGTGGGTGTAGATGGGCGTTGCCAGGCCGTGGTGGGGGAGGTAACCTACCGCCTGATGTAGGAGGTGAAGTGGGTGTAGATGGGCGTGGCCAGGCCGTAGTGGGGGAGGTAACCTACCGCCTGATGGGGGAGGTGAAGTGGGAGTAGATGGGCGTGGCCAGGCCGTGGTGGGGGAGGTAACCTACCGCTGGATGGGGGAGGTGAAGTGGGTGTAGATGGGCGTGGCCAGGCCGTGGTGGGGAAGGTAACCTACCGCCTGATGGGGGAGGTGAAGTGGGTGTAGATGGGCGTGGCCAGGCCGTAGTGGGGGAGGTAACCTACCGCCTGATGGGGGAGGTGAAGTGGGTGTAGATGGGCGTGGCCAGGCCGTGGTGGGGGAGGTAACCTACCGCCTCATGGGGGAGGTGAAGTGGGAGTAGACGGGCGTGGCCAGGCCGTGGTGGAGGAGGTAACCTACCGCCTGATAGGGGAGGTGAAGTGGGTGTAGATGGGCGTGGCCAGGCCGTAGTGGGGGAGGTAACCTACCGCCTGATGGGGGAGGTGAAGTGGGTGTAGATGGGCGTGGCCAGGCCGTGGTGGGGGAGGTAGCCTACCGCCTGATGGGGGAGGTGAAGTGGGTGTTGATGAGCGTGGCCAGGCCGTGGTGGGGGAGGTAACCTAGCGCCTGATGGGGGAGGTGAAGTGGGAATAGATGGGCGTGGCCAGGCCGTGGTGGGGGAGGTAACCTACCGCCTGATGGGGGAGGTGAAGTGGGCGTAGATGGGCGTGGCCAGGCCGTAGTGGGGGAGGTAACCTACCGCCTGATGGGGGAGGTGAAGTGGGTGTAGATGGGCGTGGCCAGGCCGTGGTGGGGGAGGTAACCTACCGCCTGATGTAGGAGGTGCAGTGGGTGTAGATGGGCGTGGCCAGGCCGTGGTGGGGGAGGTAATCTACCGCCTGATGGGGGAGGTGAAGTGGGTGTAGATGGACGTGGCCAGGCCGTGGTGGGGGAGGTAACCTACCGCCTGATGGGGGAGGTGAAGTGGGTGTAGATGGGCGTGGCCAGGCCGTGGTGGGGGAGGTAATCTACCGCCTGATGGGGGAGGTGAAGTGGGTGTAGATGGACGTGGCCAGGCCGTGGTGGGGGAGGTAACCTACCGCCTGATGTGGGAGGTGAAGTGGGTGTAGATGGACGTGGCCAGGCCGTAGTGGGGGAGGTAACCTACCGCCTGATTGGGGAGGTGAAGTGGGTGTAGATGGGCGTGGCCAGGCCGTGGTGGGGGAGGTAACCTACCGCCTGATGGGGGAGGTGAAGTGGGTGTAGATGGGCGTGGCCAGGCCGTGGTGGGGGAGGTAACCTACCGCCTGATGGGGGAGGTGAAGTGGGTGTAGATGGGCGTGGCCAGGCCGTGGTGGGGGAGGTAACCTACCGCCTGATGGGGGAGGTGAAGTGGGTGTAGATGGGCGTGGCCAGGCCGTGGTGGGGGAGGTAACCTATCGCTTGATGTGGGAGGTGAAGTGGGTGTAGATGGGCGTGGCCAGGCCGTGGTGGGGAAGGTAACCTACCGCCTGATGGGGGAGGTGAAGTGGGTGTAGATGGGCGTGGCCAGGCCGTGGTGGGGGAGGTAACCTACCGCCTGATGGGTGAAGTGGGTGTAGATGGGCGTGGCCAGGCTGTGGTGGGGAAGGTAATCTACCGCCTGATGGGGGAGGTGAAGTGGGTGTAGATGGACGTGGCCAGGCCGTGGTGGGGGAGGTAACCTACCGCCTGATAGGGGAAGTGAAGTGGGTTTAAATGGGCGTGGCCAGGCCGTAGTGGGGGAGGTAACCTACCGCGTAATGGGGGAGGTAAAGTGGGTGTAGATGGGCGTGGCCAGGCTGTGGTGGGGGAGGTAACCTACCGCGTAATGGGAGAGGTGAAGTGGGTGTAGATGGGCGTGGCCAGGCCGTGGTGGGGAAGGTAATCTACCGCCTGATGGGGGAGGTGAAGTGGGTGTAGATGGACGTGGCCAGGCCGTGGTGGGGGAGGTAACCTACCGCCTGATGGGGGAGGTGAAGTGGGTGTAGATGGGCGTGGCCAGGCTGTGGTGGGGGAGGTAATCTACCGCCTGATGGGGGAGGTGAAGTGGGTGTAGATGGGCGTGGCCAGGCCGTGGTGGGGGAGGTAACCTACCGCCTGATGAGGGAAGTGAAGTGGGTGTAGATGGACGTGGCCAGGCCGTGGTGGAGGAGGTAACCTACCGCCTGATGGGGGAGGTGAAGTGGGTTTAAATGGGCGTGGCCAGGCCGTAGTGGGGGAGGTAACCTACCGCCTGATGGGGGAGGTGAAGTGGGTGTAGATGGGCGTGGCCAGGCCGTGGTGGGGCAGGTAACCTACCGCCTGATGGGGGAGGTGAAGTGGGTGTAGATGGGCGTGGCCAGGCCGTAGTGGGGGAGGTAACCTACCGCCTGATGGGGGAGGTGAAGTGGGTGTAGATGGGCGTGGCCAGGCCGTAGTGGAGGAGGTAACCTACCGCCTGATGGAGGAGGTGAAGTGGGTGTAGATGGGCGTGGCCAGGCCGTGGTGGGGGAGGTAACCTACCGCCTGATGTAGGAGGTGAAGTGGGTGTAGATGGGCGTGGCCAGGCCGTGGTGGGGGAGGTAACCTACCGCCTGATGGGGGAGGTGAAGTGGGTGTAGATGGGCGTGGCCAGGCCGTGGTGGGGAAGGTAACCTACCGCCTGATGGGGGAGGTGAAGTGGGTGTAGATGGGCGTGGCCAGGCCGTAGTGGGGGAGGTAACCTACCGCCTGATGGGGGAGGTAAAGTGGGTGTAGATGGGCGTGGCCAGGCCGTGGTGGGGGAGGTAGCCTACCGCCTGATGGGGGAGGTGAAGTGGGTGTTGATGAGCGTGGCCAGGCCGTGGTGGGGGAGGTAACCTAGCGCCTGATGGGGGAGGTGAAGTGGGAATAGATGGGCGTGGCCAGGCCGTGGTGGGGGAGGTAACCTACCGCCTGATGGGGGAGGTGAAGTGGGTGTAGATGGGCGTGGCCAGGCCGTAGTGGGGGAGGTAACCTACCGCCTGATGGGGGAGGTGAAGTGGGTGTAGATGGGCGTGGCCAGGCCGTGGTGGGGGAGGTAACCTACCGCCTGATGTAGGAGGTGCAGTGGGTGTAGATGGGCGTGGCCAGGCCGTGGTGGGGGAGGTAATCTACCGCCTGATGGGGGAGGTGAAGTGGGTGTAGATGGACGTGGCCAGGCCGTGGTGGGGGAGGTAACCTACCGCCTGATGGGGGAGGTGAAGTGGGTGTAGATGGGCGTGGCCAGGCCGTCGTGGGGGAGGTAATCTACCGCCTGATGGGGGAGGTGAAGTGGGTGTAGATGGACGTGGCCAGGCCGTGGTGGGGGAGGTAACCTACCGCCTGATGTGGGAGGTGAAGTGGGTGTAGATGGACGTGGCCAGGCCGTAGTGGGGGAGGTAACCTACCGCCTGATTGGGGAGGTGAAGTGGGTGTAGATGGGCGTGGCCAGGCCGTGGTGGGGGAGGTAACCTACCGCCTGATGGGGGAGGTGAAGTGGGTGTAGATGGGCGTGGCCAGGCCGTGGTGGGGGAGGTAACCTACCGCCTGATGGGGGAGGTGAAGTGGGTTTAAATGGGCGTGGCCAGGCCGTAGTGGGGGAGGTAACCTACCGCCTGATGGGGGAGGTGAAGTGGGTGTAGATGGGCGTGGCCAGGCCGTGGTGGGGCAGGTAACCTACCGCCTGATGGGGGAGGTGAAGTGGGTGTAGATGGGCGTGGCCAGGCCGTAGTGGGGGAGGTAACCTACCGCCTGATGGGGGAGGTGAAGTGGGTGTAGATGGACGTGGCCAGGCCGTGGTGGGGGAGGTAACCTACCGCCTGATGTGGGAGGTGAAGTGGGTGTAGATGGACGTGGCCAGGCCGTAGTGGGGGAGGTAACCTACCGCCTGATTGGGGAGGTGAAGTGGGTGTAGATGGGCGTGGCCAGGCCGTGGTGGGGGAGGTAACCTACCGCCTGACGGGGAAGGTGAAGTGGGTGTAGATGGGCGTGGCCAGGCCGTGGTGGGGGAGGTAACCTACCGCCTGATGGGGGAGGTGAAGTGGGTGTAGATGGGCGTGGCCAGGCCGTGGTGGGGGAGGTAACCTACCGCCTGATGGGGGAGGTGAAGTGGGTGTAGATGGGCGTGGCCAGGCCGTGGTGGGGGAGGTAACCTATCGCTTGATGTGGGAGGTTAAGTGGGTGTAGATGGGCGTGGCCAGGCCGTGGTGGGGGAGGTAACCTACCGCCTGATGGGTGAAGTGGGTGTAGATGGGCGTGGCCATGCTGTGGTGGGGAAGGTAATCTACCGCCTGATGGGGGAGGTGAAGTGGGTGTAGATGGACGTGGCCAGGCCGTGGTGGGGGAGGTAACCTACCGCCTGATAGGGGAAGTGAAGTGGGTTTAAATGGGCGTGGCCAGGCCGTAGTGGGGGAGGTAACCTACCGCGTAATGGGGGAGGTGAAGTGGGTGTAGATGGGCGTGGCCAGGCTGTGGTGGGGGAGGTAACCTACCGCGTAATGGGAGAGGTGAAGTGGGTGTAGATGGGCGTGGCCAGGCCTTGGTGGGGAAGGTAATCTACCGCCTGATGGGGGAGGTGAAGTGGGTGTAGATGGACGTGGCCAGGCCGTGGTGGGGGAGGTAACCTACCGCCTGATGGGGGAGGTGAAGTGGGTGTAGATGGGCGTGGCCAGGCCGTGGTGGGGGAGGTAACCTATCGCTTGATGTGGGAGGTGAAGTGGGTGTAGATGGGCGTGGCCAGGCCGTGGTGGGGAAGGTAACCTACCGCCTGATGGGGGAGGTGAAGTGGGTGTAGATGGGCGTGGCCAGGCCGTGGTGGGGGAGGTAACCTACCGCCTGATGGGTGAAGTGGGTGCAGATGGGCATGGCCAGGCTGTGGTGGGGAAGGTAATCTACCGCCTGATGGGGGAGGTGAAGTGGGTGTAGATGGACGTGGCCAGGCCGTGGTGGGGGAGGTAATCTACCGCCTGATGGGGGAGGTGAAGTGGGTGTAGATGGACGTGGCCAGGCCGTGGTGGGGGAGGTAACCTACCGCCTGATGGGGGAGGCGAAGTGGGTGTAGATGGGCGTGGCCAGGCCGTGGTGGGGGAGGTAACCTTCCGCGTAATGGGGGAGGTGAAGTGGGTGTAGATGGGCGTGGCCAGGCCGTGGTGGGGAAGGTAACCTACCGCCTGATGGGGGAGGTGAAGTGGGTGTAGATGGGCGTGGCCAGGCCGTAGTGGGGGAGGTAACCTACCGCCTGATGGGGGAGGTGAAGTGGGTGTAGATGGGCGTGGCCAGGCCGTGGTGGGGGAGGTAACCTACCGCCTGATGGGGGAGGTGAAGTGGGTGTAGATGGGCGTGGCCAGGCTGTGGTGGGGGAGGTAACCTACCGCCTGATGGGGGAGGTGAAGTGGGTGTAGATGGGCGTGGCCAGGCCGTGGTGGGGGAGGTAACCTACCGCCTGATGAGGGAAGTGAAGTGGGTGTAGATGGACGTGGCCAGGCCGTGGTGGAGGAGGTAACCTACCGCCTGATGGGGGAGGTGAAGTGGGTGTAGATGGGCGTGGCCAGGCCGTGGTGGGGGAGGTAACCTACCGCCTGATGAGGGAAGTGAAGTGGGTGTAGATGGACGTGGCCAGGCCGTGGTGGAGGAGGTAACCTACCGCCTGATGGGGGAGGTGAAGTGGGTTTAAATGGGCGTGGCCAGGCCGTAGTGGGGGAGGTAACCTACCGCCTGATGGGGGAGGTGAAGTGGGTGTAGATGGGCGTGGCCAGGCCGTGGTGGGGCAGGTAACATACCGCCTGATGGGGGAGGTGAAGTGGGTGTAGATGGGCGTGGCCAGGCCGTAGTGGGGGAGGTAACCTACCGCCTGATGGGGGAGGTGAAGTGGGTGTAGATGGGCGTGGCCAGGCCGTAGTGGAGGAGGTAACCTACCGCCTGATGGGGGAGGTGAAGTGGGTGTAGATGGGCGTGGCCAGGCCGTGGTGGGGGAGGTAACCTACCGCCTGATGTAGGAGGTGAAGTGGGTGTAGATGGGCGTGGCCAGGCCGTGGTGGGGGAGGTAACCTACCGCCTGATGGGGGAGGTGAAGTGGGTGTAGATGGGCGTGGCCAGGCCGTGGTGGGGAAGGTAACCTACCGCCTGATGGGGGAGGTGAAGTGGGTGTAGATGGGCGTGGCCAGGCCGTAGTGGGGGAGGTAACCTACCGCCTGATGGGGGAGGTAAAGTGGGTGTAGATGGGCGTGGCCAGGCCGTGGTGGGGGAGGTAGCCTACCGCCTGATGGGGGAGGTGAAGTGGGTGTTGATGAGCGTGGCCAGGCCGTGGTGGGGGAGGTAACCTAGCGCCTGATGGGGGAGGTGAAGTGGGAATAGATGGGCGTGGCCAGGCCGTGGTGGGGGAGGTAACCTACCGCCTGATGGGGGAGGTGAAGTGGGTGTAGATGGGCGTGGCCAGGCCGTAGTGGGGGAGGTAACCTACCGCCTGATGGGGGAGGTGAAGTGGGTGTAGATGGGCGTGGCCAGGCCGTGGTGGGGGAGGTAACCTACCGCCTGATGTAGGAGGTGCAGTGGGTGTAGATGGGCGTGGCCAGGCCGTGGTGGGGGAGGTAATCTACCGCCTGATGGGGGAGGTGAAGTGGGTGTAGATGGACGTGGCCAGGCCGTGGTGGGGGAGGTAACCTACCGCCTGATGGGGGAGGTGAAGTGGGTGTAGATGGGCGTGGCCAGGCCGTCGTGGGGGAGGTAATCTACCGCCTGATGGGGGAGGTGAAGTGGGTGTAGATGGACGTGGCCAGGCCGTGGTGGGGGAGGTAACCTACCGCCTGATGTGGGAGGTGAAGTGGGTGTAGATGGACGTGGCCAGGCCGTAGTGGGGGAGGTAACCTACCGCCTGATTGGGGAGGTGAAGTGGGTGTAGATGGGCGTGGCCAGGCCGTGGTGGGGGAGGTAACCTACCGCCTGATGGGGGAGGTGAAGTGGGTGTAGATGGGCGTGGCCAGGCCGTGGTGGGGGAGGTAACCTACCGCCTGATGGGGGAGGTGAAGTGGGTTTAAATGGGCGTGGCCAGGCCGTAGTGGGGGAGGTAACCTACCGCCTGATGGGGGAGGTGAAGTGGGTGTAGATGGGCGTGGCCAGGCCGTGGTGGGGCAGGTAACCTACCGCCTGATGGGGGAGGTGAAGTGGGTGTAGATGGGCGTGGCCAGGCCGTAGTGGGGGAGGTAACCTACCGCCTGATGGGGGAGGTGAAGTGGGTGTAGATGGACGTGGCCAGGCCGTGGTGGGGGAGGTAACCTACCGCCTGATGTGGGAGGTGAAGTGGGTGTAGATGGACGTGGCCAGGCCGTAGTGGGGGAGGTAACCTACCGCCTGATTGGGGAGGTGAAGTGGGTGTAGATGGGCGTGGCCAGGCCGTGGTGGGGGAGGTAACCTACCGCCTGACGGGGAAGGTGAAGTGGGTGTAGATGGGCGTGGCCAGGCCGTGGTGGGGGAGGTAACCTACCGCCTGATGTGGGAGGTGAAGTGGGTGTAGATGGACGTGGCCAGGCCGTAGTGGGGGAGGTAACCTACCGCCTGATGTCGGAGGTGAAGTGGGTGTAGATGGGCGTGGCCAGGCCGTGGTGGGGGAGGTAACCTACCGCCTGATGGGGGAGGTGAAGTGGGTGTAGATGGGCGTGGCCAGGCCGTAGTGGGGGAGGTAACCTACCGCCTGATGGGTGAAGTGGGTGTAGATGGGCGTGGCCAGGCCGTGGTGGGGGAGGTAACCTACCGCCTGATGGGGGAGGTAAAGTGGGTGTAGATGGGCGTGGCCAGGCCGTAGTGGGGGAGGTAACCTACCGCCTGATGGGGGAGGTGAAGTGGGTGTAGATGGGCGTGGCCAGGCCGTAGTGGGGGAGGTCGCCTACCGCCTGATGGGTGAAGTGGGTGTAGATGGGCGTGGCCAGGCCGTGGTGGGGGAGGTAACCTACCGCCTGATGTAGGAGGTGAAGTGGGTGTAGATGGGCGTGGCCAGGGCGTGGTGGGGGAGGTAACCTACCGCCTGATGTAGGAGGTGAAGTGGCTGTAGATGGGCGTGGCCAGGCCGAAGTGGGGGAGGTAACCTACCGCCTGATGGGTGAAGTGGGTGTAGATGGGCGTGGCCAGGCCGTGGTGGGGGAGGTAACCTACCGCCTGATGGGGGAGGTGAAGTGGGTGTAGATGGGCGTGGCCAGGCCGTGGTGGGGGAGGTAACCTACCGCCTGATGGGGGAGGTGAAGTGGGTGTAGATGGGCGTGGCCAGGCCGTAGTGGGGGAGGTAACCTACCGCCTGATGGGTGAAGTGGGTGTAGATGGACGTGGCCAGGCCGTGGTGGGGGAGGTAACCTACCGCCTGATGGGTGAAGTGGGTGTAGATGGGCGTGGCCAGGCCGTGGTGGGGGAGGTAACCTACCGCCTGATGGGGGAGGTGAAGTGGGTGTAGATGGGCGTGGCCAGGCCGTAGTGGGGGAGGTAACCTACCGCCTGATGGGGGAGGTGAAGTGGGTGTAGATGGGCGTGGCCAGGCCGTGGTGGGGGAGGTAACCTACCGACTGATGGGGGAGGTGAAGTGGGTGTAGATGGGCGTGGCCAGGCCGTGGTGGGGCAGGTAACCTACCGCCTGATGGGGGAGGTGAAGTGGGTGGAAATGGGCGTGACCAGGCCGTGGTGGGGGAGGTAACCTACCGCCTGATGGGGGAGGTGAAGTGGGTGTAGATGGGCGTGGCCAGGCTGTGGTGGGGGAGGTAACCTACCGCCTGATGGGGGAGGTGAAGTGGGTGTAGATGGGCGTGGCCAGGCCGTGGTGGGGGAGGTAACCTACCGCCTGATGAGGGAAGTGAAGTGGGTGTAGATGGACGTGGCCAGGCCGTGGTGGAGGAGGTAACCTACCGCCTGATGGGGGAGGTGAAGTGGGTTTAAATGGGCGTGGCCAGGCCGTGGTGGGGAAGTAACCTACCGCCTGATGGGTGAAGTGGGTGTAGATGGGCGTTGCCAGGCCGTGGTGGGGGAGGTAACCTACCGCCTGATGTAGGAGGTGAAGTGGGTGTAGATGGGCGTGGCCAGGCCGTGGTGGGGCAGGTAACCTACCGCCTGATGGGGGAGGTGAAGTGGGAGTAGATGGGCGTGGCCAGGCCGTGGTGGGGGAGGTAACCTACCGCCGGATGGGGGAGGTGAAGTGGGTGTAGATGGGCGTGGCCAGGCCGTGGTGGGGAAGGTAACCTACCGCCTGATGGGGGAGGTGAAGTGGGTGTAGATGGGCGTGGCCAGGCCGTAGTGGGGGAGGTAACCTACCGCCTGATGGGGGAGGTGAAGTGGGTGTAGATGGGCGTGGCCAGGCCGTGGTGGGGGAGGTAACCTACCGCCTGATGGGGGAGGTGAAGTGGGAGTAGACGGGCGTGGCCAGGCCGTGGTGGAGGAGGTAACCTACCGCCTGATAGGGGAGGTGAAGTGGGTGTAGATGGGCGTGGCCAGGCCGTAGTGGGGGAGGTAACCTACCGCCTGATGGGGGAGGTGAAGTGGGTGTAGATGGGCGTGGCCAGGCCGTGGTGGGGGAGGTAGCCTACCGCCTGATGGGGGAGGTGAAGTGGGTGTTGATGAGCGTGGCCAGGCCGTGGTGGGGGAGGTAACCTAGCGCCTGATGGGGGAGGTGAAGTGGGAATAGATGGGCGTGGCCAGGCCGTGGTGGGGGAGGTAACCTACCGCCTGATGGGGGAGGTGAAGTGGGTGTAGATGGGCGTGGCCAGGCCGTAGTGGGGGAGGTAACCTACCGCCTGATGGGGGAGGTGAAGTGGGTGTAGATGGGCGTGGCCAGGCCGTGGTGGGGGAGGTAACCTACCGCCTGATGTAGGAGGTGCAGTGGGTGTAGATGGGCGTGGCCAGGCCGTGGTGGGGGAGGTAATCTACCGCCTGATGGGGGAGGTGAAGTGGGTGTAGATGGACGTGGCCAGGCCGTGGTGGGGGAGGTAACCTACCGCCTGATGGGGGAGGTGAAGTGGGTGTAGATGGGCGTGGCCAGGCCGTGGTGGGGGAGGTAATCTACCGCCTGATGGGGGAGGTGAAGTGGGTGTAGATGGACGTGGCCAGGCCGTGGTGGGGGAGGTAACCTACCGCCTGATGTGGGAGGTGAAGTGGGTGTAGATGGACGTGGCCAGGCCGTAGTGGGGGACGTAACCTACCGCCTGATTGGGGAGGTGAAGTGGGTGTAGATGGGCGTGGCCAGGCCGTGGTGGGGGAGGTAACCTACCGCCTGATGGGGGAGGTGAAGTGGGTGTAGATGGGCGTGGCCAGGCCGTAGTGGGGGAGGTAACCTACCGCCTGATGGGTGAAGTGGGTGTAGATGGACGTGGCCAGGCCGTGGTGGGGGAGGTAACCTACCGCCTGATGGGTGAAGTGGGTGTAGATGGGCGTGGCCAGGCCGTGGTGGGGGAGGTAACCTACCGCCTGATGGGGGAGGTGAAGTGGGTGTAGATGGGCGTGGCCAGGCCGTAGTGGGGGAGGTAACCTACCGCCTGATGGGGGAGGTGAAGTGGGTGTAGATGGGCGTGGCCAGGCCGTGGTGGGGGAGGTAACCTACCGACTGATGGGGGAGGTGAAGTGGGTGTAGATGGGCGTGGCCAGGCCGTGGTGGGGCAGGTAACCTACCGCCTGATGGGGGAGGTGAAGTGGGTGGAAATGGGCGTGACCAGGCCGTGGTGGGGGAGGTAACCTACCGCCTGATGGGGGAGGTGAAGTGGGTGTAGATGGGCGTGGCCAGGCTGTGGTGGGGGAGGTAACCTACCGCCTGATGGGGGAGGTGAAGTGGGTGTAGATGGGCGTGGCCAGGCCGTGGTGGGGGAGGTAACCTACCGCCTGATGAGGGAAGTGAAGTGGGTGTAGATGGACGTGGCCAGGCCGTGGTGGAGGAGGTAACCTACCGCCTGATGGGGGAGGTGAAGTGGGTTTAAATGGGCGTGGCCAGGCCGTGGTGGGGAAGTAACCTACCGCCTGATGGGTGAAGTGGGTGTAGATGGGCGTTGCCAGGCCGTGGTGGGGGAGGTAACCTACCGCCTGATGTAGGAGGTGAAGTGGGTGTAGATGGGCGTGGCCAGGCCGTGGTGGGGCAGGTAACCTACCGCCTGATGGGGGAGGTGAAGTGGGAGTAGATGGGCGTGGCCAGGCCGTGGTGGGGGAGGTAACCTACCGCCGGATGGGGGAGGTGAAGTGGGTGTAGATGGGCGTGGCCAGGCCGTGGTGGGGAAGGTAACCTACCGCCTGATGGGGGAGGTGAAGTGGGTGTAGATGGGCGTGGCCAGGCCGTAGTGGGGGAGGTAACCTACCGCCTGATGGGGGAGGTGAAGTGGGTGTAGATGGGCGTGGCCAGGCCGTGGTGGGGGAGGTAACCTACCGCCTGATGGGGGAGGTGAAGTGGGAGTAGACGGGCGTGGCCAGGCCGTGGTGGAGGAGGTAACCTACCGCCTGATAGGGGAGGTGAAGTGGGTGTAGATGGGCGTGGCCAGGCCGTAGTGGGGGAGGTAACCTACCGCCTGATGGGGGAGGTGAAGTGGGTGTAGATGGGCGTGGCCAGGCCGTGGTGGGGGAGGTAGCCTACCGCCTGATGGGGGAGGTGAAGTGGGTGTTGATGAGCGTGGCCAGGCCGTGGTGGGGGAGGTAACCTAGCGCCTGATGGGGGAGGTGAAGTGGGAATAGATGGGCGTGGCCAGGCCGTGGTGGGGGAGGTAACCTACCGCCTGATGGGGGAGGTGAAGTGGGTGTAGATGGGCGTGGCCAGGCCGTAGTGGGGGAGGTAACCTACCGCCTGATGGGGGAGGTGAAGTGGGTGTAGATGGGCGTGGCCAGGCCGTGGTGGGGGAGGTAACCTACCGCCTGATGTAGGAGGTGCAGTGGGTGTAGATGGGCGTGGCCAGGCCGTGGTGGGGGAGGTAATCTACCGCCTGATGGGGGAGGTGAAGTGGGTGTAGATGGACGTGGCCAGGCCGTGGTGGGGGAGGTAACCTACCGCCTGATGGGGGAGGTGAAGTGGGTGTAGATGGGCGTGGCCAGGCCGTGGTGGGGGAGGTAACCTACCGCCTGATGGGTGAAGTGGGTGTAGATGGGCGTGGCCAGGCCGTGGTGGGGGAGGTAACCTACCGCCTGATGGGTGAAGTGGGTGTAGATGGGCGTGGCCAGGCCGTGGTGGGGGAGGTAACCTACCGCCTGATGGGGGAGGTGAAGTGGGTGTAGATGGGCGTGGCCAGGCCGTAGTGGGGGAGGTAACCTACCGCCTGATGGGGGAGGTGAAGTGGGTGTAGATGGGCGTGGCCAGGCCGTGGTGGGGGAGGTAACCTACCGACTGATGAGGGAGGTGAAGTGGGTGTAGATGGGCGTGGCCAGGCCGTGGTGGGGCAGGTAACCTACCGCCTGATGGGGGAGGTGAAGTGGGTGGAAATGGGCGTGACCAGGCCGTGGTGGGGGAGGTAACCTACCGCCTGATGGGGGAGGTGAAGTGGGTGTAGATGGGCGTGGCCAGGCTGTGGTGGGGGAGGTAACCTACCGCCTGATGGGGGAGGTGAAGTGGGTGTAGATGGGCGTGGCCAGGCCGTGGTGGGGGAGGTAACCTACCGCCTGATGAGGGAAGTGAAGTGGGTGTAGATGGACGTGGCCAGGCCGTGGTGGAGGAGGTAACCTACCGCCTGATGGGGGAGGTGAAGTGGGTTTAAATGGGCGTGGCCAGGCCGTGGTGGGGAAGTAACCTACCGCCTGATGGGTGAAGTGGGTGTAGATGGGCGTTGCCAGGCCGTGGTGGGGGAGGTAACCTACCGCCTGATGTAGGAGGTGAAGTGGGTGTAGATGGGCGTGGCCAGGCCGTAGTGGGGGAGGTAACCTACCGCCTGATGGGGGAGGTGAAGTGGGAGTAGATGGGCGTGGCCAGGCCGTGGTGGGGGAGGTAACCTACCGCTGGATGGGGGAGGTGAAGTGGGTGTAGATGGGCGTGGCCAGGCCGTGGTGGGGAAGGTAACCTACCGCCTGATGGGGGAGGTGAAGTGGGTGTAGATGGGCGTGGCCAGGCCGTAGTGGGGGAGGTAACCTACCGCCTGATGGGGGAGGTGAAGTGGGTGTAGATGGGCGTGGCCAGGCCGTGGTGGGGGAGGTAACCTACCGCCTGATGGGGGAGGTGAAGTGGGAGTAGACGGGCGTGGCCAGGCCGTGGTGGAGGAGGTAACCTACCGCCTGATAGGGGAGGTGAAGTGGGTGTAGATGGGCGTGGCCAGGCCGTAGTGGGGGAGGTAACCTACCGCCTGATGGGGGAGGTGAAGTGGGTGTAGATGGGCGTGGCCAGGCCGTGGTGGGGGAGGTAGCCTACCGCCTGATGGGGGAGGTGAAGTGGGTGTTGATGAGCGTGGCCAGGCCGTGGTGGGGGAGGTAACCTAGCGCCTGATGGGGGAGGTGAAGTGGGAATAGATGGGCGTGGCCAGGCCGTGGTGGGGGAGGTAACCTACCGCCTGATGGGGGAGGTGAAGTGGGTGTAGATGGGCGTGGCCAGGCCGTAGTGGGGGAGGTAACCTACCGCCTGATGGGGGAGGTGAAGTGGGTGTAGATGGGCGTGGCCAGGCCGTGGTGGGGGAGGTAACCTACCGCCTGATGTAGGAGGTGCAGTGGGTGTAGATGGGCGTGGCCAGGCCGTGGTGGGGGAGGTAATCTACCGCCTGATGGGGGAGGTGAAGTGGGTGTAGATGGACGTGGCCAGGCCGTGGTGGGGGAGGTAACCTACCGCCTGATGGGGGAGGTGAAGTGGGTGTAGATGGGCGTGGCCAGGCCGTGGTGGGGGAGGTAATCTACCGCCTGATGGGGGAGGTGAAGTGGGTGTAGATGGACGTGGCCAGGCCGTGGTGGGGGAGGTAACCTACCGCCTGATGTGGGAGGTGAAGTGGGTGTAGATGGACGTGGCCAGGCCGTAGTGGGGGAGGTAACCTACCGCCTGATTGGGGAGGTGAAGTGGGTGTAGATGGGCGTGGCCAGGCCGTGGTGGGGGAGGTAACCTACCGCCTGATGGGGGAGGTGAAGTGGGTGTAGATGGGCGTGGCCAGGCCGTGGTGGGGGAGGTAACCTACCGCCTGATGGGGGAGGTGAAGTGGGTGTAGATGGGCGTGGCCAGGCCGTGGTGGGGGAGGTAACCTACCGCCTGATGGGGGAGGTGAAGTGGGTGTAGATGGGCGTGGCCAGGCCGTGGTGGGGGAGGTAACCTATCGCTTGATGTGGGAGGTGAAGTGGGTGTAGATGGGCGTGGCCAGGCCGTGGTGGGGAAGGTAACCTACCGCCTGATGGGGGAGGTGAAGTGGGTGTAGATGGGCGTGGCCAGGCCGTGGTGGGGGAGGTAACCTACCGCCTGATGGGTGAAGTGGGTGTAGATGGGCGTGGCCAGGCTGTGGTGGGGAAGGTAATCTACCGCCTGATGGGGGAGGTGAAGTGGGTGTAGATGGACGTGGCCAGGCCGTGGTGGGGGAGGTAACCTACCGCCTGATAGGGGAAGTGAAGTGGGTTTAAATGGGCGTGGCCAGGCCGTAGTGGGGGAGGTAACCTACCGCGTAATGGGGGAGGTAAAGTGGGTGTAGATGGGCGTGGCCAGGCTGTGGTGGGGGAGGTAACCTACCGCGTAATGGGAGAGGTGAAGTGGGTGTAGATGGGCGTGGCCAGGCCGTGGTGGGGAAGGTAATCTACCGCCTGATGGGGGAGGTGAAGTGGGTGTAGATGGACGTGGCCAGGCCGTGGTGGGGGAGGTAACCTACCGCCTGATGGGGGAGGTGAAGTGGGTGTAGATGGGCGTGGCCAGGCTGTGGTGGGGGAGGTAATCTACCGCCTGATGGGGGAGGTGAAGTGGGTGTAGATGGGCGTGGCCAGGCCGTGGTGGGGGAGGTAACCTACCGCCTGATGAGGGAAGTGAAGTGGGTGTAGATGGACGTGGCCAGGCCGTGGTGGAGGAGGTAACCTACCGCCTGATGGGGGAGGTGAAGTGGGTTTAAATGGGCGTGGCCAGGCCGTAGTGGGGGAGGTAACCTACCGCCTGATGGGGGAGGTGAAGTGGGTGTAGATGGGCGTGGCCAGGCCGTGGTGGGGCAGGTAACCTACCGCCTGATGGGGGAGGTGAAGTGGGTGTAGATGGGCGTGGCCAGGCCGTAGTGGGGGAGGTAACCTACCGCCTGATGGGGGAGGTGAAGTGGGTGTAGATGGGCGTGGCCAGGCCGTAGTGGAGGAGGTAACCTACCGCCTGATGGAGGAGGTGAAGTGGGTGTAGATGGGCGTGGCCAGGCCGTGGTGGGGGAGGTAACCTACCGCCTGATGTAGGAGGTGAAGTGGGTGTAGATGGGCGTGGCCAGGCCGTGGTGGGGGAGGTAACCTACCGCCTGATGGGGGAGGTGAAGTGGGTGTAGATGGGCGTGGCCAGGCCGTGGTGGGGAAGGTAACCTACCGCCTGATGGGGGAGGTGAAGTGGGTGTAGATGGGCGTGGCCAGGCCGTAGTGGGGGAGGTAACCTACCGCCTGATGGGGGAGGTAAAGTGGGTGTAGATGGGCGTGGCCAGGCCGTGGTGGGGGAGGTAGCCTACCGCCTGATGGGGGAGGTGAAGTGGGTGTTGATGAGCGTGGCCAGGCCGTGGTGGGGGAGGTAACCTAGCGCCTGATGGGGGAGGTGAAGTGGGAATAGATGGGCGTGGCCAGGCCGTGGTGGGGGAGGTAACCTACCGCCTGATGGGGGAGGTGAAGTGGGTGTAGATGGGCGTGGCCAGGCCGTAGTGGGGGAGGTAACCTACCGCCTGATGGGGGAGGTGAAGTGGGTGTAGATGGGCGTGGCCAGGCCGTGGTGGGGGAGGTAACCTACCGCCTGATGTAGGAGGTGCAGTGGGTGTAGATGGGCGTGGCCAGGCCGTGGTGGGGGAGGTAATCTACCGCCTGATGGGGGAGGTGAAGTGGGTGTAGATGGACGTGGCCAGGCCGTGGTGGGGGAGGTAACCTACCGCCTGATGGGGGAGGTGAAGTGGGTGTAGATGGGCGTGGCCAGGCCGTCGTGGGGGAGGTAATCTACCGCCTGATGGGGGAGGTGAAGTGGGTGTAGATGGACGTGGCCAGGCCGTGGTGGGGGAGGTAACCTACCGCCTGATGTGGGAGGTGAAGTGGGTGTAGATGGACGTGGCCAGGCCGTAGTGGGGGAGGTAACCTACCGCCTGATTGGGGAGGTGAAGTGGGTGTAGATGGGCGTGGCCAGGCCGTGGTGGGGGAGGTAACCTACCGCCTGATGGGGGAGGTGAAGTGGGTGTAGATGGGCGTGGCCAGGCCGTGGTGGGGGAGGTAACCTACCGCCTGATGGGGGAGGTGAAGTGGGTTTAAATGGGCGTGGCCAGGCCGTAGTGGGGGAGGTAACCTACCGCCTGATGGGGGAGGTGAAGTGGGTGTAGATGGGCGTGGCCAGGCCGTGGTGGGGCAGGTAACCTACCGCCTGATGGGGGAGGTGAAGTGGGTGTAGATGGGCGTGGCCAGGCCGTAGTGGGGGAGGTAACCTACCGCCTGATGGGGGAGGTGAAGTGGGTGTAGATGGACGTGGCCAGGCCGTGGTGGGGGAGGTAACCTACCGCCTGATGTGGGAGGTGAAGTGGGTGTAGATGGACGTGGCCAGGCCGTAGTGGGGGAGGTAACCTACCGCCTGATTGGGGAGGTGAAGTGGGTGTAGATGGGCGTGGCCAGGCCGTGGTGGGGGAGGTAACCTACCGCCTGACGGGGAAGGTGAAGTGGGTGTAGATGGGCGTGGCCAGGCCGTGGTGGGGGAGGTAACCTACCGCCTGATGGGGGAGGTGAAGTGGGTGTAGATGGGCGTGGCCAGGCCGTGGTGGGGGAGGTAACCTACCGCCTGATGGGGGAGGTGAAGTGGGTGTAGATGGGCGTGGCCAGGCCGTGGTGGGGGAGGTAACCTATCGCTTGATGTGGGAGGTTAAGTGGGTGTAGATGGGCGTGGCCAGGCCGTGGTGGGGGAGGTAACCTACCGCCTGATGGGTGAAGTGGGTGTAGATGGGCGTGGCCATGCTGTGGTGGGGAAGGTAATCTACCGCCTGATGGGGGAGGTGAAGTGGGTGTAGATGGACGTGGCCAGGCCGTGGTGGGGGAGGTAACCTACCGCCTGATAGGGGAAGTGAAGTGGGTTTAAATGGGCGTGGCCAGGCCGTAGTGGGGGAGGTAACCTACCGCGTAATGGGGGAGGTGAAGTGGGTGTAGATGGGCGTGGCCAGGCTGTGGTGGGGGAGGTAACCTACCGCGTAATGGGAGAGGTGAAGTGGGTGTAGATGGGCGTGGCCAGGCCTTGGTGGGGAAGGTAATCTACCGCCTGATGGGGGAGGTGAAGTGGGTGTAGATGGACGTGGCCAGGCCGTGGTGGGGGAGGTAACCTACCGCCTGATGGGGGAGGTGAAGTGGGTGTAGATGGGCGTGGCCAGGCCGTGGTGGGGGAGGTAACCTATCGCTTGATGTGGGAGGTGAAGTGGGTGTAGATGGGCGTGGCCAGGCCGTGGTGGGGAAGGTAACCTACCGCCTGATGGGGGAGGTGAAGTGGGTGTAGATGGGCGTGGCCAGGCCGTGGTGGGGGAGGTAACCTACCGCCTGATGGGTGAAGTGGGTGCAGATGGGCATGGCCAGGCTGTGGTGGGGAAGGTAATCTACCGCCTGATGGGGGAGGTGAAGTGGGTGTAGATGGACGTGGCCAGGCCGTGGTGGGGGAGGTAATCTACCGCCTGATGGGGGAGGTGAAGTGGGTGTAGATGGACGTGGCCAGGCCGTGGTGGGGGAGGTAACCTACCGCCTGATGGGGGAGGCGAAGTGGGTGTAGATGGGCGTGGCCAGGCCGTGGTGGGGGAGGTAACCTTCCGCGTAATGGGGGAGGTGAAGTGGGTGTAGATGGGCGTGGCCAGGCCGTGGTGGGGAAGGTAACCTACCGCCTGATGGGGGAGGTGAAGTGGGTGTAGATGGGCGTGGCCAGGCCGTAGTGGGGGAGGTAACCTACCGCCTGATGGGGGAGGTGAAGTGGGTGTAGATGGGCGTGGCCAGGCCGTGGTGGGGGAGGTAACCTACCGCCTGATGGGGGAGGTGAAGTGGGTGTAGATGGGCGTGGCCAGGCCGTAGTGGGGGAGGTAACCTACCGCCTGATGGGGGAGGTGAAGTGGGTGTAGATGGGCGTGGCCAGGCCGTAGTGGAGGAGGTAACCTACCGCCTGATGGAGGAGGTGAAGTGGGTGTAGATGGGCGTGGCCAGGCCGTGGTGGGGGAGGTAACCTACCGCCTGATGTAGGAGGTGAAGTGGGTGTAGATGGGCGTGGCCAGGCCGTGGTGGGGGAGGTAACCTACCGCCTGATGGGGGAGGTGAAGTGGGTGTAGATGGGCGTGGCCAGGCCGTGGTGGGGAAGGTAACCTACCGCCTGATGGGGGAGGTGAAGTGGGTGTAGATGGGCGTGGCCAGGCCGTAGTGGGGGAGGTAACCTACCGCCTGATGGGGGAGGTAAAGTGGGTGTAGATGGGCGTGGCCAGGCCGTGGTGGGGGAGGTAGCCTACCGCCTGATGGGGGAGGTGAAGTGGGTGTTGATGAGCGTGGCCAGGCCGTGGTGGGGGAGGTAACCTAGCGCCTGATGGGGGAGGTGAAGTGGGAATAGATGGGCGTGGCCAGGCCGTGGTGGGGGAGGTAACCTACCGCCTGATGGGGGAGGTGAAGTGGGTGTAGATGGGCGTGGCCAGGCCGTAGTGGGGGAGGTAACCTACCGCCTGATGGGGGAGGTGAAGTGGGTGTAGATGGGCGTGGCCAGGCCGTGGTGGGGGAGGTAACCTACCGCCTGATGTAGGAGGTGCAGTGGGTGTAGATGGGCGTGGCCAGGCCGTGGTGGGGGAGGTAATCTACCGCCTGATGGGGGAGGTGAAGTGGGTGTAGATGGACGTGGCCAGGCCGTGGTGGGGGAGGTAACCTACCGCCTGATGGGGGAGGTGAAGTGGGTGTAGATGGGCGTGGCCAGGCCGTCGTGGGGGAGGTAATCTACCGCCTGATGGGGGAGGTGAAGTGGGTGTAGATGGACGTGGCCAGGCCGTGGTGGGGGAGGTAACCTACCGCCTGATGTGGGAGGTGAAGTGGGTGTAGATGGACGTGGCCAGGCCGTAGTGGGGGAGGTAACCTACCGCCTGATTGGGGAGGTGAAGTGGGTGTAGATGGGCGTGGCCAGGCCGTGGTGGGGGAGGTAACCTACCGCCTGATGGGGGAGGTGAAGTGGGTGTAGATGGGCGTGGCCAGGCCGTGGTGGGGGAGGTAACCTACCGCCTGATGGGGGAGGTGAAGTGGGTTTAAATGGGCGTGGCCAGGCCGTAGTGGGGGAGGTAACCTACCGCCTGATGGGGGAGGTGAAGTGGGTGTAGATGGGCGTGGCCAGGCCGTGGTGGGGCAGGTAACCTACCGCCTGATGGGGGAGGTGAAGTGGGTGTAGATGGGCGTGGCCAGGCCGTAGTGGGGGAGGTAACCTACCGCCTGATGGGGGAGGTGAAGTGGGTGTAGATGGACGTGGCCAGGCCGTGGTGGGGGAGGTAACCTACCGCCTGATGTGGGAGGTGAAGTGGGTGTAGATGGACGTGGCCAGGCCGTAGTGGGGGAGGTAACCTACCGCCTGATTGGGGAGGTGAAGTGGGTGTAGATGGGCGTGGCCAGGCCGTGGTGGGGGAGGTAACCTACCGCCTGACGGGGAAGGTGAAGTGGGTGTAGATGGGCGTGGCCAGGCCGTGGTGGGGGAGGTAACCTACCGCCTGATGGGGGAGGTGAAGTGGGTGTAGATGGGCGTGGCCAGGCCGTGGTGGGGGAGGTAACCTACCGCCTGATGGGGGAGGTGAAGTGGGTGTAGATGGGCGTGGCCAGGCCGTGGTGGGGGAGGTAACCTATCGCTTGATGTGGGAGGTTAAGTGGGTGTAGATGGGCGTGGCCAGGCCGTGGTGGGGGAGGTAACCTACCGCCTGATGGGTGAAGTGGGTGTAGATGGGCGTGGCCATGCTGTGGTGGGGAAGGTAATCTACCGCCTGATGGGGGAGGTGAAGTGGGTGTAGATGGACGTGGCCAGGCCGTGGTGGGGGAGGTAACCTACCGCCTGATAGGGGAAGTGAAGTGGGTTTAAATGGGCGTGGCCAGGCCGTAGTGGGGGAGGTAACCTACCGCGTAATGGGGGAGGTGAAGTGGGTGTAGATGGGCGTGGCCAGGCTGTGGTGGGGGAGGTAACCTACCGCGTAATGGGAGAGGTGAAGTGGGTGTAGATGGGCGTGGCCAGGCCTTGGTGGGGAAGGTAATCTACCGCCTGATGGGGGAGGTGAAGTGGGTGTAGATGGACGTGGCCAGGCCGTGGTGGGGGAGGTAACCTACCGCCTGATGGGGGAGGTGAAGTGGGTGTAGATGGGCGTGGCCAGGCCGTGGTGGGGGAGGTAACCTATCGCTTGATGTGGGAGGTGAAGTGGGTGTAGATGGGCGTGGCCAGGCCGTGGTGGGGAAGGTAACCTACCGCCTGATGGGGGAGGTGAAGTGGGTGTAGATGGGCGTGGCCAGGCCGTGGTGGGGGAGGTAACCTACCGCCTGATGGGTGAAGTGGGTGCAGATGGGCATGGCCAGGCTGTGGTGGGGAAGGTAATCTACCGCCTGATGGGGGAGGTGAAGTGGGTGTAGATGGACGTGGCCAGGCCGTGGTGGGGGAGGTAATCTACCGCCTGATGGGGGAGGTGAAGTGGGTGTAGATGGACGTGGCCAGGCCGTGGTGGGGGAGGTAACCTACCGCCTGATGGGGGAGGCGAAGTGGGTGTAGATGGGCGTGGCCAGGCCGTGGTGGGGGAGGTAACCTTCCGCGTAATGGGGGAGGTGAAGTGGGTGTAGATGGGCGTGGCCAGGCCGTGGTGGGGAAGGTAACCTACCGCCTGATGGGGGAGGTGAAGTGGGTGTAGATGGGCGTGGCCAGGCCGTAGTGGGGGAGGTAACCTACCGCCTGATGGGGGAGGTGAAGTGGGTGTAGATGGGCGTGGCCAGGCCGTGGTGGGGGAGGTAACCTACCGCCTGATGGGGGAGGTGAAGTGGGTGTAGATGGGCGTGGCCAGGCTGTGGTGGGGGAGGTAACCTACCGCCTGATGGGGGAGGTGAAGTGGGTGTAGATGGGCGTGGCCAGGCCGTGGTGGGGGAGGTAACCTACCGCCTGATGAGGGAAGTGAAGTGGGTGTAGATGGACGTGGCCAGGCCGTGGTGGAGGAGGTAACCTACCGCCTGATGGGGGAGGTGAAGTGGGTGTAGATGGGCGTGGCCAGGCCGTGGTGGGGGAGGTAACCTACCGCCTGATGAGGGAAGTGAAGTGGGTGTAGATGGACGTGGCCAGGCCGTGGTGGAGGAGGTAACCTACCGCCTGATGGGGGAGGTGAAGTGGGTTTAAATGGGCGTGGCCAGGCCGTAGTGGGGGAGGTAACCTACCGCCTGATGGGGGAGGTGAAGTGGGTGTAGATGGGCGTGGCCAGGCCGTGGTGGGGCAGGTAACATACCGCCTGATGGGGGAGGTGAAGTGGGTGTAGATGGGCGTGGCCAGGCCGTAGTGGGGGAGGTAACCTACCGCCTGATGGGGGAGGTGAAGTGGGTGTAGATGGGCGTGGCCAGGCCGTAGTGGAGGAGGTAACCTACCGCCTGATGGGGGAGGTGAAGTGGGTGTAGATGGGCGTGGCCAGGCCGTGGTGGGGGAGGTAACCTACCGCCTGATGTAGGAGGTGAAGTGGGTGTAGATGGGCGTGGCCAGGCCGTGGTGGGGGAGGTAACCTACCGCCTGATGGGGGAGGTGAAGTGGGTGTAGATGGGCGTGGCCAGGCCGTGGTGGGGAAGGTAACCTACCGCCTGATGGGGGAGGTGAAGTGGGTGTAGATGGGCGTGGCCAGGCCGTAGTGGGGGAGGTAACCTACCGCCTGATGGGGGAGGTAAAGTGGGTGTAGATGGGCGTGGCCAGGCCGTGGTGGGGGAGGTAGCCTACCGCCTGATGGGGGAGGTGAAGTGGGTGTTGATGAGCGTGGCCAGGCCGTGGTGGGGGAGGTAACCTAGCGCCTGATGGGGGAGGTGAAGTGGGAATAGATGGGCGTGGCCAGGCCGTGGTGGGGGAGGTAACCTACCGCCTGATGGGGGAGGTGAAGTGGGTGTAGATGGGCGTGGCCAGGCCGTAGTGGGGGAGGTAACCTACCGCCTGATGGGGGAGGTGAAGTGGGTGTAGATGGGCGTGGCCAGGCCGTGGTGGGGGAGGTAACCTACCGCCTGATGTAGGAGGTGCAGTGGGTGTAGATGGGCGTGGCCAGGCCGTGGTGGGGGAGGTAATCTACCGCCTGATGGGGGAGGTGAAGTGGGTGTAGATGGACGTGGCCAGGCCGTGGTGGGGGAGGTAACCTACCGCCTGATGGGGGAGGTGAAGTGGGTGTAGATGGGCGTGGCCAGGCCGTCGTGGGGGAGGTAATCTACCGCCTGATGGGGGAGGTGAAGTGGGTGTAGATGGACGTGGCCAGGCCGTGGTGGGGGAGGTAACCTACCGCCTGATGTGGGAGGTGAAGTGGGTGTAGATGGACGTGGCCAGGCCGTAGTGGGGGAGGTAACCTACCGCCTGATTGGGGAGGTGAAGTGGGTGTAGATGGGCGTGGCCAGGCCGTGGTGGGGGAGGTAACCTACCGCCTGATGGGGGAGGTGAAGTGGGTGTAGATGGGCGTGGCCAGGCCGTGGTGGGGGAGGTAACCTACCGCCTGATGGGGGAGGTGAAGTGGGTTTAAATGGGCGTGGCCAGGCCGTAGTGGGGGAGGTAACCTACCGCCTGATGGGGGAGGTGAAGTGGGTGTAGATGGGCGTGGCCAGGCCGTGGTGGGGCAGGTAACCTACCGCCTGATGGGGGAGGTGAAGTGGGTGTAGATGGGCGTGGCCAGGCCGTAGTGGGGGAGGTAACCTACCGCCTGATGGGGGAGGTGAAGTGGGTGTAGATGGACGTGGCCAGGCCGTGGTGGGGGAGGTAACCTACCGCCTGATGTGGGAGGTGAAGTGGGTGTAGATGGACGTGGCCAGGCCGTAGTGGGGGAGGTAACCTACCGCCTGATTGGGGAGGTGAAGTGGGTGTAGATGGGCGTGGCCAGGCCGTGGTGGGGGAGGTAACCTACCGCCTGACGGGGAAGGTGAAGTGGGTGTAGATGGGCGTGGCCAGGCCGTGGTGGGGGAGGTAACCTACCGCCTGATGTGGGAGGTGAAGTGGGTGTAGATGGACGTGGCCAGGCCGTAGTGGGGGAGGTAACCTACCGCCTGATTGGGGAGGTGAAGTGGGTGTAGATGGGCGTGGCCAGGCCGTGGTGGGGGAGGTAACCTACCGCCTGATGGGGGAGGTGAAGTGGGTGTAGATGGGCGTGGCCAGGCCGTGGTGGGGGAGGTAACCTACCGCCTGATGGGGGAGGTGAAGTGGGTTTAAATGGGCGTGGCCAGGCCGTAGTGGGGGAGGTAACCTACCGCCTGATGGGGGAGGTGAAGTGGGTGTAGATGGGCGTGGCCAGGCCGTGGTGGGGCAGGTAACCTACCGCCTGATGGGGGAGGTGAAGTGGGTGTAGATGGGCGTGGCCAGGCCGTAGTGGGGGAGGTAACCTACCGCCTGATGGGGGAGGTGAAGTGGGTGTAGATGGACGTGGCCAGGCCGTGGTGGGGGAGGTAACCTACCGCCTGATGTGGGAGGTGAAGTGGGTGTAGATGGACGTGGCCAGGCCGTAGTGGGGGAGGTAACCTACCGCCTGATTGGGGAGGTGAAGTGGGTGTAGATGGGCGTGGCCAGGCCGTGGTGGGGGAGGTAACCTACCGCCTGACGGGGAAGGTGAAGTGGGTGTAGATGGGCGTGGCCAGGCCGTGGTGGGGGAGGTAACCTACCGCCTGATGGGGGAGGTGAAGTGGGTGTAGATGGGCGTGGCCAGGCCGTGGTGGGGGAGGTAACCTACCGCCTGATGGGGGAGGTGAAGTGGGTGTAGATGGGCGTGGCCAGGCCGTGGTGGGGGAGGTAACCTATCGCTTGATGTGGGAGGTTAAGTGGGTGTAGATGGGCGTGGCCAGGCCGTGGTGGGGAAGGTAACCTACCGCCTGATGGGGGAGGTGAAGTGGGTGTAGATGGGCGTGGCCAGGCCGTGGTGGGGGAGGTAACCTACCGCCTGATGGGTGAAGTGGGTGTAGATGGGCGTGGCCAGGCTGTGGTGGGGAAGGTAATCTACCGCCTGATGGGGGAGGTGAAGTGGGTGTAGATGGACGTGGCCAGGCCGTGGTGGGGGAGGTAACCTACCGCCTGATAGGGGAAGTGAAGTGGGTTTAAATGGGCGTGGCCAGGCCGTAGTGGGGGAGGTAACCTACCGCGTAATGGGGGAGGTGAAGTGGGTGTAGATGGGCGTGGCCAGGCTGTGGTGGGGGAGGTAACCTACCGCGTAATGGGAGAGGTGAAGTGGGTGTAGATGGGCGTGGCCAGGCCGTGGTGGGGAAGGTAATCTACCGCTTGATGGGGGAGGTGAAGTGGGTGTAGATGGACGTGGCCAGGCCGTGGTGGGGGAGGTAACCTACCGCCTGATGGGGGAGGCGAAGTGGGTGTAGATGGGCGTGGCCAGGCCGTGGTGGGGGAGGTAACCTACCGCGTAATGGGGGAGGTGAAGTGGGTGTAGATGGGCGTGGCCAGGCCGTGGTGGGGAAGGTAACCTACCGCCTGATGGGGGAGGTGAAGTGGGTGTAGATGGGCGTGGCCAGGCCGTAGTGGGGGAGGTAACCTACCGCCTGATGGGGGAGGTGAAGTGGGTGTAGATGGGCGTGGCCAGGCCGTGGTGGGGGAGGTAACCTACCGCCTGATGGGGGAGGTGAAGTGGGTGTAGATGGGCGTGGCCAGGCTGTGGTGGGGGAGGTAACCTACCGCCTGATGGGGGAGGTGAAGTGGGTGTAGATGGGCGTGGCCAGGCCGTGGTGGGGGAGGTAACCTACCGCCTGATGAGGGAAGTGAAGTGGGTGTAGATGGACGTGGCCAGGCCGTGGTGGAGGAGGTAACCTACCGCCTGATGGGGGAGGTGAAGTGGGTTTAAATGGGCGTGGCCAGGCCGTAGTGGGGGAGGTAACCTACCGCCTGATGGGGGAGGTGAAGTGGGTGTAGATGGGCGTGGCCAGGCCGTGGTGGGGCAGGTAACCTACCGCCTGATGGGGGAGGTGAAGTGGGTGTAGATGGGCGTGGCCAGGCCGTAGTGGGGGAGGTAACCTACCGCCTGATGGGGGAGGTGAAGTGGGTGTAGATGGGCGTGGCCAGGCCGTAGTGGAGGAGGTAACCTACCGCCTGATGGGGGAGGTGAAGTGGGTGTAGATGGGCGTGGCCAGGCCGTGGTGGGGGAGGTAACCTACCGCCTGATGTAGGAGGTGAAGTGGGTGTAGATGGGCGTGGCCAGGCCGTGGTGGGGGAGGTAACCTACCGCCTGATGTCGGAGGTGAAGTGGGTGTAGATGGGCGTGGCCAGGCCGTGGTGGGGGAGGTAACCTACCGCCTGATGGGGGAGGTGAAGTGGGTGTAGATGGGCGTGGCCAGGCCGTAGTGGGGGAGGTAACCTACCGCCTGATGGGTGAAGTGGGTGTAGATGGGCGTGGCCAGGCCGTGGTGGGGGAGGTAACCTACCGCCTGATGGGGGAGGTAAAGTGGGTGTAGATGGGCGTGGCCAGGCCGTAGTGGGGGAGGTAACCTACCGCCTGATGGGGGAGGTGAAGTGGGTGTAGATGGGCGTGGCCAGGCCGTAGTGGGGGAGGTCGCCTACCGCCTGATGGGTGAAGTGGGTGTAGATGGGCGTGGCCAGGCCGTGGTGGGGGAGGTAACCTACCGCCTGATGTAGGAGGTGAAGTGGGTGTAGATGGGCGTGGCCAGGGCGTGGTGGGGGAGGTAACCTACCGCCTGATGTAGGAGGTGAAGTGGCTGTAGATGGGCGTGGTCAGGCCGAAGTGGGGGAGGTAACCTACCGCCTGATGGGTGAAGTGGGTGTAGATGGGCGTGGCCAGGCCGTGGTGGGGGAGGTAACCTACCGCCTGATGGGGGAGGTGAAGTGGGTGTAGATGGGCGTGGCCAGGCCGTGGTGGGGGAGGTAACCTACCGCCTGATGGGGGAGGTGAAGTGGGTGTAGATGGGCGTGGCCAGGCCGTAGTGGGGGAGGTAACCTACCGCCTGATGGGTGAAGTGGGTGTAGATGGACGTGGCCAGGCCGTGGTGGGGGAGGTAACCTACCGCCTGATGGGTGAAGTGGGTGTAGATGGGCGTGGCCAGGCCGTGGTGGGGGAGGTAACCTACCGCCTGATGGGGGAGGTGAAGTGGGTGTAGATGGGCGTGGCCAGGCCGTAGTGGGGGAGGTAACCTACCGCCTGATGGGGGAGGTGAAGTGGGTGTAGATGGGCGTGGCCAGGCCGTGGTGGGGGAGGTAACCTACCGACTGATGGGGGAGGTGAAGTGGGTGTAGATGGGCGTGGCCAGGCCGTGGTGGGGCAGGTAACCTACCGCCTGATGGGGGAGGTGAAGTGGGTGGAAATGGGCGTGACCAGGCCGTGGTGGGGGAGGTAACCTACCGCCTGATGGGGGAGGTGAAGTGGGTGTAGATGGGCGTGGCCAGGCTGTGGTGGGGGAGGTAACCTACCGCCTGATGGGGGAGGTGAAGTGGGTGTAGATGGGCGTGGCCAGGCCGTGGTGGGGGAGGTAACCTACCGCCTGATGAGGGAAGTGAAGTGGGTGTAGATGGACGTGGCCAGGCCGTGGTGGAGGAGGTAACCTACCGCCTGATGGGGGAGGTGAAGTGGGTTTAAATGGGCGTGGCCAGGCCGTGGTGGGGAAGTAACCTACCGCCTGATGGGTGAAGTGGGTGTAGATGGGCGTTGCCAGGCCGTGGTGGGGGAGGTAACCTACCGCCTGATGTAGGAGGTGAAGTGGGTGTAGATGGGCGTGGCCAGGCCGTGGTGGGGCAGGTAACCTACCGCCTGATGGGGGAGGTGAAGTGGGAGTAGATGGGCGTGGCCAGGCCGTGGTGGGGGAGGTAACCTACCGCCGGATGGGGGAGGTGAAGTGGGTGTAGATGGGCGTGGCCAGGCCGTGGTGGGGAAGGTAACCTACCGCCTGATGGGGGAGGTGAAGTGGGTGTAGATGGGCGTGGCCAGGCCGTAGTGGGGGAGGTAACCTACCGCCTGATGGGGGAGGTGAAGTGGGTGTAGATGGGCGTGGCCAGGCCGTGGTGGGGGAGGTAACCTACCGCCTGATGGGGGAGGTGAAGTGGGAGTAGACGGGCGTGGCCAGGCCGTGGTGGAGGAGGTAACCTACCGCCTGATAGGGGAGGTGAAGTGGGTGTAGATGGGCGTGGCCAGGCCGTAGTGGGGGAGGTAACCTACCGCCTGATGGGGGAGGTGAAGTGGGTGTAGATGGGCGTGGCCAGGCCGTGGTGGGGGAGGTAGCCTACCGCCTGATGGGGGAGGTGAAGTGGGTGTTGATGAGCGTGGCCAGGCCGTGGTGGGGGAGGTAACCTAGCGCCTGATGGGGGAGGTGAAGTGGGAATAGATGGGCGTGGCCAGGCCGTGGTGGGGGAGGTAACCTACCGCCTGATGGGGGAGGTGAAGTGGGTGTAGATGGGCGTGGCCAGGCCGTAGTGGGGGAGGTAACCTACCGCCTGATGGGGGAGGTGAAGTGGGTGTAGATGGGCGTGGCCAGGCCGTGGTGGGGGAGGTAACCTACCGCCTGATGTAGGAGGTGCAGTGGGTGTAGATGGGCGTGGCCAGGCCGTGGTGGGGGAGGTAATCTACCGCCTGATGGGGGAGGTGAAGTGGGTGTAGATGGACGTGGCCAGGCCGTGGTGGGGGAGGTAACCTACCGCCTGATGGGGGAGGTGAAGTGGGTGTAGATGGGCGTGGCCAGGCCGTGGTGGGGGAGGTAATCTACCGCCTGATGGGGGAGGTGAAGTGGGTGTAGATGGACGTGGCCAGGCCGTGGTGGGGGAGGTAACCTACCGCCTGATGTGGGAGGTGAAGTGGGTGTAGATGGACGTGGCCAGGCCGTAGTGGGGGACGTAACCTACCGCCTGATTGGGGAGGTGAAGTGGGTGTAGATGGGCGTGGCCAGGCCGTGGTGGGGGAGGTAACCTACCGCCTGATGGGGGAGGTGAAGTGGGTGTAGATGGGCGTGGCCAGGCCGTAGTGGGGGAGGTAACCTACCGCCTGATGGGTGAAGTGGGTGTAGATGGACGTGGCCAGGCCGTGGTGGGGGAGGTAACCTACCGCCTGATGGGTGAAGTGGGTGTAGATGGGCGTGGCCAGGCCGTGGTGGGGGAGGTAACCTACCGCCTGATGGGGGAGGTGAAGTGGGTGTAGATGGGCGTGGCCAGGCCGTAGTGGGGGAGGTAACCTACCGCCTGATGGGGGAGGTGAAGTGGGTGTAGATGGGCGTGGCCAGGCCGTGGTGGGGGAGGTAACCTACCGACTGATGGGGGAGGTGAAGTGGGTGTAGATGGGCGTGGCCAGGCCGTGGTGGGGCAGGTAACCTACCGCCTGATGGGGGAGGTGAAGTGGGTGGAAATGGGCGTGACCAGGCCGTGGTGGGGGAGGTAACCTACCGCCTGATGGGGGAGGTGAAGTGGGTGTAGATGGGCGTGGCCAGGCTGTGGTGGGGGAGGTAACCTACCGCCTGATGGGGGAGGTGAAGTGGGTGTAGATGGGCGTGGCCAGGCCGTGGTGGGGGAGGTAACCTACCGCCTGATGAGGGAAGTGAAGTGGGTGTAGATGGACGTGGCCAGGCCGTGGTGGAGGAGGTAACCTACCGCCTGATGGGGGAGGTGAAGTGGGTTTAAATGGGCGTGGCCAGGCCGTGGTGGGGAAGTAACCTACCGCCTGATGGGTGAAGTGGGTGTAGATGGGCGTTGCCAGGCCGTGGTGGGGGAGGTAACCTACCGCCTGATGTAGGAGGTGAAGTGGGTGTAGATGGGCGTGGCCAGGCCGTGGTGGGGCAGGTAACCTACCGCCTGATGGGGGAGGTGAAGTGGGAGTAGATGGGCGTGGCCAGGCCGTGGTGGGGGAGGTAACCTACCGCCGGATGGGGGAGGTGAAGTGGGTGTAGATGGGCGTGGCCAGGCCGTGGTGGGGAAGGTAACCTACCGCCTGATGGGGGAGGTGAAGTGGGTGTAGATGGGCGTGGCCAGGCCGTAGTGGGGGAGGTAACCTACCGCCTGATGGGGGAGGTGAAGTGGGTGTAGATGGGCGTGGCCAGGCCGTGGTGGGGGAGGTAACCTACCGCCTGATGGGGGAGGTGAAGTGGGAGTAGACGGGCGTGGCCAGGCCGTGGTGGAGGAGGCAACCTACCGCCTGATAGGGGAGGTGAAGTGGGTGTAGATGGGCGTGGCCAGGCCGTAGTGGGGGAGGTAACCTACCGCCTGATGGGGGAGGTGAAGTGGGTGTAGATGGGCGTGGCCAGGCCGTGGTGGGGGAGGTAGCCTACCGCCTGATGGGGGAGGTGAAGTGGGTGTTGATGAGCGTGGCCAGGCCGTGGTGGGGGAGGTAACCTAGCGCCTGATGGGGGAGGTGAAGTGGGAATAGATGGGCGTGGCCAGGCCGTGGTGGGGGAGGTAACCTACCGCCTGATGGGGGAGGTGAAGTGGGTGTAGATGGGCGTGGCCAGGCCGTAGTGGGGGAGGTAACCTACCGCCTGATGGGGGAGGTGAAGTGGGTGTAGATGGGCGTGGCCAGGCCGTGGTGGGGGAGGTAACCTACCGCCTGATGTAGGAGGTGCAGTGGGTGTAGATGGGCGTGGCCAGGCCGTGGTGGGGGAGGTAATCTACCGCCTGATGGGGGAGGTGAAGTGGGTGTAGATGGACGTGGCCAGGCCGTGGTGGGGGAGGTAACCTACCGCCTGATGGGGGAGGTGAAGTGGGTGTAGATGGGCGTGGCCAGGCCGTGGTGGGGGAGGTAATCTACCGCCTGATGGGGGAGGTGAAGTGGGTGTAGATGGACGTGGCCAGGCCGTGGTGGGGGAGGTAACCTACCGCCTGATGTGGGAGGTGAAGTGGGTGTAGATGGACGTGGCCAGGCCGTAGTGGGGGACGTAACCTACCGCCTGATTGGGGAGGTGAAGTGGGTGTAGATGGGCGTGGCCAGGCCGTGGTGGGGGAGGTAACCTACCGCCTGATGGGGGAGGTGAAGTGGGTGTAGATGGGCGTGGCCAGGCCGTGGTGGGGGAGGTAACCTACCGCCTGATGGGGGAGGTGAAGTGGGTGTAGATGGGCGTGGCCAGGCCGTGGTGGGGGAGGTAACCTACCGCCTGATGGGGGAAGTGAAGTGGGTGTAGATGGGCGTGGCCAGGCCGTGGTGGGGGAGGTAACCTATCGCTTGATGTGGGAGGTGAAGTGGGTGTAGATGGGCGTGGCCAGGCCGTGGTGGGGAAGGTAACCTACCGCCTGATGGGGGAGGTGAAGTGGGTGTAGATGGGCGTGGCCAGGCCGTGGTGGGGGAGGTAACCTACCGCCTGATGGGTGAAGTGGGTGTAGATGGGCGTGGCCAGGCTGTGGTGGGGAAGGTAATCTACCGCCTGATGGGGGAGGTGAAGTGGGTGTAGATGGACGTGGCCAGGCCGTGGTGGGGGAGGTAACCTACCGCCTGATAGGGGAAGTGAAGTGGGTTTAAATGGGCGTGGCCAGGCCGTAGTGGGGGAGGTAACCTACCGCGTAATGGGGGAGGTAAAGTGGGTGTAGATGGGCGTGGCCAGGCTGTGGTGGGGGAGGTAACCTACCGCGTAATGGGAGAGGTGAAGTGGGTGTAGATGGGCGTGGCCAGGCCGTGGTGGGGAAGGTAATCTACCGCCTGATGGGGGAGGTGAAGTGGGTGTAGATGGACGTGGCCAGGCCGTGGTGGGGGAGGTAACCTACCGCCTGATGGGGGAGGTGAAGTGGGTGTAGATGGGCGTGGCCAGGCTGTGGTGGGGGAGGTAACCTACCGCCTGATGGGGGAGGTGAAGTGGGTGTAGATGGGCGTGGCCAGGCCGTGGTGGGGGAGGTAACCTACCGCCTGATGAGGGAAGTGAAGTGGGTGTAGATGGACGTGGCCAGGCCGTGGTGGAGGAGGTAACCTACCGCCTGATGGGGGAGGTGAAGTGGGTTTAAATGGGCGTGGCCAGGCCGTAGTGGGGGAGGTAACCTACCGCCTGATGGGGGAGGTGAAGTGGGTGTAGATGGGCGTGGCCAGGCCGTGGTGGGGCAGGTAACCTACCGCCTGATGGGGGAGGTGAAGTGGGTGTAGATGGGCGTGGCCAGGCCGTAGTGGGGGAGGTAACCTACCGCCTGATGGGGGAGGTGAAGTGGGTGTAGATGGGCGTGGCCAGGCCGTAGTGGAGGAGGTAACCTACCGCCTGATGGGGGAGGTGAAGTGGGTGTAGATGGGCGTGGCCAGGCCGTGGTGGGGGAGGTAACCTACCGCCTGATGTAGGAGGTGAAGTGGGTGTAGATGGGCGTGGCCAGGCCGTGGTGGGGGAGGTAACCTACCGCCTGATGGGGGAGGTGAAGTGGGTGTAGATGGGCGTGGCCAGGCCGTGGTGGGGAAGGTAACCTACCGCCTGATGGGGGAGGTGAAGTGGGTGTAGATGGGCGTGGCCAGGCCGTAGTGGGGGAGGTAACCTACCGCCTGATGGGGGAGGTAAAGTGGGTGTAGATGGGCGTGGCCAGGCCGTGGTGGGGGAGGTAGCCTACCGCCTGATGGGGGAGGTGAAGTGGGTGTTGATGAGCGTGGCCAGGCCGTGGTGGGGGAGGTAACCTAGCGCCTGATGGGGGAGGTGAAGTGGGAATAGATGGGCGTGGCCAGGCCGTGGTGGGGGAGGTAACCTACCGCCTGATGGGGGAGGTGAAGTGGGTGTAGATGGGCGTGGCCAGGCCGTAGTGGGGGAGGTAACCTACCGCCTGATGGGGGAGGTGAAGTGGGTGTAGATGGGCGTGGCCAGGCCGTGGTGGGGGAGGTAACCTACCGCCTGATGTAGGAGGTGCAGTGGGTGTAGATGGGCGTGGCCAGGCCGTGGTGGGGGAGGTAATCTACCGCCTGATGGGGGAGGTGAAGTGGGTGCAGATGGACGTGGCCAGGCCGTGGTGGGGGAGGTAACCTACCGCCTGATGGGGGAGGTGAAGTGGGTGTAGATGGGCGTGGCCAGGCCGTCGTGGGGGAGGTAATCTACCGCCTGATGGGGGAGGTGAAGTGGGTGTAGATGGACGTGGCCAGGCCGTGGTGGGGGAGGTAACCTACCGCCTGATGTGGGAGGTGAAGTGGGTGTAGATGGACGTGGCCAGGCCGTAGTGGGGGAGGTAACCTACCGCCTGATTGGGGAGGTGAAGTGGGTGTAGATGGGCGTGGCCAGGCCGTGGTGGGGGAGGTAACCTACCGCCTGATGGGGGAGGTGAAGTGGGTGTAGATGGGCGTGGCCAGGCCGTGGTGGGGGAGGTAACCTACCGCCTGATGGGGGAGGTGAAGTGGGTTTAAATGGGCGTGGCCAGGCCGTAGTGGGGGAGGTAACCTACCGCCTGATGGGGGAGGTGAAGTGGGTGTAGATGGGCGTGGCCAGGCCGTGGTGGGGCAGGTAACCTACCGCCTGATGGGGGAGGTGAAGTGGGTGTAGATGGGCGTGGCCAGGCCGTAGTGGGGGAGGTAACCTACCGCCTGATGGGGGAGGTGAAGTGGGTGTAGATGGACGTGGCCAGGCCGTGGTGGGGGAGGTAACCTACCGCCTGATGTGGGAGGTGAAGTGGGTGTAGATGGACGTGGCCAGGCCGTAGTGGGGGAGGTAACCTACCGCCTGATTGGGGAGGTGAAGTGGGTGTAGATGGGCGTGGCCAGGCCGTGGTGGGGGAGGTAACCTACCGCCTGATGGGGGAGGTGAAGTGGGTGTAGATGGGCGTGGCCAGGCCGTGGTGGGGGAGGTAACCTACCGCCTGATGGGGGAGGTGAAGTGGGTGTAGATGGGCGTGGCCAGGCCGTGGTGGGGGAGGTAACCTACCGCCTGATGGGGGAGGTGAAGTGGGTGTAGATGGGCGTGGCCAGGCCGTGGTGGGGGAGGTAACCTACCGCCTGATGGGGGAGGTGAAGTGGGTGTAGATGGGCGTGGCCAGGCCGTGGTGGGGGAGGTAACCTACCGCCTGATGGGGGAGGTGAAGTGGGTGTAGATGGGCGTGGCCAGGCCGTGGTGGGGGAGGTAACCTATCGCTTGATGTGGGAGGTGAAGTGGGTGTAGATGGGCGTGGCCAGGCCGTGGTGGGGAAGGTAACCTACCGCCTGATGGGGGAGGTGAAGTGGGTGTAGATGGGCGTGGCCAGGCCGTGGTGGGGGAGGTAACCTACCGCCTGATGGGTGAAGTGGGTGTAGATGGGCGTGGCCAGGCTGTGGTGGGGAAGGTAATCTACCGCCTGATGGGGGAGGTGAAGTGGGTGTAGATGGACGTGGCCAGGCCGTGGTGGGGGAGGTAACCTACCGCCTGATAGGGGAAGTGAAGTGGGTTTAAATGGGCGTGGCCAGGCCGTAGTGGGGGAGGTAACCTACCGCGTAATGGGGGAGGTGAAGTGGGTGTAGATGGGCGTGGCCAGGCTGTGGTGGGGGAGGTAACCTACCGCGTAATGGGAGAGGTGAAGTGGGTGTAGATGGGCGTGGCCAGGCCGTGGTGGGGAAGGTAATCTACCGCCTGATGGGGGAGGTGAAGTGGGTGTAGATGGACGTGGCCAGGCCGTGGTGGGGGAGGTAACCTACCGCCTGATGGGGGAGGTGAAGTGGGTGTAGATGGGCGTGGCCAGGCTGTGGTGGGGGAGGTAACCTACCGCCTGATGGGGGAGGTGAAGTGGGTGTAGATGGGCGTGGCCAGGCCGTGGTGGGGGAGGTAACCTACCGCCTGATGAGGGAAGTGAAGTGGGTGTAGATGGACGTGGCCAGGCCGTGGTGGAGGAGGTAACCTACCGCCTGATGGGGGAGGTGAAGTGGGTTTAAATGGGCGTGGCCAGGCCGTAGTGGGGGAGGTAACCTACCGCCTGATGGGGGAGGTGAAGTGGGTGTAGATGGGCGTGGCCAGGCCGTGGTGGGGCAGGTAACCTACCGCCTGATGGGGGAGGTGAAGTGGGTGTAGATGGGCGTGGCCAGGCCGTAGTGGGGGAGGTAACCTACCGCCTGATGGGGGAGGTGAAGTGGGTGTAGATGGGCGTGGCCAGGCCGTAGTGGAGGAGGTAACCTACCGCCTGATGGGGGAGGTGAAGTGGGTGTAGATGGGCGTGGCCAGGCCGTGGTGGGGGAGGTAACCTACCGCCTGATGTAGGAGGTGAAGTGGGTGTAGATGGGCGTGGCCAGGCCGTGGTGGGGGAGGTAACCTACCGCCTGATGGGGGAGGTGAAGTGGGTGTAGATGGGCGTGGCCAGGCCGTGGTGGGGGAGGTAACCTACCGCCTGATGGGGGAGGTGAAGTGGGTGTAGATGGGCGTGGCCAGGCCGTAGTGGGGGAGGTAACCTACCGCCTGATGGGTGAAGTGGGTGTAGATGGGCGTGGCCAGGCCGTGGTGGGGGAGGTAACCTACCGCCTGATGGGGGAGGTAAAGTGGGTGTAGATGGGCGTGGCCAGGCCGTGGTGGGGGAGGTAACCTACCGCCTGATGAGGGAGGTGAAGTGGGTGTAGATGGGCGTGGCCAGGCCGTGGTGGGGGAGGTAACCTACCGCCTGATGGGGGAGGTGAAGTGGGTGTAGATGGGCGTGGCCAGGCCGTAGTGGGGGAGGTAACCTACCGCCTGATGGGTGAAGTGGGTGTAGATGGACGTGGCCAGGCCGTGGTGGGGGAGGTAACCTACCGCCTGATGGGTGAAGTGGGTGTAGATGGGCGTGGCCAGGCCGTGGTGGGGGAGGTAACCTACCGCCTGATGGGGGAGGTGAAGTGGGTGTAGATGGGCGTGGCCAGGCCGTAGTGGGGGAGGTAACCTACCGCCTGATGGGGGAGGTGAAGTGGGTGTAGATGGGCGTGGCCAGGCCGTGGTGGGGGAGGTAACCTACCGCCTGATGGGGGAGGTGAAGTGGGTGTAGATGGGCGTGGCCAGGCTGTGGTGGGGGAGGTAATCTACCGCCTGATGGGGGAGGTGAAGTGGGTGTAGATGGGCGTGGCCAGGCCGTGGTGGGGGAGGTAACCTACCGCCTGATGAGGGAAGTGAAGTGGGTGTAGATGGACGTGGCCAGGCCGTGGTGGAGGAGGTAACCTACCGCCTGATGGGGGAGGTGAAGTGGGTTTAAATGGGCGTGGCCAGGCCGTAGTGGGGGAGGTAACCTACCGCCTGATGGGGGAGGTGAAGTGGGTGTAGATGGGCGTGGCCAGGCCGTGGTGGGGCAGGTAACCTACCGCCTGATGGGGGAGGTGAAGTGGGTGTAGATGGGCGTGGCCAGGCCGTAGTGGGGGAGGTAACCTACCGCCTGATGGGGGAGGTGAAGTGGGTGTAGATGGGCGTGGCCAGGCCGTAGTGGAGGAGGTAACCTACCGCCTGATGGAGGAGGTGAAGTGGGTGTAGATGGGCGTGGCCAGGCCGTGGTGGGGGAGGTAACCTACCGCCTGATGTAGGAGGTGAAGTGGGTGTAGATGGGCGTGGCCAGGCCGTGGTGGGGGAGGTAACCTACCGCCTGATGGGGGAGGTGAAGTGGGTGTAGATGGGCGTGGCCAGGCCGTGGTGGGGAAGGTAACCTACCGCCTGATGGGGGAGGTGAAGTGGGTGTAGATGGGCGTGGCCAGGCCGTAGTGGGGGAGGTAACCTACCGCCTGATGGGGGAGGTAAAGTGGGTGTAGATGGGCGTGGCCAGGCCGTGGTGGGGGAGGTAGCCTACCGCCTGATGGGGGAGGTGAAGTGGGTGTTGATGAGCGTGGCCAGGCCGTGGTGGGGGAGGTAACCTAGCGCCTGATGGGGGAGGTGAAGTGGGAATAGATGGGCGTGGCCAGGCCGTGGTGGGGGAGGTAACCTACCGCCTGATGGGGGAGGTGAAGTGGGTGTAGATGGGCGTGGCCAGGCCGTAGTGGGGGAGGTAACCTACCGCCTGATGGGGGAGGTGAAGTGGGTGTAGATGGGCGTGGCCAGGCCGTGGTGGGGGAGGTAACCTACCGCCTGATGTAGGAGGTGCAGTGGGTGTAGATGGGCGTGGCCAGGCCGTGGTGGGGGAGGTAATCTACCGCCTGATGGGGGAGGTGAAGTGGGTGTAGATGGACGTGGCCAGGCCGTGGTGGGGGAGGTAACCTACCGCCTGATGGGGGAGGTGAAGTGGGTGTAGATGGGCGTGGCCAGGCCGTCGTGGGGGAGGTAATCTACCGCCTGATGGGGGAGGTGAAGTGGGTGTAGATGGACGTGGCCAGGCCGTGGTGGGGGAGGTAACCTACCGCCTGATGTGGGAGGTGAAGTGGGTGTAGATGGACGTGGCCAGGCCGTAGTGGGGGAGGTAACCTACCGCCTGATTGGGGAGGTGAAGTGGGTGTAGATGGGCGTGGCCAGGCCGTGGTGGGGGAGGTAACCTACCGCCTGATGGGGGAGGTGAAGTGGGTGTAGATGGGCGTGGCCAGGCCGTGGTGGGGGAGGTAACCTACCGCCTGATGGGGGAGGTGAAGTGGGTTTAAATGGGCGTGGCCAGGCCGTAGTGGGGGAGGTAACCTACCGCCTGATGGGGGAGGTGAAGTGGGTGTAGATGGGCGTGGCCAGGCCGTGGTGGGGCAGGTAACCTACCGCCTGATGGGGGAGGTGAAGTGGGTGTAGATGGGCGTGGCCAGGCCGTAGTGGGGGAGGTAACCTACCGCCTGATGGGGGAGGTGAAGTGGGTGTAGATGGACGTGGCCAGGCCGTGGTGGGGGAGGTAACCTACCGCCTGATGTGGGAGGTGAAGTGGGTGTAGATGGACGTGGCCAGGCCGTAGTGGGGGAGGTAACCTACCGCCTGATTGGGGAGGTGAAGTGGGTGTAGATGGGCGTGGCCAGGCCGTGGTGGGGGAGGTAACCTACCGCCTGACGGGGAAGGTGAAGTGGGTGTAGATGGGCGTGGCCAGGCCGTGGTGGGGGAGGTAACCTACCGCCTGATGGGGGAGGTGAAGTGGGTGTAGATGGGCGTGGCCAGGCCGTGGTGGGGGAGGTAACCTACCGCCTGATGGGGGAGGTGAAGTGGGTGTAGATGGGCGTGGCCAGGCCGTGGTGGGGGAGGTAACCTATCGCTTGATGTGGGAGGTTAAGTGGGTGTAGATGGGCGTGGCCAGGCCGTGGTGGGGGAGGTAACCTACCGCCTGATGGGTGAAGTGGGTGTAGATGGGCGTGGCCATGCTGTGGTGGGGAAGGTAATCTACCGCCTGATGGGGGAGGTGAAGTGGGTGTAGATGGACGTGGCCAGGCCGTGGTGGGGGAGGTAACCTACCGCCTGATAGGGGAAGTGAAGTGGGTTTAAATGGGCGTGGCCAGGCCGTAGTGGGGGAGGTAACCTACCGCGTAATGGGGGAGGTGAAGTGGGTGTAGATGGGCGTGGCCAGGCTGTGGTGGGGGAGGTAACCTACCGCGTAATGGGAGAGGTGAAGTGGGTGTAGATGGGCGTGGCCAGGCCTTGGTGGGGAAGGTAATCTACCGCCTGATGGGGGAGGTGAAGTGGGTGTAGATGGACGTGGCCAGGCCGTGGTGGGGGAGGTAACCTACCGCCTGATGGGGGAGGTGAAGTGGGTGTAGATGGGCGTGGCCAGGCCGTGGTGGGGGAGGTAACCTATCGCTTGATGTGGGAGGTGAAGTGGGTGTAGATGGGCGTGGCCAGGCCGTGGTGGGGAAGGTAACCTACCGCCTGATGGGGGAGGTGAAGTGGGTGTAGATGGGCGTGGCCAGGCCGTGGTGGGGGAGGTAACCTACCGCCTGATGGGTGAAGTGGGTGCAGATGGGCATGGCCAGGCTGTGGTGGGGAAGGTAATCTACCGCCTGATGGGGGAGGTGAAGTGGGTGTAGATGGACGTGGCCAGGCCGTGGTGGGGGAGGTAATCTACCGCCTGATGGGGGAGGTGAAGTGGGTGTAGATGGACGTGGCCAGGCCGTGGTGGGGGAGGTAACCTACCGCCTGATGGGGGAGGCGAAGTGGGTGTAGATGGGCGTGGCCAGGCCGTGGTGGGGGAGGTAACCTTCCGCGTAATGGGGGAGGTGAAGTGGGTGTAGATGGGCGTGGCCAGGCCGTGGTGGGGAAGGTAACCTACCGCCTGATGGGGGAGGTGAAGTGGGTGTAGATGGGCGTGGCCAGGCCGTAGTGGGGGAGGTAACCTACCGCCTGATGGGGGAGGTGAAGTGGGTGTAGATGGGCGTGGCCAGGCCGTGGTGGGGGAGGTAACCTACCGCCTGATGGGGGAGGTGAAGTGGGTGTAGATGGGCGTGGCCAGGCTGTGGTGGGGGAGGTAACCTACCGCCTGATGGGGGAGGTGAAGTGGGTGTAGATGGGCGTGGCCAGGCCGTGGTGGGGGAGGTAACCTACCGCCTGATGAGGGAAGTGAAGTGGGTGTAGATGGACGTGGCCAGGCCGTGGTGGAGGAGGTAACCTACCGCCTGATGGGGGAGGTGAAGTGGGTGTAGATGGGCGTGGCCAGGCCGTGGTGGGGGAGGTAACCTACCGCCTGATGAGGGAAGTGAAGTGGGTGTAGATGGACGTGGCCAGGCCGTGGTGGAGGAGGTAACCTACCGCCTGATGGGGGAGGTGAAGTGGGTTTAAATGGGCGTGGCCAGGCCGTAGTGGGGGAGGTAACCTACCGCCTGATGGGGGAGGTGAAGTGGGTGTAGATGGGCGTGGCCAGGCCGTGGTGGGGCAGGTAACATACCGCCTGATGGGGGAGGTGAAGTGGGTGTAGATGGGCGTGGCCAGGCCGTAGTGGGGGAGGTAACCTACCGCCTGATGGGGGAGGTGAAGTGGGTGTAGATGGGCGTGGCCAGGCCGTAGTGGAGGAGGTAACCTACCGCCTGATGGGGGAGGTGAAGTGGGTGTAGATGGGCGTGGCCAGGCCGTGGTGGGGGAGGTAACCTACCGCCTGATGTAGGAGGTGAAGTGGGTGTAGATGGGCGTGGCCAGGCCGTGGTGGGGGAGGTAACCTACCGCCTGATGGGGGAGGTGAAGTGGGTGTAGATGGGCGTGGCCAGGCCGTGGTGGGGAAGGTAACCTACCGCCTGATGGGGGAGGTGAAGTGGGTGTAGATGGGCGTGGCCAGGCCGTAGTGGGGGAGGTAACCTACCGCCTGATGGGGGAGGTAAAGTGGGTGTAGATGGGCGTGGCCAGGCCGTGGTGGGGGAGGTAGCCTACCGCCTGATGGGGGAGGTGAAGTGGGTGTTGATGAGCGTGGCCAGGCCGTGGTGGGGGAGGTAACCTAGCGCCTGATGGGGGAGGTGAAGTGGGAATAGATGGGCGTGGCCAGGCCGTGGTGGGGGAGGTAACCTACCGCCTGATGGGGGAGGTGAAGTGGGTGTAGATGGGCGTGGCCAGGCCGTAGTGGGGGAGGTAACCTACCGCCTGATGGGGGAGGTGAAGTGGGTGTAGATGGGCGTGGCCAGGCCGTGGTGGGGGAGGTAACCTACCGCCTGATGTAGGAGGTGCAGTGGGTGTAGATGGGCGTGGCCAGGCCGTGGTGGGGGAGGTAATCTACCGCCTGATGGGGGAGGTGAAGTGGGTGTAGATGGACGTGGCCAGGCCGTGGTGGGGGAGGTAACCTACCGCCTGATGGGGGAGGTGAAGTGGGTGTAGATGGGCGTGGCCAGGCCGTCGTGGGGGAGGTAATCTACCGCCTGATGGGGGAGGTGAAGTGGGTGTAGATGGACGTGGCCAGGCCGTGGTGGGGGAGGTAACCTACCGCCTGATGTGGGAGGTGAAGTGGGTGTAGATGGACGTGGCCAGGCCGTAGTGGGGGAGGTAACCTACCGCCTGATTGGGGAGGTGAAGTGGGTGTAGATGGGCGTGGCCAGGCCGTGGTGGGGGAGGTAACCTACCGCCTGATGGGGGAGGTGAAGTGGGTGTAGATGGGCGTGGCCAGGCCGTGGTGGGGGAGGTAACCTACCGCCTGATGGGGGAGGTGAAGTGGGTTTAAATGGGCGTGGCCAGGCCGTAGTGGGGGAGGTAACCTACCGCCTGATGGGGGAGGTGAAGTGGGTGTAGATGGGCGTGGCCAGGCCGTGGTGGGGCAGGTAACCTACCGCCTGATGGGGGAGGTGAAGTGGGTGTAGATGGGCGTGGCCAGGCCGTAGTGGGGGAGGTAACCTACCGCCTGATGGGGGAGGTGAAGTGGGTGTAGATGGACGTGGCCAGGCCGTGGTGGGGGAGGTAACCTACCGCCTGATGTGGGAGGTGAAGTGGGTGTAGATGGACGTGGCCAGGCCGTAGTGGGGGAGGTAACCTACCGCCTGATTGGGGAGGTGAAGTGGGTGTAGATGGGCGTGGCCAGGCCGTGGTGGGGGAGGTAACCTACCGCCTGACGGGGAAGGTGAAGTGGGTGTAGATGGGCGTGGCCAGGCCGTGGTGGGGGAGGTAACCTACCGCCTGATGTGGGAGGTGAAGTGGGTGTGGATGGACGTGGCCAGGCCGTAGTGGGGGAGGTAACCTACCGCCTGATTGGGGAGGTGAAGTGGGTGTAGATGGGCGTGGCCAGGCCGTGGTGGGGGAGGTAACCTACCGCCTGATGGGGGAGGTGAAGTGGGTGTAGATGGGCGTGGCCAGGCCGTGGTGGGGGAGGTAACCTACCGCCTGATGGGGGAGGTGAAGTGGGTTTAAATGGGCGTGGCCAGGCCGTAGTGGGGGAGGTAACCTACCGCCTGATGGGGGAGGTGAAGTGGGTGTAGATGGGCGTGGCCAGGCCGTGGTGGGGCAGGTAACCTACCGCCTGATGGGGGAGGTGAAGTGGGTGTAGATGGGCGTGGCCAGGCCGTAGTGGGGGAGGTAACCTACCGCCTGATGGGGGAGGTGAAGTGGGTGTAGATGGACGTGGCCAGGCCGTGGTGGGGGAGGTAACCTACCGCCTGATGTGGGAGGTGAAGTGGGTGTAGATGGACGTGGCCAGGCCGTAGTGGGGGAGGTAACCTACCGCCTGATTGGGGAGGTGAAGTGGGTGTAGATGGGCGTGGCCAGGCCGTGGTGGGGGAGGTAACCTACCGCCTGACGGGGAAGGTGAAGTGGGTGTAGATGGGCGTGGCCAGGCCGTGGTGGGGGAGGTAACCTACCGCCTGATGGGGGAGGTGAAGTGGGTGTAGATGGGCGTGGCCAGGCCGTGGTGGGGGAGGTAACCTACCGCCTGATGGGGGAGGTGAAGTGGGTGTAGATGGGCGTGGCCAGGCCGTGGTGGGGGAGGTAACCTATCGCTTGATGTGGGAGGTTAAGTGGGTGTAGATGGGCGTGGCCAGGCCGTGGTGGGGAAGGTAACCTACCGCCTGATGGGGGAGGTGAAGTGGGTGTAGATGGGCGTGGCCAGGCCGTGGTGGGGGAGGTAACCTACCGCCTGATGGGTGAAGTGGGTGTAGATGGGCGTGGCCAGGCTGTGGTGGGGAAGGTAATCTACCGCCTGATGGGGGAGGTGAAGTGGGTGTAGATGGACGTGGCCAGGCCGTGGTGGGGGAGGTAACCTACCGCCTGATAGGGGAAGTGAAGTGGGTTTAAATGGGCGTGGCCAGGCCGTAGTGGGGGAGGTAACCTACCGCGTAATGGGGGAGGTGAAGTGGGTGTAGATGGGCGTGGCCAGGCTGTGGTGGGGGAGGTAACCTACCGCGTAATGGGAGAGGTGAAGTGGGTGTAGATGGGCGTGGCCAGGCCGTGGTGGGGAAGGTAATCTACCGCTTGATGGGGGAGGTGAAGTGGGTGTAGATGGACGTGGCCAGGCCGTGGTGGGGGAGGTAACCTACCGCCTGATGGGGGAGGCGAAGTGGGTGTAGATGGGCGTGGCCAGGCCGTGGTGGGGGAGGTAACCTACCGCGTAATGGGGGAGGTGAAGTGGGTGTAGATGGGCGTGGCCAGGCCGTGGTGGGGAAGGTAACCTACCGCCTGATGGGGGAGGTGAAGTGGGTGTAGATGGGCGTGGCCAGGCCGTAGTGGGGGAGGTAACCTACCGCCTGATGGGGGAGGTGAAGTGGGTGTAGATGGGCGTGGCCAGGCCGTGGTGGGGGAGGTAACCTACCGCCTGATGGGGGAGGTGAAGTGGGTGTAGATGGGCGTGGCCAGGCTGTGGTGGGGGAGGTAACCTACCGCCTGATGGGGGAGGTGAAGTGGGTGTAGATGGGCGTGGCCAGGCCGTGGTGGGGGAGGTAACCTACCGCCTGATGAGGGAAGTGAAGTGGGTGTAGATGGACGTGGCCAGGCCGTGGTGGAGGAGGTAACCTACCGCCTGATGGGGGAGGTGAAGTGGGTTTAAATGGGCGTGGCCAGGCCGTAGTGGGGGAGGTAACCTACCGCCTGATGGGGGAGGTGAAGTGGGTGTAGATGGGCGTGGCCAGGCCGTGGTGGGGCAGGTAACCTACCGCCTGATGGGGGAGGTGAAGTGGGTGTAGATGGGCGTGGCCAGGCCGTAGTGGGGGAGGTAACCTACCGCCTGATGGGGGAGGTGAAGTGGGTGTAGATGGGCGTGGCCAGGCCGTAGTGGAGGAGGTAACCTACCGCCTGATGGGGGAGGTGAAGTGGGTGTAGATGGGCGTGGCCAGGCCGTGGTGGGGGAGGTAACCTACCGCCTGATGTAGGAGGTGAAGTGGGTGTAGATGGGCGTGGCCAGGCCGTGGTGGGGGAGGTAACCTACCGCCTGATGTCGGAGGTGAAGTGGGTGTAGATGGGCGTGGCCAGGCCGTGGTGGGGGAGGTAACCTACCGCCTGATGGGGGAGGTGAAGTGGGTGTAGATGGGCGTGGCCAGGCCGTAGTGGGGGAGGTAACCTACCGCCTGATGGGTGAAGTGGGTGTAGATGGGCGTGGCCAGGCCGTGGTGGGGGAGGTAACCTACCGCCTGATGGGGGAGGTAAAGTGGGTGTAGATGGGCGTGGCCAGGCCGTAGTGGGGGAGGTAACCTACCGCCTGATGGGGGAGGTGAAGTGGGTGTAGATGGGCGTGGCCAGGCCGTAGTGGGGGAGGTCGCCTACCGCCTGATGGGTGAAGTGGGTGTAGATGGGCGTGGCCAGGCCGTGGTGGGGGAGGTAACCTACCGCCTGATGTAGGAGGTGAAGTGGGTGTAGATGGGCGTGGCCAGGGCGTGGTGGGGGAGGTAACCTACCGCCTGATGTAGGAGGTGAAGTGGCTGTAGATGGGCGTGGCCAGGCCGAAGTGGGGGAGGTAACCTACCGCCTGATGGGTGAAGTGGGTGTAGATGGGCGTGGCCAGGCCGTGGTGGGGGAGGTAACCTACCGCCTGATGGGGGAGGTGAAGTGGGTGTAGATGGGCGTGGCCAGGCCGTGGTGGGGGAGGTAACCTACCGCCTGATGGGGGAGGTGAAGTGGGTGTAGATGGGCGTGGCCAGGCCGTAGTGGGGGAGGTAACCTACCGCCTGATGGGTGAAGTGGGTGTAGATGGACGTGGCCAGGCCGTGGTGGGGGAGGTAACCTACCGCCTGATGGGTGAAGTGGGTGTAGATGGGCGTGGCCAGGCCGTGGTGGGGGAGGTAACCTACCGCCTGATGGGGGAGGTGAAGTGGGTGTAGATGGGCGTGGCCAGGCCGTAGTGGGGGAGGTAACCTACCGCCTGATGGGGGAGGTGAAGTGGGTGTAGATGGGCGTGGCCAGGCCGTGGTGGGGGAGGTAACCTACCGACTGATGGGGGAGGTGAAGTGGGTGTAGATGGGCGTGGCCAGGCCGTGGTGGGGCAGGTAACCTACCGCCTGATGGGGGAGGTGAAGTGGGTGGAAATGGGCGTGACCAGGCCGTGGTGGGGGAGGTAACCTACCGCCTGATGGGGGAGGTGAAGTGGGTGTAGATGGGCGTGGCCAGGCTGTGGTGGGGGAGGTAACCTACCGCCTGATGGGGGAGGTGAAGTGGGTGTAGATGGGCGTGGCCAGGCCGTGGTGGGGGAGGTAACCTACCGCCTGATGAGGGAAGTGAAGTGGGTGTAGATGGACGTGGCCAGGCCGTGGTGGAGGAGGTAACCTACCGCCTGATGGGGGAGGTGAAGTGGGTTTAAATGGGCGTGGCCAGGCCGTGGTGGGGAAGTAACCTACCGCCTGATGGGTGAAGTGGGTGTAGATGGGCGTTGCCAGGCCGTGGTGGGGGAGGTAACCTACCGCCTGATGTAGGAGGTGAAGTGGGTGTAGATGGGCGTGGCCAGGCCGTGGTGGGGCAGGTAACCTACCGCCTGATGGGGGAGGTGAAGTGGGAGTAGATGGGCGTGGCCAGGCCGTGGTGGGGGAGGTAACCTACCGCCGGATGGGGGAGGTGAAGTGGGTGTAGATGGGCGTGGCCAGGCCGTGGTGGGGAAGGTAACCTACCGCCTGATGGGGGAGGTGAAGTGGGTGTAGATGGGCGTGGCCAGGCCGTAGTGGGGGAGGTAACCTACCGCCTGATGGGGGAGGTGAAGTGGGTGTAGATGGGCGTGGCCAGGCCGTGGTGGGGGAGGTAACCTACCGCCTGATGGGGGAGGTGAAGTGGGAGTAGACGGGCGTGGCCAGGCCGTGGTGGAGGAGGTAACCTACCGCCTGATAGGGGAGGTGAAGTGGGTGTAGATGGGCGTGGCCAGGCCGTAGTGGGGGAGGTAACCTACCGCCTGATGGGGGAGGTGAAGTGGGTGTAGATGGGCGTGGCCAGGCCGTGGTGGGGGAGGTAGCCTACCGCCTGATGGGGGAGGTGAAGTGGGTGTTGATGAGCGTGGCCAGGCCGTGGTGGGGGAGGTAACCTAGCGCCTGATGGGGGAGGTGAAGTGGGAATAGATGGGCGTGGCCAGGCCGTGGTGGGGGAGGTAACCTACCGCCTGATGGGGGAGGTGAAGTGGGTGTAGATGGGCGTGGCCAGGCCGTAGTGGGGGAGGTAACCTACCGCCTGATGGGGGAGGTGAAGTGGGTGTAGATGGGCGTGGCCAGGCCGTGGTGGGGGAGGTAACCTACCGCCTGATGTAGGAGGTGCAGTGGGTGTAGATGGGCGTGGCCAGGCCGTGGTGGGGGAGGTAATCTACCGCCTGATGGGGGAGGTGAAGTGGGTGTAGATGGACGTGGCCAGGCCGTGGTGGGGGAGGTAACCTACCGCCTGATGGGGGAGGTGAAGTGGGTGTAGATGGGCGTGGCCAGGCCGTGGTGGGGGAGGTAATCTACCGCCTGATGGGGGAGGTGAAGTGGGTGTAGATGGACGTGGCCAGGCCGTGGTGGGGGAGGTAACCTACCGCCTGATGTGGGAGGTGAAGTGGGTGTAGATGGACGTGGCCAGGCCGTAGTGGGGGACGTAACCTACCGCCTGATTGGGGAGGTGAAGTGGGTGTAGATGGGCGTGGCCAGGCCGTGGTGGGGGAGGTAACCTACCGCCTGATGGGGGAGGTGAAGTGGGTGTAGATGGGCGTGGCCAGGCCGTAGTGGGGGAGGTAACCTACCGCCTGATGGGTGAAGTGGGTGTAGATGGACGTGGCCAGGCCGTGGTGGGGGAGGTAACCTACCGCCTGATGGGTGAAGTGGGTGTAGATGGGCGTGGCCAGGCCGTGGTGGGGGAGGTAACCTACCGCCTGATGGGGGAGGTGAAGTGGGTGTAGATGGGCGTGGCCAGGCCGTAGTGGGGGAGGTAACCTACCGCCTGATGGGGGAGGTGAAGTGGGTGTAGATGGGCGTGGCCAGGCCGTGGTGGGGGAGGTAACCTACCGACTGATGGGGGAGGTGAAGTGGGTGTAGATGGGCGTGGCCAGGCCGTGGTGGGGCAGGTAACCTACCGCCTGATGGGGGAGGTGAAGTGGGTGGAAATGGGCGTGACCAGGCCGTGGTGGGGGAGGTAACCTACCGCCTGATGGGGGAGGTGAAGTGGGTGTAGATGGGCGTGGCCAGGCTGTGGTGGGGGAGGTAACCTACCGCCTGATGGGGGAGGTGAAGTGGGTGTAGATGGGCGTGGCCAGGCCGTGGTGGGGGAGGTAACCTACCGCCTGATGAGGGAAGTGAAGTGGGTGTAGATGGACGTGGCCAGGCCGTGGTGGAGGAGGTAACCTACCGCCTGATGGGGGAGGTGAAGTGGGTTTAAATGGGCGTGGCCAGGCCGTGGTGGGGAAGTAACCTACCGCCTGATGGGTGAAGTGGGTGTAGATGGGCGTTGCCAGGCCGTGGTGGGGGAGGTAACCTACCGCCTGATGTAGGAGGTGAAGTGGGTGTAGATGGGCGTGGCCAGGCCGTGGTGGGGCAGGTAACCTACCGCCTGATGGGGGAGGTGAAGTGGGAGTAGATGGGCGTGGCCAGGCCGTGGTGGGGGAGGTAACCTACCGCCGGATGGGGGAGGTGAAGTGGGTGTAGATGGGCGTGGCCAGGCCGTGGTGGGGAAGGTAACCTACCGCCTGATGGGGGAGGTGAAGTGGGTGTAGATGGGCGTGGCCAGGCCGTAGTGGGGGAGGTAACCTACCGCCTGATGGGGGAGGTGAAGTGGGTGTAGATGGGCGTGGCCAGGCCGTGGTGGGGGAGGTAACCTACCGCCTGATGGGGGAGGTGAAGTGGGAGTAGACGGGCGTGGCCAGGCCGTGGTGGAGGAGGTAACCTACCGCCTGATAGGGGAGGTGAAGTGGGTGTAGATGGGCGTGGCCAGGCCGTAGTGGGGGAGGTAACCTACCGCCTGATGGGGGAGGTGAAGTGGGTGTAGATGGGCGTGGCCAGGCCGTGGTGGGGGAGGTAGCCTACCGCCTGATGGGGGAGGTGAAGTGGGTGTTGATGAGCGTGGCCAGGCCGTGGTGGGGGAGGTAACCTAGCGCCTGATGGGGGAGGTGAAGTGGGAATAGATGGGCGTGGCCAGGCCGTGGTGGGGGAGGTAACCTACCGCCTGATGGGGGAGGTGAAGTGGGTGTAGATGGGCGTGGCCAGGCCGTAGTGGGGGAGGTAACCTACCGCCTGATGGGGGAGGTGAAGTGGGTGTAGATGGGCGTGGCCAGGCCGTGGTGGGGGAGGTAACCTACCGCCTGATGTAGGAGGTGCAGTGGGTGTAGATGGGCGTGGCCAGGCCGTGGTGGGGGAGGTAATCTACCGCCTGATGGGGGAGGTGAAGTGGGTGTAGATGGACGTGGCCAGGCCGTGGTGGGGGAGGTAACCTACCGCCTGATGGGGGAGGTGAAGTGGGTGTAGATGGGCGTGGCCAGGCCGTGGTGGGGGAGGTAATCTACCGCCTGATGGGGGAGGTGAAGTGGGTGTAGATGGACGTGGCCAGGCCGTGGTGGGGGAGGTAACCTACCGCCTGATGTGGGAGGTGAAGTGGGTGTAGATGGACGTGGCCAGGCCGTAGTGGGGGACGTAACCTACCGCCTGATTGGGGAGGTGAAGTGGGTGTAGATGGGCGTGGCCAGGCCGTGGTGGGGGAGGTAACCTACCGCCTGATGGGGGAGGTGAAGTGGGTGTAGATGGGCGTGGCCAGGCCGTGGTGGGGGAGGTAACCTACCGCCTGATGGGGGAGGTGAAGTGGGTGTAGATGGGCGTGGCCAGGCCGTGGTGGGGGAGGTAACCTACCGCCTGATGGGGGAAGTGAAGTGGGTGTAGATGGGCGTGGCCAGGCCGTGGTGGGGGAGGTAACCTATCGCTTGATGTGGGAGGTGAAGTGGGTGTAGATGGGCGTGGCCAGGCCGTGGTGGGGAAGGTAACCTACCGCCTGATGGGGGAGGTGAAGTGGGTGTAGATGGGCGTGGCCAGGCCGTGGTGGGGGAGGTAACCTACCGCCTGATGGGTGAAGTGGGTGTAGATGGGCGTGGCCAGGCTGTGGTGGGGAAGGTAATCTACCGCCTGATGGGGGAGGTGAAGTGGGTGTAGATGGACGTGGCCAGGCCGTGGTGGGGGAGGTAACCTACCGCCTGATAGGGGAAGTGAAGTGGGTTTAAATGGGCGTGGCCAGGCCGTAGTGGGGGAGGTAACCTACCGCGTAATGGGGGAGGTAAAGTGGGTGTAGATGGGCGTGGCCAGGCTGTGGTGGGGGAGGTAACCTACCGCGTAATGGGAGAGGTGAAGTGGGTGTAGATGGGCGTGGCCAGGCCGTGGTGGGGAAGGTAATCTACCGCCTGATGGGGGAGGTGAAGTGGGTGTAGATGGACGTGGCCAGGCCGTGGTGGGGGAGGTAACCTACCGCCTGATGGGGGAGGTGAAGTGGGTGTAGATGGGCGTGGCCAGGCTGTGGTGGGGGAGGTAACCTACCGCCTGATGGGGGAGGTGAAGTGGGTGTAGATGGGCGTGGCCAGGCCGTGGTGGGGGAGGTAACCTACCGCCTGATGAGGGAAGTGAAGTGGGTGTAGATGGACGTGGCCAGGCCGTGGTGGAGGAGGTAACCTACCGCCTGATGGGGGAGGTGAAGTGGGTTTAAATGGGCGTGGCCAGGCCGTAGTGGGGGAGGTAACCTACCGCCTGATGGGGGAGGTGAAGTGGGTGTAGATGGGCGTGGCCAGGCCGTGGTGGGGCAGGTAACCTACCGCCTGATGGGGGAGGTGAAGTGGGTGTAGATGGGCGTGGCCAGGCCGTAGTGGGGGAGGTAACCTACCGCCTGATGGGGGAGGTGAAGTGGGTGTAGATGGGCGTGGCCAGGCCGTAGTGGAGGAGGTAACCTACCGCCTGATGGGGGAGGTGAAGTGGGTGTAGATGGGCGTGGCCAGGCCGTGGTGGGGGAGGTAACCTACCGCCTGATGTAGGAGGTAAAGTGGGTGTAGATGGGCGTGGCCAGGCCGTGGTGGGGGAGGTAACCTACCGCCTGATGGGGGAGGTGAAGTGGGTGTAGATGGGCGTGGCCAGGCCGTGGTGGGGAAGGTAACCTACCGCCTGATGGGGGAGGTGAAGTGGGTGTAGATGGGCGTGGCCAGGCCGTAGTGGGGGAGGTAACCTACCGCCTGATGGGGGAGGTAAAGTGGGTGTAGATGGGCGTGGCCAGGCCGTGGTGGGGGAGGTAGCCTACCGCCTGATGGGGGAGGTGAAGTGGGTGTTGATGAGCGTGGCCAGGCCGTGGTGGGGGAGGTAACCTAGCGCCTGATGGGGGAGGTGAAGTGGGAATAGATGGGCGTGGCCAGGCCGTGGTGGGGGAGGTAACCTACCGCCTGATGGGGGAGGTGAAGTGGGTGTAGATGGGCGTGGCCAGGCCGTAGTGGGGGAGGTAACCTACCGCCTGATGGGGGAGGTGAAGTGGGTGTAGATGGGCGTGGCCAGGCCGTGGTGGGGGAGGTAACCTACCGCCTGATGTAGGAGGTGCAGTGGGTGTAGATGGGCGTGGCCAGGCCGTGGTGGGGGAGGTAATCTACCGCCTGATGGGGGAGGTGAAGTGGGTGCAGATGGACGTGGCCAGGCCGTGGTGGGGGAGGTAACCTACCGCCTGATGGGGGAGGTGAAGTGGGTGTAGATGGGCGTGGCCAGGCCGTCGTGGGGGAGGTAATCTACCGCCTGATGGGGGAGGTGAAGTGGGTGTAGATGGACGTGGCCAGGCCGTGGTGGGGGAGGTAACCTACCGCCTGATGTGGGAGGTGAAGTGGGTGTAGATGGACGTGGCCAGGCCGTAGTGGGGGAGGTAACCTACCGCCTGATTGGGGAGGTGAAGTGGGTGTAGATGGGCGTGGCCAGGCCGTGGTGGGGGAGGTAACCTACCGCCTGATGGGGGAGGTGAAGTGGGTGTAGATGGGCGTGGCCAGGCCGTGGTGGGGGAGGTAACCTACCGCCTGATGGGGGAGGTGAAGTGGGTTTAAATGGGCGTGGCCAGGCCGTAGTGGGGGAGGTAACCTACCGCCTGATGGGGGAGGTGAAGTGGGTGTAGATGGGCGTGGCCAGGCCGTGGTGGGGCAGGTAACCTACCGCCTGATGGGGGAGGTGAAGTGGGTGTAGATGGGCGTGGCCAGGCCGTAGTGGGGGAGGTAACCTACCGCCTGATGGGGGAGGTGAAGTGGGTGTAGATGGACGTGGCCAGGCCGTGGTGGGGGAGGTAACCTACCGCCTGATGTGGGAGGTGAAGTGGGTGTAGATGGACGTGGCCAGGCCGTAGTGGGGGAGGTAACCTACCGCCTGATTGGGGAGGTGAAGTGGGTGTAGATGGGCGTGGCCAGGCCGTGGTGGGGGAGGTAACCTACCGCCTGATGGGGGAGGTGAAGTGGGTGTAGATGGGCGTGGCCAGGCCGTGGTGGGGGAGGTAACCTACCGCCTGATGGGGGAGGTGAAGTGGGTGTAGATGGGCGTGGCCAGGCCGTGGTGGGGGAGGTAACCTACCGCCTGATGGGGGAGGTGAAGTGGGTGTAGATGGGCGTGGCCAGGCCGTGGTGGGGGAGGTAACCTACCGCCTGATGGGGGAGGTGAAGTGGGTGTAGATGGGCGTGGCCAGGCCGTGGTGGGGGAGGTAACCTACCGCCTGATGGGGGAGGTGAAGTGGGTGTAGATGGGCGTGGCCAGGCCGTGGTGGGGGAGGTAACCTATCGCTTGATGTGGGAGGTGAAGTGGGTGTAGATGGGCGTGGCCAGGCCGTGGTGGGGAAGGTAACCTACCGCCTGATGGGGGAGGTGAAGTGGGTGTAGATGGGCGTGGCCAGGCCGTGGTGGGGGAGGTAACCTACCGCCTGATGGGTGAAGTGGGTGTAGATGGGCGTGGCCAGGCTGTGGTGGGGAAGGTAATCTACCGCCTGATGGGGGAGGTGAAGTGGGTGTAGATGGACGTGGCCAGGCCGTGGTGGGGGAGGTAACCTACCGCCTGATAGGGGAAGTGAAGTGGGTTTAAATGGGCGTGGCCAGGCCGTAGTGGGGGAGGTAACCTACCGCGTAATGGGGGAGGTGAAGTGGGTGTAGATGGGCGTGGCCAGGCTGTGGTGGGGGAGGTAACCTACCGCGTAATGGGAGAGGTGAAGTGGGTGTAGATGGGCGTGGCCAGGCCGTGGTGGGGAAGGTAATCTACCGCCTGATGGGGGAGGTGAAGTGGGTGTAGATGGACGTGGCCAGGCCGTGGTGGGGGAGGTAACCTACCGCCTGATGGGGGAGGTGAAGTGGGTGTAGATGGGCGTGGCCAGGCTGTGGTGGGGGAGGTAACCTACCGCCTGATGGGGGAGGTGAAGTGGGTGTAGATGGGCGTGGCCAGGCCGTGGTGGGGGAGGTAACCTACCGCCTGATGAGGGAAGTGAAGTGGGTGTAGATGGACGTGGCCAGGCCGTGGTGGAGGAGGTAACCTACCGCCTGATGGGGGAGGTGAAGTGGGTTTAAATGGGCGTGGCCAGGCCGTAGTGGGGGAGGTAACCTACCGCCTGATGGGGGAGGTGAAGTGGGTGTAGATGGGCGTGGCCAGGCCGTGGTGGGGCAGGTAACCTACCGCCTGATGGGGGAGGTGAAGTGGGTGTAGATGGGCGTGGCCAGGCCGTAGTGGGGGAGGTAACCTACCGCCTGATGGGGGAGGTGAAGTGGGTGTAGATGGGCGTGGCCAGGCCGTAGTGGAGGAGGTAACCTACCGCCTGATGGGGGAGGTGAAGTGGGTGTAGATGGGCGTGGCCAGGCCGTGGTGGGGGAGGTAACCTACCGCCTGATGTAGGAGGTGAAGTGGGTGTAGATGGGCGTGGCCAGGCCGTGGTGGGGGAGGTAACCTACCGCCTGATGGGGGAGGTGAAGTGGGTGTAGATGGGCGTGGCCAGGCCGTGGTGGGGGAGGTAACCTACCGCCTGATGGGGGAGGTGAAGTGGGTGTAGATGGGCGTGGCCAGGCCGTAGTGGGGGAGGTAACCTACCGCCTGATGGGTGAAGTGGGTGTAGATGGGCGTGGCCAGGCCGTGGTGGGGGAGGTAACCTACCGCCTGATGGGGGAGGTAAAGTGGGTGTAGATGGGCGTGGCCAGGCCGTGGTGGGGGAGGTAACCTACCGCCTGATGGGGGAGGTGAAGTGGGTGTAGATGGGCGTGGCCAGGCCGTGGTGGGGGAGGTAACCTACCGCCTGATGGGGGAGGTGAAGTGGGTGTAGATGGGCGTGGCCAGGCCGTAGTGGGGGAGGTAACCTACCGCCTGATGGGTGAAGTGGGTGTAGATGGACGTGGCCAGGCCGTGGTGGGGGAGGTAACCTACCGCCTGATGGGTGAAGTGGGTGTAGATGGGCGTGGCCAGGCCGTGGTGGGGGAGGTAACCTACCGCCTGATGGGGGAGGTGAAGTGGGTGTAGATGGGCGTGGCCAGGCCGTAGTGGGGGAGGTAACCTACCGCCTGATGGGGGAGGTGAAGTGGGTGTAGATGGGCGTGGCCAGGCCGTGGTGGGGGAGGTAACCTACCGCCTGATGGGGGAGGTGAAGTGGGTGTAGATGGGCGTGGCCAGGCCGTGGTGGGGCAGGTAACCTACCGCCTGATGGGGGAGGTGAAGTGGGTATAGATAGGCGTGGCCAGGCCGTGGTGGGGGAGGTAACCTACCGCCTGATGGGGGAGGTGAAGTGGGTGTAGATGGGCGTGGCCAGGCCGTGGTGGGGGAGGTAACCTACCGCCTGATGGGGGAGGTGAAGTGGGTGGAAATGGGCGTGACCAGGCCGTGGTGGGGGAGGTAACCTACCGCCTGATGGGGGAGGTGAAGTGGGTGTAGATGGGCGTGGCCAGGCCGTAGTGGGGGAAGTCCGCCTCGGCCACCATGCCGCTACAGAAGTAGACGGCCTGCATCATGCAGCGAGTGGTCAGGATCCGCAGCATTGTGTTGAAAAAGGGGTTCTCGGGAACGACGGCCTTATCCAGGGACTCGGCCAGCGCCTTTCCCGTACCAACCTTAATGGTGAACCCCTGGGGTGGGAAGAAAGCCAGACAAACCTTTCAAACAAAATCTTCAAAAATACAAACATTAATTACAAAAATAGATATCTCTATAGATATAGATACATAGATATATATTCCATAGTTAATTTACACACTTTCATTGTTTTTCACATTCCTTCAATGTAATTCTAATGCGGAAGCCCCCCTAGCACAGTTAGTAAGTAGGCTAAGTTGCAGATCAACAGGTCGTGGGTGCGAAAACTTCCACTTGCATCCGGAGCAAGTTTCATTTCAACACATTCCATTGTCCCCGGAAGTGTCTTGGTCTAATTTAGCCTTCACGTGCCTCAAAGCTGCCTAAAGCATCAACATTTACTTTAATTTCAATTCCAATGACAAAGACTGACAAATCACTGGCCATGGAAATAAATTCAATTGTGGCTGTTGAGGGAGTGTCGAGGTGTTGCCATGGTGACAAGGGTGGCGTTACCTTGGCGGCGGCCACGTTGATGAGGGGGTCGAAGTTGGTGGCGGGCGGAGCGGGGTGGCGGCGGAGGAGGGCGCAGTCTGGGAACTCGCCCAGGATCTTCTCAGCCACCGAGATGTTGGCCAGCAACATGAACTCCTCCACCATCGAGTTGGTCTCTCTGGAACGGGGATCACAGAACACAGTAAGACCACACACCTTGGACCCACTACTGGCACCGGGATCCGGACTCCAGGAACCAGGGTTTAGGATAAAGACAACATGAAACAGGGTCCAGGAAACCGGATCCAGGAAACAGGAACCAGGAAACAGGAAACATGATCCATAAAACAGGATCCAGCAACCAGGCTCCAGAAAAACAGGATCCAACTAAACTAGGTCCCGGAAACCGGAACTAGGCTCCCGCCAAAATGATCCTGGTTTCGGAAGCAACACCGGCCATCGCACTGAGTATGGCCGTTGCTTCCATGCCATTGCGAACCGCTTTTCGTATAGCTCACGTATTACTCGGCCCAGTGACTTACAGCAGTTCCTTGGTTTTGACATCAATGGGGTCGTGTGTCTCGCTGTCGATGTGGAAGCGGACCTCCTGGGACGCCAAGGTCAAGGCACTGCAAGATGACGCAGCGGACATCAACGCGCGTAAATTCCCAAGGACGCAAGTTATATATTAGCTATAAAAGCGATGAACTAAATTATTCCCAATTAATTAGTCACTGCAGTTGTTTGAACTCATGTAATTACTCTGCATTTATACGATGGGCCTGGTGCCTGAAGTTTTCAACTAACTCTTTATTTACCTAATTTAACAATTCCACGCAGTGTGGAGAGGGAGTATGTCATTACCATGGCAACGGTTGCCCGTGGAGACCTACCCGTTGTCAGTCCTGCGTTGTTTGAGTATCTTGGCGAGGCTGTTGAGTTTCCGGAGCCCCAAGGACAGCGCGTCGTCGCGAACAGGGTCGTCAATGATCATCTGGGCCTCGGCGTACGTCAAGGCCGCCTGAAAGGTCAAGGTCAAGGTCAACTGCTGATTTTGTTAAAGAAAAATTCTCCGATATGTGAAGCCCAAACGACTAGCTGCGAGGTTAAATCTTCCAATAATGAGAGGACGAGTTACGTTTACGTGAAAGACTGTTTACTGAAAGGCAAGTGGGACATGACGATTTATTGTATAAGGATATAGTATATAGTATAAGTTCATGCCATTAGACTTAGTGATTATACACGGCACCTGGTGACACAATATGACGATATGACATGATGACTAACTGCATAGGCAAATCACAAATAAGAATATCCGCTGTCCGTTTATTGAAACCTAATTAACGCATTCATATCAGTTTAATACATTTACAGATAAGAGACAAAGTATAACCTTAGATTTGATGATGCTCTTGTGGAATTTCACATTCAATATCTTGGCATCACTCGACAGTTCCCAAATGGCAGAAAAGGCAAATCTGAAACGGCGAAGCGGGCTCGAACATTCGAACAGAGAAAATAGAACTCGAAGACAAGCACAAACCGTAGATCACCATTAGCTTATAAATGTAATACTTTGTACAGCCAACACTTTCTTTGTTTTGAAATATACAATTTTCCGGGGACATTTATTATATATTTGGAAGCATGTTGTCCAGTGATATGTAATTTTTAAACAAATGTGTACTGTCATCCTCCAGTTTCACGATACACCGTTGTATAGTGAAAACAGCTTCAACGACCACTTCCTCATTGCAAAGCATCACACAAAGAAAAAATCCTTTAAACAAAAGTAACAAAATGGAGCAAACATTTAAGTTTTCTACAGGACATGTCAGTGTACGTGTACAGTAGATCGGTAGCGACACGCCGCAAATCACGTGACCCCGGCACGAGATCTCAGCCGAGACTTACCTCTCCTCGCCTCCTCTCAGTGAACACAGATTGGAGCTGAGCAGATCGGGAACCATGTCTATTCTCTGTCGAACAAAGGAGATCCCGTCACCACACAGACTTACTTTAATTGAATTTATCTGCACGTATCCCATCTCACATTTAACGTTGGTAACGTAATGTAATGGTAATGTCAACGGTCAACTAAGGGTTAGCGTTGCCAAGGTTGAAGAGATATCATTATTGTATAATACCTGTAGTTGGCCCTACCTTTCCCAGCAAAGGGAAAGGAGAAACGTCCCCCACTTTTCCCTGACCAAATATCAGTTTTCACCGGACCAGATAAACGTTCATCAAAGATATCCCATATCCCCTATTATCGCCCATTTCATCATTCAGAAGTATTATACATTCAGTGTGAATACAGGGAACCAGCAAACTGCCAAATAAGTTACTGACCACTACACAAATATCCTTACGATTCCTTGACCTTGAAGAAGAAATGAACACATTTTTCAAATAAACAAATCTTGTGTTTTTTTCTCAGATGTTTCAAGCAACAGGAGACCCAGCGTCCCCATGGTTACCTTGTCGGTGAGATAGACGGTGGTGCCTCTGTTGGCGGCCTCCCGGTCGATGGCAGTCCCGGGCCGAATAAAGTGAGACACGTCAGCGATGTGGACCCCAACCTGGCGACACGTGACTGGACATTAACACAGGACTGGTTTGGTTTGATTTGGTTTAACGGCACGTTTACCATATACGTGTCTACAAACTCAATTTACCATATACGTGTAAGCAGCTATATTCCGTTCAGAATATAGAAGTTCGGAAGAATTTTGATAGGATAAACATTGTAATAAATTGTTCTCGCGATGGATACGATATAGTCCTGCTGAAAAACCCATTTCACAGTTCGTCTTCAAAGGCTTGTATTCCTGCAGCCAGACATAAAGAGGGTAGATCACAACCAGGGAGAACGGAAAGGGTCAAGGTAGGGGGGAGCTACGTCTCCCATATAGCTACTCTTTGCGAAGGACCTTTATAAACGAACGCGCTGCCCACTAGGCCACGGGGTGACCCTGGTCGGGTCGGGGGGGGGGGGGCACGGGGTGACGCCCGGAATGGTCGGGGGGCCACGGGGGGACTGACCCCCGTTGGCCGTGGCCGTGGCCCCCCTTACAGTGTCTGTATCAGTTGGCCAACCTCGAGGTTCCCGTTGTCGAGCTCCCTGCAGTGGAGCGCGTCATCGATGTCCGTGCACCCCGGGGGGTCCACGCTGCAGATCGTGATGGAACGCAGGTCGCGGCGTCTCTCCTCGTCCTGTCACCATGACAACAAGGAAAAACAATAAATATTAGCGCTGACGCTGTTTAGGTGATTTAGCTATTAAAGATACTGATACAATAATTTAATGAATAATGAATTTCAAATTGTAGAATCGACATGGGCGCATTGTTCGAGCTGTTACTTTGTAATGTACACGATCATTACGATATCTATCGTGGCTTTAGGTGTTCTGTGATGGCCCAGATTAGGCTCGGTAGACAGTCCAGCACTGACTGGGGGTTGGGGGGGGGGGTATTACCTGTTCTGTGATGACCCAGGGTGGGCTGGGCAGACAGTCCAGCACTGACTGGGGGTTGGGGGGTGGGGGGTATTACCTGTTCTGTAATGACCCAGGGTAGGCTGGGCAGACAGTCCAGCACTGACTGGGGGTTGGGGGGTGGGGGGTATTACCTGTTCTGTGATGACCCAGGGTAGGCTGGGCAGACAGTCCAGCACTGCCTGGTGGTTGGGGAGGGTACATTACCTGTTCTGTGATGACCCAGGGTAGGCTGGGCAGACAGTCCAGCACTGACTGGGGGTTGGGGGGGGGAGGTACATTACCGGTTCTGTGATGACCCAGGGTAGGCTGGGCAGACAGTCCAGCACTGACTGGGGGTTGGTGGGGGGGGGGTATATTACCTGTTCTGTGATGGCCCAGGGTAGACTGGGCAGACAGTCCAGCACTGACTGGGGGTTGGGGGGGGGGTATATTACCGGTTCTGTGATGACCCAGGGTAGGCTGGGCAGACAGTCCAGCACTGACTGGGGGTTGGGGGGGGGGGGGTATATTACCTGTTCTGTGATGACCCAGGGTAGGCTGGGCAGACAGTCCAGCACTGACTGGGGGTTGGGGGGGGGGGGTATATTACCTGTTCTGTGATGACCCAGGGTAGGCTGGGCAGACAGTCCAGCACTGACTGGGGGTTGGGGGGGGGGGTGTATATTACCTGTTCTGTGATGACCCAGGGTAGGCTGGGCAGACAGTCCAGCACTGACTGGGGGTTGGGGGGGGGGGGTACATTACCTGATCCGTGATGACCCAGGGTAGGCTGGGCAGACAGTCCAGCACTGACTGGGGGTTGGGGGGGGAGGTATATTACCTGTTCTGTGATGACCCAGGGTAAGCTGGGCAGACAATCCAGCACTGCCTGCGGGAAGGCGGCGTGGGGCACGTCGTGTTCCAGCAGCAGAACCTCGTTCTCGGTGTCCTTGTCGCCCACCTCACCGAGGCGACGGACGAAGTGACCCTGGAAAACACCACATACACGTGTTTTTAGCATTATTATGCCGTCCTAAAAGTCTGTACATTTTATGAGAGAGAACAGAAAGGAGTGCAGTATCTAGGTGCAGGTGCGGGAGGCGGGGGTACAGTAGGTAGGGGGTGGGGGTACTGGACCCGTGGAAGCGGGGGTCAGGGTTCAATACTTGGGGGTAGGTGTATCGTAGGGTGGGGGGCACTGTACCTGTGGGTAGATGTGTAAGGATGGGGGGCACTGTACCTCGGGTAGCTGTGTGAGGGTGGGGGGCACTGTATCTGGGGGTAGATGTGTAAGGATGGGGGGCACTGTACCTCGGGTAGCTGTGTGAGGGTGGGGGGCACTGTATCTGGGGGTAGATGTGTAAGGATGGGGGGCACTGTACCTCGGGTAGCTGTGTGAGGGTGGGGGGCACTGTATCTGGGGGTAGATGTGTGAGGGTGGGGGCCACAGTGCCTGTCGTTAGGTGTGTGCGGGTCAGGGGCATTGTACCTGTGGGTAGCGTGAGTTCTTGGGCCAGGAGTCTATGACGACCACTATCCGTTGCCCTGCCAACATGGCCGCCTGACGAGTTTCGATCCGAATCTTGGGAATCCGCTTCTCCGCCGGAACAAACAGATGTCTGTTACCCTGGCAACGGAAAAACAACCGTGCTGATGAGCAGGAGCTGCCGAGACCACGGAAAATAAATGCAAAATTCTAATCAACAGTCTAGACCGGAAGATACTTTTCTCATATACTAAATCTTATAGAATCCAGCAATATTAAACACACAAACACTGACCCCCTTCCCCAGTGAGTCCTGTAGGATGCCGCAGTACTAAACACACTAACAATGACCCCCTTCACCAGTGAGTTCTGTAGGATGCCGCAATACTAAACATAACACTGACCCATTTCACCAGTGAGTCCTGTAGGATGCCCCAGCACTAAACACACTGACACTGACCCCTTTCACCAGTGAGTCCTGTAGGATGCCGCAGTACTAAACACACTAACACTGACCCCCTTCACCAGTGAGTCCTGTAGGATGCCCCAGCACTAAACACAATGACACTGACCCCTTTCACCAGTGAGTCCTGTAGGATGCCGCAGTACTAAACACACTAACACTGACCCCCTTCACCAGTGAGTCCTGTAGGATGCCCCAGCACTAAACACACTAACACTGACCCCTTTCACCAGTGAGTCCTGTAGGATGCCCCAGCACTAAACACACTAACACTGACCCCCTTCACCAGTGAGTCCTGTAGGATGCCGCAGTACTAAACACACTAACACTGACCCCCTTCACCAGTGAGTCCTGTAGGATGCCGCAGTACTAAACACACTGACACTGACCCCTTTCACCAGTGAGTCCTGTAGGATGCCCCAGCACTAAACACACTAACACTGACCCCCTTCACCAGTGAGTCCTGTAGGATGCCGCAGTACTAAACACACTAACACTGACCCCCTTCACCAGTGAGTCCTGTAGGATGCCCCAGCACTAAACACACTGACACTGACCCCTTTCACCAGTGAGTCCTGTAGGATGCCGCAGTACTAAACCCACTAACACTGACCCCCTTCACCAGTGAGTCCTGTAGGATGCCCCAGCACTAAACACAATGACACTGACCCCTTTCACCAGTGAGTCCTGTAGGATGCCGCAGTACTAAACACACTAACACTGACCCCCTTCACCAGTGAGTCCTGTAGGATGCCGCAGTACTAAACACACTGACACTGACCCCTTTCACCAGTGAGTCCTGTAGGATGCCCCAGCACTAAACACACTAACACTGACCCCTTTCACCAGTGAGTCCTGTAGGATGCCGCAGTACTAAACACACTAACACTGACCCCCTTCACCAGTGAGTCCTGTAGGATGCCGCAGTACTAAACACACTGACACTGACCCCCTTCACCATTGAGTCCTGTAGGATGCCGCAGTACTAAACACACTGACACTGACCCCTTTCACCAGTGAGTCCTGTAGGATGCCGCAGTACTAAACACACTAACACTGACCCCCTTCACCAGTGAGTCCTGTAGGATGCCCCAGCACTAAACACAATGACACTGACCCCTTTCACCAGTGAGTCCTGTAGGATGCCGCAGTACTAAACACACTAACACTGACCCCCTTCACCAGTGAGTCCTGTAGGATGCCGCAGTACTAAACACACTGACACTGACCCCTTTCACCAGTGAGTCCTGTAGGATGCCCCAGCACTAAACACAATGACACTGACCCCTTTCACCAGTGAGTCCTGTAGGATGCCGCAGTACTGGCGCCAGTTTCGCTTGATCATGCCGACCACGCGACCTGTTGGCAATTTCTGCTTGGTTTGCGATTCTGCCTTTACTTTCTTGTCCTCCTGCCAAGTAAATACATCCAATAAATTCACATTTCGGTATAATATCAAATGGATAATTTCAATTTCTAACACACTTTTCATGGAATCTATCAATAAATTCTAATTCAGAACTGCGGAAAAACGCAACCTTCAGCGGCCAAAAAAATGGCATTATTAACATTGTTTTCAAAGTTACTGGACATATTTATATGATGTCGTTAGTGTGACTTATTTAAGAAAGAAATGTAGCAGTTATTATAGATCTACCTTCAGCTAAAAAGCAAACAACCGCAAATATCTCCGAATATTAATAATTTAATGCACAAAAAAAACTGTTTGCCACAAAAAACGCATTAGTCTTGCAAAATATATTGCACAATATATGTAGAAAACAAAGACCCCTCACGTCTTTATATTCATCCTCGTCCGCCTTCTCCTGGTCGTCGTCAAGGACCCATGACGACGGCGCCGACCAATTAGACTTCGGCAGCATCTCTATGGCAACCACATCCTCGTTGACGGCTCGATTGAGCCCTGCGTGGCCCTGGAGGAAGACCTGGAGGCAGACATAGGACGTAATTAGGTCAAAGGTCATCACAGCCTCTCATAATGAACTCATAAAACATCTCCCTCTGGTCTGACATGAAATGACATGGTGTTTTAGGCCGCTTTCGTGCACACAAGGGTTACACTAGGCCACGGAGCCTCTCGGGATGATAAATGATGCAAAGGTGAAACATGCCCCAGGTTAGGCGCCCGGGCCGGAATCCGGGACCTAGTGATCTGCGCTCTAGTGGGCTAACCACTACACCAGGGAGGCCCCCAGGACCTATTGATCTGCGGTCTAATGGGCTAACCACTACACCAGGGAGGCCCCCAGGATATAGTGATCTGCGGTCTAGTGGGCTAACCACTACACCAGGGAGGCCCCCAAGACCTATTAATCTGCGGTCTAATGGGTTTACCACTACAACAGGGAGGCGCCCGGGACCTATTGATCTGCGGCCCCCGCCTTTGGTCAGCAAGCATTGCCAAAACGATTGGTCGGTCACTACCACTGACCGCTCCACACATTGCATTTGTTGATTAATTTACATTTATGACATTAGTGAATGTCATAAAAATAGCAAAAATTAGGTGCCAATACAAAGGTAAAGAATCACCACACCACCGTCATTTCAAGGGGCGACTTTCTTCCAAGAAATATTGGAGTAACCCTACTTTATCTACATTATCCAGTACCAGTGAGCCTCTCAAAATGGACTTACATACTGTAATAACTGAAGCCTCGGCAAAAATGTTAAATTGATACGGTACGAATAGTTTCATATTGGTTGATATGATATTGAGTTCTAGATCAGCAGCCCCCATCCCTAGATAAGCCGGTACAGACGACCGCGCTACCTGACTGTCCTGGTCGTGGACGTTAACGAAGGCTTCCAGAAAGTTCTCCCGGCTGGCTTGGAAGGATCCCTGCAGGTACTTGCCGGACTTCACCCCTCTCTGGATCTCCGACAGCGGCAGGTGCTCCGGAAAGATCGTCCCCGCCTTGTCCACCTCCTGTCAGACCCAAGCGAATGCTTGTATTATAATATATATGACAATAACATATGAAAGTATTAGAAGACAGGATACCAGCACAGGTCATAAATATGCCTTGTGTAACTTACGTATATTTGTTACGATTGTCTCGAGTATTTCTCTTGTCTGGTCACTTTCCTCTGTTTCTCATGAGGAAATCTAAAATTGTGTTCGCCGTTATTGCAATAATATTATTACTACTTGGAGAGAAATTTAAGTAGTAAACAATTCTCTCTAAATTAGTTGGAATTTGCATCTGTAATTCCTCTTAAATTTTATAACATGCGCAGCGACCCGTGACCCATGGCCCACCATGGGGGCTGTCCCATGGCCCAACCATGGGGGCTGCCCCATGGCCCACCATAGGGGCTGCCCCATGACCCACCATGGGAGCTGCCCCACGGCCTACCATGGGGGCTGTCCCATGGCCCACCATGGGGGCTGCCCCATGGCCTACCATGGGAGCTGCCCCACGGCCCACCATGGGGGCTGCTTCATGGCCCACCATGGGGGCTGCCCCATGGCCCACCATGGGAGTTGCCCCACGGCCCCCCATGGGGGCTGCCCCATGGCCTACCATGGGAGCTGCACCACGGCCCCCCATGGGGCTGCCCCATGGCCTACCATGGGGGCTGCCCCACGGCCCCCCCTGGGGGCTGCCCCATGGCCCACCATGGGGGCTGCCCCACGGCCCCCCATGGGGGCTGCCCCATGGCCCCCCATGGGGGCTGCCCCATGGCCCACCATGGGGGCTGCCCCATGGCCCACCATGGGGGCTGCCCCATGGCCCACCATGGGAACTGCCCCACGGCCTACCATGGGGGCTGTCCCATGGCCCACCATGGGGGCTGCCCCATGGCCCACCATGGGAGTTGCCCCACGGCCCCCCATGGGGGCTGCCCCATGGCCTACCATGGGAGCTGCACCACGGCCCCCCATGGGGCTGCCCCATGGCCTACCATGGGGGCTGCCCCACGGCCCCCCATGGGGGCTGCCCCACGGCCCCCCATGGGGGCTGCCCCATGGCCCACCATGGGGGCTGCCCCATGACCCACCATGGGAACTGCCCCACGGCCTACCATGGGGGCTGTCCCATGGCCCACCATGGGGGCTGCCCCATGGCCTACCATGGGAGCTGCCCCTCGGCCCCCCATGGGGGCTGCCCCATGGCCTACCATGGGGGCTGTCCCATGGCCCACCATGGGGGCTGCCCCATGGCCCACCATGGGGGCTGCCCCATGGCCTACCATGGGAGCTGCCCCACGGCCCCCCATGAGGGCTGCCCCATGGCCCACCATAGGGGCTGCCCCATGGGGGCTGCCCCATGGCCCACCATGGGGGCTGCCCCATGGCCCACCATAGGAGTTGCCCCACGGCCCCCCATGGGGGCTGCCCCATGGCCTACCATGGGAGCTGCCCCACGGCTCCCCAGGGGGCTGCCCCATGGCCCACCATGGGGGCTGCCCCATGGCCCACCATGGGGGCTGCCCCATGGCCCACCATGGGGGCTGCCCCATGGCCCACCTTGCAGCTGATCCAACTTTGATCATTACATATTATTTTGTTACATGCTACAAAACAAATCCACGCCATCCCCAAGCATCATTGTTTGGCACCATCCAGATGCAACCTTTATTTTTGCAAAATCCACAAGCAGTCTTTGCTTTCGGTTACCAATATCTATTAGATTGATAAATATGGGGATAAAGAAGTGCTACATACCACATGGTCACTTGGTGTGGACAACTTATCCAGCAGTTCATCACAACCTGTCAGGCGTTTCACATACTTGTGAACTGCAATAGGAAAATGACATCAAGCCTAAACTAAAACATCATGGCCAGAACATACATAGGAGAGTCTTTAGACATAATTTAGAGATTGCTAAGACCAACATTAGGTGGTGATATCTTGGCTTGATACAAAAAATTGTTCTTGCATGTTAGAAAGGTTTCTTCACCCACTATAGAAAAGTTATGTTTAACCAATGACATGAACATCAATCATAAACTGCAACTTTCAACGGACGCACTTTATATTGGTAATAGGATATCACATGTAAAACAATTCCTGCGCTAGTACCTGTACAGCTCAAGATTCCTTCATTCTTAGCCTTTGCACAGTTGTCTCTGTCATTGGTAAGTAAGACGATCTTGACCTTGGAGCCTGACAACTCTAAGTGTTTCTGGTACCACTTGGCAGCTGTTCGGATAGCGCGGTCATTGCGGTCATTAGAACTCTCCCCTGGCAATCTCTCCACATAGGTGTCTCTGAATGCAAACAAGACTCATCATAAAGGTAGCCAGTATATTACAGCGACAAAGTATAAGTCTAGATACAAGTTAAGTGATAACATAAAAAGCGATCTTGTGTCCTTGTGGTTTAAACTAATACTTTTCAAAATAAATAAGGAGATAAATGAGCAAAATGCTGCAAGGCCCCTGAGTTATAATGTTTGTCACTATTGATATGCCTTCCTATTGCAAGTTAGTGGTCACTATTGGCATACCCTATTATGAAAGCCAAAAATTAGACATTTATAGTAAATATTTCTGGCATAACTCTTCACATACTTGTGAAATTCATTAACAAAGGTGTAGAATCGCTTTTCTTTTTCTGAAATTAGCTCCTTGACTCTTTTATATACTGGAGAACTTCTACGCCGAGCCTGTAAATATAAAAAGTAAATATCGAAAACAGATTAATAAAATATTAATTATTATTAAAATATGATTAAATTAGATACTCAACAAACTATCAATACAACTATAAAAGCTGCACCAGTATATTATATTTTGCATAAATAATCTTTCAAGTACCAGTAAATGCTTTTAAATGGAAAAGACGTATATGTATAGCTGGTAAATTTGTAAATTCATACCTTCAGGGAAACAAAACTGGGCATTTTTATGCTCTTCTGCCATAGTTATGGTACAGCTGACACATTTGTTAGATGATTGCTGTTAGCTGTACTTGATTAGGATATTACACATGTTACAGATGGGACTATGTAATCTATTGTCTATAATACTAGATACCTACTTACCTCACTGAGAACTACTTGTAATATCACAACATTGGTAATGTTCTTATCCTCAAGGACATCAATCTGGAATGAAATACAGAAAGAACGACTATAATAATTCATCATCCTTATTCACTGTTAATACCAATTGATGCAACCACCCTTTCACATTTTGAGATGGGTCTTAAATTTTTTAGTAACTGATGCAGCACTATTATACTACTGGGTAATAAGCCTTTTAAATAAAAATGATGTACTTACAGGATCCTAATGTATAAAAACACATATAAATTATATGTAATATATAACAGGATATGTTGTTAGGCCTTTCTTTTTGCCAAACTGGTGTATCTTTTACAGAAAATGTAAGAATGTGTTATGTATCCAAAAGATTTGTTAAATCATAATGTAACTGCCTGTTTTGAAGCTGCGAGAGCTAAGAGGTTATTGCTAATTGGCTGAAGCGCAGTAAACCAGTAATGAAACGATAATTGCATCTGAGCTCAGTAGGCTACAGCATCTATGAAACGAGAACGTTGCAGCAATACAGACAATTGCAGTCAAATAGAAATATGAAAATACATCAAGGCCTCAACCTCCCCACCCCCACAAAAAAAATTCATATATCATAATTGCACCCAGACCAATTTACATTTGACGTATCACAGCCAAAAATATCATGCAAATATCTATACTCATAGCAATTACCAGATTAAGCCAGTTTCAGTTACACCAATTCACAACTTATCCCCACAGCATCTCATCATCAACTTAAGCCTCCAGGCGGCGCCACCAGGGCGGAACAGGCCTACAGTGATTTCTGACAGGCAGGCCTGTTCAAAGCCTGCAGGTTCATAGAGGCACTGCCCTGGAGGCATTAGTTGATGATGATACACTTTAGCTGATCGAGTGTCAAGTGAAATTGTTTGATCATCAGTGAAATTGTTGATTTATGCAGTCATCTTGCCTGAATGATGACAAATCTTATCTCCCAACACTTCCATTTATATCAAGGAAGAAATCTACTATTTCAAAATATGGGTGACAAGTAAGTGTTTTAGTCAAGATGGGAAAATAAATTTCTTGAACAGCAAACAAGTGTGATGAATTGTCGTTCCATTGCCAAAAGTCTTATGACAGTTACGTCTTTGTTTCAGGCTAACATATACCTAGCCCTGGTACATGCCTCTCTGACCACCCCCATAAACGGAGCAAGGGTGAGAGCTATGCCGTTCACCAGGCCTAAAATTAGAAATCGCTGACTGTTGGCTCAAGTTGAAGGTCCTAACAGAATAAAGATGCAGTGCCTAACCGTCAATGTGCTCCACTATGTTCCTGAAGCTTTTTTGACTTTTGTCAGAAATTTCTTTGGTCAGTAGTGTCTTTACTTGTAATCTGGATGATTTTTGTCACCTCTCGCTTTGTTTTCAATGCTCCGCCATTCGCCAGATGTCAATAAATGCTGTTTGGCAGTGAGTGCTCACGCTAAGTTTATTTACTTCCACCCCCCTCCTTATAATTTATCACCATAACATTGGACGCATTTCTTTGGGGCAGGTTCAGATTCCTGCAAATACATGACTAAGAACTTACAGAAGGGCCGATAGAGATATGCCTATTCCAATAAAAAATGCATATATGCCATTCATATCCGCAAGTAGGGGTACTGTAATTAACCTACTTTTATCACTTTTCAATCAGCCGCCATCTTTTCCTGAATGTCTTGTACACATCGGCATAATGAACAGATGTGTGCGCACCCATGCCTTGGTGAAAGAACTGTATGGGCGGTGAACTGATGCATGATGTGTGTATTCGTTCCACCGCATACACCTGGGTTACCTAGTTCCATAGATGTAACGCAGTCCGCTCTGATATGGGTCCAGTTGCGGAACTACGTTACATCTCCTAGCAATCTCCTTCCATTAGCAGAATCGCGCCCGAAATCTGGTCGGCCTTTACAGGGTCATAAAACTACTTTTTCACCTCGATATTTAGCAATGAACTACATATTTACATAAAGTAACCTATTCTTTGTTGATTTATTACCAATTTGAGATATGATGTTGCTTGATGCTTGTGTTTTGATAACTTTTCCCTCTGCTGTGTGATTTCTGAGCTTTTTTGGCTGCCACGGGTGCCATGTTTTGATTGGGGTTCACGCGCACCGAAAGAAATAATCGTTGGGCGCGCGCACATTTTTGGTTGGGAAATGTAAAGTACGGATGTTACATCACATCAAACAGCATGTCATGGTAGTTTAACAGTCGTTTGTTTCAAATGGTCTGACTTTACCAGATCAGTGACATCGTTGCATTAAAATCTTTGAAAGCACAACTTAAGTGGAAGTTCTTTCAGTGTTCCATTGATGTTTAATTTGCATTCAAGACCATCTCACCGAGCAAATGACAGCGGGAGGGGTGTGGATCTCAGAATATTTTAAAGTTGCATGTGGAGTTGTTTCGCTGTTTTTGAATGCCAAATTTGCATATAAGAACACAACCTAAGGCCTTAAGGTTCATAACAGACAATAAACACCTACCATATCGCTCACCAATTATCTGCCAATGAGCAAAACATTTCAAATTCATGAATTGTCCGCCACAAAAATGAAAACTTGTGCTGATTTGAAACGTAATAAACGTGTGTACACAAGTCGTTTACCGGTGCCACTGACAGGGGCGCCCAAGCGCTAAATTATGAGACAATAGAAGCGTTCAGAGCGCCACTTTTACTTTTGCGGTGACCGTTGACACTGCTTGTGGTCAAAGGTAACATTTCCTATTTATGTTTATTTTGGTACAGCCGTTGCAACGGTCAGCTCCACATGTAACTTTAAACCGTCAGTAACCCGGCGGCTGGGGGCTCGTATACAAAGTTGGTGGGAGGGTTCTGTGGGGTGCCAGAGAGAGTGGATATCCCTATAGAGCAGATATTTAAAAACTTCTGACCAGGGTGGGATTGGGGAGGGGGGGGGGGGGGGCGCTCTGAAAATTTGCGTTCATAGACGGGTTGCCGAGAAAAATTAAAACGCCCCAACCGAGCGGATGGGGAGGGGAGGGGGGGGGGGCTTTACCGTACCCCCACCTCCAAACCGAGAACATCTGGGAATTTTGGTTACATTTGGGCAGGTACCCCATCAACCCTCTCCATACTATTCATCACCCCGGGGGACCCCGCGGCACGAAGCCAGCGAGGAGTCACTTTCAGTTACAGCGAGTACACAATTTGTACGTTAGTGCGTACCGCTTCTCAGCAGGAAGTGCAACTGCAAACATGGTGGAGCTTGATTCTTTTTCGGTTGTTACTGGTGCAAAATTGTTGTTTCTCTCGCTCCAGAACGTCTGACAACAATTCTACGGCGCAAACTTAGACGCTAATACCTTTTCTTGCAAGTTATATTTGGTAAGAGAGCGCTGTACAATGTATAGATTCACTTAAGCGATGCAAAACGTCCCGGGTATTGTCGTCGCTTCGCTCTGCTAATGAGCGGGGTGCGCTTGGAAGCAAGACGCTGTGGCTACCGCCAGACGCTGTTGGCGGTAGCCACAGCGGCTTGCTTCCAGGACTACTGCCTAAAGTCAAAGTCATAAATGCCGTAGACTCACCTTTCGGCCCATATTTTCCGCGAATTTGGCGCGATCGCTCTAAAAATCACTGACCTGACAAAGCAACCCTGTGCAATTTTAATGATACCAAACTTACGTGTGTACTGTGAGCTTATCCTTTTTTAAGACACAAACAATATTTCTCCATGCTGACACTCCATTGGCAGCAGACACTTTGTGACAAATAGACTAAATCACAGACAATGAAAGGCTGTTGCCATGGCACGCGTGACTGGTGCAAATATAGCTCAGAGCAGGTTCGGCGCCATGGCAACTACGTCATTTTATGACGTGTGCTTTAGTATGTTTACGAAACTGCGTTTCGTGCCAATGGAGTATCAGCACAGAGAAATATTATTTGTGTCTTAAAAAAGGATAACCTCGCAGTACGCACGTAAGTTTGGTATCATTAAAATTGCACAGGGTTGCTTTGTCAGGTCAGCGATTTTTAGAGCGATCGCGCCAAATTCTCGGAAAATATGGGCCGAAACGTGAGTCTACGGCATTTATGACTTTGTCTTTGACTTTAGTACTGGGTTACCATTGGCATTGCAAAGAAATGCGCCCAATGGCTTGGCCCTTTTGCTCATTGGGGCGAGTAATTTCCCAGCCTCTGATCTCAAAGCATCAAGCCCATATTTACCACATGCCCAAACCTTACCTGATGTAGCAAGACATTGGTGTCTGGAATAATATAATGCGGTGACTTGCACAGTTGGCTGCTTGACGGTGGTGCTTTTTCCAGAACAGGCGAAGTCTGGCAGAGCTCGCACGACTCACTTCCACAGCCAATGTCATCGCGTAGATAATGCTCACGGACAACCTTCACCACTTTACCCCGTTTAGTCTTCTTAATAAAGACTTTTGAACGCTGCATCGTGCAAGAAATGCTCTTACACTGTCAAAAAAGCTTGACAACTTCCAACCTTCCCCCAAATCAAAATAAGCATGGACAGGAAACGTTAAAATTACCTCACATGTCATTGACAGAAGAGTTCCTCACAGGCATATTTTTCGTGGAAACACTGTACGCTTGCTTTATGATTTGTTATATATGGCGAAAATCTTTTTGCACTTAGTAAAAGTAATTATTAAGTAAAAAGTAATTACCAATGTCACTTGGTAAAACTGCAATGTCAGGTTGTCTGTCCCACTGTTAAAATATATTATGTTCCGTTTTTTTCCGAATGTCGGACAGAACAGGCGAACCTAATCCCCTGTCGCCAAACCCCCAAAGGACAAAAGCTCGGTGGACTGGCCCACGGGGAACTCGGTTCATGGGATGGAAATCCTATGGCCCGTGTATGGCAAGCTCTGAGGCTTAAACCAAAATTTTAAAACATTGCCATATATAATCCCCGGTGCTGACATATCGGCAGACAGTCTGATGATCCAGACGAAAGCGAAATATCTTTCGTTCATTATGCCTATGGCAAACATTTTGAAAATCAATATGGCTTATTTTATCCCTAATCGCCATTGTTTTAGATCTCAGCAGTCTAACGTATTACATCCATCGCCATCACCGCTGCGCGCCAGTTTAACAATTATTATATGAAGTTACGTGTTTGTGCCTGTATGTCTGCTAATATTACTACACTAGAGAAGCGAATTAATCTTGAAACAGAAAATCAATGTAACACAACATTGATACAAAACGATGTTTATTTCAGACATAGTCCATCAATCTATAAATATAAGTTAACCCTGCAACTTATTTAAGGCACCCCGTCTGGTGCCTAACATAATGCAACTTTCACGGTCGTTAGCACGATCACTGCCATCGACGTTAGCACGATCACTGCCATCGACGTTAGCACGAATGGCACACTGGGTGTTGGTTTACATTGGAGAGGTAGACTAAACAGCCCAGGGTGTGTATTAGTCATATATAACTCGTAATTATTCAGAAAGGAGCACAATGTAGCCTCTGCTTCTCTCCGCGAAATATCCAGGCGGCAAATCCACTCTTTTTGTTGAAGTGGAATACCATATAGCTCCCAACCCATAAAAGCTAATGATACGTCTATCATAACGTAACCTTTACTTCTGCCGGAATGCCCTGTACAGCTCAGACCACACTCCGCAACAGTACTCAGGTACACGCCCCCTAGCGATGATACAGGACACTGCGATGTAGCCACAGTTAGAGGAGCTATAAGTGCTATAAAACGTCGCACACAATAAATACACTAATTAAAGACATACAACTACCATATCAACAAACAGAGCCTTTATTAAATTATACGTATTTTTAAACATGTATTTGAGGACTAAGGCTACTAAGCAGCAGTTTGTCATTGTCAGTAAATAGCACATGAGAAGTGGACGGATTTCTTAAGATAATAACGCACATGAAAATAGTCCAATAACAAAAGTATAAAAATATATTAATATTTGTTCTACTTTGAGGAACCAAGCTAACACACATTATCTACTTCAGAGTGAGTTAATTGATACAGCAATGCACCAATGCAGACAGTTCAAGTGGAGAGCGCGTTGCTCTGCCGGTCAAGCTTTTCCCTCAGTGGGCTTCCGTGGTGTCCGGTTCGATTCCCCCGGTGCTGGCGAACTACCGAACGCCAGAGACCTGAAGCCAAACACACATCGTCGTTGAAAAAATAAACACCAGTAAATTTTAATTTTCCGCTTTATCGGTGTGAGTTGGAGGCAAACATTTAAAGTTGCATGTGGAGTTGTTTCGCTGTTTTGGAAAGCCAAATTTGCGTATAAGAACACAAACCTAAGGCCTTAAGATTCATAACAGACATTAAACACCTACCATATTGCTCACCAATTATCTGCCAATGAGCAAAACATTTCAAATTCATGAATTGTCCGCCACAAAAATGAAAACTTGTGCTGATTTGAAACGTCATAAACGTGTGTACACAAGTCGTTTACCGGTGCCACCGACAGGGGGCCCAAGCGCTAAATTATATGAGACAATAGAAGCATCCGGAGCGCAACTTTTTCTTTGGCGGTGACCGTTGACACTGCTTGTGGTCAAAGGTAACATTTCCTGTTTATGTTTATTTTGGTACAGCCGTTGCAACGGTCAGCTCCACATGTAGCTTTAATATTTCAGCAGCTTCCAAAGGCAAGATTTAGCAGTTGTTACCGTGATTTCTGATTTGCGTCACAACATGAGCACGTTATGATTGGCGACCGGGGACTTGCAGTCCTAACTCCACCCCGCCCGGGGGTGGTCTGTACTCACCTCTTACTGCTCCTCTCCCGTTTAACGTGGGGAGTCTGCTTCGTTGGAACTAATGAAAAGTCACTGTCGTCAGCCCTGTAACAGTGAGGCGTTCGATGGCAATTACAAACAGGGTTAACAAGCGATATTTAGGCATAATAAAGAAGACGTATCATTGACAGAGTTTACTTTAATATAGTACATGTGACAAATTAATGATTGAGTGTTGTTTGTGGCAGCCGTACTGCGTAGTATTGACTTTGCGGCTAGGCGGTGTTTACACCATTGGGCAAGAAATGACGAGGAATCAAATTGGAATAGATCGGAAATTACCTGCAATGCAAACATAGGCTCGGACGGAACAATGAAACCGAAGGATTATTCCTGGATATGATCTCAGCGGAGCGGACAGTCATACAGTAAGTCCGACTGACCTGAGGGGTCTGAAGGCCCGTTCCCCGCCCGGTGACGTCACCAGCTGCCAGCCGCTGCTGTCCAGACTCCCTCCGCTCAGGTCGCTCGGCGCCACCTCAGCTCCCGGCATGCACCGCGGCTCCTCCGTGATCGGCACGAACAAACGCTCGTCCAGTTTCAGTGCTGACAACTAGCGAGAGAATGACAAGCAACGGATTAGATTAGGAACATTGGTCAAATGAGTCGTATTTCTTGAACCAAACCATCGAAAAGATGCCTCGTCAATGAAGAGAATATTTCACGAGGGCAGAGAAGAGGACATTAATGATTTATTTACATTTAATTCCCGGAAAATACATAATGCCCAATACAATAGAAAATAACTAATTTGACGATGCCTTAATGCCAATGGTTCAACCCGGCAAGCAGTCCTGACACCCGCGGCCGTAGGTCGTGCCACAGCCGGGATAACTCTCCAATACACGAGATATGGGCAGCCTCCCTACCTCGTCCTCACACCCCCGGCGACAGGCGGCGTTGAGCTCCTCCTTGAGGGTGGCCACGTGCTTGCGATGGTCGTCCAGCTGCTGCTTGAGGCCCACCACCACCAGCCCCTGCTGCCGCAGCGTGTCCACGAAGGCGACCACCAGCCGGCCCGCCGCCGCCAGCTCCCCGCCCGCCCCACGGCCCGGCCCCCCGCCCGGCCCCCGGCCCTGCCCCGTGGGCACGGCCGCCAGAGCCTGGGCCTGGGCCTGAGCTGGGGCCAGTAGCTCGCCCAGCGGCACGTCTCCCGCCCCGCCGCGCACCGCCAGCGCCGCCCGCACCTAGCGAGAGAGAGGAAAAACAGTGAGTGACGTCAGCTAGGGATTCGCTGCTTTGGGAATCCTCTATTGAACTAGGTTAGAGAACAATGAGAGCGGAAATAATGCGTGACGTCATACAGGGATTCGCGGCTTGGGGAATCCTCCAGGGAAACGAGGTTACAGGCCAATGAGAGTGGGAATAATGAGTGAGGTCATACAGGGCATAACCAATGATAGCCAATGAGATGAGAGAAACTGCACCCCCTATACAGACTTCAGGATTCAGAGAAGTCTAGAAGGCCATATGCCACGTCGCACTTAGTATCATTATATACCGGAAGTGTGATCGCAAGTTGTTCGGTATTTCCCTTGGTCCACACATGCACCTCACACAGCGCCCTCACCTTCTCCAAGGTGTCCTCCACGGCGTTGGTGTACGACGCGAGCCTCTCGCGGTCTCTGGAAGACGAAGAACATGGGGTTTAGGTCCTTGTGCTCACGTAAACACATTAAATAATAACTCGGTGTTGTACCACAACAGTTCAACAGACTTGGTTAACAAAAGCAACCTCCTGGATTTACTGCAAGGGTGAAGGATGCAACATAACATAACCTGTCGATGTGCTCTCCATCAGATCTCACCTGGGCGCCGTCCTCAGGGGCTCTCCATCACATCTCACCTGGGCGCCGTCCTCAGGGGCTCTCCATCACATCTCACCTGGGCGCCGTCCTCAGGGGCTCTCCATCACATCTCACCTGGACGCCGTTCTCAGGGCGCTAACTCTCCATCAGATCTCACCTGCACGCCGTCCTCAGAGCGCTAGCTTTCCATCAGATCTCACCTGCACGCCGTCCTCAGAGCGTTCTCGGCGTCAGTCACATTCTCCGCCAGCGTCTTTTTCTCCAGCTCCAAGTGCGCCACCTGGCGGGTGAGGTGCCTGTGGCGCTGCTCCTGTCGCTTCATCTCCATGCGAGCCTCCGACAGACCCTGTCCAACAACGACCAACATGTCAACCCCGCATAACATTGTGTACCTAACCAGACGCTGTCATCTTTACGCACAGGCGCTACCGTCTAAGGGTCGATGGGACAAAGCGAGAGACAGAGCCAGGGGCAGCGTAACTAGGTTTTGACTAGCATACCTACTCATATGCGTCTCCAAAACCTTAAACCGACCAAGAGTTTCCGCTTGACTTTCCGCAGTGAACAGGCACAGCTGCAGCCTCAACCTTTATAATTACTCCCTCCGATCTTACATGTTAACGGCCACAGTGACTATACATGCCAAAACCAATAGAACCGATCGTGAACAAATTGAGAGAGTATTTTCATGGTTTCAGCTATTATATTACCTACGTTATAAGTAGCAGCTCACATATATTAAACTATGTGGGATGTGAATCTTTATGAAGCTGTAACATGTAGACTCCCGAGAGCGCACAGCCTTAGCGACCGCTTCCCACTGGGGTTGACCACAGCGCCACCTAGCGACTGACCTTGACGGCCTGGTCCAGCGTCAGATCCTTCTCGGAGCCCTCGGTCACGTGGACATTGAGCTGGTTGGCCAGTAGCTCCATCTGGCGGCTCTGTTCGTTGAGCAGGGCCTGGGCCTGGGCCTCTCGCCGCAGGGCGTCGCTCATCTCCTCGCAGACACTCTCAAAGCGATCCCGGTCCACCGAGCCACCCACCTGGCGGTAAAACGTCGCAACCAGTGAACAGACAAGACCAGTGGTATGGGGAAAAACGGAGGTCGGAAGGGACGAGGAAGTATGATAACAAACGACTCAGCAACGGCAAGTTTAATGTTACCTGAAATAGTCTACGGAGTTATAGAATTAATATTCAATAAACGCTCAGTGTAAATTTAATAACCAAATCTTAAATACTGGTCTGGTTATCTGGGACCTCCCAACGTCAAAATGACCTAGTTCCCTGTCCCCCAATCTCCCCCCCCCCCCAACCACCGACCCCGTAAGACTGACCTGCCCCCTGAGTGCTGTGACCTCCTGCTGCAGGGAGTTGAGGACCTCTGTGTGCTGGAGCCAGTCGGCCTTCTGCTGCCTGAGGGCGGCCGCCTCCACCCGCAGGTCACGCCGCTCCACCTCCGTCTGGTGTAGCCGCTGGATGAAATCCAGCACCCCGCCCTGTAGCACGGCCAGGGAGTCCTGTAATAACACAGTACAGTGTAACCTCACCCCGCCCTGTAGCACGGCCAGGGAGTCCTGTAATAACACAGTACAGTGTAACCTCACCCCGCCCTGTAGCACGGCCAGGGTGTCCTGTAATAACGCAGTACAGTGTAACCTCACCCCGCCCTGTAGCACGGCCAGGGAGTCCTGTAATAACGCAGTACAGTGTAACCTCACCCCGCCCTGTAGCACGGCCAGGGTGTCCTGTAATAACGCAGTACAGTGCAACCTCACCCCACCCTGTAGCACGGCCAGGGTGCCCTGTAATATCACAGTACAGTGTAACCTCACCCCGCCCTGTAGCACGGCCAGGGTGTCCTGTAAAAACACAGTACAGTGTAACCTCACCCCGCCCTGTAGCACGGCCAGGGTGTCCTGTAATAACACAGTACAGTGTAACCTCACCCGCCCTGTAGCACGGCCAGGGTGTCCTGTAATAACACAGTACAGTGTAACCTCACCCGCCCTGTAGCACGGCTAGCGTGTCCTGTAATAACACAGTACAGTGTAACCTCACCCCGCCCTGTAGCACGGCCAGGGTGTCCTGTAATAACACAGTACAGTGTAACCTTAACCCGCCCTGTAGCACGGCCAGGGTGTCCTGTAATAACACAGTACAGTGTACCCTCACCCCGCCCTGTAGCACGGCCAGGGTGTCCTGTAATAACACAGTACAGCGTAACCTCACCCCGCCCTGTAACACGGCCAGGGTGTCCTGTAATAACACAGTACAGTGTAACCTGTAGCACGGCTAGCAACACAGTACAGTGTACCCTCACCCCGCCCTGTAGCACGGCCAGGGTGTCCTGTAATAACACAGTACAGTGTAACCTGTAGTACGGCTAGCAACACAGTACAGGATACCCTCACCCCGCCCTGTAGCACGGCCACGGTGTCCTGTAATAACACAGTACAGTGTAACCTCACCCCGCCCTGTAGCACGGCCAGGGTGTCCTGTAATAACACAGTACAGTGTAACCTCACTCCGCCCTGTAGCACGGCCAGGGTGTCCTGTAATAACACAGTACAGTGTAACCTCACCCGCCCTGTAGCACGGCTAGCGTGTCCTGTAATAACACAGTACAGTGTAACCTCACCCCGCCCTGTAGCACGGCCAGGGTGTCCTGTAATAACACAGTACAGTGTAACCTTAACCCACCCTGTAGCACGGCCAGGGTGTCCTGTAATAACACAGTACAGTGTACCCTCACCCCGCCCTGTAGCACGGCCAGGGTGTCCTGTAATAACACAGTACAGTGTAACCTCACCCCGCCCTGTAACACGGCCAGGGTGTCCTGTAATAACACAGTACAGTGTAACCTCACCCCGCCCTGTAGCACGGCCAGGGTGTCCTGTAATAACACAGTACAGTGTACCCTCACCCCGCCCTGTAGCACGGCCAGGGTGTCCTGTAATAACACAGTACAGTGTTGTACCCTCACCCCGCCCTGTAGCACGGCCAGGGTGTCCTGTAATAACACAGTACAGTGTAACCTGTAGCACGGCTAGCAACACAGTACAGTGTAGCCTCACCCCGCCCTGTAGCACGGCCAGGGTGTCCTATAATAACACAGTACAGTGTAACCTCACCCCGCCCTGTAGCACGGCCAGGGTGTCCTGGAATAACACAGTACAGTGTAACCTCACCTCGCCCTGTAGCACGGCCAGGGTGTCCTGTAATAACACAGTACAGTGTACCCTCACCCCGCCCTGTAGCACGGCCAGGGTGCCCTGTAATAACACAGTACAGTGTAACCTCACCCCGCCCTGTAGCACGGCCAGGGTGTCCTGGAATAACACAGTACAGTGTAACCTCACCCCGCCCTGTAGCACGGCCAGGGTGTCCTGTAATAACACAGTACAGTGTACCCTCACCCCGCCCTGTAGCACGGCCAGGGTGTCCTGTAATAACACAGTACAGTGTAACCTGTAGCACGGCTAGCAACACAGTACAGTGTAGCCTCACCCCGCCCTGTAGCACGGCCAGGGTGTCCTATAATAACACAGTACAGTGTAACCTCACCCCGCCCTGTAGCACGGCCAGGGTGTCCTGTAATAACACAGTACAGGGTACCCTCACCCCGCCCTGTAGCACGGCCACGGTGTACTGTAATAACACAGTACAGTGTAACCTCACCCCGCCCTGTAGCACGGCCAGGGTGTCCTGTAATAACACAGTACAGTGTAACCTCACTCCGCCCTGTAGCACGGCCAGGGTGTCCTGTAATAACACAGTACAGTGTACCCTCACCCCCCCCCCTGTAGCACGGCCAGGGTGTCCTGTAATAACACAGTACAGTGTTGTACCCTCACCCCGCCCTGTAGCACGGCCAGGGTGTCCTGTAATAACACAGTACAGTGTAACCTGTAGCACGGCTAGCAACACAGTACAGTGTAGCCTCACCCCGCCCTGTAGCACGACCAGGGTGTCCTATAATAACACAGTACAGTGTAACCTCACCCCGCCCTGTAGCACGGCCAGGGTGCCCTGTAATAACACAGTACATGTAACCCCACCCCGCCCTGTAGCACGGCCAGGGTGTCCTATAATAACACAGTACAGTGTAACCTCACCCCGCCCTGTAGCACGACCAGGGTGTCCTATAATAACACAGTACAGTGTAACCCCACCCCGCCCTGTAGCACGGCCAGGGTGTCCTGTAATAACACAGTACAGTGTAACCTCACCCCGCCCTGTCCCTCGACTCCCGTACCTGGCACGCGGTGTAGGGCGCCCGCTGACCCTCATCCAGACCCTCCAGGGCGTGGTGCAGCCCCGGACCCAGGCGATGCACCAGGTCTCCTTTCTCACGTGACACGAACGCCGCCTCCACCGGGTGCATTGTGGGAAACATGCCGGGCAAATGGCGGGCGAACTTCTGGAAGCAGCGGCGACTCAAGTCCGCGAGGTGCTTGGCGTCTAAGGCGCCACCTGCAGCACAACATGGGAATCAACATTATAATTCTTAATTAAGTCGATTAGAAAAAGCAACATAATAATACAATTTAAAGTTAATGTTAGGAACCGGTATGTTATCAAGGGTCAGGTAAAATCATCTTAGACGCTGAACATGAAAATCTAAAGAAGTAGCAGCTTTTCTCTATAACATGTTTACACTTCGGGAAAATTATTGATATTTGTGAAACATATTGTATTGTGGCCTTTTGCAAATAAACTAATCAATCAGGTTAGGAGTTGGTAAAAATTAAAAAACGTTAAAGATACCGTCCAGGAATTGGTGGGTGAAGTGTTATGCAATCTTGGTGAATACCGAAGTGGCTCAAGGACCTCCTGTAGTAATGTGTTACACCACACCCCATGTGTTAATAGGGTCTTCACGGTGAAGACCCGGTCCATCGAGACAGCACATTGCGCTATGGAGGCCACGGCAGTATCAACATTGATACCAGAAACCGATAGGAAAGCAATACACTGTCCCAGTCCGCCCCACGCAGCCACAGGCGGTTACATGGACGAGGGGAGTGGGGGTGGGGAGGAGGGGGGGGGGGGGAGGGGGAGGGGGACTCACCTGTCTGCCTGGCTTGCTGTAGCTCGGCCTGGAGGTCAGACATGGTGGCCAGGACGGTGGACAGCAGCTCCTGACTGGTGAGCCAGGCCAGTGCCCCCTCCTCACCCTGCCTGGGGCGGCCAGCGTCCCCGGTACCACTCTCCACATCGCCACCTGCCGGGAGATAACAAAACCTTCATTCAAATACATAGATCAGTATTTATTAAATATACACAACCATATAATCACAGTCTGACAGGCTACTCCTAGTCCAAAGTATGAGCCGGTTGTATTAGCAATTCAATCCAAGAATTTAGTATATATTCAAATTCAATATAATACAGATTTAATAACTTACGAAGGAATACTTTTTTTACGTAAACATATATTAGTTTCAAGATTCTAAAATATATAACCTTAATACAGTTAACAAATATTATCAAAGTAATTGTAACAAACTGAAACAGAGCAAAGCTATAACCAGTTCTTGTATTTATTTAAGACCTAAAAAAATCATCTCATACATCATATTTACTTTACATCGTACCATTTACGAGAATCTTATTTTAGTTCCTAAATAAATACATTCACATTCACTTACAAATACAACTATTGCGTGTTATGGAGCTTTTGAGACCAGCTATAGTTACCAGACAGTTGTTCCCCTGGTTGTGCCACGACCAGTAATATTTACCAGACAGTCGTTCCCTTGGTTGTGCCACGCTGCCACTGCACACTACAGCGCTATGGAGACCCGGCAGCAGGTCACGTGACCGGAACATGCAGCAGTCGCCGGAGGGCGCCTTGACCAGTCGGTGGGTTGCTATGACGGCCACGACGGCGACGCGGAAACGAAGCAGCGGCGCCAGCCTGAGGCCGCCTCGGTGACCTCTCTGCGGCCTGCGCTCTCTGCCACAGGTGGCGCTGCCGGCGGCGTCGTCCTCGCGGAGAGACAGGGCACCAGCCAACACGTGCACTTCCCGCTTGAAGGCCAGGAGCGCGTCGTTCTGGTCGGTGAGGAGGCGGCACTGGGCGGCCAGAGCCAGCAGGCGGCCGTACATGGGGTACAGGGCCCCGGCCAGCAGGGCGCAGCACGCCAACAGGCTCTCCTCGTTCGCCTGGAAGCGCGCCACCTGGCGGCGGAGCTGGCCGCACTCGGCCTCGAGGCCGTGCTGCACGGAGCCCGTGACCCTGACCTTCTCCCAGGCCTGGTCCGCCAGTGCCTGCGTCTTCTGCAATGAGACATGGAGCCACGTGGTTACGTGGTTACGTGTAAACAAGCGAACCGGCGGAGCCGCCTGGAATAATATTTCCATTAGAATAACTGATTACGATCAAGGATCATTCTTCAACAAAGGACTACCTTGAGGAAGACATTTTTCATCTTGAATAAGAGGTGCTGCCATCAGCAAATCAACGACGACGCTACACTTTCCCACACAGGATATACCAGTTTGCCCAAAAAAAGGAGCTTAACAACATGCTCCACTATTTATGGCGTACAATACCTGGACCTTGGTCAGCAGGTGTTTATAGCTGGAGGTTGCCCACGTACCTTCTGCCTGGCCTGGACCTTGGTCAGCAGGTGTTTATAGCTGGAGGTTGCCCACGTACCTTCTGCCTGGCCTGGACCTCGGTCAGCAGGTGTTTATAGCTGGAGGTTGCCCACGTACCTTCTGCCTGGCCTGGACCTTGGTCAGCAGGTGTTTATAGCTGGAGGTTGCCCACGTACCTTCTGCCTGGCCTGGACCTCGGTCAGCAGGTGTTTATAGCTGGAGGTTGCCCACGTACCTTCTGCCTGGCCTGGACCTTGGTCAGCAGATGTTTATAGCTGGAGGTTGCCCTCGTACCTTCTGCCTGGCCTGGACCTCGGTCAGCAGGTGTTTATAGCTGGAGGTTGCCCACGTACCTTCTGTCTGGCCTGGACCTCGGTCAGCAGGTGTTTATAGCTGGAGGTTGCCCACGTACCTTCTGTCTGGCCTGGACCTCGGTCAGCAGGTGTTTATAGCTGGAGGTTGCCCACGTACCTTCTGCCTGGCCTGGACCTCGGTCAGCAGGTGTTTATAGCTGGAGGTTGCCCACGTACCTTCTGCCTGGCCTGGACCTTGGTCAGCAGGTGTTTATAGCTGGAGGTTGCCCACGTACCTTCTGCCTGGCCTGGACCTTGGTCAGCAGGTGTTTATAGCTGGAGGTTGCCCACGTACCACCTGCCTGTCCTGGACCTCGGTCAGCAGGTGTTTATAGCTGGAGGTTGCCCTCGTACCTTCTGCCTGGCCTGGACCTCGGTCAGCAGGTGTTTATAGCTGGAGGTTGCCCACGTACCTTCTGTCTGGCCTTGACCTCGGTCAGCAGGTGTTTATAGCTGGAGGTTGCCCACGTACCTTCTGTCTGGCCTTGACCTCGGTCAGCAGGTGTTTATAGCTGGAGGTTGCCCACGTACCTTCTGTCTGGCCTGGACCTCGGTCAGCAGGTGTTTATAGCTGGAGGTTGCCCTCGTACCTTCTGCCTGGCCTTGACCTTGGTCAGCAGGTGATTATAGCTGGAGGTTGCCCACGTGCCTTCTGTCTGGCCTGGACCTCGGTCAGCAGGTGTTTATAGCTGGAGGTTGCCCACGTACCTTCTGCCTGGCCTGGACCTCGGTCAGCAGGTGTTTATAGCTAGAGGTTGCCCACGTACCTTCTGCCTGGCCTGGACCTTGGTCAGCAGGTGTTTATAGCTGGAGGTTGCCCACGTGCCTTCTGTCTGGCCTGGACCTCGGTCAGCAGGTGTTTATAGCTGGAGGTTGCCCTCGTACCTTCTGTCTGGCCTGGACCTCGGTCAGCAGGTGTTTATAGCTGGAGGTTGCCCACGTACCTTCTGTCTGGCCTGGACCTCGGTCAGCAGGTGTTTATAGCTGGAGGTTGCCCACGTACCTTCTGCCTGGCCTGGACCTCGGTCAGCAGGTGTTTATAGCTGGAGGTTGCCCACGTACCTTCTGCCTGGCCTGGACCTCGGTCAGCAGGTGTTTATAGCTAGAGGTTGCCCACGTACCTTCTGCCTGGCCTGGACCTCGGTCAGCAGGTGTTTATAGCTAGAGGTTGCCCACGTACCTTCTGCCTGGCCTGGACCTCGGTCAGCAGGTGTTTATAGCTAGAGGTTGCCCACGTACCTTCTGCCTGGCCTGGACCTCGGTCAGCAGGTGTTTATAGCTAGAGGTTGCCCACGTACCTTCTGCCTGGCCTGGACCTCGGTCAGCAGGTGTTTATAGCTGGAGGTTGCCCACGTACCTTCTGCCTGGCCTGGACCTCGGTCAGCAGGTGTTTATAGCTAGAGGTTGCCCACGTACCTTCTGCCTGGCCTGGACCTCGGTCAGCAGGTGTTTATAGCTAGAGGTTGCCCACGTACCTTCTGCCTGGCCTGGACCTCGGTCAGCAGGTGTTTATAGCTGGAGGTTGCCCACGTACCTTCTGTCTGGCCTGGACCTCGGTCAGCAGGTGTTTATAGCTGGAGGTTGCCCACGTACCTTCTGTCTGGCCTGGACCTCGGTCAGCAGGTGTTTATAGCTGGAGGTTGCCCACGTACCTTCTGTCTGGCCTGGACCTCGGTCAGCAGGTGTTTATAGCTGGAGGTTGCCCACGTACCTTCTGCCTGGCCTGGACCTCGGTCAGCAGGTGTTTATAGCTGGAGGTTGCCTACGTACCTTCTGCCTGGCCTGGACCTCGGTCAGCAGGTGTTTATAGCTGGAGGTTGCCCACGTACCTTCTGCCTGGCCTGGACCTCGGTCAGCAGGTGTTTATAGCTGGAGGTTGCCTACGTACCTTCTGCCTGGCCTGGACCTCGGTCAGCAGGTGTTTATAGCTGGAGGTTGCCCACGTACCTTCTGTCTGGCCTGGACCTCGGTCAGCAGGTGTTTATAGCTGGAGGTTGCCCACGTACCTTCTGTCTGGCCTGGACCTCGGTCAGCAGGTGTTTATAGCTGGAGGTTGCCTACGTACCTTCTGCCTGGCCTGGACCTCGGTCAGCAGGTGTTTATAGCTGGAGGTTGCCCACGTACCTTCTGCCTGGCCTGGACCTCGGTCAGCAGGTGTTTATAGCTGGAGGTTGCCCACGTACCTTCTGTCTGGCCTGGACCTCGGTCAGCAGGTGTTTATAGCTGGAGGTTGCCCACGTACCTTCTGCCTGGCCTGGACCTCGGTCAGCAGGTGTTTATAGCTGGAGGTTGCCCACGTACCTTCTGCCTGGCCTGGACCTCGGTCAGCAGGTGTTTATAGCTGGAGGTTGCCCACGTACCTTCTGCCTGGCCTGGACCTCGGTCAGCAGGTGTTTATAGCTGGAGGTTGCCCACGTACCTTCTGCCTGGCCTGGACCTCGGTCAGCAGGTGTTTATAGCTGGAGGTTGCCCACGTACCTTCTGCCTGGCCTGGACCTCGGTCAGCAGGTGTTTATAGCTGGAGGTTGCCCACGTACCTTCTGCCTGGCCTGGACCTCGGTCAGCAGGTGTTTATAGCTGGAGGTTGCCCACGTACCTTCTGCCTGGCCTGGACCTCGGTCAGCAGGTGTTTATAGCTGGAGGTTGCCCACGTACCTTCTGTCTGGCCTGGACCTCGGTCAGCAGGTGTTTATAGTTGGAGGTTGCCCACGTACCTTCTGCCTGGCCTGGACCTCGGTCAGCAGGTGTTTATAGCTGGAGGTTGCCCACGTACCTTCTGCCTGGCCTGGACCTCGGTCAGCAGGTATTTATAGCTGGAGGTTGCCCACGTACCTTCTGCCTGGCCTGGACCTCGGTCAGCAGGTGTTTATAGCCGGAGGTTGCCCACGTACCTTCTGCCTGGCCTGGACCTCGGTCAGCAGGTGTTTATAGCTGGAGGTTGCCCACGTACCTTCTGCCTGGCCTGGACCTCGGTCAGCAGGTGTTTATAGCTGGAGGTTGCCCACGTACCTTCTGCCTGGCCTGGACCTCGGTCAGCAGGTGTTTATAGCTGGAGGTTGCCCACGTACCTTCTGCCTGGCCTGGACCTCGGTCAGCAGGTGTTTATAGCTGGAGGTTGCCCACGTACCTTCTGCCTGGCCTGGACCTTGGTCAGCAGGTGTTTATAGCTGGAGGTTGCCCACGTACCTTCTGCCTGGCCTGGACCTTGGTCAGCAGGTGTTTATAGCTGGAGGTTGCTCACGTACCTTCTGCCTGGCCTGGACCTCGGTCAGCAGGTGTTTATAGCTGGAGGTTGCCTACGTACCTTCTGCCTGGCCTGGACCTCGGTCAGCAGGTGTTTATAGCTGGAGGTTGCCCACGTACCTTCTGCCTGGCCTGGACCTCGGTCAGCAGGTGCCCGTAGCGCTGCTCGATGTCAGACTTCTGTTCCTGCCACTGGTGGGTGTGGCCCACGGCGATGGTCGACAGCTTGCTCAGCTGCTTCTCGTGGGAGCGCTGCAGCTGGGTCAGCAGCTGGTCCTTCTGGACGCAAAGCTCGTCCAGCTGTCTCACCTACAGGGGAGGGGGGCGGGGGGGGGGGGCACGTGGTCAACAATGTGAGGGCAAATCGTCCCAAAGGTCAGTCTCCCGAACATCAGGCATGGGCAAGTCTTTATCGCAGAAGACACATTTAAGCACTGTCACCATACCAGTTCCGACATATAATGATGACAAACATTTGGCAGAAATGCATAAATATAAAATCTTAAAATAACACACTAACTCCGGACAATATGTTAAAACCATGAATGCATGAAAACAATAAATAAAATATACTAGCCGGACGCTAACGCTATACTAGCTTGCCAAATCCTACTAGTTCGACGTGTCATCCACTACTAGCCCCGGGCTAACGACCCGCTGAGGCTACTGCTTGAGCCGCCCGTCACCGGGAGTGTAACACCAGACAGGCGTAGGGCCCTGTCGCCCCGTTAATATACGCATGAAATCCCCCCCCCCCCCCCAACCCCCACAAGCCGTACCTTGTCCCTGGCCGCCGCCAGGTCCCTGACGACGGTTGCCACGTGGTCGGTGACTAGCAGGGCGAGGTCCGCCCAGGTGTGGTGTCCGTCGGCGTAGGGGTCCCGGGGGTCCCGGGGGTCCCGGGGGTCCGGCCCGCCCTGCCCGCCACGCTCACCCCGGGCGGGGGCGACCACCGGCACCAGCTGACCGTGCAGCGCCCGCAACAACTCGTAACTCGTCTGGAGCGGCAGACATTATATACATATACAATGCGTGATATATATTACACTCACCGCCGGTCAGAAAGAGTCTCTGTGGTTAGTACACGACCACAGCTTGGGAAGAGGATTTGAGAAGTGTTTAATGTACAAGGGGATGCGGTGGAACAGTGTTTGGATAGGTTGGGGGAATCCACCATGTTCGTTGTTCATCTTCCGCAAACCGTACTAGCGAGTCCAGCGCCCACTGGCTCATGTTGGCGGGGCATGGATATTCACAGTAACAATAATCCATAACTCATCCAATCTGCAGAGATGTCGTCACTGGTATGGATTTAGGACATATTAATCATAATAATAATAATAATCGCCCAAATTGTCAAAACGACAAGGGTGAAAAGGAGACGCATTTAGAGTGGCTTTAGTGCCGGTCTCAGCCGGTCTCCCAACCACGTGAAGACATACTGCTGCAGGACATGTGTAAGTGATTAGTTAGCTACTCATTTGGTTAAATAAACAATTATTGACATGTCCCTGGGGGTAAGAAAGACGTAGGATTAGCCTGCATACATTTAAACATATCCCGAGTGGCACGCGAACCCCCCGACCTCCGGCACGATGGCCGGCCCGATAGAACTTACAGGCCAGAGGTTAAACATGACCATAAGACAAATTATAAATGCGTTAGGCTTCTCTTGTCAATAACAAATTATACCGTGTAACTGCTACTTAGTGCGAAGTGAGCTTACCTTGTCGCTAAGTCGACACTTCGTCTCCAGTTTGTCCATCTGAAGCACAATAATCAAAAGACAGTGAGAGAAACGCCAACAGGTTAGGTACAAGACATGAGGAGGGATGGTTCACCAGAACATAGCCAATGGCAGTCAGTGTGTGTAGGGTGACAGACGCGCAGGGCTGACACTACCCTTAGGAAATGGTTATGAAGGCTGGATTGGGACAAGAAACCTCGCGAGACGATAACATGGGGTTGGGAGAGGCGTGATATAAATGCAGATGCCAGGTTGGTTCTATATTCAGGACGCTTTAACCACTTTTGGTCATATCGCATCAATGGGAGAAGGAAGAGGGGTCCCTGGGGTAACCCCCTACTCTTTGCGAAGAAGGGCATGAGATCTGGTGACCCCTTAAACACTATCCTACGGCCACACAAACATGGCCACAGCGGGGTTCAAACCACCGATCCACGTGCTGTTAGGCACTTATGTGGCCAGAGCGCGCTAGAGTCAGGGCGCGAACCCACGACCTGTTGATCTACAGCTCCGGCCACTTACCGCCTGATCTAGGGAGGACCACCGTCAACTATACATACACACCTGTTGCCTGAGGGTCGCTTTGTCCCTGCTCTCAGCCTCATAGCCGTGTTTGGCGGCCTTCAGGTCCTCCTGCAGCTGTTTCATGGCGGCTTCCATCTGTCGGGCCTCGTTCTGCCACCGACGCAGGTCTTTACTCGTCTGACTCATGCCCTGCTGGGTGTTCTGGCAATCATAGCATATACATATGTACCCACGAGACATTAAGCCGCACCTTTTACCCACTGTTTGCTTCGTTTCTCTTTCACCTACATATTAACACATCGCGGGGAAACTAGCATAAAAAGGTATGTAAGAAGACTGATAAAATAAGATAAATATCCAGTTATTTAGAAATAACATGGTATATGGCATCCTGCACGTTAGAGCCCACGAAAAATGGATTAGTGCAGTAAATGGTAGGCGTGAGTAATACGCGAGCTATGGTCCGCCCTAAAATGGAGGCAGACCCAACAACCCCACCCTAGGAGGTGTTCAATTTAACAGAAACCCAAACCGGTGTGGCAGACTGACTGTTTGGCAGGATCTGTACAGAAACCGGTTTGTTCCGCCTCGGATTCTTTCGGTGTCATGTACTAAATGAAATATGTCGTTACTGACGGACTAAACACTTCCTGTCCCCAAGTGGCATCTCAGTGACCGACCACGGATGACCTTGCCCTGACTGACCTCCAACGCTTTGTCCTTGGCCCACATCATGTCCTTGTACTGCTGGCATTCCTTAGTCACGTGGTCACTCTGCCCGCGAAGCCGCTTCACCTGAAGAAAAGCAAAGCCATAACGAGTCTCTTGTATCGACCATTCTTTGGTATATTTGGGTTGTAATAGCATTTTGTTATTCTGGGCCAAGGAACGCTTGATGCTCATTCTCAATTACGGCGGCTCCCAATAAGGTGGGGCATAAAGGGTGATACAGTGGTCCCTGCGTTATACGACTTCGATAAAGTCATGTATCTCTATTTTCCGGTATACATGTATATGTTCCTTGCATAATAATGTTCTATCTACATTAGTAAGCAAACGATCACTTACCTCCATCGCGGTGTCATCAAGCTTCCTCCTGTACCCTATCAAGGTGTGTCAGGTAGACGGTCACTTACCTCCATCGCGGTGTCATCAAGCTTCCTCCTGTACTCTATCAAGGTGTGTCAGGTAGACGGTCACTTACCTCCATCGCGGTGTCATCAAGCTTCCTCCGGTACTCTATCAAGCTGTGTCAGGTAGACGGTCACTTACCTCCATCGCGGTGTCATCAAGCTTCCTCCGGTACTCTATCAAGGTGTGTCAGGTAGACGGTCACTTACCTCCATCGCGGTGTCATCAAGCTTCCTCCTGTACTCTATCAAGGTGTGTCAGGTAGACGGTCACTTACCTCCATCGCGGTGTCATCAAGCTTCCTCCGGTACCCTATCAAGGTGTGCCAGGTAGACGGTCACTTACCTCCATCGCGGTGTCATCAAGCTTCCTCCGGTACTCTATCAAGGTGTGTCAGGTAGACGGTCACTTACCTCCATCGCGGTGTCATCAAGCTTCCTCCGGTACTCTATCAAGGTGTGTCAGGTAGACGGTCACTTACCTCCATCGCGGTGTCATCAAGCTTCCTCCAGTACTCTATCAAGGTGTGTCAGGTAGACGATCACTTACCTCCATCGCGGTGTCATCAAGCTTCCTCCGGTACCCTATCAAGGTGTGTCAGGTAGACGGTCACTTACCTCCATCGCGGTGTCATCAAGCTTCCTCCTGTACTCTATCAAGGTGTGTCAGGTAGACGGTCACTTACCTCCATCGCGGTGTCATCAAGCTTCCTCCTGTACTCTATCAAGGTGTGTCAGGTAGACGGTCACTTACCTCCATCGCGGTGTCATCAAGCTTCCTCCGGTACTCTATCAAGGTGTGTCAGGTAGACGATCACTTACCTCCATCGCGGTGTCATCAAGCTTCCTCCGGTACTCTATCAAGGTGTGTCAGGTAGACGGTCACTTACCTCCATCGCGGTGTCATCAAGCTTCCTCCGGTACCCTATCAAGGTGTGTCAGGTAGACGGTCACTTACCTCCATCGCGGTGTCATCAAGCTTCCTCCGGTACTCTATCAAGGTGTGTCAGGTAGACGGTCACCTACCTCCATCGCGGTGTCATCAAGCTTCCTCCGGTACTCTATCAAGGTGTGTCAGGTAGACGGTCACTTACCTCCATCGCGGTGTCATCAAGCTTCCTCCGGTACTCTATCAAGGTGTGTTAGGTAGACGGTCACTTACCTCCATCGCGGTGTCATCAAGCTTCCTCCGGTACTCTATCAAGGTGTGTCAGGTAGACGGCCACTTACCTCCATCGCGGTGTCATCAAGCTTCCTCCGGTACTCTATCAAGGTGTGTCAGGTAGACGGTCACTTACCTCCATCGCGGTGTCATCAAGCTTCCTCCGGTACTCTATCAAGGTGTGTCAGGTAGACGGCCACTTACCTCCATCGCGGTGTCATCAAGCTTCCTCCGGTACTCTATCAAGGTGTGTCAGGTAGACGGCCACTTACCTCCATCGCGGTGTCATCAAGCTTCCTCCGGTACTCTATCAAGGTGTGTCAGGTAGACGGTCACTTACCTCCATCGCGGTGTCATCAAGCTTCCTCCGGTACCCTATCAAGGTGTGTCAGGTAGACGGTCACTTACCTCCATCGCGGTGTCATCAAGCTTCCTCCTGTACTCTATCAAGGTGTGTCAGGTAGACGGTCACTTACCTCCATCGCGGTGTCATCAAGCTTCCTCCGGTACTCTATCAAGGTGTGTCAGGTAGACGGTCACTTACCTCCATCGCGGTGTCATCAAGCTTCCTCCGGTACTCTATCAAGGTGTGTCAGGTTGACGGCCACTTACCTCCATCGCGGTGTCATCAAGCTTCCTCCAGTACTCTATCAAGGTGTGTCAGGTAGACGATCACTTACCTCCATCGCGGTGTCATCAAGCTTCCTCCGGTACCCTATCAAGGTGTGTCAGGTAGACGGTCACTTACCTCCATCGCGGTGTCATCAAGCTTCCTCCGGTACTCTATCAAGGTGTGTCAGGTAGACGGTCACTTACCTCCATCGCGGTGTCATCAAGCTTCCTCCGGTACTCTATCAAGGTGTGTCAGGTAGACGGTCACTTACCTCCATCGCGGTGTCATCAAGCTTCCTCCTGTACTCTATCAAGGTGTGTCAGGTAGACGGTCACTTACCTCCATCGCGGTGTCATCAAGCTTCCTCCGGTACTCTATCAAGGTGTGTCAGGTAGACGATCACTTACCTCCATCGCGGTGTCATCAAGCTTCCTCCGGTACTCTATCAAGGTGTGTCAGGTAGACGGTCACTTACCTCCATCGCGGTGTCATCAAGCTTCCTCCGGTACCCTATCAAGGTGTGTCAGGTAGACGGTCACTTACCTCCATCGCGGTGTCATCAAGCTTCCTCCTGTACTCTATCAAGGTGTGTCAGGTAGACGGTCACTTACCTCCATCGCGGTGTCATCAAGCTTCCTCCTGTACTCTATCAAGGTGTGTCAGGTAGACGGTCACTTACCTCTATCGCGGTGTCATCAAGCTTCCTCCGATACTCTATCAAGGTGTGTCAGGTAGACGGTCACTTACCTCCATCGCGGTGTCATCAAGCTTCCTCCTGTACTCTATCAAGGTGTGTCAGGTAGACGGTCACTTACCTCCATCGCGGTGTCATCAAGCTTCCTCCTGTACTCTATCAAGGTGTGTCAGGTAGACGGTCACCTACCTCCATCGCGGTGTCATCAAGCTTCCTCCTGTACTCTATCAAGGTGTGTCAGGTAGACGGTCACTTACCTCCATCGCGGTGTCATCAAGCTTCCTCCTGTACTCTATCAAGGTGTGTCAGGTAGACGGTCACCTACCTCCATCGCGGTGTCATCAAGCTTCCTCCAGTACTCTATCAAGGTGTGCCAGGTAGACGGTCACTTACCTCCATCGCGGTGTCATCAAGCTTCCTCCGATACTCTATCAAGGTGTGTCAGGTAGACGGTCACTTACCTCCATCGCGGTGTCATCAAGCTTCCTCCTGTACTCTATCAAGGTGTGTCAGGTAGACGGTCACCTACCTCCATCGCGGTGTCATCAAGCTTCCTCCTGTACCCTATCAAGGTGTGTCAGGTAGACGGTCACTTACCTCCATCGCGGTGTCATCAAGCTTCCTCCTGTACTCTATCAAGGTGTGTCAGGTAGACGGTCACTTACCTCCATCGCGGTGTCATCAAGCTTCCTCCGGTACTCTATCAAGGTGTGTCAGGTAGACGGTCACTTACCTCCATCGCGGTGTCATCAAGCTTCCTCCGGTACTCTATCAAGGTGTGTCAGGTTGACGGCCACTTACCTCCATCGCGGTGTCATCAAGCTTCCTCCAGTACTCTATCAAGGTGTGTCAGGTAGACGATCACTTACCTCCATCGCGGTGTCATCAAGCTTCCTCCGGTACCCTATCAAGGTGTGTCAGGTAGACGGTCACTTACCTCCATCGCGGTGTCATCAAGCTTCCTCCGGTACTCTATCAAGGTGTGTCAGGTAGACGGTCACTTACCTCCATCGCGGTGTCATCAAGCTTCCTCCGGTACTCTATCAAGGTGTGTCAGGTAGACGGTCACTTACCTCCATCGCGGTGTCATCAAGCTTCCTCCTGTACTCTATCAAGGTGTGTCAGGTAGACGGTCACTTACCTCCATCGCGGTGTCATCAAGCTTCCTCCGGTACTCTATCAAGGTGTGTCAGGTAGACGATCACTTACCTCCATCGCGGTGTCATCAAGCTTCCTCCGGTACTCTATCAAGGTGTGTCAGGTAGACGGTCACTTACCTCCATCGCGGTGTCATCAAGCTTCCTCCGGTACCCTATCAAGGTGTGTCAGGTAGACGGTCACTTACCTCCATCGCGGTGTCATCAAGCTTCCTCCTGTACTCTATCAAGGTGTGTCAGGTAGACGGTCACTTACCTCCATCGCGGTGTCATCAAGCTTCCTCCTGTACTCTATCAAGGTGTGTCAGGTAGACGGTCACTTACCTCTATCGCGGTGTCATCAAGCTTCCTCCGATACTCTATCAAGGTGTGTCAGGTAGACGGTCACTTACCTCCATCGCGGTGTCATCAAGCTTCCTCCTGTACTCTATCAAGGTGTGTCAGGTAGACGGTCACTTACCTCCATCGCGGTGTCATCAAGCTTCCTCCTGTACTCTATCAAGGTGTGTCAGGTAGACGGTCACCTACCTCCATCGCGGTGTCATCAAGCTTCCTCCTGTACTCTATCAAGGTGTGTCAGGTAGACGGTCACTTACCTCCATCGCGGTGTCATCAAGCTTCCTCCTGTACTCTATCAAGGTGTGTCAGGTAGACGGTCACCTACCTCCATCGCGGTGTCATCAAGCTTCCTCCAGTACTCTATCAAGGTGTGCCAGGTAGACGGTCACTTACCTCCATCGCGGTGTCATCAAGCTTCCTCCGATACTCTATCAAGGTGTGTCAGGTAGACGGTCACTTACCTCCATCGCGGTGTCATCAAGCTTCCTCCTGTACTCTATCAAGGTGTGTCAGGTAGACGGTCACCTACCTCCATCGCGGTGTCATCAAGCTTCCTCCTGTACTCTATCAAGGTGTGTCAGGTAGACGGTCACTTACCTCCATCGCGGTGTCATCAAGCTTCCTCCTGTACTCTATCAAGGTGTGTCAGGTAGACGGTCACTTACCTCCATCGCGGTGTCATCAAGCTTCCTCCTGTACTCTATCAAGGTGTGTCAGGTAGACGGTCACTTACCTCCATCGCGGTGTCATCAAGCTTCCTCCTGTACTCTATCAAGGTGTGTCAGGTAGACGGTCACTTACCTCCATCGCGGTGTCATCAAGCTTCCTCCTGTACTCTATCAAGGTGTGTCAGGTAGACGGTCACTTACCTCCATCGCGGTGTCATCAAGCTTCCTCCTGTACTCTATCAAGGTGTGTCAGGTAGACGGTCACTTACCTCCATCGCGGTGTCATCAAGCTTCCTCCTGTACTCTATCAAGGTGTGTCAGGTAGACGGTCACTTACCTCCATCGCGGTGTCATCAAGCTTCCTCCGATACTCTATCAAGGTGTGTCAGGTAGACGGTCACTTACCTCCATCGCGGTGTCATCAAGCTTCCTCCTGTACTCTATCAAGGTGTGTCAGGTAGACGGTCACTTACCTCCATCGCGGTGTCATCAAGCTTCCTCCTGTACTCTATCAAGGTGTGTCAGGTAGACGGTCACTTACCTCCATCGCGGTGTCATCAAGCTTCCTCCGATACTCTATCAAGGTGTGCTTGAGGTTCTCCATCAGAACTCCTGGCGATGGCTTCTTAGCAACAGGCTCCTTTTTCTCTGAACAACGAAAATAACAGATCCCAGACATGTAATACAATCAATCAGTAATCAATCAGTAACTCTAACAGTAGATAGACAAGCCTGATAACAGAATTGCATTAGTTATCAGGTAAAATCTGGAATGAAGACCTAGAGGCACTGCGGGTCGAAACCCGATCGATGTTAACTATGTCGCAAGTTTACGAACAACGGAAATAAGCCATTATGGGGGTGAAACCATTTTTGTGCAATGCATTTTCAGCCGATTGCCTTTTAAGACCAGGTTTGCAATTATAGTGCTGGTAAAGTCGCTCTCGTTCATATTCGGCCGGGAATACAAGTAGTAAGTGCTACGAACAAAAGTTATGAGAGTGGCACTCACTCGGTCCGGCGCTGGGCGTTTTCTTCTTTGCCACGTCTTTGTTGGTGTCCTTGGTCGGCGGGTCCAGGGTGAAGTTGTCAAGGAGCAGTTCCAGCTGCTTCATGCTACCGGAGTAAGTCTCCTCCAGGTAGATCTGTCGCTTCTTGGCCTAGAGACAGGAGATGGTGGTATTATACTTAATTTACTAAGAGTCGCCACCAGATACAGCGCATAGATACAGCGCACAGATACAAGGTGTAGATACAGCGCATAGATACAGTGCGTAGATACAGCGCGTAGATACAGCACGTAGATACAGCGCGTAGACACAACGCGTAGATACAGCGCGCAGATACAGCGCATAGACACAGCGCGTAGACACAGCGCGTAGATACAGCACGTAGATATATCGCGTAGACAGCGCGTAGACACAGCGGGTAGATACAGCGCGTAGATACAGCGCGTAGATACAACGTGTAGATACAGCGCGTAGATACGGCGGGTAGATACGGCGCGTATATACAACGCGTAGATACAACGCGTAGATACAGCGCGCGAAGATTCAGCGCGTAGATACAACGCGTAGATACAGCGCGCGAAGATTCAGCGCGTAGATACAGGGCGTAGATACAGCGCGCGAAGATTCAGCGCGTAGATACAGGGCGTAGATACAGCGGGTAGATACAACGCGTAGATACGCGTTGATACAGTGCGTAGATACGCCTTGATACAGCGCGTAGATACAGCACGTAGATACGCGTTGATACAGCGCGTAGATACAATGCGTAGATAAAGCGCGTAGATGCAGCGCGCAGATACAACGCGTAGATACAACGTGTAAACACAACGCGTTGATACAGCGTGCAGATACAGCGCGTAGATACGGCGCGCAGATACAGCGCGTAGATACGGCGCACAGGTAACCTCATGAGGCATCTTTACTCGGGTAAGGGAACCGGCGCATTATTACCTAAGTTTGACAGCTCATAGGACTAGGACTAACAAAACGCCGTCACGGGATAAAAGAAGATGGAAATTAAACTGCTAACGGGATTCGCACGTTCTTGATGGATTGTGACCTTGAGCCGGCCTGGATTGTGGAGACGCTGACCTTGTTGAGTTCCAGACGGAGCTCCTCCGTGTCCTTCTGGTGACCTTCCAGCTGTCCGGAGAGCTGTTTGATCAGGGACCGCTTCTCGCCCAGCTCCGCGCTCAGCTGCTTGTTTAACGCCGCGTACTCCTTCTCCGCTCTGCAGGGGTACAGCGACATGATATGTTGGTGGTTTAGGCCGCTTTGGTGCACACAAGGGTTAAACTGGGCCAAGGAAACTCTCGGGACTATAAAGCGTGAATAGGTGAAACACGCTCGAGATTATGTGCCTTGGCCCGGATTCGAACCCAGGACCTATTGATCTGCGGTGTAGTGCGCCTTGGGTATAGCGAAATACACACACCGCGCAAACCAGTATTTATATATATATAAATGTATATATATTGCGTTGCTGCGGCATTCACGAGTGTGGCAACGTCTGGTGGTCGGTGGACGTTGGTTCAATTCGACGGAGCTTGGATAGCACTGGCCTTTCGTTATATATATACATTTGTATATTACTCATAAAACCGCACTAATCTTACGCAACAACATAATGATATATCAAGGCAGACACCCAACAAGACTGTAACGAAAATTTATTGCTGGCTTGCTAAAGCGCGGATTTATATTTATTGCTAGTTGACACAATCTGTACAATCGCGAGGAACTTCTGCTAAGTTGGCCACACGGGAGGCGTCCCGCTAGAACCCAACAGCACGAGGGGTGAGACATGACACGAGCTCTCAGCGGACCTCTAACGCTCACGTCCACCATTGCCATGATGATGAATTAATCTAAACAGACATCATATCATTGTCTCGATAAATACGAAGACAGATGACGAAATTGAAGGAATATGTTACGGGAACACCAATAGGACATACAGACAATAGGAAGATACCAATATTTCACTTAGATATCACATACGACAGGCAAAACTGAAGGCCTAACGTTGCAATTCCTCATTATACGTATTTCCTTACTAATCTTCTATGGAATTCAGTAGCAAAGAGAAGGATGAGGTTTGTCATAGGCATAGACAAAAAAAAGCCATTGCAAAGCTAAGAAATAACACAAGGCCAATATCCGTTCATCTACAGCTATCACCCACAGCCCAAACAAATACTGTTAATGAGGCACAAAGCAGGTCTCCAGGATATGCCGCAAACGTTTAAAGTTGCTATTACAACAAAGTGTAAACATGCAAACCGGCGGGGCGCATGGACTAATGTCCGCTTAGTCACAGAGATTACAGAGTTAACCGAGCCTCTTAGCGTTTGAATGCGCTTCCCTCTGAACTCAAGAAACCCTTCCCTCCCAAATCTGTTGCAATAGCACCTTTAATTAACAGTATTACAAGTGTCGGTTCAAACAAGAAGCAAATAGATAAATGAAAAAACAACAGTTACCATTATTAATTAATGCATCTCTACTGAAAAACAAAACCGGTAAAGGTATTAGCAGTACCCTAAGCACACAAACAAGACACGGGAATACCTTCACCCCAAGCCAACCCAGCGGTGCACTGAACGACCATCACCGCACACAACACCAACAGTGAGCCTGCACGTGACATCAGCACCAAGGGTTACTTACCGGACAATGGGCCGCCAGTTTCTGTAAAGTGAGTGTTGTGGTTAGCTCAATGTATCACAAAGCCTCATGATTATTATATGCGGCGACTGGGGCAGACGGCGTACATATGGATAAGACTTTCCTGTGAATAATGCTTATGTGGTGTAATGTAATCAGAAGAGCACCAGAGCACTCCCCTCCCCCACCACTTCCCTGCCCATACTCCTACGGAGAGATCCAAAGGCACGTGAAGGTCGAAACATAGAATTACTCTAATGTACAAGAGAAATAAATCTGAAGACATATCAATAAGATCGATGATTGTTATATGGAAGGACATATAAACTAAGAAAGCAGTATGGCCTTAAGGCTTCATTAGGGCCTTGATTATTGCTCTAGCTTACATATATATACAATAAGAAACATGAGTACAAGATAGTTAGGTCCAGTGTCAGTAGACAGGACAGAATCACGTGGGGCTCCCGGCGTTTCAGACGATAGACCTACTTCTCCAGTTTCTCTATCGTCTGCACCCCGTTCTTGCGCTCCTTTTCACAGATGTGTTGCAATTCCCTGAAAAGAAAAGAACAAAAAAGAACTTAGGTCGTCTGATAGTAGGAGTCATTTCCCAGGCAGCAAAGCGAGCCAATCTCTTACTATTGTGACCATATCACTCTATGGGGATCCGATATAGGGCATCGTATATTACTCAGGTTCTCCCCCACACAATACCTACACATAGGCAAACAGTACAGTACACGGCACTAAGGTAATTTGGTAATTCAACCTTGAAGAAAAACGCCCGCACGAATCTCTATTTATCGTCCACGGATTACACAAAAAGCCTGCATCATATCGCACCTAGGGAACTCGCGGCATCATAGCAACAAGTCAACTGGACGAGTTTTACTATTTGAGATCATACTGAAATGAAGGATAATCCCTAAATTTGTGGACACTATTGTCTAACGGCTTTGTCTCCCAGAGCTGTAGCGGCGGCTGGCTGGTTTGGTTATCGCGTGGGGATAAGATAATCCCGAACGTCTCTTTGTCTACAAATCCCTCTCAGTAAAGTGCGATAATAACGTGTGGATATCACTTAATCCCCAATATTTAGAGATTAGGCAATCCTCGATAGTAAAAGTGGGGCGTGTTAATGAATAGCCCGTGACTGTCCTGTGCCCGGGCGAGCCGGGCCGCCCTCCTACCTGACTTCCTGGTTGAGGCGATGGACGTCGGCGATGACGTCAGCCTTGGACGCTTTTTCCTGCTCCAGCGCGTTCTCGGAGTCGCGCAGGCGCAGCTGGATGATCTCGGAGTTGAATTTGGACTCGAGGTGCGCCGCTCGCTCCGCCTCGATGTTCTCCTCCAGGGCCTGGATCCGCGCCACGGCGTTCTGGCAACCACACACGGGCAGCATAATAAACCGGCAGGGTAACCGGCGGGGTAACCGGCGGGGTAACCGGCAGGGTAACCGGCGGGGTAACCGAGTGGCTTTGTAGTCGGGGGGTTAGAACATGAAGTGAAATGTTGGGTGTTTTCAGGCCACTTTAGCGCGCATGATTGTGCACTAAATTGGACCAAGAAACCTCGCAGGACAATGCAATGTTGTTGGAGGCGACATTCGCCAGATGCATTTAACTAAACGTGTACTATGTAGGATATGGTTAACATCTGAAACAGATATGTGCGAAACTACTTAAAAACGTACAAGAACACAGCTAATAACACATAAATGAGTTTTCCGGGATTTTATATTTTGGGAATTAAAGACATTTGATGGATTTTGTTCGCTTGTTGATAAACTACATTCCTTCGTGTAAAAACCGATTTTTTTAAAATCCCAAGAATGAAAAATGGAACCTAGGATTTGGCACAGAAGATAATGCCTAATAAACACATGAGACAAGTAACATTACATGATGGCTACTGACCTCGTAGTCCCGCCTCAGCCGCTCCTCCTTGTCTCTGATGAGCTCGGTCTCCGCGATGGACCGCCTGATATCATCACAGCGCTGAATGTCTTTAACTGCAACGAGTGAGACGAACAACAAACATTAACACATCCCACAGTAGTACATCTGGGCCGATTACATGGCCAGTTGTACACAAAGCGTGGGTTCATCCCACAACAGCAAACGACACCATGTGGTAGAAAATGACAGTCGAGCCTTGTACGAAAACTAAATACCTAGGAAGGAATCTAAAGCATAATTGTCACTCACTTCAAGAGTGCATATAGTTTCCAAATTATAATATGCAGTAAAGGAAAGTTTAGAGCTTCATTTACAATGCATTTACAGGGAGAGCGCTTTGCTCGGGGATGGGCGACATATGTAAAATGGTGACAAAATACCCACGCACATAGATGTCTGTTAGATCCGATGATCCATTACAGATGAAATATGCATTCACTTAACAAGGACACGAGTGAGACTTCTTGATATATACTTAATGATATGCCGTATGTATGCCAGATGGATTCGTGTGTGGGGCCCCCTCGTGTGTACCTAGGGTAAAACTCGGGGTGATGACGTAACGAAATGACAATAATGATCTATATATTAAAACAATCCCCGAAATACAAAAGAACCCGGCTCTGGTCAGCAGTGGCCCAGAGCGCCACCTACCGAGCTACTGCCCTGTCACCATGTATCATCTCATTTCACACGTGACCTCGCAATGTTACACAACGACTGAAGCAGGACAGCCCATGCAGTTAGAGCGCTTGGGGACCCCCAGGTTTATACAGAGGTTGAAGGTAGTATGATTGAGAGTGGTCCGAAACACGAAGGCTCCAGACTCACGTTCGTAATCCTGCAGTTTCTCCTCCATGGCTACCATCATTGCGTCCTTCTCCGCCAGGGCGCGCTGGTAGCGGTCCCGCTCGGCCTCGAACATGTCGGCCTCGTGCCGCAGGTCAGAGATCAGCGACTCCTGCAGGGCCGACAAGGGCGGGAATGAGCAAACCGGCATAAGTACAGAATTAAAGAATAATGCGATCGAAAACAGATGGAGGGTGTTGTACGAGTCTCTTCCAACGTACCTACTACAGTGGCGGATCTCACAAACGCAATTCAGCCGACTACGGGGCTTAGTCGGCTAAAGTTACCATGCGAATGATGCGAACGATTTTACTCGACTAACCCTCGTAGCCGGCTAAACTGTGTACGTGAAATAGGCCACTGTAAATCTAAGTCTATATCAAGTCTCCCTAGCTATCTAGCTTTAACAAAAGTGGGTTTTAACAAAGACAACACAACTACATCCATCACTGTGTGGAATTTTGCGGGAAAACAACTTGATTCTTACAAGTGTTGATACATCCAAGGCCCGGTAGACGGCAGCATGCATCATTGTAGTAAAAGCTACGGGTAGGACACAGCGTACGGTATAGGATCTGGATTTGGTTTGGATGGTGACGCTTCACAGCGGTCCCTCAACAGACAGAAACCGAATCAAATACTTCCAAAAAAAGGGAACATATCACTGACAGGGATGCCTGCCCCCATCGAACATCAATGTATGGTGGATTTATCATAGACGAGACATGGCTTACAATAACAGGTTTCTTAACCCGGTCATTACCAATGTCACATAAAGTAAATCGCTCGCACTCCAGACGTCATTTGGCTTGGGAGACTGCACAGCCACAGACCACTGACCTTATCGTCGATGACGTCAGCAAGGCGGTCTGTCTCAGCACGCTGGAAGATAGCACAGCCACAGACCACTGACCTTATCATCGATGACGTCAGCGAGGCGGTCTGTCTCAGCACGCTGGAAGATACCACAGCCACAGACCACTGACCTTGTCGTTGATGACGTCAGCGAGGCGGTCGGTCTCAGCACGCTGGGTCTCCTTGGACTTCTCCAGCTCGTCACATAGGGCCTCCAGCTGATTGGTCAACTCGTTCACCTTGCCTGGACGAACCCAAGGAACGTACATTCACTAGCCATGCAATGTAAGAACTGGAGCGGGTTTTATAGTATGTAGCGAATGCACCACTTTTGACAAAGTTTTATTACATTCGTACTGCCGGATTGGAAGTTCGACCACATCTTTACTACGTTTCACAATAATAACTACAGACCTGACAATAGTTAGTCATGACGCAGTTACCAGGTCCATTACTGGACCAACAGTGTCAGCTTAGCTCAGTAGGTCGCCCACTAACCTAACTTCCAATGTGTGGCGCCCAGGAAAATGAGGACTATGAATGTCATTCGTATTAATCTCTTACAAATTCCTGTACATGTTATTCGACCTGTCATTCTACCAAAGTACTGAAATAAACATCTTTCAGACACTAATCTGTCTCCAGACTGTGACACCAATGCTAGTAGCAGTCGCCACGCCATGGGCTTCCCACGCCATGGGCTTCCCACGCCATGGGGTTCCCACGCCATGGGGTTCCCACGCCATAGGGTTCCCACGCCATGGGGTTCCCACGCCATGGGGTTCCCACGCCATGGGCTGCCCACGTCATGGGGTTCCCACGCCATAGGGTTCCCACGCCATGGGGTTCCCACGCCATAGGGTTCCCACGCCATGGGGTTCCCACGCCATGGGCTGCCCACGTCATGGGGTTCCCACGCCATGGGGTTCCCACGCCATGGGGTTCCCACTCCCACTCACTCTTCATGCTGTCGTTGACCTCTGACATGAGCGTCTCTCTGTCCGCGGCGTTCCGTTTCTCGGACTGGACGTTCTTCTTGCACTGCGCCAATTCGTACTCCAGATTCTGGCGCACAGCCTCGTTACGCTCCAGCTGCGCGCGCAGGCAACAAACCTCGCTGTCCAACCGGATCATCTAAGAAAAGGAAAACGCAAGATTTTCATAAGCTAAGAAATGGAATATTTCTATGAACTAGCCTTATGATGATCAAAATGTATAGCGGCTGAATAACCAAAGCGCAATGTTACAATCGCAAGAATTCAAGGAAATGACCTATTAGGGATACCACTACTGATCTTTACCAGTACCTCACCACCACCATCGGACTCCAAACAGCAATACGAAGTGGAGATACCAGATCTTAAATCACAGATTGACATTTCACAAAAACTGCAAATATTAATGCATGTATCCCAATGCACAATGAACTACAACGATATCGCCCGGTCATTGTCCGATTTCGGTTGTTTTTATCCATACACTATATCCTGTTAAGTATTTCTTGGTATTTTCCCCCGAAAGTCTTGAATATTCCAAACGGATGCGCCCACCTCTTCATTATTTCTAGTGACGCCATCGAGGTGCTCGGTTTCTGCCGTGTTAATTCTTCTACGTAATACTGCCACAGCATCTATAACACAAAACATTGCTTGGGCATTAAGGAGGGTTTTGCATCGAATGGTACAAAGATTGACCCTAATGGACAAGAAAAAAACAAATAACTCATCAAACTTTAATGGCACACAAAGGAGTGCTTTACACATATTTGCCAACTCTACCTTGCTCATTTGACAACTCAGATTGCAAGTCTTGAAGTCTCCGTCGAAGGATTCTGTTTTCTGCCTTTAGTGAGGACGCCTCAGGAGTAGCAGCAAACATCAGTGACGGGGAACCAACATTCGACAACATGGAGTCCTGAAGAAAGAAAAACGTTTTAAAATATATAACACCAACATTCAATCAACAGTATGAATATTATGTACCGGTAGTACAGTTACCAGTATATGACCAACATATTTAGTAACATAGCTCAAATACAGTATGCAATATACTGGGGGAGTAATGAATGAATAAATTATTCAGCATTGTTGACTCATAATTGATAACAAGAAGGAACTGGTGGGATTCATACTAACATTTTCATTAATGGTAGACTGCATTTGGGGTGCCACAGCCTCAGAGACAGCCCCCCTGGGGCTTTGTTCTGGAACCGTACTGGTCATGATTCCTCTTCACCACTGCAACCTAAAATTAGTCAATTAAACAAACTTCTTCATTATTTATTTAAGAAGTTAAAAGATAAACAATATTGTGGTACCTGCTACTGAAGGTATGGAGGGGAGGGGGAGTGGCTCGCAGCTTCTAGGTGGAGGGTAGGTGTTTGGGGCGATAGGCAGGCTGGCACGCACGTATAGTGTGGGACTTGGAACTTGAACTAACAGGGGTTATGTCTGGGTAGCTATCAGAGGTGGAGGGGAGCGAAGTGGGGTCCAAAGGGGGTGTGCTGTTTGGTGGAGGGGTGCATTATAGGGAGCTAGAAGCCTGCAGCACAACCCCTCCCCACCCATCCACTCCACCTATGCCACTTTAAGCCATTTGAGATGATGCTGCTGATCGATGCTTACGCACCAGAAACATTTATGTGAATATACACTTTTTCAGATACCAAATTCTTCTGATGTCCCTTTTTCTGATGCATTGAGGTACAGGCTTTCATAATATTATCACATGCTTATCCTTTGTGGCAATCTAAAAAATACTGGAAACATCTCCGAACTTCTGCAGATACTTCAGGCTTTTGTACCCTTAAGTTGCACATTGAGCTCTTTCCAGCTAAAACTAAGCCCAGGCGATATATATAGCATAATGTGGAGCAAACTAATAAATATCACTGTTTCAGTTGTGATATGGCAAACGTATCTATCCCACAACACCGCAAAACTCTGTCACAGCACAGCTACTTAAGTTATAACAAAGCATCGCGAAGCTTAAAAATTGATGACGTTTACCACTAAGTTGAAAACGCTTTTGGCAGGGTGGTAAAGGTACGATATTGGGGGTTAAAGTTGGTTCCTGTCACTCAATTCCAGCAGGAGAATACCTTAAGTGTTTGGTATGTGCACTCTGCCCTGATTTACTGTATCTGTATTTAAAATAGTTAACGACTTTGTTTAGTGTATGGTCATAATGACCGTGTCAGCACGGAGAAATATTCTTTGTCATATTTGTCATAAAAAAGGATAACATCGCATTACAAACGTAAGTTTGGTATCATTAAAATGGTCTAGTGCTGCTTTTTCACGTCAGGGATTTTGAGAGTGATCGAGGCCAATTCGCGGAAAATATGGGCCGAAACGTGTGTCTACGGCATTTATGACTTTGACTTTAGCTATCATTTTCACTCCATTGAGTGAGTCATCACGCTGAAATTATGAGCCGCACTAATATAAAAGAATGGCTAGAAAAATGAACCAAACACACAAAATATTCAATTGTGGGCCTTTTGTCTGCTGCTAAGTTGATAACAACCACGCTGCCGAGCGTCCTCCACCGCCTGTCGCCCCTCCCCAACGCATAGCTAGTGGCCATACTATAGGGCTATACAGTCACTTCAGGATCTTATCGAGATCCCATGAGACAGGGATACCTATGCTCTGCCTCAATGCCTAGCATCAACGGCCTGTACGTGTTGCCTACCTTCCGGTTGTTTGCCTTCACTCGCTTCACACACAATATCGGCTAAAGCTATCCTTGAAAGCATAACTAACCACTGAAGTTCTGCGAATATCCGAATTATAACCATCCGAGTAAATTTATGTAATGTATGAGTGGTTAGGCAGTTGATAAACCAGAATGCCGTTGTCTCATGAGTGACCGTCAGCGTCAGGCGATATGATGTGCTGCGCGGGGGTTTTCCATGTCGTATGACGTAATGATCATCATGATGCTCGTATCTATGCTCGGTATCTATGGTTACGTAACAACGCTCCTTATATGGATTGAGCGGGTGAGGACAATGGTGCTCTTTTGTCGTATAACTGTAAACATCGATGAAAAAACAAAATACAACGCTTCTAACGGTCTTATCAAACGGACCACATGCATTACGGAGAGATAAATGTCTTGTCTTTAACTATATTATGGTTTTATAGTTAACAATGCCTGGACCAAAGCAAACAAAAAATAGTTTCACACCCACTCGATTCTTTAGGCACAAACCGCCCAGCTGGCCGGTTTCCAACACTAAAACATTGACTACAATGAGTGCACGTCACGCAGTTGCAGCAAGGCACCAGCGTGATGTGCACTCGTTCTAAGAGCACGTGTTTTTTTGTTGGTCCCCAAAAGACCTAAACCGGAAACAGAACCCGCGAGAACTGTACAGCCCTATACTCTATACTACAGGGTTGCGTAGACTTTCTATACTCTATAGTATAGACATAGTGGGTGGGGAGACCATACGGCCGTTGTGGCCTGTCCTGTCTACTGGTTTATAGAGCCTTTGTTTGATGTAAACTTACATTTCCAAGATGATATTTTTTGGTGCGGTTATGAAGCATGTGGTTAACACATGCAGGCAGTGAAGACTGAACTGATAAAGATATGTCAAACTCAAACTCGAAGTCGAAGACAAAGTCAAGTGAGCGCCGAGCGGAACTTTCGGAGGGACTTTTATCAATTTCGAAGTCCACCAAGCCAGATATTTTAGCCGATTTTGTCCAAAAGAGCACGAAAGTGAGTCATGGACAGGTTATGGGGATTTACTTACACAGTCACTGATAACATATCAGCCTCTAAAGTGAGAATATGAATCGAAATACAACATCATTTGGAAATGAAAACAAGTTCGGTCAGAGTCAAGTCTGGCGCTCCTTCCGGTGCTTGGTCACGTGTCTAAACAACGGAGACAACTAAACAACGAATTCTCTAAAACGCAAATATCCGGGGCAAAAATATAAGCTTTATTGTTATATTTTTACTTAAAGTATACAAAGAACGCAGATAATAGGTTATTGACTAAGCCAATGTATTAGTTTATGATGTTGCCATATATTTTACGCAAGTGTCCAATGAAAGGCTCCTAATTTGCTACATTATATTAATTTGAAGAAATATAAACCCCTTCCTAGATAGCGTGCCAATGTTAACTTAACGTTAGGTGAACGTTAGTAGCTATGTTTAATTAACGTTATATTGTAACGTTATTCTGACGTAATTTTGCTTATTGATTTAACGTTGAACTAATGTTTGGATTTTTGGCAAAAGTAGTCCTTTCCGGCATTATACTAGTCCTGTATCAATATGGTTCAAATAAATAGAAAGGCAAACTTAATTTTATGTGTTTTATAATCACCAAACTTTTGTTTGAAAAACTATTATTGAAATGAATCTTAATTTATTTTCCCTTTGTTTTTCGATATGTTTAAAATTTCGTTTTGGCTGCGACCTCAGGATTTTGTAAACGTTTTTCTAACGTTCACTTTCAGTTTACCTTGCAAACGTTTATTCCCAGCAAACACACAACGTTTGCACAACGTTTGTTTTTGGTTGTAATCCTGTCATCTCAAAGTTAACACCAGGACAACGTACGGTGCGTGTTACAACGTTTGTCGCAAACATATTGAACTAATATTGTCTAGCCTAAATTCCATGAAAAAAAAACCTTTGCCATCTGCCTTGACTAATACAAAATTGGTGGCGTACGTGTAGCAGTAGTCATAAATACAAACTGATGAGAATTAAGTCGAGAGTGGACGTTTTCACAACGTTAGGACAACGTTACCTGAAAAATCACACATCATGCAAATAAAATGCAATTGATTGACTTTGACAGTCATGCTTCTAATTAATTCATTATATGCGCATTTGTTTGTCAAAGAATACACAGTTTTATTACTGGACTGAATGTCTGACAATGTTATCTTAAAACTTTCGGGCAACGTAAAAAAAAACATACATTTTTACGTCGTCACAACGTTTTCGCAACAATAAATAATATTGTGTCGACTTTGTCACGACGTTAACCTGTTTGCTGGGTTTGTAAAGAAAAAATAAACATTAATTTAACGTAGTAAAGTATCTGGAAACCATATATCAACCATACAAACCACAATCTATAACGTTAACTTAATGTTGATATTTCGTCATCGTGCAACCGTTTCTTGAAAATATTAAGTGAGCGTAGCGGGAACGTTTTCAGTTAACCGGCAACCATATATCAACCATGCAACCCACAATCTAACGTTAACTTAACGTTAGCTTGCTATCTGCGTTGGTATAAAATCTATTTGCCGTTAATCGTTTTGTTTAAAAAGAAAGTATTATCGAGAAAATCGCACATCAACAGTATAACATACAGGTTTTCGCCCATCACGCGGGTGTCGACATGTTCTGCACACGTGACCAGAGTTAGCCAATCACACGCAAGGCGTACGCAAGGCGTTGACGTCACTGACGACTACCTTCCGCTGAACCAAAACTGTTTCTTACATGCGAGCCTTTGGAACAAACTGTCGGCCTAACACCTCTTATGAATAGTGACAAGCGAATTTGACTCTTAAACTTGAAACATCGATGTATTTAGAACAAAATAGTTAGGGTTCAGCTGTTGGCTGTAACAATTTAAGTGCAAAAAAGGACAGCAAAAACAGGATATCTTTCTACCGCTGTCCACTAGGCGACCAGCAGCTTTTGCGGCAATGGCTACGCAAGATTGCTCGTGTGAGTTTCAACCCAGCAAACATTCAAGAGTATGTTCCGACCACTTTGAGAAAAAATGCTTTGATTCGACCCGGCTGCTAGCTTCACGCACCTCTCCTCCCTCCACCCATCCCCACCACCCCTATAGACCGCCACCCCACTCACCCTAACCCATACGGCCGTTCTGGTAGCGCGGCCGTTCTGTCCGTACACCCTTCAGTGACAGTGAGTTTCTAAGACAATAGCTGTATCAAGTTACACCATCGACTGCCGCTCAGCGAACCATCAGTCAAATCAAAATTGGGCACTCCACTCCACCCCCCCCCCCCCCCCCCCCAACACACACACACTTCTAATTCAACACTTCGCTGACCACGCGATGCGCCAACGACCTTACGGGTTCAAACTGGTACCCGACTACATCATCAGTTGGTGTAAATTCGGTGTTTGCTTCAAATTATTCGTCCCACTCGCCAGAAGCTTGTTCTTGCTTCGCCATATTGTAAACATTCGGAAGTACCCTCCGCGTAACCCGCTTCGATATTATAGCTTCCGTTGGTAGTAGTCGTCTAAACCTACTGGTCGCTTCATCGCCGGTGACGTAATTATCAGCGCGCTGAGGTGGGTGCCCATGGCAAGTTGGGTGGTCGTGCAAAAGTGCTTGGAACTTCACTAATGTATGATTTAATAAAAAAAAAATTGTGTGTACTGTTTAGTTAATTCCCTATAGTTTAACTGGAAATGTAAATGATATGGGCCCGGCATTTCCCTTTAAGTTAGGCCTACGGTACTATGATTCATGAACAGGAAACCAATATGACACGGTCCCACAATAGTATCGACTGTAATCGTACATTTAGCCAACAGTATTAAAATGCTAATTTAAGACCTTTTCAGAGAAAATAACTCTTGCCATCCATAAACCGAAAGAAAAGGTGCATTTTCATTTTCGATTTGTGATTGACCACGCAGGTATACCGGATCGTCGCGATTTGTGATTGACCAGGTAAAAGATCGTCGCGACTCGTGATTGACCGGGCATAGAATGGTCGCAACTGATTAGGTGTTTGATCAGGTCAGTATCCGGCCGTGGGTGCGTCGCGGCTCTATATCATTGGTATGTGAATGGATCATTGCGATTCATGTCTTAATTAAAATATGTATATGAGCGTCACAGCTATAGTCACTAGCTGTAGCTAATTTCTCGGATCGTCCATATTAGTGTTTCAGTATCCGGTCAACTCACTTAATTGTTAACGTCATCGGTTAGTCATGCGCCGTTTACAGGATGCTCACAATTAACCAATAATTAAAGGAATCCGGCAAGGATTGAAAATAGCCGTCTTCACAGTTTGCGAGTGAAAAGCCTTGACGATTTCGCCGTTCGTGCAAGAACTATATCCTTTATAGGATTATAAGACCATGCTCTATATAGTTATAGATTATTTATCAGTAATTATCTGTGGCAATCGTTGCAATGTCTATTGTGGATAATTTGCACTTCATCTCATTTATGATAATCAAGCAGCACTAAGGTGGTATGCTACATTTCAAAACTTACGGTAAAAGGTTGTGAAAGGTCTTTTTTTTAAGCTACTTTTTCTAACAAGGGAAGTGGAAGTACCCTATCCCCCCTATTGCAATTTAACATGGCGGCCTATGGGAGTTTCAGATATTTTTACTTATTTTTTATTGTAAAAACAAAACAAGAACCGTCCCACCTGAACCCCCTATGGAAACTCAGCATTGTCACTTACAGAATTTACGGCATAACAAAAACGTGAAAAAAAAATTGGCCAAATGTATTGATAACTTTAGTTTATATTATTTCCTGTTATGTACATTGTATTAATATTTAGATTTCGTACCGATTTTTTTTCTCGAAAAGTCGAAAAACGGCCACATATAAGTTGCATTCGCTAGGTGGCGCCACGTACGGTAGCACTAATCACCGGTTTAAAGTTGCATGTCGAGCTCTTTCCCGCCAAAAGTAAAGAGGTCAAAATACAAATAAGAATCAGTCCTTGAATCATTCAAGATTGGTTTTGTGTATACTCCACCCATGCCAGACTGCCAAATAGTGTCTCTTAGCCTTGCCCGTGATATCAATTTACCACAAATTTTCATTTCAGTGGTAAACGTCATCAGTTTGTGTGCTTCGTGATGCTTTGTTATAAGTAGCAGTGCCGCGACAAAGTGCTGTGGTGTCGCGGGATAGACACGTTTGCCACACCACAGCCGAAACGGCGAGGTTTATTAGGTGTCTGAAATTATTAAAAAAAAGTCACAAAAAAAAAAAAAAAAAAAAAAATGTCACTACGATATGTACATTGATATTGCGGATAATACTTTCACTAGAACATTTAATTTATTCCGAAGATGACCGTACGTTACGCAGACCGCCTACACTGCATGCGTCACTTCGCAGTTCGCGCACGCCCCAGTCGCAATCTCGTTTCGGAAATATACTTCGATGAGGACGCTTGGTTTGGTCTCAGCAGCTGACGAGTGCACAAACAAAAAAACAGGCGGCCAGTAAACACTGGCAAACTGATGGTGGAGCGGCTATTTTGACACATTCAACATGACTCGTGTATTTGATATATCTATCACGCCTGCGAAGCGGATATTTTCCTGTCTTTTAGTAATTGCTTTTATTTCATGGATAGGCATGACGTTTATTAGTGACTTAGACGATGTGCGGTTTGACGCTGCCGCGGCGCTCAGTCAACAAGTCAGACTGAGTGGTCGCAATGTCAGTGGAGACGCAGACCAGGCAGCGCTACCACTGGATCTAGTGAAACAACCATCTGAAGGAGGCAGATCCTCCTTGGATGTCACACCACCATACCCGGGTGACAGTGCTCAGCATCTTCATGTTTTTATGCAGGTATAATTACAGATCATCAAAGACTGTATATATGACCTAATCAGCTAATTATGATGCAAGATTATCTCATATGACATGATTTGGGACTTGGCCTGTCATGCCCTAGCCCAGGGGTGCTTTCCGTAAGGCCATCAACAGCGTTAGTACTCCTTTGCAGAATAACAAATCAGGATTGAACTTGGCAGATTGTTCAAGGACGTATGCAATTTTTAACTGGAAGTGGAGTGTGATTCGCCATGGTTAAGAGCAGTCCAGCATGATAATATTAAATTCTAAAGATATGCATATGGCATTGCGTCGAGTGCTAGATGGGTTTATCTCAGCACAAGTCTCCAAAATCCTTCGATTTCGGAGATGCGTGCTGAGATAAACCCATCTAGCACGAGAAGCAATGCCATATGTATTTTCTCGCTCGAATAGAACTTCAAACGTTGCCATTAAGTCAACACGAAGATCTAACGATGACAATAATACTGACCACTGTACGTAAATATTTCGTCAAAATCATACCAGCGGTGCTCAATAGCACCTGTAATTAAGTGTTGTGCGTGACGAGTTTCCCTGGAGATATGACGTCGTCATATTGTTTTAGGTAAAATGGCATTTATTTCTTAACATAAACCTTTTGTTTCATAAATTGGAGCTATTAGTTCTATAGTTGGAGTTCACATTATTCATTTCTAAAGCTATTAATTTCGGTTGCTTTGTTGGAACTATTTATGTAAATATTACGCGCATTGACACCGTGGTGAGCACTGAGTGACAAGATCTGTAAGGTGAATGGCAGCAGCAAAACAACGCATGATTGGAAAACTAAAATGGATTTTACGAAGTAAGTTTCAGCTTTTAAGCCGCCAAACTTCGCCACATGAACTAATTTGTCAAACTGTAACATAATATGATAAAATCTCAATTTTTGAAAGGTATACCAGAATGGGTTTTTCCCGGAACTGGTGTCAACATTGGCCAATGACAACAGAGTGCGAGAATGACAATTCTTCTCAAATAAGTAGGGATAACCTATAAATACTGATGCTTTATAATCATTTTTTACTTATCAATATTTCATGCCATTTAAATTGTATTGCTGTTTCTAAAGTAAGGATAATTATTTAGTAGATATCTCTGCAACATATATAAAAATAGTTCAATGTGACCACTGTCATTCTATAGCAATTTCCAAGTGATCAAAATTATATGTGGCTGTCGACCATGATGCGAAACATAGGCCATGTTCATGGCTGTTAATGCGGCAAAAATCTGATAGGCTGCTATAAATAGCTATGGAGTGTGAGCTCAGCTGGGCAGAGGAAAGAGCATTGTGGTTGCCATCTGCTATTTGTGGCAGAATAGAAAACTACGTAACACTCACTATTTAAACACACCTAATTTCTGTTCGATATATTCTTGTGAAGCATTCGTTCAGTTAGCACATTCATTTACCTTTCAAAGTGCTTTCTGCAACTTTCAAACTTTCCTCTTTGCTGCCATATGCATACAAAATCATGTTTCCTGCCTTTCCTGTTGGTGCAAAAAAAATAGTTTGAAAGTTGCAGCATGAAAATATTTTAGCTAAATTCTATGTGAAGGTTCACAATAATCTCTATATATGAAGGTTCAAAGTAATCCCTATATGTCAAAGTTTACAGTGAACCATGTATGTGAAAGTTTACAGTGAACCATGTATGTGAAAGTTTACAATGAACCATGTATGTGAAAGTTTACAGTGAACCATGTATGTGAAAGTTTACAGTGAACCATGTATGTGAAAGTTTACAGTGAACCATGTATGTGAAAGTTTACAGTGAACCATGTATGTAAAGGTTTTTAGTGAAGTTAAGGTTTTCAATGTCCTTAATGAAAGGGTTCTTAGTGATTTTTTTTAATGACAGCTAACACTGTTCCAAGTTATCCCCATCCAAAGTTTCAAAGTGATGCCCATCTGAAGATTCAACTAGTCCCCATGTAAAGCTCTTCAGTGATCTCTATGTGAAGGCTCTAAGGGATCCCAATGTGAAGATTCTCAGTAATATCTCTTCTTTCTTTTTTTTTCTTTTTTTATTGGTCTCTATGTGTAAGTTCTCAGTGAACTCCATGTGTCAAGGTTCAAATTGATGCTCATGTGAAGGTTCTCAGTGATCCCAATGTGAAGGTTATCAGTGATCCCAATGTGAAAGTTATCAGTGATCCCAATATGAAGGTTATCAGGGATCCCAATGTGAAAGTTATCAGTGATCCCAATGTTAAGATTCCCAGTGATCCCCATGTGAAAGTTATCAGTGATCCCCATGTGAAGGTTATCAGTGATCCCAATGTGAAGGTTATCAGTTATCCCAATGTGAAGGTTATCAGTTATCCCAATGTGAAAGTTATCAGTGATCCCAATATGAAGGTTATCAGGGATCCCAATGTGAAAGTTATCAGTGATCCCAATGTGAAGATTCCCAGTGATCCCCATGTAAAGGTTATCAGTGATCCCAATGTGAAGGTTATCAGTGATCCCCATTTAAAGGTTATCAGTGATCCCCATGTAAAGGTTATCAGTGATCTCCATGTGAAGATTATCAGTGATCCCAATGTGAAGTTATAAGTGATCCCCATTTGAAGGTTATCAGTGATCCCCATATGAAGGTTATCAGTGTTCCCAATATGAAGGTTATCAGTGATCCCCATGTGAAGGTTATCAGTGATCCCAATGTGAAGGTTATCAGTGATCCCCATTTAAAGGTTCTCAGTGATCCCCATTTGAAGGTTTTCAGTGATCCCCAATGTGAAGATTCCCAGTGATCTCAATATGAAGGCTCTAAATGATTCCCATTTGAAGGTTCTCTGATCCCCATTCTCAATGATCTCCATGTGAAGGTTCACATCGATAACCACGGCAAGATTCGCATGGATGTCATATGTTACGTTTGACATTGAGTCCCACTGCGAATGCTCTAGCCCACTGAGCTAGAGTGCTCGCGTTGAGTGCCCTGGGCACCTGAGAGCCTCACGGCACGTGGATCGGTGGTTCGCTCCACTCTCCCTCCCTTCTCCTATTGACGCGATATGACCAAAAGTGGTTAAAGCGTCCTGAATAACCAACCACGGTCTTGATGAGTGCTGTGCCCGCTTGTTCTAGATGGCAGCTAGTGTATGACACCAGCTGGTGGACCCATCTGTCGGTGCTACGGCATAATAACGGTGGCCATTTGTCCACATTACCCTGGTCGGCGCCCCCCCCCCCCCCCCGTATATGCCCGAGAGACACTCATGCCTACTGCGCTCGGGACACGGCTGCAATGAAGAGTGGTGAATGCCGCCCTTGCAGCCCGCCGGCCAGGGGTCTTAATGCTAAATGACTGACACCTCGGGGTCGCAGTGAGCGGTCCCAACAGACCCCATGTGGCGAGTCTAGTGTTCATGTATACCCCAAGGCCGTGTTAGGCAGGGCAAGGCTGGGTTTGGGAACTCAGCACAATGCGTTGTGGAGAAATGCGCTTTGGGTTGTGCAAACCATCGAGAGCTGAAGGCAGGCGTAAGTCGTGTACATGTGCAGTCCTAGTCTGTTTTTTTGGTGATGGGAGTCTCTTCGAAAAGAAGATAATCCCTAAGTCATGTATTTCAATGGACCTTAATATAGAAGCATTTGTCATCGCGCTAGGATACTCCTCACTTTGATGGGAAATAAAGATCAAAACAAATCAAAATACATTGCCTATTGGGAATCACCCTAAGCTGGGTCATCAATATAACTTGCATTTACATGCGGCTAACAGTTTCAAAAACAAATTGGCCCTTTGGTGCACAACGAAATCTCGTCAGCAATTAATTAAAGTCGCCAGCCTCGTAGAGGAATCCGGCCCACATCCATGAAGCCCCTGGACACCTTCCATCAACCAATGTCCGATGGCGTAGTTCCAGCAGGCGTGCCTCGTACATAGGTCTGGTTTCAGATGTTGGTACAATGTTCCCTTTGTGAGATGATGAGATAAGCCAGTTCCATTGTCTATCGCATGCACTTCGCACTGCTAGATGACCTCAGTTCGGATCATGGGCTCCGTTGTATAATAACAGCACCTCCACCCCCCCCCCTTCCCACGCTCCCCAGTTCAGACCATGGGCTGCGTTGTATAATAACAGCAGCACCCCCCCCCCCTTCCCCCAGCCTTCCCCGATGGCGGTCACTGTACATCCGCGCTGTACTGCACTGAATAGCCAGGCACCGGAGCCTGTTCGGCCTTATCCGCCAACGCCGTGTCTAAGTGCTGGCCAACACTGGGTAATACGGGAGGGTGCATACAGGCCAAGCGGTGCACTGTGGCCGACCGTCAGTGATCTGTTGTTTGTTGTCCTCGTGTCACTGTGTCGGTCTCCCCTTTGTTGTCGTTCGGTGTGAGTGTGTATCATTAACTGTATCGAGTATATTTTTTCACCCTGGCCATCTATCAAATCACCTAACGTTGGACGTGAAACTTAACCACAGTTGATTACAGTCAAATGTACTAACAGTGTAGTGCTGTTGATTGTAACGTTGAGTGTATGATTGTAGATTGTAAGAATGCGATTGTCCTGTTTGGGGTGTACACGTTATTGTTAGAATGCGATTGTCCTGTTTGGGGTGTACACGTTATTGTTAGAATGCGATTGTCCTGTTTGGGGTGTACACGTTATTGTTAGAATGCGATTGTCCTGTTTGGGGTGTACACGTTATTGTTACAATGCGATTGTCCTGTTTGGGGTGTACACGTTGTTACAATGCGATTGTCCTGTTTTGGGTGTACACGTTATTGTTAGAATGCGATTGTCTTGTTTGGGGTGTACACGTTATTGTTAGAATGCGATTGTCCTGTTTGGGGTGTACACGTTATTGTTAGAATGCTGTTGTCCTGTTTGGGGTGTACACGTTATTGTTAGAATGCGATTGTCCCGTTTGGGTGTACACGTTATTGTTAGAATGCGCATGTCCTGTTTGGGGTGTGCACGTTATTGTTAGAATGCGATTGTCCCGTTTGGGTGTACACGTTATTGTTAGAATGCGATTGTCCCGTTTGGGGTGTACACGTTATTGTTAGAATGCGATTGTCCCGTTTGGGGTGTACACGTAATTGTTACAATGCGATTGTCCCGTTTGGGGTGTACACGTTATTGTTCCAATGCGATTGTCCCGTTTGGGGTGTACACGTTATTGTTACAATGCGATTGTCCCGTTTGGGGTGTACACGTTATTGTTACAATACGATTGTGCTGTTTGGGGTGTACACGTTATTGTTACAATGCGATTGTCCCGTTTGGAGTGTACACGTTATTGTTAGAATGCAATTGTCCCGTTTGGGGTGACCACGTTATTGTTACAATGCGATTGTCCCGTTTGGGGTGCACAATTTATTGTTAGAATGCGATTCTCTCTTTTGGGGTGTACACGTTATCGTTAGAATGCTGTTGTCCTGTTTGGGGTGTACACGTTATTGTTAGAATGCGATTGTCCCGTTTGGGTGTACACGTTATCGTTAGAATGCTGTTGTCCTGTTTGGGGTGTACACGTTATTGTTAGAATGCGATTGTCCCGTTTGGAGTGTACACGTTATTGTTAGAATGCGATTGTCCTGTTTGGGGTGTACACGTAATTGTTACAATGCGATTGTCCCGTTTGGGGTGTACACGTAATTGTTAAAATGCGATTGTCCCGTTTGGGGTGTACACGTTATTGTTACAATGCGATTGTCCCGTTTGGGGTGTACACGTTATTGTTACAATGCGATTGTCCCGTTTGGGGTGTACACGTTATTGTTACAATACGATTGTGCTGTTTGGGGTGTACACGTTATTGTTACAATGCGATTGTCCCGTTTGGAGTGTACACGTTATTGTTAGAATGCAATTGTCCCGTTTGGGGTGACCACGTTATTGTTACAATGCGATTGTCCCGTTTGGGGTGCACACTTTATTGTTACAATGCGATTGTCCCGTTTGGGGTGTACACGTTATTGTTACAATGCGATTGTCCTGTTTGGGGTGTACACGTTATCGTTAGAATGCTGTTGTCCTGTTTGGGGTGTACACGTTATTGTTAGAATGCGATTGTCCTGTTTGGGGTGTTCACGTTATTGTTAGAATGCGATTGTCCCGTTTGGGGTGTGCACGTTATTGTTAGAATGCGATTGTCCCGTTTGGGGTGTGCACGTTATTGTTAGAATGCGATTGTCCCGTTTGGGGTGTACACGTTATTGTTACAATACGATTGTCCCGTTTGGGGTGTACACGTTATTGTTACAATGCGATTGTCCCGTTTGGGGTGTACACGTTATTGTTACAATGCGATTGTCCCGTTCGGGGTGTACACGTTATTGTTACAATACGATTGTCCTGTTTGGGGTGTACACGTTATTGTTACAATGCGATTGTCCCGTTTGGAGTGTACACGTTATTGTTAGAATGCAATTGTCCCGTTTGGGGTGACCACGTTATTGTTAGAATGCGATTGTCCCGTTTGGGGTGCACACTTTATTGTTAGAATGCGATTCTCCCTTTTGGGGTGTACACGTTATCGTTAGAATTACATATCTCAAATACCTCATACAATGTTGAAATGTACGGTTCATTACACAAAGCCCCTCATCTGCTCCGTCATTGTATGCGAACAGTTGTTTAATGAAAGACGGTGACTGGTCTTCACCTTAGATGTGAGATCGTGTGCATGTTGTTGCTTTCATCATCTCCCTGTTGGTCGGTAATTAGCCAGCTATGGAGACCGAAAGAACAGTGGCAGGACGGTTTAGAACTGAGGATACAAGGCCTGCCTTAATTGTTGTTTAAAGGTGCACGATAATTACATGGTTTCGAGAACGTTATTTTTGTTTAGTTTTAGACATGACGGCAGTGAAGATATAAAAATCTGCATATTTTGTTTGCTGACATAAGTGTAACCCACAGCCATTTCGTTTCAGATCTCAGACATACACTTGAGTGTCTTCTATGATAAGAAGCGCGCACCTGATTTTGAAAAGTTTTGCGTAGAAAATATCGACGTCATCAAACCGGAGGTAGTGTTAGTCACAGGTGAGTTGTGGCACGATCTATGTCAGTTATGCATACACACGCATGCTTGTCAACATGGTTGGTGAGCCCGACCACGCCGGACGTGCAATGTTTAGACCATATATAAAATTGTACTATGTTATGGTATTTCATTAGAAATATATTATAATATATAGTAAGGTATGATCGTTGATTGTGCGTACTCCCGGCGACAAAAGTATGACCCAACTCCATAAAATGTTTCTTCGGGGAGCCAATGAGATATCATGTTTAAATCAAATTATAGATTTATAACTTTATTTTGTGGAATTTGCATTTGTAAATTGTTAATGGATTGACTAACTTATCATTTATTTGTTATTTGAACTATTATTAGGTGATTTGACGGACGCCAAATATCCCGACCGACAGGGTTCGGTTCAGTACATAGACGAGTGGCAGGAGTACGACTCGGTCATCAAGCGGACTGGGGTCCTCAAGAAAACTGTGTGGCTGGATATACGGGGAAACCACGGTGAGCACGTGGCAGGCATGCCAGGAGCACGGGGTTCACACGTGGAATGCCGGGGGTGTCGCGTTGCTCGACAAGAGGTGACCTTGAAGCCAAGGTCTGGTCTGGATTCATTCTGCCTAAGTGTCGTTATCGGCGCCGATAAACTCACTCAATATTTTGTTTGCCTAAGACTATAAAGATAAATACTGAGCCTGGGACATGTATGGGGGTGAAAGGTCTTATACAGCTGGAAGTGGCGTATATGTAGCCTTTTTTCATTCAAATTTTAACTACAGCAATGATTGTTTCCGTCTTCTGCTTCATTATACGCTGATGTATGATAAGTGCTTATCATATTGCAAGCCTAGACATAGAGAATGTACAATACACTAGCATGTGTGTTAGTTTATGACCAAACGGGACAATTTTATCCCTATTTCTTGCTGGATTACGGTCCTTATGTGTTGATTACAGAACGCCTTGTAAGTTCTGCACGGTACTGAAAGTATTTATTTATTTCATTTATTGATTATTATTTCCTGGTCGTATTTGCTTTGAAGGTGCGTGCAAATCTGTTTTTCATGCTCGTTTTTTGTTTGTTTCAGATACGTTTAATGTTCCATCCTTGCAAAGTGAGCAGAACTATTATAGGTAAGATCCAGTAACAGTTAACTTCCAACAAAAAGGGGCCCAAAATGCCAACTTTTAATTTCTGAAATAATTTTTTTTTTTTTATAAATTTTATTTATTTAACGATAGTACCGATAACGAATACACATATCAAGGGCCACCTCACTGAAATAACTTGACATAGTTACTCCGTACATCCGAGAAAGTAAGACTGTTGTCGGAATACGTACAGGAGGCACACATGGTATCATACGGATTAAGTCGATTGAGAACAAGTGATCATCTTTAGATAAAAGGTGTACATATTAGATGCACACAAAAACAACTGTGTGCGTCCGGAGTGTCATATCTCGACGATGTGAAGTCGTATCAGACATTTCTGCTTTGGTGTCACCATGTGTCTTTGGATTTTCAGGTTGTACTCTCACCAGGGTCAGAAAAGTCTCCGGTCTTACCGCTATGAGCACAAAACATCTGACGGAAGTCGCTATGACTTCATCGCGGTGGACGCGTGCCCGGACCCTGGCCCACGCCGGCCATTCAACTTCTTTGGTCACCTCAATCCGGTAAGTATGACGTCAGACGGAGGTCGCTATGACGTCATGGCCGTGGACCCAAGCCCTAGCCCTGGCCCTGGCCCTCGCCGGCCATTCAACTTCTTTGGTCACCTCAATCCGGTAAATATGACGTCAGACGGAGGTCGCTATGACGTCATGGCCGTGGACCCGTGCCCTAGCCCTGGCCCTGGCCCTCGCCGGCCATTCAACTTCTTTGGTCACCTCAATCCGGTAAATATGACGTCAGACGGAGGTCGCTATGACGTCATGGCCGTGGACCCGTGCCCTAGCCCTGGCCCTGGCCCTCGCCGGCCATTCAACTTCTTTGGTCACCTCAATCCGGTAAATATGACGTCAGACGGAGGTCGCTATGACGTCATGGCCGCGGACGCGTGCCTGGACCCTGGCCCTCGCCGGCCATTCAACTTCTTTGGTCACCTCAATCCGGTAAGTATGACGTCAGACGGAGGTCGGAGGTGATCCCTCTAGCCGAGGTTAGTAGGAATGGTTTGACTCACTGCTACACATTCCCCCCTCTTTCCGAGAGGGCTGTCCTCAGACCGCTGTCCTCAGGCCAGGACTACTCAGTCTCAGAACCGATGTGGGTTCTACTTGTGTCGGGCTCCATTGTAACGGCGGGGGCCGGTTTGGTCCCCAGCGGGAGTCTAACTCACGATCTCCCGATCTCAAGTCAACCACTCTACCTCTTCGGCTAAAGGGGTGATCCCTCTAGCCGAGGATAGTAGGAATGGTTTGACTCACTGCTACACACATATGCATCTTTATTACTGACAGAAGTCTAAAGACTTCTAAAAACAATACGTTCCAATCTTACTTCCGGTTCCAGAGCGGCGGGAAGTTGTCTATGGGACTTCCCATGTTAAAGCCCTCCAACTCTCAAGCTGGGAAAATATGTTTTGTCGCATATTTCACAAGTGCCTTCGTCAAACACTACCAGGGTTTTTTCTTTGATTCAATATGGTACCTAGTAGAAACAATGGATACCATATGGTATTTGAATAAGAAATGACGTCAGAGGAATTTTTTGAAATTTGGCCAATGGTAAAAGATGGGGATTTTTAGCGCTGGCAAGGGCTCCCACGGGCGACCTATGCCAGTTATCGTTCAATGCTTGCAGTTGTGGATGGACCGGACTGAGATGAGCCACCAACGGTAAACATGGTGACATAACATACTAACTGTTCGGTATAGAGTCGAAAACGTTTAACATGGAACCCTATGGGGAAAATATAATTTCATTCAATTTGACATACTTTCGTTTGAGCGATCTCACTTTGCTTTACCATGGTGAGAGATGTGGACGAGTACAAGAGTCCCAGGGTAGGCTGACGGCAAACGCGTGTCTCATTTTCGTTTCCATGGCAACCGGACATTTTCCCAATGATAAAGTATACAACGGAAAAACTAGCTAGACCTTTGATCGTTGCGTATAATGGTAGGGAAGATATGTCTCCAGATTGCTATTGCCAGTAAAGCATTATTATCCTTTACATATTAGCTGCAGAGTCCTTTCTTCGTCTGCTCGTTTTTCATTTATCCGCAATGATGAAGACTAGCAATTTTCGGTAATTAGGTGAAGCTATATCTGAAGGACTAACAGTCCTACCGCCGTTCTAATCAACGTTTTGGATTGAGGGCACACATGTTTGTGTCTAGATATTTGGACGTTGCCGTGCGTCATGCCATGACGTCACCATGACGTGATGACGTCATAATTTTATAACCTCTATTACTCAACTATTATACCTCGTAGCGACTACCGGTTGATTTGACGCTGTACCTTATATCAAGGGACAACTGCAGCGAAGCGTAACTTTTGTTGCTGTACCGAAACGTGTGCGTCAAAAATGACGTCATAGCTAACCTTCCCCTTAAGAAATGTTGGGTTTGCTTTATTTTCAGCCACTTTGGCAATAGCTGTCATAACCCGAGTTGATAAGTAGGTATATTAAAGACATAGAAGCCATCTTGAGCGGTGTCGGATGAATGCGCTATTTGGCTCAAATGTCCCGTTATACGCTCTGTTTAGCCCGAATTGTCCCCCGTATAGGCGCTGTTTATCCAAAATTGCCCCCTATATGCGCTGTTTAGCTCAAATGGCCGGGTATATTCGCTATTTAGCATAAATTGCGCGCCTTATATGCGCTTTATTACTGACAATTACCGCTACATGCGCAATTGAGCCCAAATTGCCCGTTATACGCGCAATTTAGCCCAAATTGCCCGTTATACGCGCTGTTTAACCCACATTGCCCCTTAGATACCCAGTGTACCTCAAATTTCCTGTTATACTTGCTATTTAGCCCAAATTGCCAGCCGAAAGCTCTATTTTGCGAACAAAAGCTCCATTTTGCCAACAGAAAGCTATATTTTGTCCACAGAAAGCTCTATTTCGTCAACAGAAAGCTTTATTTTGTCAACAGAAAGCTCTATTGGGCATCAGTTGTTCTCCCAAGCCGCCAGCTATGCTGAATTGCCATCTGAAGGCTATATTTGGCCCGCCGAAAGCTCTATTTACCCCAAATTATGCCTTAAAAGCTCTATTTGGGCCAAATTGTATGTGTAATGGCCTACTTAGCCAAATTTACTCACTAAAACTCTATTTTGCCCGCTGAAACCTCTATTTGACCCGAATTGTCAACTGAAGGCACTAATTGACCCCTGATGCCCCAATTTGACCCCTCAGATCCAGATTTGACCTCTGAGATCCAGATTTGACCCCTGAAATCCAGATTTGTTCTTTGAGATCCACTAGTGTCCATACGGTGAGGCGGCTACAATAAGCAAATAATATACATACATGCATACATAACATACATAAGGCCTACTACTACGACGGCATTTCTCTATGGGACTTCCCATGTTAAAGCCGTTCATCGTGCTCGCTCTTATGCTGGGACAAATGAGTTGTCGGGTACTTCACATGTCCCTTCGTCAAATAGTACCAGGATTTGTCCTTTGGTTAAAGATGGTAACCTAGAGCCACAGTGCTTAGTAAAATGACGTCCTGAAGCCGAATCATTGTTTTGATTTCAATTTTGATCAGAAAAACGAAAAAAAAAATGGCATACGCCCAGGCGGGATCGAACGCGTGACCTTTGGATCCGAAGTCCACTGAGCCAGCCAGACAGCGTTAACGTTGGCGTGTCGCATGTGATTCATGTCCAAAGGCCGGGTCGCCCAGTTTCGGGCGTTGACAATATTCGTAAAAGTATAGCTTTCAAAATGTAGTTTTCCCCACAATATCCTGATATCGGCCTTCCATAAGGTCTACCGCATCACCCCACGCTTCCGCCTCAATCTTTATATCGACTCAAACCCCAACGAAACATGTATACGACGATACTTCGACGTGTGGTAGCAAGTGTTAATGCTTCAAACCCAGCTCTAAACGAACCCGTCATTAGGTAATTAGGTAATAAAAACGGAACTATCTGAGGCTATATAGCATTACTCCGCGGTAATTAGGCACTATGGAAAGCCATATGCACAATTGCATATCAAAAATTCAAAATCACCAGCCTCTCACTTTTAGTACTTACCAAAAATCGTCAAAAATCAGGAAAGCAAGTTAGAACCGCGATTGTTACGGTACTTAGTAGGGCTGAACTATACATGAACATACCTGTGCTCACAAATGACCTATTGCCCTTACCCAGGGAACCATGGCGCCGCACAAAGGAGACCCCCCTTGCTCGGTCGCCAATGATGAGAGAATGGGGAAATGGACTCATGGCACTTTTGTAGGAGTTATTTCAAGCTACATTGACCGCTGCAATGAATTCTCCTGATCGTCTGTAACAAAATCACTTCTGTCAGTAAGCCTCAGCCTCCGGCTGATTTCGGCTCTTGTTATTATTACTTCATTATTTGATTAATAATATTTCGGTATGCATGCGTCTGGATTTAGTAAAAACTGTGTTATTACTTGCAGAATGACATGGAGGATCTAACTGCATTTAGCCGAGCGAGTGTAAACAGCAATATGACCCTTTACTTCGGCCATTACCCCACCTCCACGATCGGCAACCACGTGGATGAACTGAGGCGACTCATAGGGTAGGTCAAAGGTCACTGAGACCACGTGGATAACCTGAGGCGACTCATAGGGTAGGTCAAAAGTTACTCAGTCCACATGGAAGACCTGAGGCGACTCCTAGGGTAGGTCAATGTCATTTAGTCCACGTGGATGGTCTGAGGCGACTCCTAGGGTAGGTAAAATGTCACAGTCCACGTGGATGAACTGAGGCGACTCATTGGGTAGGTCAAATGTCACAGTCCACGTGGATGATCTGAGGCGACTTCTAGGGTAGGCCAAAGGTCACTTAGTCCACGTGGATGAACTGAGGCGACTCATTGGGTAGGTCAAAGGTCACCTATACCACGTGGATGACCTGAGGTGACTCATAGGGTAGGTCAAAGGTCACTCAGACCACGTGGATGATCTGAGGCGACTCCTAGGGTAGGTCAAATGTCACTTAGTCCACGTGGATGGTCTGAGGCGACTCCTAGGGTAGGTCAAAGGTCACTCAGACCACGTGGATGATCTGAGGCGACTCCTAGGGTAGGTTAAAGGTCACTTAGTCCACGTGGATGATCTGAGGCGACTCCTAGGGTAGGTCAAAGGTCACTCAGACCACGTGGATGGTCTGAGGCGACTCCTAGGGTAGGTCAAATGTCACTCAGACCACGTGGATGATCTGAGGCGACTCCTAGGGTAGGTTAAAGGTCACTTAGTCCACGTGGATGAACTGAGGCGACTCATATGGTAGGTCAAATGTCACTCAGACCACGTGGATGATCTGAGGCGACTCCTAGGGTAGGTTAAAGGTCACTTAGTCCACGTGGATGACCTGAGGTGACTCATATGGTAGGTCAAAGGTCACTTAGTCCACGTGGATGATCTGAGGCGACTCCTAGGGTAGGTCAAAGGTCACTTAGCCCGCGTGGATTAACTGAGGCGACTCATATGGTAGGTCAAAGGTCACTTATACCACGTGGATGAACTGAGGCGACTCATATGGTAGGTCAAATGTCACTTAGTCCACGTGGATGAACTGAGGCGACTCATTGGGTAGGTCAAAGGTCACTTATACAACGTGGATGACCTGAGGTGACTCATAGGGTAGGTCAAAGGTCACTTAGTCCACGTGGATGAACTGAGGCGACTCATATGGTAGGTCAAAGGTCACTTATACCACGTGGATGAACTGAGGCGACTCCTAGGGTAGGTCCGAGGTCACTAAGTCCATGTGGATGATCTGAGGCGACTCCTAGGGTAGGTCAAAGGTCACTTAGTCCACGTGGATGAACTGAGGCGACACATTGGGTAGACCAAAGGTCACTTATACCACGTGGATGAACTGAGGCGACTTCTACGGTAGGTCAAAGGTCACTTAGTCCACGTGGATGAACTGAGGCGACTCATATGGTAGGTCAAAGGTCACTTAGTCCACGTGGATGAACTGAGGCGACTCATATGGTAGGTCAAAGGTCACTTAGTCCACGTGGATGATCTGAGGCGACTCATATGGTATGTCAAAGGTCACTCAGACCACGTGGGTAACCTGGGGCGACTTAAGAACTAGTCGTGTAACTATATGATAAACCTCGTGCCTTTCGTCGATAAATTGGGTGCCATTCACCCTTGTCAATTTAGTTTCGTAGCCTGACAGGTTACAGTTACTAGTACAGCAATGTTTCCTGGGAACCTGTCTTGTGTACTACGTCATTCTGCTATCCCTGCCCTGTTTTGCCTTTGTAAATATGACAACATATCTATTTCGTGCAAAGCTAACATTCATATAGTCAGCAAATGTATCCAAGACTTTTCCCCTAAGGATGTTGAAAATCATAGTGTAGCTGGATAATGGCTGTATGAGTGGCTTTAAGGCTCGACCCGTTGTTGATGTGGCTGTTGTGTTGTGTGGCTGCAGGTCGACGGGCTTCGGGTACCTGTCGGGTCACCTGCACACCTTCGGTGGCGTCGTGCCTCACATGTACGTCAGGCACAAGACTGGCTTCCTCGAGCTCGAGGTCGGGGACTGGATGGACAACAGACTGTAAGTCTACCCCACTCATCATCGCCATAAGTACAAATCTGCTTTATTAAGTATTAAATATTGTATAATATATATATATATATATATATATTTTATTATTATGTTCGGTGTTTTTTGTTGTTTTTTTTTGATCGAAGAAATCGCGCATATTTGCCATAGCTTAGCGTGTTTTCTCTTGGTCCAGATACCGTGTGTTCGCCATAGACCACGACGTGTTTTCTCTTTGTCCAGATACCGTGTGTTCGCCATAGACCACGACGTGTTTTCTCTTTGTCCAGATACCGTGTGTTCGCTATAGACCACGACGTGTTTTCTCTTTGTCCAGATACCGTGTGTTCGCCATAGACCACGACGTGTTTTCTCCTTGTCCAGATACCGTGTGTTCGCCATAGACCACGACGTGTTTTCTCCTTGTCCAGATACCGTGTGTTCGCCATAGACCCCGACGTGTTTTCTCTTTGTCCAGATACCGTGTGTTCGCCATAGACCACGACGTGTTTTTTTTCTTTGTCCAGATACCGTGTGTTCGCCATAGACCACGACGTGTTTTCATTTATCGACGTCCCTTTCGGCACGTGGCCCGTAGCCTTGGTAACCAACCCTAAGCATGGTCGCTTCATCAACCCGCTGCACGAAGCGTCTGGCAGAATGCTGCAGTCAACACACATCAGGTAGGCCTGCTGTTCCCTTATTCTCAAAATAACATCAAGTATGTACTTAGAAAGTCTGAGCTGACTAAGGATTTGATTGTGTCTTAATTGTCGTATGATCTTGACACGTTCCCTTTGATTGAAACGAAAGGCAGCTAATTAAGGTAGGTCATTGAAATTTATGAGAGCTGTATAATAATGTACCGGATATAATAAGGCAACCGGTTATCTCACCAACTGTTTATATTCCGGAAGAAGCCGCTCAATTATAGACCCAAACATCGTTATTATACGCCAGACAACGAGAATTTTGCTTCGAGTTACTTGTTCATCAGCTCATTAGCCTTTGTCGTTTGGGAATGCATGTGTTACAGGGCTGTAAAGCAGGCCAGCATGAGATTTGTGATACGTTTATTGCAAGCTGATGAACCGACGTTTGACTTGCAGAGTGCTAGCATTCTCCCCCAGTGCCATCACCAAGGTCAGAGTTCGCATCGACAAGGAGGAATGGCGTGATGCGAGCCTCGTGCAGGGGTCTCTCTATGTGTTGCCATGGACACCGAAGCAGTACTCGTCTGGCGTCCACAACATGGAAGTCGTCGTCAAGGTATGTATAGTGCGTATAAACGAAACGGGGTCCCAAGTTTGTGCTAACGGTGTCCCCGCGTTAGCCTAAAGTTATCCAACAGTCGTCATAACGAGACTGATCCATGAGACTGATCCATAAGTCTGATCCATGACACTGATCCATAAGTCTGATCCATGAGACTGATGATCCATGAGTCAGATCCATAAAACTGATCCGTAAAACTGATCCATAAAACTGATCCATGAGTCAGATCCATAAAACTGATCCGTAAAACTGATCCGTAAAACTGATCCATGAGTCTGATGATCCATGAGTCTGATGATCCATGACAAGGATGATCCATGAGTCTGATCCATGAGACTGATCCTGATCCATGAGACTGATCCTGATCCATGAGTGATCCTTGAGACTGAGACTGATCCATGATCCTGATCCGTGATACTGATCCTGATCCATGAGACTGATCCTGATCCGTGAGACTGATCCTGATCCTTGAGACTGATCCTGATCCATGAGACTGATCCTGATCCTTGAGTGATCCATGAGTCTGATGATCCATGAGACTGATCCTGATCCATGAGTGATCCATGAGACTGATCCATAAGACTGTTCCGGATCTATGAAACTGATCCATGAAACTTATCCATTAGACTGATACATGAGTCTGATGTTCCATGAGACTGATCCATCAAACTGATCCATGAGTCTGACCCATGAGACTGATCCATGAGACTGATCCCGGTCCCTATGACTGTTGGTTTCAGGACGCCGCCGGGCGGGAGACGAGACAGGACCAGCCGTTCACGCTGGACAACAGTCACATCGGCACGGACTTCGTACGGCGCTTCATCCTCATGTCTCACCACGTGACCACAGTAAGTATCCGACCCCATTCCATTAGTCAGGGAGGTGTCATGGCCATCCTGTGCACAGAAGCGGACCAGAACACTCACGTTTCATTTCATGAAAGAGGGGAAAAAACATTTCTTGTTTGCTCTTGCAGGTTCGGTTCCTGTTTTACGCCGCCTTGACCTGCACGTTGCTACCGCTTGCCGCGATGAAGCTGTGCCATATTAATCTGGCAGGTGAGTGAAGTGCCGTATTGATCTGACAGGTAAGTGAAGTGCCGTATTAATCTAGCAGGTGAGTGAAGTGCCGTATTAATCTGGCAGGTGAGTGAAGTGCCGTATTTATCTAGCAGGTGAGTGAAGTGCCGTAATAATCTGGCAGGTGAGTGAAGTGCCGTATTAATCTGGCAGGTGAGTGAAGTGCCGTATTAATCTAGCAGGTGAGTGAAGTGCCGTATTAATCTGGCAGGTGAGTGAAGTGCCGTATTAACCTGGCAGGTGAGTGAAGTGCCGTATTAATCTGACAGATGAGTGAAGTGTATTAATCTGGCAGGTGAGTGAAGTGCCGTATTAATCTGGCAGGTGAGTGAAGTGCCGTATTAACCTGGCAGGTGAGTGAAGTGCCGTATTAATCTGACAGATGAGTGAAGTGTATTAATCTGGCAGGTGAGTGAAGTGTATTAATCTGGCAGGTTAGTGAAGTGAACCGTATTAAACTGGTAGATGACAAAAGTGGCCCTTTAAACTGGAAGTTGAGATCAGTTTGAATGCTCACTTTAAGCCAGCCTAAATTTCATGTTATATTTAAGAAATGTAACATGGAATTACAAATGGGAATATATACACAGCTGAAAATGATATGTTCATAATATGATCAGCTAAACCAATATTACAATTGACTTATACTTCTGCATCAGGTGCGCTTATGTTAATATATATATGTATATATACATGTAATACATATATCCCAGGTAGCGATGGTTGGCGACCTTTTCTAACATTTTTGTTTACACAACCACATAAGGAATGAATGTGTTTTATGTCTCACCCAGGTTCGAGTGTCCAAAACAAGGACCTGATTGAAACATTTTGTAAGCCATAATTAAGTATTGGCTTTAAAATGTTAACTCGCCTTAGGTTAACTAACCGATATATAACCTTGAGCACGTGTCAAATGCCCTGACGCTGTTACACACAGTTAGGTACACCATATATAACCGACACAGAATGCTACTAAAGTATATGATCACATACTATTTAACCCAATGTACGTAGTTAGGAAAGCCGCCAAACAATTTATCATTATTCATTTATCATATGTATGCTTGCTTAAAACGAATCTACGCAATCTACACGCGAAACCAACGCTGAAGTGTCAAACTGTGACGTCATACGTGGTACCGCCATCTTGCTTAGCAAAAGTAGCGAAACGAGAGCAAGGGTGATAAATCCATCAATATTTTATCCCAAAGGCATCTCCCTGACGGGCGGTAGAATGGAAGTCAACCGTGTATAAAGCCATATGCTGTGTGCAATTGGTGACATAAACAATTAGATCAATCGAACATCCTCGCAACACTACACGCCTGTCAGCGTTATACGGGGCCGCTTATGACGTCATCAGTCGGTCAATTAATAAGTCGAATTATTTAATCTTTCACCACCTTCACATTATCTATCACAAATAATGTACCATCCCCTTATGAGCTGTATCATAGTGATAACGACTTCACACCACCAAGCCTAGATTGTTCGAAGCTTTTAAGTTAATATGTATACGCTATACGCATTGAGTGATACCTGAAGTAGCTAGTTTGACAAAACATGATGGCATGTTTTATATAACCTCTTTTTGCGCGTCGTTCATTCCGCTGTCATTGCGCAGTGGCCGTGCATGGCAAAGATTATGAATACCACGCTACCCGCTACCCTGCACCACTCCCGCTGGCATGACTCGTCCGGTCCAGCCTCCGACCCTACCGTCTAAACCGTGTTCTAATTGTAGAAAATGACACAAATAACAGTTAGATAACTGTTCAATAATGATTAATAGATTTATTTTAATATGATTTCTGGTGTATAAACTGCTTCACACTTACTATTTCTTTAATAGACACAGGATTAGTGAAGAGTAATGTGGCTCTATCAGGGGCAGTCGCCTGTCCTATAGTACGGACACCTTTGCATTCTTTGGATTAGACTACCATAGATGTCGCTTCTTACAGCACTGTGATTACGGGCCTGGACCCTGGTGATATAACAGCAGATAACGCGTAGAAATCATTTCTAACGAACGCAAGAGAATCAAGTAAAGAATAAAGTCCTTACATAATATACGCAGAAATCTAGTAATTTGCCATCTAGCGATATTTATTAACAGGATATAACGAGTTATTCCAGAATTTAAGAGTGATTTCATTAATATTAACAGCCACAATAAGCAGGAAACCTGTGGTTTATGGAGGATGGGCCTTTGGATTCATTGTATTCCGTATACAATGCTGCCCCCTGCTGGCCAAGCCATTCACCACCCATGCGTCGATGGCAGACTTTTGTGATTGGTAACTCCTACAGTAGATGGCGCCACTGATCCATGTGGTTTCTACGGCATTCGGCACCGAAATGAAAGTTCTGATCATCCCTCATTGCCCAGGTAAATACATCACACGTTACCACACCGTGATGCTCTGTTGATCCCGTCGTTTGCCGTTGTCCCGCAGTTGAACCGGCCAACCCCAGCATATGGGACTGCTGCCTGCATCTGACCCAGACATGGCTCCGGCGCTACAGCCTCTTGTGCCAGACGAACGTCATCTACTGGCCCCTCGTCATCTACACGCTGTGGATAGCGGCAGGTAGCTTATCCACTGTCCCGCCTAACGTCCCTGGCCTCCCACATACGCTGGGGGGGGGGGGGGGGGGAGATGGCTCATGCCACAACAATTTTTTCGTATATATAGTGGTTAAAATGAGAGTTCTTTAACGATATAATTATGTACATTTGTTGTAACAAGACAGGAGGTTTGTGTTCATTGTACTGTTATGATCACGTGGTCCATCTCTCATATTTAACTTGTAGCACTAAAATTAAAATCGCTTCTTAGAACAAATGCACTGCGTGAGATAGACGTCAGCTATCTGAAAGCCATGCTCTCGCTCTCGTTCTCGCTCTCGCTCACCACGTTTCCCAAGTCCCATTAACTTTGTTTGTTTAGAAATCCTATTTGCATGTTGTGAGGATATCAGGCCCGTCGGCTCACCTTAGGTCTGCCGATCATATCGTGCCACATAGCTGTGTCGAATGTCGAGTCGCTATTTATGTAGATAAAACGTTTACTTAGTTTACCAAAGTATCTTGTTTATGATGGAGATAATGCACTGTTGTGTCGTTCATTATAAGTAACACTCACTGCCGTTCACAATACCCCTGTCAGGTCCCTGGTTTATCGTTCATTATACATAACACTCACTGCCGTTCACCATACCCCTGTCAGGTCCCTGGTTTATCGTTCATTATACATAACACTCACTGCCGTTCACCATACCCCTGTCAGGTCCCTGGTTTATCGTTCATTATACATAACACTCACTGCCGTTCACCATTCCCCTGTCAGGTCCCTGGTTTATCGCTGAGATCATAGACGGTCACTTGGGCGCTATGTTTGTCTTCGGGATCTACGTCAACGGATCATTCATCCCAGGAACGCTCTCCTATCTCTATGGATTCTTCCAGGTAAGTGTCCCAGCCCTGCCTTTGCCAATGTCTGTGTTGGTACCTGAAGTGTTCCACCCCAAACTATGCCACTTTGTGTTAGCGCAGGAACTGATCCACCCATACCTGTGCCAATTTACTTTTTAATTAACTAAGGTATCGAACTATGGCATAAAGTGTGGTGTGATTATGCATTGCTTCGAGTGGGGGACGCGCTTTCTCCGCACGAATCGTCTATCTGGCAGCCACTTACTCCATTGGCATTTTTTCGCACGAATCGTAGTAAATTTCACCCTGAGGCTACAAATCGTAATATAAGTGTTTAGAATTAGGCAGTCACGGAGTGGGATACAGCCAGTTGAGTGTATGACGACACGGGTAGCATGTACATGTAGTTAGTTCCAATGCTTGCATGCTCTTACGGACAAGTAACTGTTCACCAACTTTATAAAACAAATCTTCATCAATCGTCGCCGCCAAAAACAGCGTCGTCATTGTCCACCAAATCCTCAAAATTGTAAGGTTTAGCATCGTTCAATCTATATGTGGGTATAATTGTCTTTCCCTTGCTTCCGGTAGTTGCTGCTGTTCAACTTCCCGCTGTGCCTCTACCTGGGACGCTGCCTCGACCAGACGTGGAGCGAGCACAAACACCCGGACACGTCACGCCTGCCTCGACCAATCAGCTGGCTCTTTGCACACGGCCCCTTCGTGCTGATGGTGGCGGTGGAGGCGTGGCTTGCCTGGGGCGGGTTCTTCAAGGCGTACGGCTCGCTGGCCCTGGTCCTGGGGCCGGTGCGCGTCTGGGGCGTCATCCTCGCGATCTACCTACGGCGTATCTCTCTGAGGAAGCTCCCCGTGGCGCCATCTGACGAGAACTTGAAGTGAAATGGCGCACTTCATACCGACGATCGGAGATGATTTTATCCAATATAACGTCGGGTGTAACGCCGTGATTATTGTGAAGCGTTTTATTTTTACCATTCCGTCGTGTTTAGTACTTCGCCCTGTTCAGTCATGAGTTGTTACCGTTCCTCTACGTCAGCTTCTGAAGCATTTACAAAGACTAATCATAAAGACGTCTTTGACTTAAGTATTCCGCAGTTTATTACGTGTGCTCTACGGTATGAAAGGGCGCTGTGTGTTGTATACCTATTTATATGTCTGTGTGGTGATTTATGTGCAATTTAATGAATTGTTTTACAAGAGTAATTTATTGCTCCCTTTCATGCTATATCTGTGATGGCAATGGGATGTCGATGTGGTGGAACGCTAATCCATATGTTGGTCTTAGTGCGACGCCTGTGGGTGAGAGTGGGTGGGTCCAGAGGGATGGCGGGAGGTTCAATTGTCTGGTAAATAAAGCCTTGCATCGGAATTACCCAAATATATTGATCAACAAGTCGCGTTTGTCGATTTGCCATATCGCTGTAAGGGACATAGCCAAATGTCTATCGCTTTCAGAGATACAGGCAGTGGTGTAAAGTAATCAGTGACAATATCGCTATGTTATGTATACAGTGGTCCCTGCGTTATACGACTTCTGTTCTGCCAGCCCGAAAGGACCGTATAACGGAGGGAGTCATATAATAGAGGGATGCCCCGAGATGGGCTGTTTTCGCTTAAGTATCGCGAACGCCAATCAGCAATCGTCTTCGAGTTAGATTCGGCCGACTCTCCACTCACCACTGATGCTTTTATATTATAGTTGCACAGCCACCCCTTGGCCGCGGAGAAATCATTTAGGCCTAGGTCTAGTGAGGAGAGCAATATATGAGCTTTCCCGTCAGAGGAATGTTGCTGTGCTGAACCAGTCAAACGTCAGTCTGTTAAGCTCCTCGTACAATATTTTCCTAAGCTTCAGAATTTTTGATACAGCTCTGACTCCTTTTGCCCACTTATCCATGATAGCATCAGTATTCAGTCTAGATCTTATATCAAAATCACCACCAAGGTGAAGGTTTTGAACAGAACAACACTTTTTGGTGTAGAAAACAAGGCTACGCAAACTGAATGGTCAATGGCTTATGTTTCACATGTTACTGTACATTTTCCAGCGTTTAACTTCCAAAAAGGCACCGGGAGCAAGAATACAGTTTGGAGCTTGCAAAAAGAAAAATCTTTTCAACATTAGTTGAGACCTTTTGAAAGGGACTCTATATCGAAAAGTGTGCTATTCAAAAACCTTCAACTTGGTGGTGGTTTTGATGTCAGAGCTACATTTAGTCTAACAAAGCTGCTATGCTGATTATGTTTTTTTTCCCGCTCCCGAGTCGTTAAATTGAATTGGCATGCTGCTCCAAGGTTAAAACATTTTGCTTGCGTATTCCAACCATTGTTTACGTGTACACAAAAGGTGTGAATAACAATGATGCGCTGTTAGACTTTGTTCCATAACAAGCAGTCAGATTAGTGCAATGTGTTGCTTTTTCAGAGCCAATCGACTCGACTGCCATGCCGCGCCGCCACGCAGCGAGTTAATTAAGGGATTAAATTGAGTGCCGGTCGTATAACGAGCCGAAATGTCAGTCGTGAGTCTGACTTACGATAGTATGGCTCCAAGTTACCCCATCTGTGGTATGGCTCCAAGTTACCCCATCTGTGGTATGTCACAAAGTTATCTGTGGTATGGCTCCAAGTTACCCTATCTGTGGTATGGCTCCAAGTTACCCCATCTGTGGTATGACTCCAAGTTATCCTATCTGTGGTATGGCTCCAAGTTACCCCATCTGTGGTATGTCACAAAGTTATCCTATCTGTGGTATGTCACCAAGTTACCCTATCTAGGGTATGGCTCCAAGTTGCCCTATCTGTGGTATGGCTCCAAGTTACCCTATCTAGGGTATGGCTCCAAGTTGCCCTATCTGTGGTATGGCTCCAAGTTACCCCATCTGTGGTATGTCACAAAGTTATCCTATCTGTGGTATGACTCCAAGTTACCCTATCTAGGGTATGGCTCCAAGTTGCCCTATCTGTGGTATGGCTCCAAGTTACCCTATCTGTGGTATGGCTCCAAGTTACCCCATCTGTAGTATGACACCAAGTTACCCTATCTGTGGTATGGCTCCAAGTTACCCTATCTGTAGTATGACACCAAATTACCCTATCTGTGGTGTGACACCAGATTGCCCCATCTGTGGTATGACTCCAAGTTATCCTATCTGTGGTATGGCTCCAAGTTACCCCATCTGTGGTATGACTCCAAGTTATCCTATCTGTGGTATGGCTCCAAGTTACCCCATCTGTGGTATGTCACAAAGTTATCCTATCTGTGGTATGTCACCAAGTTACCCTATCTAGGGTATGGCTCCAAGTTGCCCTATCTGTGGTATGGCTCCAAGTTACCCTATCTAGGGTATGGCTCCAAGTTGCCCTATCTGTGGTATGGCTCCAAGTTACCCCATCTGTGGTATGTCACAAAGTTATCCTATCTGTGGTATGACTCCAAGTTACCCTATCTAGGGTATGGCTCCAAGTTGCCCTATCTGTGGTATGGCTCCAAGTTACCCTATCTGTGGTATGGCTCCAAGTTACCCCATCTGTGGTATGACACCAAGTTACCCTATCTGTGGTATGGCTCCAAGTTACCCTATCTGTAGTATGACACCAAATTACCCTATCTGTGGTGTGACACCAGATTGCCCCATCTGCGGTATGACACCAACTTACCCTATTTGTAGTATGACAACAAGTTACTCTATCTGTGGTATGACACCAAACTGCCCCATCTGTGGTATGGCTCCAAGTTACCCTATCTGTGGTATGACACCAAGTTACCCTATCTGCGGTATGACACCAACTTACCCTATTTGTAGTATGACACCAAGTTACTCTATCTGTGGTATGACACAAATTGCCCCATCTGTGGCATGGCTCCAAGTTACCCTATCTGTGGTATGACACCAAGTTTATTACCCTATCTGTGGTATGGCTCCAAGTTACCCAATATGTGATATGGTGCCAAGTACCTCATCTGTGGTATGTCACCAAGTTACCCTATCTGTGGTATGGCTCCAAGTTACGCTTTTTTGTGGTATGTCACCAAGTTACCCTATCTGTAGTATGGCTCCAAGTTACCCTATCTGTGGTATGGCTCCAAGTTACCCCATCTGTGGTATGTCACAAAGTTATCCTATCTGTGGTATGTCTCCAAGTTACCCTATCTAGGGTATGGCTCCAAGTTGCCCTATCTGTGGTATGGCTCCAAGTTACCCTATCTGTGGTATGGCTCCAAGTTACCCCATCTGTGGTATGACACCAAGTTACCCTATCTGTGGTATGGCTCCAAGTTACCCTATCTGTGGTATGTCTCCAAGTTACCCCATATGTGGTATGACACCAAGTTACCCTATCTGTGGTATGGCTCCAAGTTACCCTATCTGTGGTATGTCACCAAGTTACCCTATCTGTGGCATGGCTCCAACTTACCCTATCTGTAGTATGACACCAAATTACCCTATCTGTGGTGTGACACCAGATAGCCCCATCTGCGGTATGACACCAACTTACCCTATTTGTAGTATGACTTCAAGTTACTCTATCTGCGGTATGATACCAACTTACCCTATTTGTAGTATGACATCAAGTTACTCTATCTGTGGTATGACACCAAATTGCCCCATCTGTGGTATGGCTCCAAGTTACCCTATCTGTGGTATGACATCAAGTTACTCTATCTGCGGTATGACACCAACTTACCCTATTTGTAGTATGACACCAAGTTACCCTATCTGTGGTATGACACCAAATTGCCCCATCTGTGGTATGGCTCCAAGTTACCCTATCTGTGGCATGACACCAAGTTTATTACCCTATCTGTGGTATGGCTCCAAGTTACCCAATATGTGATATGGTGCCAAGTACCTCATCTGTGGTATGTCACCAAGTTACCCTATCTGTGGTATGTCACCAAGTTACCCTATCTGTGGTATGGCTCCAAGTTACGCTTTTTTGTGGTATGTCACCAAGTTACCCTATCTGTAGTATGGCTCCAAGTTACCCTATCTGTAGTATGGCTCCAAGTTACCCTATCTGTGGTATGGCTCCAAGTTACCCCATCTGTGGTATGTCACAAAGTTATCCTATCTGTGGTATGACTCCAAGTTACCCTATCTAGGGTATGGCTCCAAGTTGCCCTATCTGTGGTATGGCTCCAAGTTACCCTATCTGTGGTATGGCTCCAAGTTACCCCATCTGTAGTATGACACCAAGTTACCCTATCTGTGGTATGGCTCCAAGTTACCCTATCTGTAGTATGACACCAAATTACCCTATCTGTGGTGTGACACCAGATTGCCCCATCTGTGGTATGACTCCAAGTTATCCTATCTGTGGTATGGCTCCAAGTTACCCCATCTGTGGTATGACTCCAAGTTATCCTATCTGTGGTATGGCTCCAAGTTACCCCATCTGTGGTATGTCACAAAGTTATCCTATCTGTGGTATGTCACCAAGTTACCCTATCTAGGGTATGGCTCCAAGTTGCCCTATCTGTGGTATGGCTCCAAGTTACCCTATCTAGGGTATGGCTCCAAGTTGCCCTATCTGTGGTATGGCTCCAAGTTACCCCATCTGTGGTATGTCACAAAGTTATCCTATCTGTGGTATGACTCCAAGTTACCCTATCTAGGGTATGGCTCCAAGTTGCCCTATCTGTGGTATGGCTCCAAGTTACCCTATCTGTGGTATGGCTCCAAGTTACCCCATCTGTGGTATGACACCAAGTTACCCTATCTGTGGTATGGCTCCAAGTTACCCTATCTGTAGTATGACACCAAATTACCCTATCTGTGGTGTGACACCAGATTGCCCCATCTGCGGTATGACACCAACTTACCCTATTTGTAGTATGACAACAAGTTACTCTATCTGTGGTATGACACCAAACTGCCCCATCTGTGGTATGGCTCCAAGTTACCCTATCTGTGGTATGACACCAAGTTACCCTATCTGCGGTATGACACCAACTTACCCTATTTGTAGTATGACACCAAGTTACTCTATCTGTGGTATGACACAAATTGCCCCATCTGTGGCATGGCTCCAAGTTACCCTATCTGTGGTATGACACCAAGTTTATTACCCTATCTGTGGTATGGCTCCAAGTTACCCAATATGTGATATGGTGCCAAGTACCTCATCTGTGGTATGTCACCAAGTTACCCTATCTGTGGTATGGCTCCAAGTTACGCTTTTTTGTGGTATGTCACCAAGTTACCCTATCTGTAGTATGGCTCCAAGTTACCCTATCTGTGGTATGGCTCCAAGTTACCCCATCTGTGGTATGTCACAAAGTTATCCTATCTGTGGTATGTCTCCAAGTTACCCTATCTAGGGTATGGCTCCAAGTTGCCCTATCTGTGGTATGGCTCCAAGTTACCCTATCTGTGGTATGGCTCCAAGTTACCCCATCTGTGGTATGACACCAAGTTACCCTATCTGTGGTATGGCTCCAAGTTACCCTATCTGTGGTATGTCTCCAAGTTACCCCATATGTGGTATGACACCAAGTTACCCTATCTGTGGTATGGCTCCAAGTTACCCTATCTGTGGTATGTCACCAAGTTACCCTATCTGTGGCATGGCTCCAACTTACCCTATCTGTAGTATGACACCAAATTACCCTATCTGTGGTGTGACACCAGATAGCCCCATCTGCGGTATGACACCAACTTACCCTATTTGTAGTATGACTTCAAGTTACTCTATCTGCGGTATGATACCAACTTACCCTATTTGTAGTATGACATCAAGTTACTCTATCTGTGGTATGACACCAAATTGCCCCATCTGTGGTATGGCTCCAAGTTACCCTATCTGTGGTATGACATCAAGTTACTCTATCTGCGGTATGACACCAACTTACCCTATTTGTAGTATGACACCAAGTTACCCTATCTGTGGTATGACACCAAATTGCCCCATCTGTGGTATGGCTCCAAGTTACCCTATCTGTGGCATGACACCAAGTTTATTACCCTATCTGTGGTATGGCTCCAAGTTACCCAATATGTGATATGGTGCCAAGTACCTCATCTGTGGTATGTCACCAAGTTACCCTATCTGTGGTATGTCACCAAGTTACCCTATCTGTGGTATGGCTCCAAGTTACGCTTTTTTGTGGTATGTCACCAAGTTACCCTATCTGTAGTATGGCTCCAAGTTACCCTATCTGTAGTATGGCTCCAAGTTACCCTATCTGTGGTATGGCTCCAAGTTACCCCATCTGTGGTATGTCACAAAGTTATCCTATCTGTGGTATGTCTCCAGGTTACCCTATCTAGGGTATGGCTCCAAGTTGCCCTATCTGTGGTATGGCTCCAAGTTACCCTATCTGTGGTATGGCTCCAAGTTACCCCATCTGTGGTATGACACCAAGTTACCCTATCTGTGGTAGGGCTCCAAGTTACCCTATCCGTGGTATGTCACCAAGTTACCCTATCTGTGGTATGGCTCCAAGTTACGCTTTTTTGTGGTATGTCACCAAGTTACCCTATCTGTAGTATGGCTCCAAGTTACCCTATCTGTATTATGGCTCCAAGTTACCCTGTCTGTGGTATGGCTCCAAGTTACCCCATCTGTGGTATGTCACAAAGTTATCCTATCTGTGGTATGTCTCCAAGTTACCCTATCTAGGGTATGGCTCGAAGTTGCCCTATCTGTGGTATGGCTCCAAATTACCCTATCTGTGGTATGGCTCCAAGTTACCCCATCTGTGGTATGACACCAAGTTACCCTATCTGCGGTATGACACCAACTTACCCTATTTGTAGTATGACACCAAGTTACCCTATCTGTGGTATGACACCAAATTGCCCCATCTGTGGTATGACACCAAGTTACCCTATCTGTGGTATGGCTCCAAGTTACCCTATCTGTGGTATGGCTCCAAGTGACCCTATCTGTGGTATTACACCAAGTTACCCTATCTGCGGTATGACACCAACTTACCCTATTTGTAGTATGACACCAAGTTACCCTATCTGTGGTATGACACCAAATTACCCCATCTGTGGTATGACACCAACTTACCCTATTTGTAGTGTGACACCAAGTTACTCTATCTGTGGTATGACACCAAATTGCCCCATCTGTGGTATGGCTCCAAGTTACCCTATCTGTGGTATGACACCAAGTTTATTACCCTATCTGTGGTATGGCTCCAAGTTACCCAATATGTGATATGGTGCCAAGTACCTCATCTGTGGTATGTCACCAAGTTACCCTATCTGTGGTATGTCACCAAATTACCCTATCTGTGGTATGGCTCCAAGTTACGCTTTTTTGTGGTATGTCACCAAGTTACCCTATCTGTAGTATGGCTCCAAGTTACCCTATCTGTAGTATGGCTCCAAGTTACCCTATCTGTGGTATGGCTCCAAGTTACCCTATCTGTAGTATGGCTCCAAGTTACCCTATCTGTAGTATGGCTCCAAGTTACCCTATCTGTAGTATGGCTCCAAGTTACCCTATCTGTGGTATGGCTCCAAGTTACCCCATCTGTGGTATGTCACAAAGTTATCCTATCTGTGGTATGTCTCCAAGTTACCCTATCTAGGGTATGGCTCCAAGTTGCCCTATCTGTGGTATGGCTCCATGTTACCCCATCTGTGGTATGACACCAAGTTACCCTATCTGTGGTATGGCTCCAAGTTACCCTATCTGTGGTATGTCACCAAGTTACCCTATCTGTGGCATGGCTCCAACTTACACTATCTGTAGTATGACACCAAATTACCCTATCTGTGGTGTGACACCAGATTGCCCCATCTGCGGTATGACACCAACTTACCCTATTTGTAGTATGACAACAAGTTACTCTATCTGTGGTATGACACCAAACTGCCCCATCTGTGGTATGGCTCCAAGTTACCCTATCTGTGGTATGACACCAAGTTACCCTATCTGCGGTATGACACCAACTTACCCTATTTGTAGTATGACACCAAGTTACTCTATCTGTGGTATGACACCAAATTGCCCCATCTGTGGCATGGCTCCAAGTTACCCTATCTGTGGTATGACACCAAGTTTATTACCCTATCTGTGGTATGGCTCCAAGTTACCCAATATGTGATATGGTGCCAAGTACCTCATCTGTGGTATGTCACCAAGTTACCCTATCTGTGGTATGGCTCCAAGTTACGCTTTTTTGTGGTATGTCACCAAGTTACCCTATCTGTAGTATGGCTCCAAGTTACCCTATCTGTAGTATGGCTCCAAGTTACCCTATCTGTGGTATGGCTCCAAGTTACCCCATCTGTGGTATGTCACAAAGTTATCCTATCTGTGGTATGTCTCCAAGTTACCCTATCTAGGGTATGGCTCCAAGTTGCCCTATCTGTGGTATGGCTCCAAGTTACCCTATCTGTCGTATGGCTCCAAGTTACCCCATCTGTGGTATGACACCAAGTTACCCTATCTGTGGTATGGCTCCAAGTTACCCTATCTGTGGTATGTCTCCAAGTTACCCCATATGTGGTATGACGCCAAGTTACCCTATCTGTGGTATGGCTCCAAGTTACCCTATCTAGGGTATGGCTCCAAGTTGCCCTATCTGTGGTATGGCTCCAAGTTACCCCATCTGTGGTATGACACCAAGTTACCCTATCTGTGGTATGGCTCCAAGTTACCCTATCTGTGGTATGTCACCAAGTTACCCTATCTGTGGCATGGCTCCAACTTACCCTATCTGTAGTATGACACCAAATTACCCTATCTGTGGTATGACACCAAGTTACCCTATCTGCGGTATGACACCAACTTACCCTATTTGTAGTATGACACCAAGTTACTCTATATGTGGTATGACACCAAATTGCCCCATCTGTGGCATGGCTCCAAGTTACCCTATCTGTGGTATGACACCAAGTTTATTACCCTATCTGTGGTATGGCTCCAAGTTACCCAATATGTGATATGGTGCCAAGTACCTCATCTGTGGTATGTCACCAAGTTACCCTATCTGTGGTATGGCTCCAATTTACGCTTTTTTGTGGTATGTCACCAAGTTACCCTATCTGTAGTATGGCTCCAAGTTACCCTATCTGTAGTATGGCTCCAAGTTACCCTATCTGTGGTATGGCTCCAAGTTACCCCATCTGTGGTATGTCACAAAGTTATCCTATCTGTGGTATGTCTCCAAGTTACCCTATCTAGGGTATGGCTCCAAGTTGCCCTATCTGTGGTATGGCTCCAAGTTACCCTATCTGTCGTATGGCTCCAAGTTACCCCATCTGTGGTATGACACCAAGTTACCCTATCTGTGGTATGGCTCCAAGTTACCCTATCTGTGGTATGTCTCCAAGTTACCCCATATGTGGTATGACACCAAGTTACCCTATCTGTGGTATGGCTCCAAGTTACCCTATCTGTGGTATGTCACCAAGTTACCCTATCTGTGGCATGGCTCCAACTTACCCTATCTGTAGTATGACACCAAATTACCCTATCTGTGGTGTGACACCAGATTGCCCCATCTGCGGTATGACACCAACTTACCCTATTTGTAGTATGACATCAAGTTACTTTATCTGCGGTATGATACCAACTTACCCTATTTGTAGTATGACATCAAGTTACTCTATCTGTGGTATGACACCAAATTGCCCCATCTGTGGTATGGCTCCAAGTTACCCTATCTGTGGTATGACATCAAGTTACTCTATCTGCGGTATGACACCAACTTACCCTGTTTGTAGTATGACACCAAGTTACCCTATCTGTGGTATGACACCAAATTGCCCCATCTGTGGTATGGCTCCAAGTTACCCTATCTGTGGCATGACACCAAGTTTATTACCCTATCTGTGGTATGGCTCCAAGTTACCCAATATGTGATATGGTGCCAAGTACCTCATCTGTGGTATGTCACCAAGTTACCCTATCTGTGGTATGTCACCAAGTTACTCTATCTGTGGTATGGCTCCAAGTTACGCTTTTTTGTGGTATGTCACCAAGTTACCCTATCTGTAGTATGGCTCCAAGTTACCCTATCTGTAGTATGGCTCCAAGTTACCCTATCTGTGGTATGGCTCCAAGTTACCCCATCTGTGGTATGTCACAAAGTTATCCTATCTGTGGTATGTCTCCAAGTTACCCTATCTAGGGTATGGCTCCAAGTTTCCCTATCTGTGGTATGGCTCCAAGTTACCCTATCTGTGGTATGGCTCCAAGTTACCCCATCTGTGGTATGACACCAAGTTACCCTATCTGTGGTATGGCTCCAAGTTACCCTATCCGTGGTATGTCACCAAGTTACCCTATCTGTGGTATGGCTCCAAGTTACCCTATCTGTGGTATGTCACCAAGTTACCCTATCTGTGGCATGGCTCCAACTTACCCTATCTGTAGTATGACAACAAGTTACTCTATCTGTGGTATGACACCAAATTGCCCCATCTGTGGTATGGCTCCAAGTTACCCTATCTGTGGTATGACACCAAATTGCCCCATCTGTGGTATGACACCAACTTACCCTATTTGTAGTATGACAACAAGTTACTCTATCTGTGGTATGACACCAAATTGCCCCATCTGTGGTATGGCTGGAAGTTACCCTATCTGTGGTATGACACCAAATTGCCCCATCTGTGGTATGACATCCAGCATTAAAGCATACGCACACAAATAAGGTTCACACACAGTTTTACTACTGAGCGTTTGCATGTTGGTACATAGAAAGTTACCTAGTAAAAGTATGCGATGGTTCGTAGATTTCAACTCTTGACTTGCAATGGTCACGTAATGATATCGCCTTTGTACATGTGTCTGGGTGCTCAAGTGATATGTCGATTTCATGGAGATGACTTAGATATATATATATTCAGAATTACAGAACTTCCCAGAGGGTATAGAATCTGTAGATGCTATGTCGCTTAGTATAGATATAGGTAGTCCAAGTTGATAGATATCTACTATATCTTTCATTTAAGCTATATCCCTAGTAAAGAGGTCACATCGATAGTAAGCTTGTTAATAGTTACTTATACAGGAATATTTTTTGGGGGAAGAAATGTTTTGAACGGAAATGATGTTTTAGGTTCTTAGGATATAGGTCCACATACATGATTTTGTTACGCCACTTTTTCGGCCAAACTGTTACATCTCGTGAGGACTCATTTGGCTTTCTTGTGTAATACGTCATCAAAGTGTGGACATTACTGGTGCTTTTGCCTTTCAACATATGATAATACGTTTGTGTCGTACAGAATTAACATTCACGCAGACAATGTGTCTGGGACATATTTTCTCTTCCTATGTATTCCTATTAAATTTAATTTAATTTAATTTGGTCTAATTAAGTCTATTTTTTTACAGTTTTTTTTGCGCCTTATTATCTACCATTTTACTACATACAAGTGGTGATACCGCAAAAAGAAATGTTTCTCTATTTTCTTATAAGTTGCCGAAGAACATATTTTTCATGCAATGTTCATTCCTACATATGGATGTCCCAATCCCTCTACCACGTTCATAATTTTTTCCATGAGTTAACACATTTGGTTTGTGATATGAGAGGGAATTGAGTCTGGACATGGCATGTGCATCAGGTCTGGGCTGGATGTCTGGAGCAGGTGGCTATGGAAGTTATGCCCCCTCCTCCCTTCCCTGGGCCTGAGATCCCACTGCTTGCCCAGTGTAGTGTGGCCCTGCAGGGTGATATTTGGGCAAGAGGCTGACAGGTTGTGTTATTAACAGCATGTACGAGGGTGGATGCGGAAATATCCTGCGGTGTATCTGATGCTCTGTGATGTGAAGCCTGTGAATTACTAACGACTGCTTCGATTTCACTCGGTCGTTTTTTTTTAAAACAGATAAGTCCATTTGAAATTACTTGCGGCGATGGTGTGAACACTACTTTTTACTATTTATTTTCCTGCTGCGTTTAGTTGTCAGTTGTTGATGGATGAGGCGTTTAGACAGCAGTGGTTGCTACTGATTCAAGTACGACGGACGGTGTCCATAGAGACAAACAAACAATGTTCCACATTTGTATTACATATTATATTCCAGTAATTCTTGCCCTTCCGTGCTCGTCAAGGCTGACCTGCATCCGGTCGCTACGAGGTTACAGTCAGTATTCTGTGTCAGGTTCACACACGGCATTGTATTATCGCTGCTGACTACTTCCTTTGTTGGATGTTTGGTGATATAACAAGTCCACATTTGTGAGATGTAAATAAAATGAAGTTAATTAAATATGTGTATGTGTTGTTTGTTATTGCTATCCATGGAACATTTATAATGTTAATATCGGTTCAGTGACAGTGACATCATGATGTAGACATGCAGAATGCCATGCGCGGCCCTCCCTTTCAATATATTCAGCGTGCCCCTCCACTCGACACCGGCTTAGTCACTGTATACAGTCTTCATCAGCCGGTAACGTTAACTTGTACACCGGGCGAACTGTTCTAGTCCTGCGCCATCCCCCCCATGTACAAGTGTTGACATGAGTTACAAGGACCTGGTAGCCTGCAACAGGTACTATATATGACGTCCGTCTAGGTCTACACCCCATAAAAGTTTTTCACCAAGGCTTAAATCAAGCTGCTTAGACACCAATTTTCCACATGCATTAAAAACAATTTAATCTTTCAGGAAATTGTCTTGAACACTACGTAGAACATGCGAACAAAAAGTGCGTTAATATATACACTAAGATCGTAGATACATGATTTTCATTCTAATTTTGCAGTATTGCTAGGAAAGCTAGTTTTCCTGAGTGTGGGGCATATGCTGTCGCCCGCCGATGTCACTGGCGCCACTATTTACACAGTATGATTATTTGGCGAGGGTAACACGCCCCGATGCCTTCTTGAGAGGGGATCATGACCACAAACTGGCTCGCCCAGGATTGCTCCCCACTCTACAGGTTCTGGTCTGTGGGTTGCCGAGATAACACGAAACAGATTCAAGCGAGGATTGCAAAGTATCGAAGCATTTGAAGAAATGTATCTCCGTACGATCTGATTCGTATCGTATCATATCAATGTTGTAGGGGTTTCTGGGCGCCGTGTATTTAGCTCAGGAGGGGATCAATTTAGTTCGGAGTAGGAGTACGAGCCAGTTTTGTGGAGCGCTCTCTGTCTAAAGAGCTTTTCCTTGCCCATTAGCGCATTCAGACGGGTAGGGGTGCGGGGGGGGTCTAGGAAGTCCACCCCTTCCCCCCTTTTGAGGGGAATGCCGTTTTTCAATGTAAATTTAAAGCCATGTGAGGCGTGGACACCCCCCCCCCTCCCCTTTTTTTGTAGGAAGAACGCTATCTGAGGCGTGCCCCCCCCCCCAACCCCACCCCCGATCGCAAGTTTCATTGGACCCACCACCCTTTTCAAATTCCTGGATCCGCCCCTGTTGCCGGACTAATACCTGCATCAACGGAAAGACCCGCTCTTTCATATGCTTATGCAGGCCCGTACTCTAGAAGCGGGGAGCAGCAAAGGGGGGAGGGGGGCACTTAATTATTTGGCTGTTCCTAAAAAAATAAATGTCTGCACCGTTATAAGACGTTAAGACTTCATCGGTGGCAATTAGTGTTCAACCCCCCCCCCCCTACTCCCTCGGTCGCATGTTTGAGCTGCGTCTGCCCCCACCCCCCCTCCCCTGCTTTCGTTCTGCTTCCGGCGACGGTGCTGTAATATGCCACAAACAGAAATAAACAGGATAAGTCATATATAGACTTAATTACCACGAATATGATGACGGCTTATCGGGATGGGTAGATCCGCAGTGATTTATGCCACCTGGCTTGTTGCACGCCTGGACTAAACCCAACCAAGGAAATCAATAGCGGATACATTAATTTCATGGCAAATAGTTTTCATGCGTTTCACCAAGTCGACCCCCGCGAGTGCTTGCCACAAACCTCCGCGCTATCACGGCTGTCCGTTTGTGCACCCCACTCTAATCCACCCCCTCACCGTGCACCGTACTTGAGTGCCCGCCCCCGCCTCGCCCAGACACATGCACACACTGACATACCGCCGTTTCACATATCCTGAATGCGAGTTCATCATGTTCATCTGCACAGCACAAAAGGTGACATATGACGCATTAATTCGTTTTAAAGTTTAAAATCGTCCTGATTTATGTATACGAATGCACTGGTCAAATAAGACAAAGAGATATTATCTTCCGTCATCTAACGGGTTATTCCAGTCGTGCTATAGTCGTGCGTTAATAATATAGGTGTGCGCGTTATTGAACGGCAAAACAGCTGCAAGTGCATCCACCTGACAACTCCACAGAAAGGTTCCGGGTCCATGCAGGGTGTCTTCACAACATAGGCTCTTATCCAGGCTCCCTTCCATGCCCTTCATGTGAGTGAGCGCCCGGTTGGTTGCGTGGTTGTTTATTCAGGACGTTTTTACCACAGTCATATATCGCGTCAACTGGAGAAGAAGGTAAAAGCGGAGCCATGTCCCCGGGGTAACCCCCTACTCTTTGCGAAGAACGACATGGGATCTTTATCCTGCGACCACACAGACATGACCACAGTAGGGATCGAACCACCGATCCACGTGCCGTTAGACTCTTATAGATGGCCAGAGCGAGAGCCCTAACCCACTGAGCTATCGAGGCGGCCCCGTGAGCGCCCGGAGCCGTGAGCCAACGGTGAGCTGTGGACGGTGAAGTTTGAAATTTCCCTCTAAGTATGTGCCCTTCATAAACTGATCCTTTTTTTCTTCAAAATTGCAGCTTATACATTATTAGTTGATAGCGAAAGTAGGCCTACGTGTTAAAATAAATTAGCCTTCATAAACTTTGCCATGACTGCTAACCAACCAACGATCCCCGCCGACTGTCATTTTCTACTTTGAATGCCCTTTAATTTTAACCCAAAAAATATCTCTTATGCAGATCTCGCACTTTTCTCTCCGGTTTCCTACATGCCCTCTATGACCTGGGCGGCACACCCTCACCGCTGGTAGTAACGGTAGAAATGTAGTATTTTTTGTCAATTTTAATAGGTGTTTCTGGTGTTTAAGTGCTTATAACCACCCCCCCCCCCCCCCCCCATATTACCCTATGCACCCCCAAGCTGAATCCGCCAGTGCTACGTGCTCTATATATGTAGCCCTATCCTACATATTGTCCGAGTTTAAACTTCCCGCGTCTACGGTCTAACTGCCCCCCCTCCCCAACCCCCGGGCTAGCGTCGAGATAAGTCAGTGAGGTTTTCACATCGTCTTCTATGATACGGTGCGTAACAGCCGACTCGCACGCTTGATGAGCAGGTTATGACGCATGCAGCCGCTCGCACCTGTTGGAACAAAATGTACAGTTTGGTCAATGTTTACAAGGAAGTCACGGCCTGTCATTTACGGAGTTTTGGGAAGTAGGTGTCACTGTCAGTGAGGTAGCTGATCTGTGGCTGTATATTGACCTGTTCACGAGACCATGACCAAAATCCAGTTAGGGGGATAATATAGCGTAAGTACAGTTTTTTAGTGATATCTGGCGTAGACACCACGGTAAATTTACAAGTTCGTTTCACTACTCTTTCCGTCATTTGTAATCAGGTAATTGCATGAATGGTCATGACATGTTATACTACATGTCCCTTGAATTGAGGCTATAAGCTTATAAGTTATTTGCTGTGCCAGGGGAAGAGCATACTGATGACGGTTTCCTGATGACTCATATATAGTATACTCACTGTCACACAGTCACAAGCATCAGCTGGTGAGTTTCATTCTCCAGCTGACGTACTGACAAGTGTCATTTTGGTAATTGTGTAGTTTTTGACTGAAGTCAAAGTCATAAATGCTGTATGTCATTTCGGCCTCTATTTTCCACGAATTTGTCGCGATCGCTCTAAAAATCACTGACGTGAGAAAGCAACAGCTTGCAATTTTATTGATACTAAACTTACGTATATACTGCGATGTTATCCTTTTTTTATAATCTAGTCTCATTTGAATATAAATATTATAAAGATATGATTATAATAATAGATGAATATTATACAGTATTAATAGATACTAATACTAATGCGGTAAAAGATTTTATATTATAAAATAAAAATGTCAAACTTTTTATTTCTGCAAATAATTTGATAGAAAGTTATCTAATCTAATCAGAAAAAAATTATATAAATGTACAGATCCTATTAGTTAAATTAAATTAGGACCTATAGATCTAGATAAATGCTGAATTTTTTTTTAATAATATTTATTTCAAGATATAGAGCTTATCCCTATAATGTTATATTGCTATATTTTTATTAATTAATATAAGTAGATATGAGTATTAAAGTTTTCTGATAAAGAATAATTGAATCACAGGGAAGATGCAACAGGGTAAAGAAATGGGTATTCTCTCTTTTTTTTAAATATTAATTTGATATAAAGTAAAATCAATCATAAGCTTGTATGAAGAAAGAAAAAGTTAAAAACAGAAGATTATGACATGTTAACTTTTGGTAGCATTTTATTACAGCAAAATCTCTGAGATAAAACTGTGACAAAACTATAGTCTATGGTAGGGTAAATGCCCGGTAGGGGGCAGTTATTTGTGAGTTATAATTTGTCTGCTTTATATATTTGCAAATAATGCTTTTTGCATTAGGTAATTGTGTTATAAAAAGGGTGAGTAAGCAAAATTGTTTTCAAACCATTAGTTTAAACTAACAAATATATACCTATATTAGGTTTTGCAATATGCTATTTCGTATGTGTATTTTGGAACACCTGGAAAATAATTACAAACCTGGGTATAATATGGCGCCAAAAAATCATTAAGTTTCCAGCTATTCGAAAACTTTGATACATTTTTTTTGGCTTGGGGGTGGAGGGTAAAAGGACCAGGGGCTTGTATGGTTAGTCAGTCCAAGAGCTCCTGTAGCCATATAGCCACCACAGGATGTGTGTAAGGAGCATTACTGTCAGTCAACCTTGATGGAGAGAAGAGAGGTGGCGAAATGTGCATCATATGGCTATATGGTATATAACTCACAACAGGGCATGTTGTTAAACACATAGATACAAAGATAGATGGTATATAACTCATAAGAGGGCATGTTGTTAAATACATATAAATACAAAGATATATGGTATACAACTAACAACAGAACATGATGTTAAACACATTTAAATACCGGTACTAAGATAGATTGTATACCACTCACAACAAGGCATGTTGTTAAACATACATAAATACAAAGATTAGATGGTATACCACTCACAACAGAGCATGTTGCTAAATACACAATAAGTAGCAAGATAGATGGTATACCACTCAGAATCAGTGTCATTTATTAGATCCAAGTACATTAATAACACATAGTACATTTACTACAGTTCAGTTCAGACTTGATCAGGAGACCCCCATTAAGACCTGCATTGTCGCTTTCATGAGGTCCACAACAGGGGATGTCATTAAACACACGTAGATACAAAGATAGATGGTATAGTACAGACAACTGAATAAAACAAGGCACGTTGTTAAACACGTTTAAACCAAACTGGTCCATATTGTGTGGGATGTCTTTGTATCACTATATGACTAGATCATGCAAATTGACACCACTTTAGCCTTTGAACATGAGGATAAATGTAATACAGACAATCTATTATTGCAATAAACATTATACATGTTCACTACCTTACTAGTATAACTACTTGAAGGGACTTGCAACTGCTCATTCTCATCATACCAATAGTGATCTTTATGTCATTTTCTTGATGTCCAGAAAATAAATAAAAAGAACACCCCACCCCCCCATATACAATTTATTTTTTCTTTGGGGGGGGGGGTATTCTTTTTATTGCCCCTCTGCTTGGTTTAACCAATAAGTACACAAAGTTGGCCTGAACCACCAATCCATTAAAAGCTGGATATGTATGAAAGAGGTCACATATTGTTCTGTGTGACTCGTGTTGGTTGCTTACCTCTTGATGTTATACTGTCAGAGTCCTCCACAAGCCCCGGCGGCCGGCGATAACGCCGGCTACTCGTATAACTTGCGCCGTCTACTTTTTTCATTCGCTGCGCTCGTGGCTCCGCATTTAATGACAATGTGCTGGCTACTCCAAATGCTTTGTCTGTCTATTCTGTAAAGTAAGGAGCACCCTGAGAGTATGCTTTTTTTGTAAGTTGAGGTAGTCTCCTGTTTAGTGTCATGGAAACTGATGGTCTATCTTATAACTTCCTTAATGTCAGCATGGGTTTGTGTACCCTCTTGTTGGTACTTCCTTGTCAGCGCAATGCTCAGTGGTTACCCCACGTACTAGTGTGTTGTTTAATGCGCAATTTAGCGGATGGCTCGAATTTGCACATTTATATATGCAGAACCATTGACCTCAGGACTAGTCTTGGATAATAGCCCGACAAGAGTGTTAGGCTGGTACTTTGTAAGATTACGGGCAGCGTTTCAGTGCCAAGTTCTGCCTCACTTGCGGAGTTGTCACGGCTAATTTAAGGCCTTAGATTATGTTAGTAACTTGCCTTCGACCGTCCTGTCGTCTTTATACGTCCGGGGATGATATTGATGCTATCGATTCATGCAAGTTTATGATGTTTGAACTCAATATTTAAAGTGCTTGTTTTGCAGTGTATGGGTAATTAGATCACCGCCTTGTGCTGGCCCAGCCACCCGCCCACCCCACGTACCCGCCCTCCCTGTCCTGACCGCTCGCACCACGTACCTGCCGGCCGTCATGACCTCCCTGACCTCCGTGTCGGCGTGGCTGCAACTGATCCACTTGGACCAGTACCTGGCCACGCTGGAGGACGCCGGCTTTACCACGCTGAGCGCATGCGCCGCCATTACGGACGCCGACCTCGTGCGCATGGGCATCACGCTGCCCGGCCACCGGAAGCGCATCATCGCGCGCCTCCCCAAGGACGGCGTCCTGGCCGACGAGGTGTCGGCGCGCGCCACCGATAGCGACGGTCGCCGGTTGGTGCCGCCCGACCACGACTGGCCGCCAGGGGGCGCGGAGGGCACGCGAGACGACGTTTATGACGTTCCGCCCTTCGCGAGAAACTCGGTGGCGACGGCGGCGGCGGCGGAGGAGCAGGGGGAGTATATGAACATCGCGGCGGTGCTGGAGTCGAGGCCCCACCCACCGCCGCCGTCGGACCTGCCGTCGCTGCCGCCCAAGACGCGGGCCAGCCACCACCAACAGGAAGTGGTGGACGAGAAGCTGGGGATGACGCAGGCCAAGAAAGCGGCCACGCCCGTCCCGGCCCCCCGGACCTCGTGCCTCAAACCCGTGCCCAAACCCCGGGGGTCGATCCGGCCCACCCCCGCGCCGCGCCGGGAGAAGAAGCCCTCCTCCACCAGTAACCTGGTGAAGCTGGCCGGGGTGACCACCTCAGAGACCTCCCTGGAGGTTGACCCCGAGGAGGCCTCTGACCTGGCGCGCTCCCAGTCCAGCAGCGTCTCCAGCGAACTCAACCAGCTCAACGTCTCACAAGACAGCCTGGGAGCCCCAGCGACCCCCAGCGGCAACCCGTCACCCTGTTCCTTGTCCAAGGAGGATCTGGACGAGCTAGAACGCATGTCGTCCTCCTCGAGTAGCGCCGTCGGTGCTCCCACGAGTGATCGTCCATCCGCCGGTGTTCCTCCCAAAGGTAGCGACTCGCCCAAACCCTGTCTGTCAGTGCTCCCCACGATACCTAGGAGTCCCGTCGCCGGCCATGCCGCGGGGTCTCCCATGGCGGCCGCTATGCAAGCCGCGGGGTCCCCAATGCCGCTCGCCATGCACGCAACTGATCTGCCTCCACCGCGGGCCAAAATGGACAGCTCCAGCGACCCTTTCCTCAGGCTGCAAAGTTTCGACAAGGGCGAGGAGATTCCGAAAACCCTGGATGAGTGGGAGCAGTCTATCGCGCTGGATAAGGATCTGCCGCCCAGCGCCTCTGTTGAGACGCCGGGAGTGTTCGAGGATCTGTTCTACTTCGACGCTTGTGAGGTGAAGGCCACGCAGCTGTCACCCGCAGCCGCCGGGTGCGGCGCTCCTGTCGCCGAGGGTCCTAAGGAGGAACTGGACGATAATATGGTGAATGAGATGCTGTACGAGGCGGAGAAGTGTAAACACCCAGTAGTGAAGGCCGACCCGGAAAGTGAGGCCACGTATGAGCCGATCTGGAACCTCCGTAGCGGGCCACAAGGGACCCAGCGCCCGGTGGATGATGCCTCCAAGAGGGCCACGCTGTTCAACGAGCCGCCGCCATCGTTCCCGCCTCCCCCGTTGCCCGTGGGGGCTGCAGCCTCCACCCCGGCGAAACCCCCACGACGCGGCCCCAACGAGCACGTGGCCCCCGCCCCCGCGGTGCGTCAGCGGCAGGGTGGCACAAAACCCGCCCCGGCCGCCCTGGACAATCGGGATTCCGTCTTCACCGACTTCGCCCTGGATCGGGTGGGAACCTCGGTCCAGGGTCCCGGCCCGCTGGATAGGGGTCCCAGGGCACGGGGACGGGGGGACCTTCCCCGGGTCCCGCCGCTGTCCCCCGTACCCCAGTCCCCCGTGCCCCGCTCTCCTCTGACGTTCTCACCCACGCCCCAGTCACCCCTCTCCCCTGTTCCCCAGACGCCTTTACCCCAGCTGCCTATTCGCGGTGAACGCCACTTTAGCGAGGACAGTGTGAGCTCCGTGGCCAGCCATGACGCCTACGGAGGCCCCCCCACCCCGCCCAGCCCGAGGGTGGGGCAACCCACCCCGCCTATCCCCAGGGTGGGCATGCCGCTTCCCCTGCCCAGAACCAACCTGGCTGCGGAACAAATCGCCGAGGAGACCATGGAGGACGATCCAAAAGGTACGCGTAGAATGTAGAAACAGAATACATGCTACAATACAGACAACTTATGTTTGTTCAGTTATGGTTTAAAGATGGGAGATGTGGAGAAGCAGTATATATATCACTGGCGTTGAAGGTGTTCCTCCTCTCTTCCTATAAGCACCATCTGAAAAGGAGATGTCTTTTCGCAAAGCCTTCTTTGCAATTTATATGAACAGCTGTAGTGCTTTTTTTCAATTACTTAATCTTCGATGGACATATGCCTGTAATACATTTAATCGGCACTAGCTGTTTGGAAAAAGTCATGGTGTTTGGGAGGTCTCCCTGGTATCACTAGACCTAGGTTCGAATCTGGGCCCAGGTACCAAAACTGGGGCATGTTTCATCCATTCATCCTTCATCGTTCCGGGAAGATCGGTTTAGCCCTTGTGTGCTCAAACGCCGCCTAAAACACCAATTCATGTCATTTCACTTGGGTCTTAGTGCTGGTGACCGATGAAAGCAAGTTTATCTGCATGTGTGGTCTCTATTTTTCGTGTCGGTATATGGATTTGCATGAGGCAATGAACGTTTATTGACAGTGAACGGTGATCCATGGCCTTGTCTTTCAGCCTGCGACTCAATCTACATGAACAGAGAGGAGGCCGGCAGCACGGAAGGTCTCAATGGCAACCACGGGGCTCCTTGGCAACAGGTAGCACGTGCGCCAAGCCCGTCTTAGAGATATCACTGCGAACTTGGCTGTAATTTTATCAGTCGTATGGACTGAAAATGTGTTTTGCCTTGCTAGGCATTTGTTGTTTCGACGCGAGTCTGTGCATATTAATGCAACCAATATTACTTAAAAGAGGGTTGGTGGAAATCGTGACTAAATGATCGGCGCGAATAAACGCCCGTCTGAATAAGTGCCGGGGTAACTAAGCCTCGCGCCTGGGCCCTTAATCAACAAAACACGCGTTGCTGGATTGTGTACAGGTGTTTTAGCCTATGTTCGCTGGCGACATAGCCCCGTGAATAGTACCAGTATACCAATGTTGTCATGTTGAGCATAATATGACATAAGCATACTCGACATCTATAGATAACAATAAAACTCCGTACCGTTTCCCCTTCAGCAAAGTGCTCCTCTCACTGAACATATCCTGCTCAAAGGCTTCCTGCATAAAACGGGCAGCAATGTAAAAGGAGGTAAGTGGTGGGCTCTGACGTCAAAGCATGTGTCCTAGTTAGCACCCGATCAGAAAATCCAGGCCGATTACCGTATATACTCTCATATAAAATGACCCCCAATATTTCTTTACCTGTAGCGACTAGGTCTTACATATCATTATAGTAACGTCCGTTTGTACTAAAATAGTACAATGACAATAAATGGAAGTCCTTGTGGCTCTTTCCGTAACTTCACACGTATCTGTGTGTATTCGGTCGTCATCTTGAAAAAAAAACAGACTAATATTACTGTATTGAAACCCAAGGTCGCCATTTTCCGATAGCAGACGAAGGTTATAATGAGCTTTAGTTTTTGTTCGTACTTTTGTTGTACAGCTTGCATGGTGAATTATTTTATACATACCAAAATAGATCCGCTGCTACATTGAAGCCCAGCATAGCTCTTTGGAACGGTCATCATTAGTCGGTACACAAATATTCAGCCAGCGAACGTCTGTTATATATTTATGATGGGTGTCTCTGACGTAATAATGTGACTATCCTCATTTGAGCAGGCAAACCTTGTCCTATATGTTAGTGTAAACGATTTTCACTCATCGTGTTTTACTAGTATTTATCGACCTTGTACGATTTATAATATTAACAGGTCTTCAATTCAATGTATGTACGCGCTTAAATGGGTTCTCAGAATGTATCTGCCATTTAATTTGCATCATAATATCTGACAGCTGTTCCTGATATTGAGAATGGTTTTGCTTCAGATTTCTTGAAGAGGTGGTGTGTATTGGAGAGCAATAATCTGAGCTACTTCGAGACCGAAAAAGTGAGTTTTATCCTCGTTAGTCACCAATGGGCCATGTTGGTTGCATGTTTCACTTCCTTCATCTATTTGTATTGTTTTTGTAGTGATTGATACATGTCATTGCTTTAGGAACTAACATTTCGTTGCGGTGAGTCGCTTGGAGCGTTGACTATAGTTTAGGTGGAGAGATTCTGTTACGCATGCGCGGCTCGGATTGACGCTGAACGAAGCGTCACCAAATCCCACGCGACCCAGTTTTGCACTCTCAGGCGCGAGATTTGCTGTGATCTGTGCTCTGATCCGGCTACAGAGCCTGTAACCCACCACTGGGATTAAACTAGAGCGCATTTTGGTAACCTATAATCAAATCAAAAACGCTCGAAGTGTACCACTGAGCTACTGTCGTGCTTTTTATATAAGATTAGCGTTGTTGTCATGTCGCGTACTGTAATAGATGTATTATGGATTATTTCTTTCAGAACAGCAAAATGAATAGTCTGTTTTTTCCGGGAGGTGCCCAAGATCTGTCGGTGAAAATGATCGTAGATCCAACGTTCCACTCTGTTGCCTTCGAGATAATCTTTCGTTTACCCCTTCCCCTTCCCCTCCTTGCTTGTGTAGCCTTCCTTAACCTAGAGAGAGTCCATCTTCCATGTGTAAGCTTAGCCTACGCTAATCACTTACGTCTACATTTTGTAGCATTGATTAATTTCGTGATTGTTAGCATGGAAAATGGACTGAATTTTTCGTTTATTTTGTTTTTTAAATTTCATTTCTCTGTAGAATAAGCTACAGAAGTTTTGGTTGTGTTTCTGGGCAAATCCATTTAGTGTTTTTGGCATTGCCCTTGTAAAGATGCACAACTCATCAGTCGTTGAACCCCATCCCATTACCGCTTATGTGTTTTTATGATCCCCACTATGTAGAAGTTGCTAATGTTAGTTATACATCATTTATAATAATTATAATGGGGAAGCGCATTGTATATGGGGCTGACTGCTTGTCCTGGCGGAAGCGCGCGGGTTGCGGGGTAGCTGCTAAACTATTTGATATTATAATGATTCGTTGGGTTAAGTAGAACGCTTTGACATCTGTAGGTCATATCGTGACAATAGGAAGGGTCAATGTAGAGAGGAGCCATGCCCGAGAGTAACCGCTACTCTTTGCGAAGAAAGACACAGGATAATTATCCTGCACGGATATAGATGTTCGCACGCTTGGGCTGGCCTAGTAAAGCACACTCGACAATAGCTGAACTCGCTATCCACTCGGCCTCGGGGTGACGCCCACTGACATATGACAGGGGCGTGGTCCCTACTTGTTGATCCAGGATAAACGTCATGCCATGAGGTTGCCTACAGGGAATGACCTTCACCCGAGATGACCTCAAAAGTAACGAGTCATGCGTATCGTTAATGGACCTTAGAAATCACATGAAAATACCGATAGTCCAAGGACAAACCCACGATATGTGAAAATGAATACATCCTGAAAACGGGCAAACTTCATTTTATTGTCGTTGTTTAAATTTAACGATGAATGCTTCCCATCAAAATCCCGATACGCCATGTCAATGTTCCAATATTTTAATTAATTGCTTTCTTCAAAGACTCAAACTCACAAATATAACATTCCTTGGTGTTCTTCACTTTTTGTTAGATTACCACTGGTGACCAGTTGTTTATTGTACAAACTCCAAAAAAAAGATTGCATTTAACATGGAAACATGTACATTTTTGTTGTAAAGACTGGTACTCGTCATGTTAGATATGTCGTCCTGTACTTAGTACCTGAGGTGTATGACGGTGGATAGGTGTTGGTTATTCACAGCATGAACACCGCCGATGCTCAGCCTTATTCCTTAGTGGCTGTCTAATGTTGGTAAAGATCACGCAGAGCTTTACTTTTTGCGCTTTTGCCGAATATGTACTGCTTTAGTTTACGTTAGAAATAACGCCTACTAGTGTTTCAACTAACTGAGTAGGAAAAACAGTTGCGAAGCTGATTCCTTGTTACTGTCCAGTTATATCTAAGAACCAGATTTTGTCAATTTACAGAGTGCTGCTGCCAAAAACACTATCCTACACTGCGAAATGCTTAGCGTTCACTTGGCTTCGGATGAACGGTTAGTCGATCAGAGTGTGATTTAAGAATTATTTCATACCCTCTATTTGTAGACTATAAATTATTGTGGCTATCACAAGTGGTATACCTAAGTGTCACTATGAAAGTTACTCCCTGCCTGTTGTCAATAATATGACGGGTAGAACCTATTAAGGTTATAAATATATATATATTCCTTAGTCTTACTTTGGGGGAGGAGCTTTATCTATTTTCTATCTATGAAATGTTCTCTATATCTGTGGGAAGCGCCCGTTGTTTATGTTGTCCATATTGGAATCCCTAACCAGGTTCGAGTGTACGTATGAGCTGGGTACGACCAAACATTACGGCAGGAGCTACTTGTTCGCCGCGGCCAACCGGGACGAACGCCAGCGATGGGTGATCAGTCTCGCCAAGGTACCGCATCACCGGCCGAGGGATACAGTGTATCGGATTGCCATTTAGGTTCACTGGCACATCGTCTAATAACCTTTTAATTTTAAGTGAGGTTATCCTTATATAGTACTACACTAACTGCGCATGACGTGTCACGGTCGCTGTGTGAGTTATGTGTTGGAACTGTTTATGTCATTGTTAACCTGTGACTATGCATGATTCAAGTGACTGTTATTATAATGCTGTGATGCCACTGAAAAATGATAAACAAGTTGAGCACATTACTACAGAAATCCATATTACAGAGTTATGGAGGAAACCAACGACTGAGTCTTCTTGGGATCTTAGACAGATCTGTAATTTGATATTGACAAGTAATGTCTTGTATTTACTTCTTACAGAGTATTGCTCAGTTGCCATCGGAGTGCTCTGCGAAGATCCAGGACTTGGATAGAGGAGGTGTGATCTTCATTCGAGAAGGCGCCACCACCGTGAGTCACTCAGTGCTGCTCTCCACTATTAATATGGGCTCCCGTTGTTGCTCCAGTAATGGCTTTGTCTTATGCCACAGCCGCCCCATGCACTGTCAGGCCAGTCGCATAAAGCCTGGTAGTTTAGCGGCACCGGGCGGGAGGATGTGGAGTGAGGATGGAGATTTTATTACATGTGGCCACCTCATTGGAAAAAAAGTACCGGTAGTTTGCATTCCCCTTCATTAATAAATGATTATTAATAATAATAATAATAATAATAATAATAATAATAAAGACATTATACTCGGAATGGCTGCTTTATTGGGTATTGTTTTGATGCTATGTGGAGAATATCTACATTGGATATCGCTTAAGACCAAACCATCCGTAGAACCGCCGTTGCGTAATTGGTGTGCAGTGGCAGATTCTACGGGTTACGGGTTCCGCTTGTCTTAACGACTGTAACCCATACCGCTATAACCAAAACGGTGACATAAGGGTTATTGATCAAAATGAACATGTTCACATTGGTGTGTTGTTACAGGAGTGGCGCACCTGCTGGATTCACCTCAAGTCTCGGACTCTGCATTACTACAACGTGGTAAGACGTCAGGCCTACGAATATTCCATGTAGAGTGATGGTGGAGGTTATATTTAACGACATAAGTGCCCACCTCTTTGGATAAAAATTACCATCAAATATCACTGCGAAGATTGCTAACGGTAGTCAAGAGTAGTTATATAAGTAAAACCGAACAAAAAATCATGCATCAAAATCTTCAAGAGTTCTTCATTGATACGGCGGTTTTTGTGTACATGGGTATTTGTTTGTTAGGACCTCCAAGATTTCGAGGAGATTGATATGCGGAAGATCACGAGCATCAGTAAGTATTTCAAATTCCTCTTGCTGGCTTTCTGAAACGATGTCCACTCATAATTTGTTCTATTTCTAACTTATTTCTAACTTATGATTGTATAAGACCTTATTAAACCCGGAACGATATTTAACAGTAATTAAGAGTGAACGACTAAGAAAGGCCAATAGTAGATTAAGATGTGGTAACCATGATATTATGATAGAAAAAGGTAGACATTTAAACATGCCCTTAGAGGAGAGACTGTGTCCGTATTGCCAAGGAATCTGTGCTGACGAAGTCGAGTCTCAAATCCATTTTCTACTTAAATGTCATTTATACGCCGATCTTCGACAAAAGTATATTAGCGCGGGTTATTATAATTATCCATCACTAGACGGGTTTGTGCAGTTGATTAGTCATTATACGACTTTATTATAAGACATTATACGGACTATGTAAATTTATCGTCGCTGCCTTGAGAAAGAGAAAGCAAGAGGTGTTATCTCCACTTTAGCGCAATTTTTTTTTTGGTCGCTGTGTGTTTCTTTCTTTTTTGTATTAATTAATTGTACCAGGGCCAATTATTTCGAGATCGTTAACCTAAGTGTTTATTTGACCTAATATACAAAACTTGAATTAACCTTGTCCAGGAGCTGATTTAACATTCTCCAGGAGTTAATTTTACCATATCCGGGAGCTGATTTAACCTTATCCAGGAGTTGATTTAACCTTATCCAGGAGTTGATTTAACCGTGTCCAGGATTTGATCTAACATTCTCCAGGAGTTGATTTAACCTTCTCCAGGAGTTGATTTAGCCTTGTCCAGAATTTCATTTAACCTTGTTCAGGAGTTGATTTAACCTTCTCCAAGAATTGATTTAACATTCTACAGGAGTTGCTTTAAAATTCTCCAGGAGTTGATTTAGCCTTGTCCAGGACATTATCCGGGAGTTGATTTAACCTTATCCGGGAGTTGATTTACCCTTATCCGGGAGTTGATTTAACCCTATCCGGGAGTTGATTTAACCCTATCCGGGAGTTGATTTAACGCTATCCGGGAGTTGATTTAACCTTATCCGGGAGTTGATTTAACCTTATCCGGGAGTTGATTTAACCTTATCCAGGAGTTGATTTAACCTTATCCAGGAGCTGATTTAACCTTATCCGGGAGTTGAGTTAACCTTCTCCAGGAGTTGATTTATTCTTGTCCGGGACTTGATGTAACCTAATCCAGCTGTTGATTTCCATTGTTTTTCAGAGAAGCTTCCTTTGTCGAAGGACGGTTGTCCCTTTGCCAGTGAAGAAGGTCACGTCTTTGTCCTCAGTCTCCAGGATACAAGGTCAGTCCCGGATTCCTCTGTGCCGATGTCTGGAGAGCAACTTTAACGCCAGTCCGTGTCCCGTGTGATACGCACTTTCCGCCGTATACCTTTCGTTTGTGATAGAAGCGAAAACACGAAGACGGATTGTCCAAGTCTCTAATCGTAAAGATAATAACATACGATATAAGTTTTGAATCCAACCGAGAATTAAATGTTATAGATGAATTTTATGTGTGGTAAAGTTAAAACCTGTACATCTTAGAAATATCATGGGATGTATGCACTCGTCCGAATCCATCTGAATATAACAACATGGAGATGGACTTTATGCGTAATTACTTTGTGTACCGTTGTGGTTCCAGAGCTCTCTACATGCAGGGAGTGATCCGCAAAGAGACAGATGCCTGGTTCACCGCCCTCCACTACGCGGCCACCGTAAGTACCCGGATTTCATCTGCAGTCAGCACTCGCTGTGCCAGCACACACTCCGCCGTACGCTGGCGAACCTTGCTGCAAAATCGCTTCATTTTCTCTGTATGCTATAAGAATAATAAAGCAACCAGACTTCCAGTTCCAATTAAATTCAATTCTTTATTTGGTCTACGACATGTAGATACATGCGTGTTGCCATGTGACGAAAATTACAGAATGAGAAATTTTGTGCGTGTCATGTGTATGGCAATAAGAAGTACATAATCGTAACCACGTGTCACAACACCAACTGAAATCAAATGAGATCCACGGACTTATCGTTGGTGTTGTGCCTCCGTGCAGGCCAGTGGCCATGACTTGGGCGACCAACAGCTGAGCAAGGATAACGTCCCGGTCCTCGTGGACAAGTGCATCAACTTCATATCCATTTATGGTAAGCAAAGACAAGAGACATCAATATGATTAGATATGTATGGACAGTGGGTGGTACGGTATGTACTGCAGGTTGGGCTGGGAATGCTTTATTTACCATGCTGCGAAACGCAGCTCAGTGATGTGTGAAATTAAGTACCATTTCCTTATATCCTGATACGCCTGCCTACAGTGATGCAGGCAGAGAAGCTATTTATGCCATATCTCATATATCAAATTGCCTTATAGGGCTACCTGGCATTTCTTCTTCTGTTATCATTACTTGTAGATAAATTGTTCTATGGGCTGAAGTACGAAATAAACCGTCAGCTTTACCTTTGTTGGCCAGGTAATGTGAACGGTAATAACAATCATAGTTATATATTACGATCAATGTTAACATAGGCTAACATGAATGTTAGATTCATGTCTTACTACTTCCTAAACTATGAATTGTTTTTCATGTCAGTATTGTTCATTCTGTATTGTGATACCATTTGAGGAGGACGCTGCTTCATCTACTGACTTCCAAGGTTCGTGTTGTGACTTACAGGTATGAAGACTGAAGGTATCTATAGGCTTTCTGGGCAGCACTCCAAGGTGTCAAACCTTCTGACAGACTTCAACAACGGTGAGCAAATCTGCTGCTATTATTCTATTACGTTTCTTGAGTTAACACCTGTTGAATAATCCATGTTATTACCTGCTGGATGAATATCAACATAGAAGTTGTGGTAGTGAATTCTGAGCAAGTAATATTACTTTTGCTTACTGATATAATATCCCATTATAACGAAACAATATTAATACAAAATTCATTTGATCAAATATATAACCCAGGCACACTAGTTGAAGGTCAACAAGCATGACGAATCTACGCGAGTATCTTGGCGCATTGTGACCACCAACAACGAATATTAATCACATTTTGCGGTAATTGGCATATGACGTCCGCATAAGACTGAATTAGTTAATAATTTCCGCGACCAAATCATATAACCTGTTATAAAACGTGTTATTGCAAGTTGTTTGAATGAAGAGTTACCATTTACAGAGCGCGTGGTCTTAGGTGGAGGCCGGTAAGGTTAAGCAGAGCTCGAGTTGTGTTTGACGCTTGCTGTATTGTCATCATTTGCAGTTCTTTCTCCTATTTTCTTTCTAACTCTATTTGTTAACTATTAATTTACTATGTTGGACGTTTTGCTGACCGTCATTGAGCATGCGTCATGAAACCTTTATCTTGTGTACAGCAGATGGATTTAACGCCAGTAGTCAGCGTCTCCTTGGGTCCATCTCTTCAGAGTGTCTGTGTCGTTGTTACGCATGCGCAGTAATTTTTAACGTGTGACCCATGACCTGACCTATATCACATAGCTCTTAAAGTGTTCGTGCCACGATTTTTTCTTGCTCAGAAAAACTTTGTTTAGGGGAGATAAACAAATAACAATTTGTTTTAATGGAAGTTTACGGTTTATATTCTACGATATCACTATAAACGCGTTCGTCAAAGCAGCAAAAGTGAGGTCCGCCGGGTTTATTTCTGGGAGCATTGCATCTGAGCGTTATTTGAAAATTCCCTAATGATGTCACAAGATTGACAGGTGAGCTTTAATGCAGTGCGTAGGCATCTGTTGTCGAGGGCGTGTATTGTTCTCATGGTTGAATGTTTTGGTTGAGTTCAAGCCAATGAGCGGAGAGAATCTGTCTCAACGTAAAAGCACATGCGTTTGTATTCCCCTTTGACGTCACTTTCCTCGCTCGCAGAATTTAAATTGGTTGATGCGAAAATGAGTGGAAAAAGTATTCCCTTCTACTATTTGGGGAGTTATATATCAATCATATTGTAGTCGCTGAACACCACCGGGTTTGTAATAATGGCTTTATTGCTGTAAAATACAGATGACAATAACAGCTCCGGTCTGGAGGCTGGCTGTGAAGGGTATGTCTTTTGACGTCCGCTTCATCACATCGTCACAATAACGGCTGTATGACAATATTGGAATGTTATTCACAATTCATATACATAAGGACGATGTCAATGACCCCACATAAATATATTAGTGGGAGTAGAGAATTCCTAAACTATATTCAGACATTAAACGCTAAATCTAACATCATATAAATGACGTTAGTAAATTAAACACATCAATCTAGCACTGATATCAATCCATCACATCAATCCATCATATCAATCAAACACATCAATCAAACACATCAATCAAACACATCAATCAAACATATTACTTCAGTACAAGTATCGTGAAATGTTATTCATTCATACACATTATCTGACCGAGCGATAAAATACTGACGAGATCCATCAAGTTAAATTCCCCTTAAATCCCACTTCCTACTTCCACTTACCTGTAAAATACAGATGACAATAACAGCTCCGGTCTGGAGGCTGGCTGTGAAGGGTATGTCTTGACCACCCAAGAGCAGCGCTTTATATTACCCATGAAGAAATGGGATGGACATACTCGGCACAGGAGTGGAACATTGGACCAATGAGAAATCAGTACAGCGGAATAAAGGGGGGTGGGGATAGAAAGAGATATCGACGACAGATACGAGAATGATCAAGAAAGGGATGGGGTCCGCTATAGTCAAATCGATCAGCACGTGTCGGAACTGACCGCAGCAAGAAATATACACGAAACTCACAAAATCTGGACCGGCGAACAGCGGCCCGCAAAGAACTCGACCATAAAGCTCACACATCACTCACACAGGCATTTTCACGCCTTCTACAATATAATCGTAGAAACACAGAAGATTAATATGAGCTACAGTTGTTTTGGCGTGGCACCAACTGTTTAATGTCCCGTCGTAGGTAATCCTTTTATTATGTGTTTTTGCTGTCCATTTGATGACTCATAAATTGAATGACTGAGGAATTAAAACCGGAGAATTTTCTATATTGAAGTGGGGACCCTTCCTCCCTTCTATCTGAGTTGGCATCACATTGTGCCTCAGGCCTTGGGATGGGGGTGGGGTGCTTCATTTGATTTGGAATACAGCCAATGTCTTTTACAACGTACTCGTACTGTAATCAAGTTAATTTAAATGACAGCTTCTTGCGACAGAACTACAGGCTTATTTGCTCGATTAGATGGTGTGGTAATCTGAAGGAAACCCGGAAATATGAACCGATAACATATAACATATCGCAGCCGTAGAATATTAATTCATGTCAATTACAACTTTAGCCACAGTAATGGGATAAAGCATCAACAGACAACAGCCTATACCCCAGAGAAGCTTTTTAATATGATATCTCTTTCTTGAAGATATGTGTTGCCATATCACAATCCACTTAAACCTCTCCATTATCACCCTCAGATGCCAGAGATGTTCATCTGCGGCAGGATGTCAACTCCGTTCATGACGTCACCAATGCCCTCAAGCGGTTCTTCCGACAACTATCCGATCCGTTGTTCACCTTCCAGCTGCACGCCGAGTGGATCAGGACTTCAAGTAATCTTCATATTCTAAACGTCCAATATAACTATCATTCGTTCGTTTATCTGTTTTTCCACAATATGGAACCGAACCGATGTCTCTGTTTAAGCCACATTTGTTTACCTGATTTATCTGTCCTTGTAGGTATGTCCATGTTAGGTATGACTTTATATCAGTCCTTCCCGGGGTCTTGTGACATGTGACCTGTCTGACACGTGATGACGTCTGACCTATGACATATCCGACCCGTGACCTGCGACCTTTCTGACCTGTCGCCCTCCCACTCTTGTTCGACATGTGACCTGTCTGAGTTGGCACTTGACCTGTCTGACCTTTGACCTATCGTCCTTCCAGACGTGTCTTACCTGTGACCTCTCTGACCTTTGACCTGTCTGACCTTTGACATATCTGACCTGTGACCTGTCTGACTCTTGAACTATCGTCCTTCCAGACGTTTCTGAGGTGCCTATCCGCGTCCAGCAGTACAAGAACCTGATGGGCCAGCTGCCCCTGGTGAACTACCAGACGGCTCGCGCGGTCATCACCCATTTGGCCCGAGTGGCCGAGCTGGACGCCTCCAACAAGATGAGCACCGTCAACCTGGCCTCCGTCTTCGGCCCGGTCCTCGTCGACAAGGTCCAGGTAGCCTGATACGTCACGCCTGTCCAACGGCACCTACTGATGTCACCTCGACTTGAAGATTTGCTTGAGTTCTTAATCTGTGTAGAAAACAATGCATATGTTTCTTACTTGAGTTTTTGATCTGTGTAGAAAGCAATTCATATGTTTCTTACATATGTTCTTAATCTGTGCAGAGAACAATGCAAATATATTTCTCTACGATTTCTTTATGAGTGCCGGTTAGAGAATACTTTATGATTTCTACAGGAGTACCATGTTGCATTTGGAGAATCCTATATATTTTCTTATATGAGTACCACGTGAAGAAGCCTATTTCATTCCTTCATCAGCACAACTGAAAATCTTTTGCGATTCCTTAACGAGTAATATTTGAAGGATTCTTTGTGATTCCTACATGAGTGCCACTTGTAATAAAAGCTCCATGCTTGTTGTAATGACTAGACTTGACGAAAACACCGCGATTACAAATTTCTCTACTAGATTTCTAGATGAGTATGACTTGACGCATTCTTTATGATTGCTGCATAAGTCCCACTCTAAGATCCCCCCACCCCCCTGATTCCCTAATGAATGTGACTTGGTGGGTCCTGCAGGAGGAGGGGGCCGAGAGCCAGGGGTTTGCCACCACTAACGCCGCCATCGCTGTCATGAAGGATCTCCTGGACAACCAAAAGACCATTTTCGAGGTAAGCCACCCACCTCCCGCATGTTGTGTTATTAGCAGAAGGGTTTCTCCAGCTCAGCTGAGATGCAAGTCGTGGGTTGGCCCCAACTATCTCCATCTCGAATATTTCTTTGATACAGGATATTTCTTGCTCCATTTCAACTTTAACAGATGGCAGAAAGAAACAACATCTCGTTATTTTATTAACACAATGATGTTTGGATGTTTTCTTGATAGTATTAAATCATTATTATTTCTCTAGTGTCACTAGTCTGTCCTGGCTGGTTAGATGTAAACGACCAGGCTTGAGAGAATTCTGAGGCAAACTGTTGTCTTGGCGAACCTCTTCAACTGCAACGTCTGGATTGCGAAGTGATAAACGTGTGCACGTAACATGTGGAATTGGTTGGACTAAGCCTCTGGGTGCGGTTTCAGCTGAAGGGGAACGAGTTTGACCAGCAGCAGAAGATGGAGGAAGCCTTGAGGCGCCTAGAGCTGCTGAGCAGCGGCAAGGGCGGTACGGGGGCCGCCGACCAGTTCATCCTGGCGGTCTACATCCACAGCAGGGTGGGGCAGTCGGTCACCCTTAAGGTACGGTCACCCACAGCAGGGTGGGGCAGGTGGTCAACCTTAAGGTACGGTCACCCACAGCAGGGTGGGGCAGGTGGTCACCCTTAAGGTACGGTCACCCACAGCAGGGTGGGACAGGTGGTCACCCACAGCAGGGTGGGGCAGGTTGTCACCCACAGCAGGGTGGGGCAGGTGGTCACCTTTAAGATAAGAACCTCGGCATTTTAATTCCAGACCGCAAAACGTGTGATATTGTCATGTTTGTTAAAGTTCCATGCACTCGAACTGTGCTTCCGGTTCCACGTATTTTCGGTACCACGTATTTCCGTTTGCACATATTTTCGGTTCCACGTATTTCCGGTTTCCCTGATCACGTGGTCTGTGTCCATGCAGGTGACGTCAGCCATGACGGCGGAGGACCTACGCGCCACGATGTGCGCCAGAGCCGAACTGGACAAGTCCAAACAGTGGAGCGTCTTCGAGATAATATGCAAGGAAGAGCTGGGTATTAATATTATAACTATTATTATAGAGCTGTGTATTATTATTATAGAGCTGGGTATTATTATTAGAGCTGGGTATTATTATTATACAGCTGGGTATTATTATTAGAGCTGTGTATTATTATTATAGAGCTGGGTATTATTATTAGAGCTGGGTATTATTATTATAGAGCTGGGTATTATTATTATAGAGCTGGGTATTATTATTAGAGCTGGGTATTATTATTATAGAGCTGGGTATTATTATTAGAGCTGGGTATTATTATTATAGAGCTGGGTATTATTATTATAGAGCTGGGTATTAATATTATAACTATTATTATAGAGCTGGGTATTAATATTATAACTATTATTATAGAGCTGGGTATTAATATTATAACTATTATTATAGAGCTGGGTATTAATATTATAACTATTATTATAGAGCTGGGTATTAATATTATAACTATTATTATAGAGCTGGGTATTAATATTATAACTATTATTATAGAGCTGGGTATTATTATTAGAGCTGTGTATTATTATTATAGAGCTGGGTATTATTATTAGAGCTGTGTATTATTATTATAGAGCTGGGTATTATTATTAGAGCTGTGTATTATTATTATAGAGCTGGGTATTATTATTAGAGCTGGGTATTATTATTATAGAGCTGGGTATTATTATTATAGAGCTGGGTATTATTATTATAGAGCTGGGTATTATTATTATAACGATTATTATAGAGCTGGGTATTATTATTATAGAGCTGGGTATTAATATTATAACTATTATTATAGAGCTGGGTATTAATATTATAACTATTATTATAGAGCTGGGTATTATTATTATAGAGCTGGGTATTAATATTATAACTATTATTATAGAGCTGGGTATTAATATTATAACTATTATTATAGAGCTGGGTATTATTATTAGAGCTGTGTATTATTATTATAGAGCTGGGTATTATTATTAGAGCTGGGTATTATTATTATAGAGCTGGGTATTATTATTATAACGATTATTATAGAGCTGGGTATTATTATTATAGAGCTGGGTATTAATATTATAACTATTATTATAGAGCTGGGTATTAATATTATAACGATTATTATAGAGCTGGGTATTATTATTATAGAGCTGGGTATTAATATTATAACTATTATTATAGAGCTGGGTATTAATATTATAACTATTATTATAGAGCTGGGTATTATTATTAGAGCTGTGTATTATTATTATAGAGCTGGGTATTATTATTAGAGCTGGGTATTATTATTATAGAGCTGGGTATTATTATTAGAGCTGTGTATTATTATTATAGACCTGGGTATTATTATTAGAGCTGGGTATTATTATTATAGAGCTGGGTATTAATATTATAACTATTATTATAGAGCTGGGTATTAATATTATAACTATTATTATAGAGCTGGGTATTATTATTAGAGCTGTGTATTATTATTATAGAGCTGGGTATTATTATTATAACTATTATTATAGAGCTGGGTATTATTATTAGAGCTGTGTATTATTATTATAGAGCTGGGTATTATTATTAGAGCTGTGTATTATTATTATAGAGCTGGGTATTATTATAGAGCTGGGTATTATTATTAGAGCTGGGTATTATTATTATAGAGCTGGGTATTAATATTATAACTATTATTATAGAGCTGGGTATTAATATTATAACTATTATTATAGAGCTGGGTATTATTATTAGAGCTGTGTATTATTATTATAGAGCTGGGTATTATTATTAGAGCTGGGTATTATTATTATAGAGCTGGGTATTATTATTAGAGCTGTGTATTATTATTATAGAGCTGGGTATTATTATTAGAGCTGGGTATTATTATTATAGAGCTGGGTATTAATATTATAACTATTATTATAGAGCTGGGTATTAATATTATAACTATTATTATAGAGCTGGGTATTATTATTAGAGCTGTGTATTATTATTATAGAGCTGGGTATTATTATTATAACTATTATTATAGAGCTGGGTATTATTATTAGAGCTGTGTATTATTATTATAGAGCTGGGTATTATTATTAGAGCTGGGTATTATTATTATAGAGCTGGGTATTATTATTATAACTATTATTATAGAGCTGGGTATTAATATTATAACTATTATTATAGAGCTGGGTATTATTATTAGAGCTGTGTATTATTATTATAGAGCTGGGTATTATTATAGAGCTGGGTATTATTATTAGAGCTGGGTATTATTATTATAGAGCTGGGTATTAATATTATAACTATTATTATAGAGCTGGGTATTAATATTATAACTATTATTATAGAGCTGGGTATTAATATTATAACTATTATTATAGAGCTGGGTATTATTATTAGAGCTGTGTATTATTATTATAGAGCTGGGTATTATTATTAGAGCTGGGTATTATTATTATAGAGCTGGGTATTATTATTATAACTATTATTATAGAGCTGGGTATTAATATTATAACTATTATTATAGAGCTGGGTATTATTATTAGAGCTGTGTATTATTATTATAGAGCTGGGTATTATTATAGAGCTGGGTATTATTATTAGAGCTGGGTATTATTATTATAGAGCTGGGTATTAATATTATAACTATTATTATAGAGCTGGGTATTATTATTAGAGCTGTGTATTATTATTATAGAGCTGGGTATTATTATTAGAGCTGGGTATTATTATTATAGAGCTGGGTATTATTATAGAGCTGGGTATTATTATTAGAGCTGGGTATTATTATTATAGAGCTGGGTATTAATATTATAACTATTATTATAGAGCTGGGTATTATTATTAGAGCTGGGTATTATTATTATAGAGCTGGGTATTAATATTATAACTATTATTATAGAGCTGGGTATTATTATTAGAGCTGTGTATTATTATTATAGAGCTGGGTATTATTATTAGAGCTGGGTATTATTATTATAGAGCTGGGTATTATTATTAGAGCTGTGTATTATTATTATAGAGCTGGGTATTATTATTAGAGCTGGGTATTATTATTATAGAGCTGGGTATTAATATTATAACTATTATTATTAGAGCTGGGTATTAATATTATAACTATTATTATAGAGCTGGGTATTAATATTATAACTATTATTATAGAGCTGGGTATTATTATTAGAGCTGTGTATTATTATTATAGAGCTGGGTATTATTATTAGAGCTGGGTATTATTATTATAGAGCTGGGTATTATTATTATTACTATTATTATTACCTATTAGTTTTATTGTTATCGTTTTTAGTATTATTAATATTAGTTTATTGTACAGTTATTGTTTTTAGTATTATTAGTTTTATTGTTATTGTTTTGAGTATTATTAGTTTTATTGGTATTGTTTTTAGTATTATTATTAGTAATGGCAATAGTATTGTAGTGATATTAACGTCTTATGTCATTATGCAGTACTGATATTAGGATAATAATAATAATTATTAACATTTATTTCTAATTAATATTATTGTTCTCCTCATTACTATTATAAAACCAAGAAATATAAAAGAGATTGGTGAAACGTATTAACGCAAAGTACGTCATCCAGATATCCAACAAAGATACGTATTTTGATGCAAGTAATTATTATTTTACCATATTTTGTGTCAGCTAAATTGAATTGACTAACCAGATTGTGCCATGCCTGATGTGCACGGTGTTGTTGTTGTGCAGAGCGGCCCGTCCACTACTCGGAGAAGATCGTGGACGTCACTCTCCGCTGGGGGCAGTGGCCGGAGGAGTTCCGCAGAGACAACTTCCTCTGCGTCAAGGAAAACACGATCTACCATAAGGTCGACCTCGTCGTAAGTCAGCATTGTCACTGCTTCATTCAGAAATGATTCTTACAACAATATTTACCACAAAGTCGACCTCGTCGTAAATCAGCCATAGCCATTGCGTTATTCAGAAGTTATTCTTACGACACCATTTACCACAACGCTCTCGCGGTAAGTAGTAAATGTCAATAAATCAAGGTAAGGTAAGTACTGACTGTCATTCATTTATTCATCAGCGTCCTTAACTGACTATCAGACGTTTATTATAGTGACGTAGGTGCATTTTGTAGGTTGCAATCACCAATAATATTGTTTGCCGTAACGATTCCCTTTAAAGTTGTCGCCAGACTCCTCCTCGTCGTTCCTTGTGGAGACTTTGGATGTTGGATGTAATTCTAGGACGGAAATATATGTTGAGATATTGCTAACCTAAAACTTGTCATTCGTCTTCCATTTGCAGTTCGACCCACAATTTTCACTATTTAGCGAAATGCGGTTCAGCGAGAAGAAGGGCTTCAAGAAGTATTGTTTCGACTTTAGTCAAATGAAGCTGAGCTACCAGAAGGATACGAAAGTGAGGACAGTGCTCGTTAAGCAGAATGCGCAGAAAACAACGACAAATAACTGCAAACTTGCGACGATATCTCGATTTTGATATAGTGTTTCCTTTCATTATTTAAATAGAGGACATTTCACCTTTTAAAAAACTTGTTTTCAAATTATTATTATGGAAGAAACGAATTCTAAAGCTGGAAAGAAAAACGTTGATATGTTAAATGTTGATATAACGATGATTTTAATCGCCATGACGTCCTTAAATGGCGTCTTTCAGGCGGTTAATCCCTGCGCGTCGTGGAACGCCGAGGACTTGCTGGTGTACATGGGCATCCAGCAGAAGAGGAACCCGCCTACAAAGTGAGTCCCGGGAACCAGGCATACCACTGGGATATTTTGTCTCATGCTATGACCGATGACCGCCCGGTAACGCGGGAACCAGGCATACCACTGGGATATTGTGTCTCATGCTATGACCGATGACCGCCCGGTAACGCCGGAACCAGGCATACCACTGGGATATTGTGTCTCATGCTATGACCGGTGACTACCCGGTAACGCGGGAACCAGGCATACCACTGGGATATTGTGTCTCATGCTATAACCGATGACCGCCCGGTAACGCGGGAACCAGGCATGGCACTGGGATATTGTGTCTCATGCTATGACCGATGACCGCCCGGTAACGCGGGAACCAGGCATACCACTGGGATATTGTGCCCCATGCTATGACCGATGACCGCCCGGTAACGCGGGAACCAGGCATACCACTGGGATATTGTGCCCCATGCTATGACCGGTGACTACCCGGTAACGCCGGAACCAGGCATACCACTGGGATATTGTGTCTCATGCTATGACCGATGACCGCCCGGTAACGCGGGAACCAGGCATACCACTGGGATATTGTGCCCCATGCTATGACCGGTGACTACCCGGTAACGCGGGAACCAGGCATGGCACTGGGATATTGTGTCTCATGCTATGACCGATGACCGCCCGGTAACGCGGGAACCAGGCATACCACTGGGATATTGTGCCCCATGCTATGACCGGTGACTACCCGGTAACGCGGGAACCAGGCATGGCACTGGGATATTGTGTCTCATGCTATGACCGATGACCGCCCGGTAACGCGGGAACCAGGCATACCACTGGGATATTGTGTCTCATGCTATGACCGATGACTACCCGGTAACGCGGGAACCAGGCATGGCACTGGGATATTGTGTCTCATGCTATGACCGGTGACTGCCCGGTAACCCGGGAACCAGGCATACCACTGGGATATTGTGTCCCATGCTATGACCGATGACCGCCCGGTAACGCGGGAACCAGGCATGGCACTGGGATATTGTGTCTCATGCTATGACCGGTGACTGCCCGGTAACCCGGGAACCAGGCATACCACTGGGATATTGTGTCCCATGCTATGACCGATGACCGCCCGGTAACGCGGGAACCAGGCATACCACTGGGATATTGTGTCTCATGCTATGACCGGTGACTACCCGGTAACGCGGGAACCAGGCATGGCACTGGGATATTGTGTCTCATGCTATGACCGGTGACTGCCCGGTAACCCGGGAACCAGGCATACCACTGGGATATTGTGTCCCATGCTATGACCGATGACCGCCCGGTAACGCGGGAACCAGGCATGGCACTGGGATATTGTGTCTCATGCTATGACCGATGACTACCCGGTAACCCGGGAACCAGGCATACCACTGGGATATTGTGCCCCATGCTATGACCGATGACTGCCCGGTAACGCGGGAACCAGGCATGGCACTGGGATATTGTGTCTCATGCTATGACCGATGACCGCCCGGTAACGCGGGAACCAGGCATGGCACTGGGATATTGTGTCTCATGCTATGACCGATGACCGCCCGGTAACGCGGGAACCAGGCATGGCACTGGGATATTGTGTCTCATGCTATGACCGATGACCGCCCGGTAACGCGGGAACCAGGCATGGCACTGGGATATTGTGTCTCATGCTATGACCGATGACCGCCCGGTAACGCGGGAACCAGGCATACCACTGGGATACTGTGTCCCATGCTATGACCGGTGATTGCCCGGTAACGCGGGAACCAGGCATACCACTGGGATATTGTGTCTCATGCTATGACCGGTGACCGCCCGGTAACGCGGGAACCAGGCATGGCACTGGGATATTGTGTCTCATGCTATGACCGGTGACCGCCCGGTAACGCCGGAACCAGGCATGGCACTGGGATATTGTGTCTCATGCTATGACCGATGACCGCCCGGTAACGCGGGAACCAGGCATGGCACTGGGATATTGTGTCTCATGCTATGACCGATGACCGCCCGGTAACGCGGGAACCAGGCATGGCACTGGGATATTGTGTCTCATGCTATGACCGGTGACTACCCGGTAACGCCGGAACCAGGCATACCACTGGGATATTGTGTCTCATGCTATGACCAATGACCGCCCGGTAACGCGGGAACCAGGCATGGCGCTGGGATATTGTGCCCCATGCTATGACCGATGACCGCCCGGTAACGCGGGAACCAGGCATGGCACTGGGATATTGTGTCTCATGCTATGACCGGTGACTGCCCGGTAACCCGGGAACCAGGCATACCACTGGGATATTGTGTCTCATGCTATGACCGATGACCGCCCGGTAACGCGGGAACCAGGCATACCACTGGGATATTGTGTCTCATGCTATGACCGGTGACTGCCCGGTAACGCGGGAACCAGGCATACCACTGGGATATTGTGTCTCATGCTATGACCGATGACCGCCCGGTAACGCGGGAACCAGGCATACCACTGGGATATTGTGTCTCATGCTATGACCGATGACCGCCCGGTAACGCGGGAACCAGGCATGGCACTGGGATATTGTGTCTCATGCTATGACCGATGACCGCCCGGTAACGCGGGAACCAGGCATGGCACTGGGATATTGTGTCTCATGCTATGACCGGTGACTACCCGGTAACGCCGGAACCAGGCATACCACTGGGATATTGTGCCCCATGCTATGACCGATGACTACCCGGTAACGCGGGAACCAGGCATACCACTGGGATATTGTGTCTCATGCTATGACCGGTGACTACCCGGTAACGCGGGAACCAGGCATGGCACTGGGATATTGTGTCCCATGCTATGACCGATGACCGCCCGGTAACGCGGGAACCAGGCATACCACTGGGATATTGTGTCTCATGCTATGACCGGTGATTGCCCGGTAACGCGGGAACCAGGCATGGCATTGGGATATTGTGTCCCATGCTATGACCGATGACTGCCCGGTAACGCGGGAACCAGGCATGGCACTGGGATATTGTGCCCCATGCTATGACCGATGACTGCCCGGTAACGCGGGAACCAGGCATACCACTGGGATATTGTGCCCCGTGCTATGACCGATGACTGCCCGGTAACGCGGGAACCAGGCATGGCACTGGGATATCGTGTCTCATGCTATGACCGATGGCCGCCCGGTAACGCGGGAACCAGGCATACCACTAGGATATTGTGTCTCATGCTATGACCGGTGACTACCCGGTAACGCCGGAACCAGGCATACCACTGGGATATTGTGCCCCATGCTATGACCGATGACTGCCCGGTAACGCGGGAACCAGGCATACCACTGAGATATTGTGTCTCATGCTATGACCGATGACCGCCCGGTAATGCGGGAACCAGGCATGGCACTGGGATATTGTTTCTCATGCTATGACCGATGACCGCCCGGTAACGCGGGAACCAGGCATACCACTGGGATATTGTGTCTCATGCTATGACCGATGACCGCCCGGTAACGCGGGAACCAGGCATACCACTGGGATATTGTGTCTCATGCTATGACCGATGACCGCCCGGTAACGCGGGAACCAGGCATACCACTGGGATATTGTGTCTCATGCTATGACCGATGACCGCCCGGTAACGCCGGAACCAGGCATACCACTGGGATATTGTGTCTCATGCTATGACCGGTGACTACCCGGTAACGCGGGAACCAGGCATACCACTGGGATATTGTGTCTCATGCTATAACCGATGACCGCCCGGTAACGCGGGAACCAGGCATGGCACTGGGATATTGTGTCTCATGCTATGACCGATGACCGCCCGGTAACGCGGGAACCAGGCATACCACTGGGATATTGTGCCCCATGCTATGACCGATGACCGCCCGGTAACGCGGGAACCAGGCATACCACTGGGATATTGTGCCCCATGCTATGACCGGTGACTACCCGGTAACGCCGGAACCAGGCATACCACTGGGATATTGTGTCTCATGCTATGACCGATGACCGCCCGGTAACGCGGGAACCAGGCATACCACTGGGATATTGTGCCCCATGCTATGACCGGTGACTACCCGGTAACGCGGGAACCAGGCATGGCACTGGGATATTGTGTCTCATGCTATGACCGATGACCGCCCGGTAACGCGGGAACCAGGCATACCACTGGGATATTGTGCCCCATGCTATGACCGGTGACTACCCGGTAACGCGGGAACCAGGCATGGCACTGGGATATTGTGTCTCATGCTATGACCGATGACCGCCCGGTAACGCGGGAACCAGGCATACCACTGGGATATTGTGTCTCATGCTATGACCGATGACTACCCGGTAACGCGGGAACCAGGCATGGCACTGGGATATTGTGTCTCATGCTATGACCGGTGACTGCCCGGTAACCCGGGAACCAGGCATACCACTGGGATATTGTGTCCCATGCTATGACCGATGACCGCCCGGTAACGCGGGAACCAGGCATGGCACTGGGATATTGTGTCTCATGCTATGACCGGTGACTGCCCGGTAACCCGGGAACCAGGCATACCACTGGGATATTGTGTCCCATGCTATGACCGATGACCGCCCGGTAACGCGGGAACCAGGCATACCACTGGGATATTGTGTCTCATGCTATGACCGGTGACTACCCGGTAACGCGGGAACCAGGCATGGCACTGGGATATTGTGTCTCATGCTATGACCGGTGACTGCCCGGTAACCCGGGAACCAGGCATACCACTGGGATATTGTGTCCCATGCTATGACCGATGACCGCCCGGTAACGCGGGAACCAGGCATGGCACTGGGATATTGTGTCTCATGCTATGACCGATGACTACCCGGTAACCCGGGAACCAGGCATACCACTGGGATATTGTGCCCCATGCTATGACCGATGACTGCCCGGTAACGCGGGAACCAGGCATGGCACTGGGATATTGTGTCTCATGCTATGACCGATGACCGCCCGGTAACGCGGGAACCAGGCATGGCACTGGGATATTGTGTCTCATGCTATGACCGATGACCGCCCGGTAACGCGGGAACCAGGCATGGCACTGGGATATTGTGTCTCATGCTATGACCGATGACCGCCCGGTAACGCGGGAACCAGGCATGGCACTGGGATATTGTGTCTCATGCTATGACCGATGACCGCCCGGTAACGCGGGAACCAGGCATACCACTGGGATACTGTGTCCCATGCTATGACCGGTGATTGCCCGGTAACGCGGGAACCAGGCATACCACTGGGATATTGTGTCTCATGCTATGACCGGTGACCGCCCGGTAACGCGGGAACCAGGCATGGCACTGGGATATTGTGTCTCATGCTATGACCGGTGACCGCCCGGTAACGCCGGAACCAGGCATGGCACTGGGATATTGTGTCTCATGCTATGACCGATGACCGCCCGGTAACGCGGGAACCAGGCATGGCACTGGGATATTGTGTCTCATGCTATGACCGATGACCGCCCGGTAACGCGGGAACCAGGCATGGCACTGGGATATTGTGTCTTATGCTATGACCGGTGACTACCCGGTAACGCCGGAACCAGGCATACCACTGGGATATTGTGTCTCATGCTATGACCAATGACCGCCCGGTAACGCGGGAACCAGGCATGGCGCTGGGATATTGTGCCCCATGCTATGACCGATGACCGCCCGGTAACGCGGGAACCAGGCATGGCACTGGGATATTGTGTCTCATGCTATGACCGGTGACTGCCCGGTAACCCGGGAACCAGGCATACCACTGGGATATTGTGTCTCATGCTATGACCGATGACCGCCCGGTAACGCGGGAACCAGGCATACCACTGGGATATTGTGTCTCATGCTATGACCGGTGACTGCCCGGTAACGCGGGAACCAGGCATACCACTGGGATATTGTGTCTCATGCTATGACCGATGACCGCCCGGTAACGCGGGAACCAGGCATACCACTGGGATATTGTGTCTCATGCTATGACCGATGACCGCCCGGTAACGCGGGAACCAGGCATGGCACTGGGATATTGTGTCTCATGCTATGACCGATGACCGCCCGGTAACGCGGGAACCAGGCATGGCACTGGGATATTGTGTCTCATGCTATGACCGGTGACTACCCGGTAACGCCGGAACCAGGCATACCACTGGGATATTGTGCCCCATGCTATGACCGATGACTACCCGGTAACGCGGGAACCAGGCATACCACTGGGATATTGTGTCTCATGCTATGACCGGTGACTACCCGGTAACGCGGGAACCAGGCATGGCACTGGGATATTGTGTCCCATGCTATGACCGATGACCGCCCGGTAACGCGGGAACCAGGCATACCACTGGGATATTGTGTCTCATGCTATGACCGGTGATTGCCCGGTAACGCGGGAACCAGGCATGGCATTGGGATATTGTGTCCCATGCTATGACCGATGACTGCCCGGTAACGCGGGAACCAGGCATGGCACTGGGATATTGTGCCCCATGCTATGACCGATGACTGCCCGGTAACGCGGGAACCAGGCATACCACTGGGATATTGTGCCCCGTGCTATGACCGATGACTGCCCGGTAACGCGGGAACCAGGCATGGCACTGGGATATCGTGTCTCATGCTATGACCGATGGCCGCCCGGTAACGCGGGAACCAGGCATACCACTAGGATATTGTGTCTCATGCTATGACCGGTGACTACCCGGTAACGCCGGAACCAGGCATACCACTGGGATATTGTGCCCCATGCTATGACCGATGACTGCCCGGTAACGCGGGAACCAGGCATACCACTGAGATATTGTGTCTCATGCTATGACCGATGACCGCCCGGTAATGCGGGAACCAGGCATGGCACTGGGATATTGTTTCTCATGCTATGACCGATGACCGCCCGGTAACGCGGGAACCAGGCATACCACTGGGATATTGTGTCTCATGCTATGACCGATGACCGCCCGGTAACGCGGGAACCAGGCATACCACTGGGATATTGTGTCTCATGCTATGACCGATGACCGCCCGGTAATGCGGGAACCAGGCATGGCACTGGGATATTGTGTCTCATGCTATGACCGATGACCGCCCGGTAACGCGGGAACCAGGCATACCACTGGGATATTGTGCCCCATGCTATGACCGGTGACTGCCCGGTAACGCGGGAACCAGGCATACCACTGGGATATTGTGTCTCATGCTATGACCGGTGACTACCCGGTAACGCGGGAACCAGGCATACCACTGGGATATTGTGTCTCATGCTATGACCGATGACCGCCCGGTAATGCGGGAACCAGGCATGGCACTGGGATATTGTGTCTCATGCTATGACCGATGACCGCCCGGTAACCCGGGAACCAGGCATACCACTGGGATATTGTGTCTCATGCTATGACCGATGACCGCCCGGTAATGCGGGAACCAGGCATGGCACTGGGATATTGTGTCTCATGCTATGACCGATGACCGCCCGGTAACGCGGGAACCAGGCATACCACTGGGATATTGTGTCTCATGCTATGACCGATGACCGCCCGGTAACGCGGGAACCAGGCATGGCACTGGGATATTGTGCCCCATGCTATGACCGGTGACTGCCCGGTAACGCGGGAACCAGGCATACCACTGGGATATTGTGTCTCATGCTATGACCGGTGACTACCCGGTAACGCGGGAACCAGGCATACCACTGGGATATTGTGTCTCATGCTATGACCGATGACTGCCCGGTAACGCGGGAACCAGGCATGGCACTGGGATATTGTGCCCCATGCTATGACCGGTGACTGCCCGGTAACGCGGGAACCAGGCATACCACTGGGATATTGTGTCTCATGCTATAACCGATGACTGCCCGGTAACGCGGGAACCAGGCATACCACTGGGATATTGTGTCTCATGCTATGACCGATGACCGCCCGGTAACGCGGGAACCAGGCATGGCACTGGGATATTGTGCCCCATGCTATGACCGGTGACTACCCGGTAACGCGGGAACCAGGCATACCACTGGGATATTGTGCCCCATGCTATGACCGATGACCGCCCGGTAACGCGGGAACCAGGCATGGCACTGGAATATTGTGCCCCATGCTATGACCGGTGACTACCCGGTAACGCGGGAACCAGGCATGGCACTGGGATATTGTGTCTCATGCTATGACCGGTGACTACCCGGTAACGCCGGAACCAGGCATACCACTGGGATATTGTGCCCCATGCTATGACCGATGACTACCCGGTAACGCGGGAACCAGGCATACCACTGGGATATTGTGTCTCATGCTATGACCGGTGACTACCCGGTAACGCGGGAACCAGGCATGGCACTGGGATATTGTGTCCCATGCTATGACCGATGACCGCCCGGTAACGCGGGAACCAGGCATACCACTGGGATATTGTGTCTCATGCTATGACCGGTGATTGCCCGGTAACGCGGGAACCAGGCATGGCATTGGGATATTGTGTCCCATGCTATGACCGATGACTGCCCGGTAACGCGGGAACCAGGCATACCACTGGGATATTGTGTCTCATGCTATGACCGGTGACTACCCGGTAACGCGGGAACCAGGCATACCACTGGGATATTGTGCCCCATGCTATGACCGGTGACTGCCCGGTAACGCGGGAACCAGGCATACCACTGGGATATTGTGTCTCATGCTATGACCGGTGACTACCCGGTAACGCGGGAACCAGGCATACCACTGGGATATTGTGTCTCATGCTATGACCGATGACCGCCCGGTAATGCGGGAACCAGGCATGGCACTGGGATATTGTGTCTCATGCTATGACCGATGACCGCCCGGTAATGCGGGAACCAGGCATGGCACTGGGATATTGTGTCTCATGCTATGACCGATGACCGCCCGGTAACGCGGGAACCAGGCATACCACTGGGATATTGTGTCTCATGCTATGACCGATGACCGCCCGGTAACGCGGGAACCAGGCATGGCACTGGGATATTGTGTCTCATGCTATGACCGGTGACTACCCGGTAACGCCGGAACCAGGCATACCACTGGGATATTGTGTCTCATGCTATGACCAATGACCGCCCGGTAACGCGGGAACCAGGCATGGCGCTGGGATATTGTGCCCCATGCTATGACCGATGACCGCCCGGTAACGCGGGAACCAGGCATGGCACTGGGATATTGTGTCTCATGCTATGACCGGTGACTCCCCGGTAACCCGGGAACCAGGCATACCACTGGGATATTGTGTCTCATGCTATGACCGATGACCGCCCGGTAACGCGGGAACCAGGCATACCACTGGGATATTGTGTCTCATGCTATGACCGGTGACTGCCCGGTAACGCGGGAACCAGGCATACCACTGGGATATTGTGTCTCATGCTATGACCGATGACCGCCCGGTAATGCGGGAACCAGGCATACCACTGGGATATTGTGTCTCATGCTATGACCGATGACCGCCCGGTAACGCGGGAACCAGGCATGGCACTGGGATATTGTGTCTCATGCTATGACCGATGACCGCCCGGTAACGCGGGAACCAGGCATGGCACTGGGATATTGTGTCTCATGCTATGACCGGTGACTACCCGGTAACGCCGGAACCAGGCATACCACTGGGATATTGTGCCCCATGCTATGACCGATGACTACCCGGTAACGCGGGAACCAGGCATACCACTGGGATATTGTGTCTCATGCTATGACCGGTGACTACCCGGTAACGCGGGAACCAGGCATGGCACTGGGATATTGTGTCCCATGCTATGACCGATGACCGCCCGGTAACGCGGGAACCAGGCATACCACTGGGATATTGTGTCTCATGCTATGACCGGTGATTGCCCGGTAACGCGGGAACCAGGCATGGCATTGGGATATTGTGTCCCATGCTATGACCGATGACTGCCCGGTAACGCGGGAACCAGGCATGGCACTGGGATATTGTGCCCCATGCTATGACCGATGACTGCCCGGTAACGCGGGAACCAGGCATACCACTGGGATATTGTGCCCCGTGCTATGACCGATGACTGCCCGGTAACGCGGGAACCAGGCATGGCACTGGGATATCGTGTCTCATGCTATGACCGATGGCCGCCCGGTAACGCGGGAACCAGGCATACCACTAGGATATTGTGTCTCATGCTATGACCGGTGACTACCCGGTAACGCCGGAACCAGGCATACCACTGGGATATTGTGCCCCATGCTATGACCGATGACTGCCCGGTAACGCGGGAACCAGGCATACCACTGAGATATTGTGTCTCATGCTATGACCGATGACCGCCCGGTAATGCGGGAACCAGGCATGGCACTGGGATATTGTTTCTCATGCTATGACCGATGACCGCCCGGTAACGCGGGAACCAGGCATACCACTGGGATATTGTGTCTCATGCTATGACCGATGACCGCCCGGTAACGCGGGAACCAGGCATACCACTGGGATATTGTGTCTCATGCTATGACCGATGACCGCCCGGTAACGCGGGAACCAGGCATACCACTGGGATATTGTGTCTCATGCTATGACCGATGACCGCCCGGTAACGCCGGAACCAGGCATACCACTGGGATATTGTGTCTCATGCTATGACCGGTGACTACCCGGTAACGCGGGAACCAGGCATACCACTGGGATATTGTGTCTCATGCTATAACCGATGACCGCCCGGTAACGCGGGAACCAGGCATACCACTGGGATATTGTGTCTCATGCTATGACCGATGACCGCCCGGTAACGCGGGAACCAGGCATACCACTGGGATATTGTGCCCCATGCTATGACCGGTGACTACCCGGTAACGCGGGAACCAGGCATGGCACTGGGATATTGTGTCTCATGCTATGACCGATGACCGCCCGGTAACGCGGGAACCAGGCATACCACTGGGATATTGTGCCCCATGCTATGACCGGTGACTACCCGGTAACGCGGGAACCAGGCATGGCACTGGGATATTGTGTCTCATGCTATGACCGATGACCGCCCGGTAACGCGGGAACCAGGCATACCACTGGGATATTGTGTCTCATGCTATGACCGATGACTACCCGGTAACGCGGGAACCAGGCATGGCACTGGGATATTGTGTCTCATGCTATGACCGGTGACTGCCCGGTAACCCGGGAACCAGGCATACCACTGGGATATTGTGTCCCATGCTATGACCGATGACCGCCCGGTAACGCGGGAACCAGGCATGGCACTGGGATATTGTGTCTCATGCTATGACCGGTGACTGCCCGGTAACCCGGGAACCAGGCATACCACTGGGATATTGTGTCCCATGCTATGACCGATGACCGCCCGGTAACGCGGGAACCAGGCATACCACTGGGATATTGTGTCTCATGCTATGACCGGTGACTACCCGGTAACGCGGGAACCAGGCATGGCACTGGGATATTGTGTCTCATGCTATGACCGGTGACTGCCCGGTAACCCGGGAACCAGGCATACCACTGGGATATTGTGTCCCATGCTATGACCGATGACCGCCCGGTAACGCGGGAACCAGGCATGGCACTGGGATATTGTGTCTCATGCTATGACCGATGACTACCCGGTAACCCGGGAACCAGGCATACCACTGGGATATTGTGCCCCATGCTATGACCGATGACTGCCCGGTAACGCGGGAACCAGGCATGGCACTGGGATATTGTGTCTCATGCTATGACCGATGACCGCCCGGTAACGCGGGAACCAGGCATGGCACTGGGATATTGTGTCTCATGCTATGACCGATGACCGCCCGGTAACGCGGGAACCAGGCATGGCACTGGGATATTGTGTCTCATGCTATGACCGGTGATTGCCCGGTAACGCGGGAACCAGGCATACCACTGGGATATTGTGTCTCATGCTATGACCGGTGACCGCCCGGTAACGCGGGAACCAGGCATGGCACTGGGATATTGTGTCTCATGCTATGACCGGTGACCGCCCGGTAACGCCGGAACCAGGCATGGCACTGGGATATTGTGTCTCATGCTATGACCGATGACCGCCCGGTAACGCGGGAACCAGGCATGGCACTGGGATATTGTGTCTCATGCTATGACCGATGACCGCCCGGTAACGCGGGAACCAGGCATGGCACTGGGATATTGTGTCTCATGCTATGACCGGTGACTACCCGGTAACGCCGGAACCAGGCATACCACTGGGATATTGTGTCTCATGCTATGACCAATGACCGCCCGGTAACGCGGGAACCAGGCATGGCGCTGGGATATTGTGCCCCATGCTATGACCGATGACCGCCCGGTAACGCGGGAACCAGGCATGGCACTGGGATATTGTGTCTCATGCTATGACCGGTGACTGCCCGGTAACCCGGGAACCAGGCATACCACTGGGATATTGTGTCTCATGCTATGACCGATGACCGCCCGGTAACGCGGGAACCAGGCATACCACTGGGATATTGTGTCTCATGCTATGACCGGTGACTGCCCGGTAACGCGGGAACCAGGCATACCACTGGGATATTGTGTCTCATGCTATGACCGATGACCGCCCGGTAACGCGGGAACCAGGCATACCACTGGGATATTGTGTCTCATGCTATGACCGATGACCGCCCGGTAACGCGGGAACCAGGCATGGCACTGGGATATTGTGTCTCATGCTATGACCGATGACCGCCCGGTAACGCGGGAACCAGGCATGGCACTGGGATATTGTGTCTCATGCTATGACCGGTGACTACCCGGTAACGCCGGAACCAGGCATACCACTGGGATATTGTGCCCCATGCTATGACCGATGACTACCCGGTAACGCGGGAACCAGGCATACCACTGGGATATTGTGTCTCATGCTATGACCGGTGACTACCCGGTAACGCGGGAACCAGGCATGGCACTGGGATATTGTGTCCCATGCTATGACCGATGACCGCCCGGTAACGCGGGAACCAGGCATACCACTGGGATATTGTGTCTCATGCTATGACCGGTGATTGCCCGGTAACGCGGGAACCAGGCATGGCATTGGGATATTGTGTCCCATGCTATGACCGATGACTGCCCGGTAACGCGGGAACCAGGCATGGCACTGGGATATTGTGCCCCATGCTATGACCGATGACTGCCCGGTAACGCGGGAACCAGGCATACCACTGGGATATTGTGCCCCGTGCTATGACCGATGACTGCCCGGTAACGCGGGAACCAGGCATGGCACTGGGATATCGTGTCTCATGCTATGACCGATGGCCGCCCGGTAACGCGGGAACCAGGCATACCACTAGGATATTGTGTCTCATGCTATGACCGGTGACTACCCGGTAACGCCGGAACCAGGCATACCACTGGGATATTGTGCCCCATGCTATGACCGATGACTGCCCGGTAACGCGGGAACCAGGCATACCACTGAGATATTGTGTCTCATGCTATGACCGATGACCGCCCGGTAATGCGGGAACCAGGCATGGCACTGGGATATTGTTTCTCATGCTATGACCGATGACCGCCCGGTAACGCGGGAACCAGGCATACCACTGGGATATTGTGTCTCATGCTATGACCGATGACCGCCCGGTAACGCGGGAACCAGGCATACCACTGGGATATTGTGTCTCATGCTATGACCGATGACCGCCCGGTAATGCGGGAACCAGGCATGGCACTGGGATATTGTGTCTCATGCTATGACCGATGACCGCCCGGTAACGCGGGAACCAGGCATACCACTGGGATATTGTGCCCCATGCTATGACCGGTGACTGCCCGGTAACGCGGGAACCAGGCATACCACTGGGATATTGTGTCTCATGCTATGACCGGTGACTACCCGGTAACGCGGGAACCAGGCATACCACTGGGATATTGTGTCTCATGCTATGACCGATGACCGCCCGGTAATGCGGGAACCAGGCATGGCACTGGGATATTGTGTCTCATGCTATGACCGATGACCGCCCGGTAACCCGGGAACCAGGCATACCACTGGGATATTGTGTCTCATGCTATGACCGATGACCGCCCGGTAATGCGGGAACCAGGCATGGCACTGGGATATTGTGTCTCATGCTATGACCGATGACCGCCCGGTAACGCGGGAACCAGGCATACCACTGGGATATTGTGTCTCATGCTATGACCGATGACCGCCCGGTAACGCGGGAACCAGGCATGGCACTGGGATATTGTGCCCCATGCTATGACCGGTGACTGCCCGGTAACGCGGGAACCAGGCATACCACTGGGATATTGTGTCTCATGCTATGACCGGTGACTACCCGGTAACGCGGGAACCAGGCATACCACTGGGATATTGTGTCTCATGCTATGACCGATGACTGCCCGGTAACGCGGGAACCAGGCATGGCACTGGGATATTGTGCCCCATGCTATGACCGGTGACTGCCCGGTAACGCGGGAACCAGGCATACCACTGGGATATTGTGTCTCATGCTATAACCGATGACTGCCCGGTAACGCGGGAACCAGGCATACCACTGGGATATTGTGTCTCATGCTATGACCGATGACCGCCCGGTAACGCGGGAACCAGGCATACCACTGGGATATTGTGCCCCATGCTATGACCGGTGACTACCCGGTAACGCGGGAACCAGGCATACCACTGGGATATTGTGCCCCATGCTATGACCGATGACCGCCCGGTAACGCGGGAACCAGGCATGGCACTGGAATATTGTGCCCCATGCTATGACCGGTGACTACCCGGTAACGCGGGAACCAGGCATGGCACTGGGATATTGTGTCTCATGCTATGACCGGTGACTACCCGGTAACGCGGGAACCAGGCATACCACTGGGATATTGTGCCCCATGCTATGACCGATGACTACCCGGTAACGCGGGAACCAGGCATACCACTGGGATATTGTGTCTCATGCTATGACCGGTGACTACCCGGTAACGCGGGAACCAGGCATGGCACTGGGATATTGTGTCCCATGCTATGACCGATGACCGCCCGGTAACGCGGGAACCAGGCATACCACTGGGATATTGTGTCTCATGCTATGACCGGTGATTGCCCGGTAACGCGGGAACCAGGCATGGCATTGGGATATTGTGTCCCATGCTATGACCGATGACTGCCCGGTAACGCGGGAACCAGGCATGGCACTGGGATATTGTGCCCCATGCTATGACCGATGACTGCCCGGTAACGCGGGAACCAGGCATACCACTGGGATATTGTGCCCCGTGCTATGACCGATGACTGCCCGGTAACGCGGGAACCAGGCATGGCACTGGGATATCGTGTCTCATGCTATGACCGATGGCCGCCCGGTAACGCGGGAACCAGGCATACCACTAGGATATTGTGTCTCATGCTATGACCGGTGACTACCCGGTAACGCCGGAACCAGGCATACCACTGGGATATTGTGCCCCATGCTATGACCGATGACTGCCCGGTAACGCGGGAACCAGGCATACCACTGAGATATTGTGTCTCATGCTATGACCGATGACCGCCCGGTAATGCGGGAACCAGGCATGGCACTGGGATATTGTTTCTCATGCTATGACCGATGACCGCCCGGTAACGCGGGAACCAGGCATACCACTGGGATATTGTGTCTCATGCTATGACCGATGACCGCCCGGTAACGCGGGAACCAGGCATACCACTGGGATATTGTGTCTCATGCTATGACCGATGACCGCCCGGTAATGCGGGAACCAGGCATGGCACTGGGATATTGTGTCTCATGCTATGACCGATGACCGCCCGGTAACGCGGGAACCAGGCATACCACTGGGATATTGTGCCCCATGCTATGACCGGTGACTGCCCGGTAACGCGGGAACCAGGCATACCACTGGGATATGGTGTCTCATGCTATGACCGGTGACTACCCGGTAACGCGGGAACCAGGCATACCACTGGGATATTGTGTCTCATGCTATGACCGATGACCGCCCGGTAATGCGGGAACCAGGCATGGCACTGGGATATTGTGTCTCATGCTATGACCGATGACCGCCCGGTAACCCGGGAACCAGGCATACCACTGGGATATTGTGTCTCATGCTATGACCGATGACCGCCCGGTAATGCGGGAACCAGGCATGGCACTGGGATATTGTGTCTCATGCTATGACCGATGACCGCCCGGTAACGCGGGAACCAGGCATACCACTGGGATATTGTGTCTCATGCTATGACCGATGACCGCCCGGTAACGCGGGAACCAGGCATGGCACTGGGATATTGTGCCCCATGCTATGACCGGTGACTGCCCGGTAACGCGGGAACCAGGCATACCACTGGGATATTGTGTCTCATGCTATGACCGGTGACTACCCGGTAACGCGGGAACCAGGCATACCACTGGGATATTGTGTCTCATGCTATGACCGATGACTGCCCGGTAACGCGGGAACCAGGCATGGCACTGGGATATTGTGCCCCATGCTATGACCGGTGACTGCCCGGTAACGCGGGAACCAGGCATACCACTGGGATATTGTGTCTCATGCTATAACCGATGACTGCCCGGTAACGCGGGAACCAGGCATACCACTGGGATATTGTGTCTCATGCTATGACCGATGACCGCCCGGTAACGCGGGAACCAGGCATGGCACTGGGATATTGTGCCCCATGCTATGACCGGTGACTACCCGGTAACGCGGGAACCAGGCATACCACTGGGATATTGTGCCCCATGCTATGACCGATGACCGCCCGGTAACGCGGGAACCAGGCATGGCACTGGAATATTGTGCCCCATGCTATGACCGGTGACTACCCGGTAACGCGGGAACCAGGCATACCACTGGGATATTGTGTCTCATGCTATGACCGATGACCGCCCGGTAACGCGGGAACCAGGCATGGCACTGGGATATTGTGCCCCATGCTATGACCGGTGACTGCCCGGTAACGCGGGAACCAGGCATACCACTGGGATATTGTGTCTCATGCTATGACCGGTGACTACCCGGTAATGCGGGAACCAGGCATACCACTGGGATATTGTGTCTCATGCTATGACCGATGACTGCCCGGTAACGCGGGAACCAGGCATGGCACTGGGATATTGTGTCCCATGCTATGACCGGTGACTGCCCGGTAACGCGGGAACCAGGCATACCACTGGGATATTGTGTCTCATGCTATAACCGATGACTGCCCGGTAACGCGGGAACCAGGCATACCACTGGGATATTGTGTCTCATGCTATGACCGATGACCGCCCGGTAACGCGGGAACCAGGCATGGCACTGGGATATTGTGCCCCATGCTATGACCGGTGACTACCCGGTAACGCGGGAACCAGGCATACCACTGGGATATTGTGCCCCATGCTATGACCGATGACCGCCCGGTAACGCGGGAACCAGGCATGGCACTGGGATATTGTGCCCCATGCTATGACCGGTGACTACCCGGTAACGCGGGAACCAGGCATACCACTGGGATATTGTGTCCCATGCTATGACCGGTGACTACCCGGTAACGCCGGAACCAGGCATACCACTGGGATATTGTGTCTCATGCTATGACCGATGACTGCCCGGTAATGCGGGAACCAGGCATACCACTGGGATATTGTGTCCCATGCTATGACCGATGACTGCCCGGTAACGCGGGAACCAGGCATGGCACTGGGATATTGTGCCCCATGCTATGACCGATGACTGCCCGGTAACGCGGGAACCAGGCATACCACTGGGATATTGTGCCCCGTGCTATGACCGATGACTGCCCGGTAACGCGGGAACCAGGCATGGCACTGGGATATCGTGTCTCATGCTATGACCGATGGCCGCCCGGTAACGCGGGAACCAGGCATACCACTAGGATATTGTGTCTCATGCTATGACCGGTGACTACCCGGTAATGCCGGAACCAGGCATACCACTGGGATATTGTGCCCCATGCTATGACCGATGACTGCCCGGTAACGCGGGAACCAGGCATACCACTGAGATATTGTGTCTCATGCTATGACCGATGACCGCCCGGTAATGCGGGAACCAGGCATGGCACTGGGATATTGTTTCTCATGCTATGACCGATGACCGCCCGGTAACGCGGGAACCAGGCATACCACTGGGATATTGTGTCTCATGCTATGACCGATGACCGCCCGGTAACGCGGGAACCAGGCATACCACTGGGATATTGTGTTTCATGCTATGACCGATGACCGCCCGGTAATGCGGGAACCAGGCATGGCACTGGGATATTGTGTCTCATGCTATGACCGATGACCGCCCGGTAACGCGGGAACCAGGCATACCACTGGGATATTGTGCCCCATGCTATGACCGGTGACTGCCCGGTAACGCGGGAACCAGGCATACCACTGGGATATTGTGTCTCATGCTATGACCGGTGACTACCCGGTAACGCGGGAACCAGGCATACCACTGGGATATTGTGTCTCATGCTATGACCGATGACCGCCCGGTAATGCGGGAACCAGGCATGGCACTGGGATATTGTGTCTCATGCTATGACCGATGACCGCCCGGTAACGCGGGAACCAGGCATACCACTGGGATATTGTGTCTCATGCTATGACCGATGACCGCCCGGTAACGCGGGAACCAGGCATGGCACTGGGATATTGTGCCCCATGCTATGACCGGTGACTGCCCGGTAACGCGGGAACCAGGCATACCACTGGGATATTGTGTCTCATGCTATGACCGGTGACTACCCGGTAACGCGGGAACCAGGCATACCACTGGGATATTGTGTCTCATGCTATGACCGATGACTGCCCGGTAACGCGGGAACCAGGCATGGCACTGGGATATTGTGCCCCATGCTATGACCGGTGACTGCCCGGTAACGCGGGAACCAGGCATACCACTGGGATATTGTGTCTCATGCTATAACCGATGACTGCCCGGTAACGCGGGAACCAGGCATACCACTGGGATATTGTGTCTCATGCTATGACCGATGACCGCCCGGTAACGCGGGAACCAGGCATGGCACTGGGATATTGTGCCCCATGCTATGACCGGTGACTACCCGGTAACGCGGGAACCAGGCATACCACTGGGATATTGTGCCCCATGCTATGACCGATGACCGCCCGGTAACGCGGGAACCAGGCATGGCACTGGAATATTGTGCCCCATGCTATGACCGGTGACTACCCGGTAACGCGGGAACCAGGCATACCACTGGGATATTGTGTCTCATGCTATGACCGATGACCGCCCGGTAACGCGGGAACCAGGCATGGCACTGGGATATTGTGCCCCATGCTATGACCGGTGACTGCCCGGTAACGCGGGAACCAGGCATACCACTGGGATATTGTGTCTCATGCTATGACCGGTGGCTACCCGGTAATGCGGGAACCAGGCATACCACTGGGATATTGTGTCTCATGCTATGACCGATGACTGCCCGGTAACGCGGGAACCAGGCATGGCACTGGGATATTGTGTCCCATGCTATGACCGGTGACTGCCCGGTAACGCGGGAACCAGGCATACCACTGGGATATTGTGTCTCATGCTATAACCGATGACTGCCCGGTAACGCGGGAACCAGGCATACCACTGGGATATTGTGTCTCATGCTATGACCGATGACCGCCCGGTAACGCGGGAACCAGGCATGGCACTGGGATATTGTGCCCCATGCTATGACCGGTGACTACCCGGTAACGCGGGAACCAGGCATACCACTGGGATATTGTGCCCCATGCTATGACCGATGACCGCCCGGTAACGCGGGAACCAGGCATGGCACAGGGATATTGTGCCCCATGCTATGACCGGTGACTACCCGGTAACGCGGGAACCAGGCATACCACTGGGATATTGTGTCCCATGCTATGACCGGTGACTACCCGGTAACGCCGGAACCAGGCATACCACTGGGATATTGTGTCTCATGCTATGACCGATGACTGCCCGGTAATGCGGGAACCAGGCATACCACTGGGATATTGTGTCTCATGCTATGACCGGTGACTGCCCGGTAATGCGGGAACCAGGCATACCACTGGGATATTGTGCCCCATGCTATGACCGATGACTGCCCGGTACCGTTCATGTAGTCCGTACGACAGTTTAGCATAGCAACTGTGCACATTTTAAGGAGAATGAATAGAAGCCCGACGATTTGGCTACGGAATCTAGCCATTCGCGGCGGCCAAAAAATGATGTCATAAGTATTAATTTACGATCATTCACACAAAGAAATTAATTTTGTTCATAAACGTGTGATGTTTGTCATAATATTTGAAAACCCTAAAACTTTATTCTATCGCATAACTTGTCTTTTTCAGATGGGGTTTTACGTTCATATCAGTGACCGACCACAAAATATCTGGGTAAGGCGCTAAATGTACCGATCTATTAGAGAACAAAAATGTTAATTATCAAGTTATTTCGGTTGGTGGCGAGTTATTTGGACGCTCTAATTGTTAATATCTGAATAATAGGACAAATTCTAATTGTTTAGGTTGTTGGTGGTAACGGGTTGGACTTGTCGTGCGTAAATTAGTAACGTTATACATATCCATTGATTGCCATGTGACCATGTTCGTGGTGATCCAACCCACAACCTGCCTAGCGACCATGTTAGTAGTGTTACTGGTCGTGATAGATCCTGGTTATATATCTAGCTGTGATCATAAGCCACTTCTAAGATCATTTTTAGTTGATGTTATTGGTCGTGGGTGGTGTGGTTTCTGGCTATGGTCTCGTGCCCAGTAATGACGTCATCATGGTCTGCTGATTGCCCAGTAATGACGTCATCGTGGTCCGCTGATTGCCGAGCAATGACGTCATCATGGTCCGCTGATTGCCCAGTAATGACGTCATCATAGTCCGCTGATTGCCTAGCAATGACGTCATCATGGTCCGCTGATTGCCCAGCAATGACGTCATCATGGTCCGCTGATTGCCCAGAAGAATGGTTTTGTTTGTTGCTTGTTTCAGGCCTTTCTTCGGCCACAGTGTGTGTTGTAACAACACGGAGGAGTTTTATCGGTGGCTGGCCGCCATACTGCACGCACAGGTCAGACTGGGTCCATGGGCGAAAAGTCACGTGACACTCGCACGAGTCACGTGATGGTTGCGCGAGTCATCATGCCAATAAATGTTGTCAATATGTGTAAACCTGAGGCCAACGGTCCGGGGTACATTATGCAAGTGACAATGACGCTTGCAGCAGGCGGCTTTAATGTTTATATTTATTTGTGTAGAAAGATGTATTTTAATGTGTCCCTTGAGTTGGTTGTGTTATACTGTTTACAAAGTGCTGCTCTGAAATGTGTTGCTTCATTTGTCGTAACTGGTGTGCTAAATCTCTATAATGCCCCTGTTACACCATCACCAAGATATTGTTTCCATATCAATTTTGTTGTTTATATAATTTCCAACATTTTGTCAAAATCTGATGCGAATTTTCTGAGATAGTAGGTAGTATATTGGACCATGGATGGTTCTCTTGGTTGCAGCATCCGGAAGGTTTGGTCCCCCGGGATGGTCACAGGGCGACCCCTACCGCCGACCTCGCGGTGAGTGCCTCGCGGCCCTTGCTTGGCTAGTGGTGAAGGGGGGGTTGGGGGGGGGGGGTGTAGGACCAGCTTGTCCAGCAGACGATACCTATTGTCTCCTTTACCTGGGAAAATTGGTTGTCGTACGGCAGTAGTAAGTTACGATTTGTCGGTGTATTGCGTCGACTCCCCCCCCCCCCCAGATGTTCCTAAAGGAATGTATTCAGATAACTTAGATCCCAAGGACATACACCCGGATTGTCTCTATGTCTCTGTGTCCGTGCAGTCGCTGCGGATCCAGGACGCGGACGACACCCCGCCTTCAGGCACCCCGCCGTCACATGCCTCATCCGCGGAGAATCTGGATCAACCAGAACAGAAGTCCCTCAGAGCAAAACCGTCGTTCATGCAAAGACTGAAGTTCAACAAGAAATGAAGATCATACACAGGACAACAAGTGGCCATTTCTGTATCAGTATCTAGTTTTAAGTTATTAGTACATAGTCCTTTTTTACGTGTATGTGCTATTGTCGTATTAATGGTATATATACGTGTTTTATCTAAAAACTACTTGGTCTATTTTCCCCGCTGGGTAGGATTCTCCGAATAGATCATTGTTTTCATTGTGGGTCGTGGAAGAATCGTTCTTGGTAGACAAATTTCCTTTTTTTTTGGCGGGGAAGCACTTACTGGTTGATTACTCGTATCGCTTGAATGTCTAGAGCACGTGGTCTCTGCATTATAATTCATGACATGAGGGAAATCACGTGTAAATCACGCGTTTTCAGATTATATATAGTGAAGATAAAATCCACTTGTATGGAATACTACAGTATTTATGTATTTGTTCCATTGCAATTATGTTCTTATATCTTTATATGTCACTCAAATTCTAGGGTGATATATGGTCCATTTACAATAAACCGATCTGCGTGGGACTGAGCGATATAAATAGTTTTCGTTTATTTAGGTTCAAGTATGTCATATAGTGAAGTCGAGACCCTGAAAACGTCCGATATGGACAGGTGTTCAAATTATATTTGTGTTTTTTGGCGGGGGCGAGTGGTTATGTTTAAAGTGCCGATCACGATGTGGTCGGTTCTTTGTTGTGGACAGTATTTCGCACAGATACATGCGGTTGGGGCGCCACCCTGGTCGAGAGGTAACGCCCTCGACTGCATTCAGAGCTGTCGGTTGCGGGTTCAAACCCCATCCGTGTCAGGGCCGTTTCATCGTTTCCTCTCATTGTCCCAGGGAGACCCTTGGGCCAGTTTAACCAACATATATGTGCACAAAAGTGGCTTGAAACACGGCAACTTATCCATCCATTTAGTGGTTACTTGTGGGGAGTACACTGGCAGTCGCCCCCGTGCTTCTTTTACCGTGGCCTGGACACGTGCGCGCACCAGAGCGATAATATGGGTGTATTGTATGTTCAGCTTGCTGTGTTATAAGATCAACTATACTATGATATCATACAGAACATATTGTTCATAGTGTTTCATTTTCGGTAATTACGGTTTATATTACTAACTGTTCAGGACAGGTGTATGTATGTGATGTGTACATAGTCCCTTTATGGCCAGCGTTAAGTGCTACTGAAGTAAAAAGGGAAGAAACGATATTTGATGGATTCACGACGTCCAGTGCTTAATATGTTATACCACAGCAGCGACTTGCAGTAGAAGAACTCACACTGGCAAATAATTCACGATTCAATCCATAGTGACGTCACAATGTACGTATACGTCACTGGCATGGTTCACAGTGATGAGGAGGATTCTTTAAGCGCAACATTCCTAAGGTTACGCGTGATTTCATACGGCAGGAACACCTGAGAAACCTCCCTAACGTTTAGCGTATCGAGTGTAACCTTTCCTCTGTTAGTGTAAAGACCCCTTGGCTGTCCGTAAATTATTGGTGTATCACCTTGACTGACCATAGTATAGTGGTGTATCACCTTGCCTGTCTATAGTGTACTGGTGAATCACCTTGCCTGTCTTTCGTTTCGTGGTGTATCGCATTGCCTGTTTTTAATTTAGTGGTGTGTCGCCGTGGCTATCCATAATTTAGTGGTGTCACTCTTTAATTTAGTGGCTTGTGACTCATTACTTGATAATCCCAACCGAGTGCTTTGCTTTTCTATTGCACCATATATGGAGACAGAGATGGGATGTCGATTCTCTGACAGCACGTGGTTGCCAGACTTGCGTCGTCGGAAAGTCGAGGCATTGCGTAGTTAGAGTGATCAGCGTTCAACATGATTAATCTGTATCGAATCGGTCACAAATGTACACCGGTGCATAAAGAAAACCCTTCAGAAATTGTATTTATGTAAGACCTAAACTTACCATTGTACATCACAGAGTATATGTAGCATTATGTGCTGTATTAATTGCATACTTGAGTATCCACAATGTAGTAAGATGTTCATTTGAAAGCGGTACCTATCTGGTTCAACCAGCGTATTAAGGCTTTATGTTTCATAATGAAAACCGTATTGCCATTTCCAATGTCGTCTGAGCAATTATCGTGAGACCAAATCCATTATCACGGTTTCTACTTGCAACAATAAAATCACATTTTTTCTATCGCGTGGTGCTTTTCGGATCACATTGTCATGAGAAAGAGATTATTATTCTATCATATTGATGATTCGTTACTTATAGTATTCAGAACTTCAATAGAATTAATCGAGTGTTACGGAACATGGGAAAAGGATTGAAATGGCCTACGTCATTGAAATGAATGAACTTATTAAAGATACAGTTGCTAACATGCATTCCGCGTCTGCATCAGTCACCGTGTTGGGTCAGGGCATACTAGCATTCCATACCCCACTGAGGCACACATGTAGCCGGATAAAATGCTTCCTAATGATGCTGATGCGCGATGTAACAATGGTAAAGATAAGGGTCAGATTAGGCCTTGATGCCAAATTGTGTGACAACTTTCAACAGCTTTAGTCATTTACTGATCTTGTTATTACTAACTTTAAGAAAGTATACGTTGTGCCTTTTATTTATTTCACACTAGATTTTTTTTTGTTATGAGATTTAATTTAATACGGGACTATTACCATTCAATACCATTCAAAAGGCTTCCCACGAATACATGGCTCTATGACCAGTTTAAAAGGGCCATCCCTTTTTCAACTTTTAGTGACATAACATCCGGGCATTGGATGTGGTTCGTAGTTTAGTGATTCTTCCTCATCTAAAGGTTGTGACGCATAATGTTTTAATCTGGCAACAAAGGTATTCAAGAGAGATGCGATAAATATGGTGACTTCAAAAGTTGAATTCACGGGTTCTACAAATGCTCATGCGCCTGTGTAGCTTATACGGAAGTTATAACGTAAGGAGTCGAGAGTCGTATGCCATAGAACCGGCTAATGTGTGATGTACATGCACAATGTACATCAAGCATGTATGTGACCTTGTTCTCGGGAACAGCGCTAAGGTTAGAGCTAAGCCCGCCATTATGCGTATAAGATCTGGTAGTAACTACTTACATTAACATGCACCTTACCCTAGTTGGAATAATATAAAGATGGCACTATTATGTGAAAATGCGCGAGACTTACTTTAAAAGAACCCACAATCGTCGTTTTTGAAATGGACATCTTGATGACGTCATTATGATGTCATAAGTCCCAGAGTTCACATCACACCCCGTGAACTCCTAACGTTCGAGGACCCCCTAGCCGTTTAGCATCAGAACTTAGTAATATGTTTACACAGAAACAGTATATTGTATAACCTCCCATACACTGCGATTCCGTCTTGTCCGTATATTCGTACATATTCTGCCACATTTAATGTGTATATTATTTTGAACGGTTTTCATTGATTATTACCTTTATCACGAGCAGGTTTCGTATGTAGGTTTGTCCTGTTTAAAACCAGAAGGTGCTTCAAATTATTTTCTGTGGCTTTTTGTTTCGATGAATGGTTATTAAGAGATAATAAAGTACGTGCACTTTGCGAAGATCCAATTACAAAGGCTCTTATTCTTGTTTGTATTTCAGTTCTTACAAAACACTAAAGTGTGTACACTAAAGTCGGCCAGGGATCCACGGGGACTCGAACCAGTTACGTGTAACTGTGGGTAGGTCCGGGATGGTAATTGCTCATCCTCCGTGAAATAAAATGTTCGTTTTTAGGGCACTTTTGTCCACTTGGGAAGCTAAACCGGGAGAACGAACTGGGGTTGCAGGTCCGAACTAATCACAAAGGATTAATCTACCATCTTCGAACCCGGGACGAAATGGATTATTTGTGGCATTGTTAGGTGTAAGTAATACGTGAGCCATACCGAGAACGATGGATCGTCCTAACATCGGTCTAACACCGGTGTGGGCCGAGGTCGCCGATAATATAATAAGAACTAGTAAGAACCCAACGATCTTGAGTATTCAGATCTTAGTTTAATTTCAAATGCGTCCCGCCAGGGTGCGCTGTGAAGTTCATGAAGTTCCAGTAGAAGACGAGCCACGTGTAGGAGACGCCCACCGCGGTGTAGAGTGACGTCACCATGAGTGGCAGGAAGGCCAGCGTGTGTTGTAGTCCCAGGGCGGGGTGGACCACCTGACAGGCCAGCTCCACCGCCACCAGTCCCAGGACGTACACAGTCTCCACCACCGACAGCAGGGGCAGGCGACAGCGGCTCCCAGTGTCCCTGTAACATGGACCGGGATACGCGCAAGCTCAGCAACCCCAAGTAGATCAGCTGTCTACAGACCGAGCTATGCTCCCGTAATACAACCAGATTACTACCTGTCTAAATCGAGCCAAATCGCATCGACGCCTGCAACATCGTGTACTAGAGGTTTTCTTTATTTATATATATTTATGCCGTCAGAAATCCTAAACAAATGCCCTCATATTTCTCAAAATGCATCATAGACGCCGTTAACTCTCTGGTATTCGTTACTTGATGCGGCAGGTTAATTAATTATTGTTACACCGTACAGTTAATGGCACATTAATTTAGAAATAGAAGTGCAATAGTAATTTAAATAGCCTGATAATTTTATTATCATTGACGTGTCCGTTTCATTAGCGGAGTTAGAATGGCATCTTACCCATGTAGTTTACCAAGAACAACAAAACTTGTCACGGAATACAGCAGGAATAAACAGTATTTGATCAGGGTCTCTGAAAGACCAACAAACAAAAATGTCAGCTGCTACTTCAATTATACATCAAAACGGAACCATTATCCTAACCATTGTACTGTACATGTACATATATCATATGTTATTGCAATATTTATTTAGAACCCCTACTCATGATAAGTATCGATGCGCAATAATTATCTCTATTTCTCAATATATTACACTACATGTGTTCAGATTGTGCCGCTATTTTCAAATTATGGTTAATTATTTGGTGGATACGCCCGCAACAAACGCTGTATTGTGGGAAGAAATAACAGTTCGCTGTGACCAATGTTGTTCAATATGGAAGAAATAACAGTTCGCTGCGACCAATGTTGTTCAATAGGGAAGAAATAACAGTTCGCTGCGACCAATGTTGTTCAATAAGGAAGAAATAACAGTTCGCTGTGACCAATGTTGTTCAATATGGAAGAAATAACAGTTCGCTGTGACCAATGTTGTTCAATATGGAAGAAATAACAGTTCGCTGCGACCAATGTTGTTCAATATGGAAGAAATAACAGTTCGCTGTGACCAATGTTGTTCAATAGGGAAGAAATAAGTTGGCTGTGACCAATGTTGTTCAATAAGGAAGAAATAACAGTTCGCTGCGACCAATGTTGTTCAATATGGAAGAAATAAGTTGGCTGTGACCAATGTTGTTCAATAAGGAAGAAATAACAGTTCGCTGCGACCAATGTTGTTCAATATGGAAGAAATAACAGTTGGCTGTGACCAATGTTGTTCAATAGGGAAGAAATAAGTTGGCTGTGACCAATGTTGTTCAATAGGGAAGAAATAAGTTGGCTGTGACCAATGTTGTTCAATAAGGAAGAAATAACAGTTCGCTGTGACCAATGTTGTTCAATATGGAAGAAATAACAGTTGGCTGTGACCAATGTTGTTCAATAGGGAAGAAATAACAGTTCGCTGTGACCAATGTTGTTCAATAGGGAAGAAATAAGTTGGCTGTGACCAATATTGTTCAATAGGGAAGAAATAACAGTTGGCTGTGACCAATGTTGTTCAATATGGAAGAAATAACAGTTCGCTGTGACCAATGTTGTTCAATAGGGAAGAAATAAGTTGGCTGTGACCAATGTTGTTCAATAGGGAAGAAATAAGTTGGCTGTGACCAATATTGTTCAATATGGAAGAAATAACAGTTCGCTGCGACCAATGTTGTTCAATAAGGAAGAAATAACAGTTAGCTGTGACCAATGTTGTTCAATATGGAAGAAATAACAGTTCGCTGCGACCAATGTTGTTCAATAAGGAAGAAATAACAGTTCGCTGTGACCAATGTTGTTCAATATGGAAGAAATAACAGTTCGCTGTGACCAATGTTGTTCAATATGGAAGAAATAACAGTTCGCTGCGACCAATGTTGTTCAATATGGAAGAAATAACAGTTCGCTGTGACCAATGTTGTTCAATATGGAAGAAATAACAGTTGGCTGTGACCAATGTTGTTCAATAGGGAAGAAGTAAGTTGGCTGTGACCAATGTTGTTCAATAGGGAAGAAACAATAGTTCGTTATGAACAACTATTGTTTACTAGCGAGTATATTTCACGGTGGAGCCTTCCGCGATACGGAACTCGACCCTGGTGAGACCACGTCACCTACCTGCCGGGGTGAAGATGAGCGGCAGCAGGGAGAGGTGACCGGTCGTTGCTAGGACGAGGAACACGCGCGCGTCTCGCTTGTTCTCCACCGCCAACAGCCTGAATGAAGCAGGTGTATAGTCGAGGAAAAAGTCTCCTTATTATCGCTCACACTAGTTTCGTTGCGAGCATTATTATAGTGTCGATAGTCTTATTTATTAATTAACATGGGTAAAATGTGTATTCGAATTGATCAGGAAGGAGTACTTGGACGCCATGTTATGGAGCCCGCGAAGTGGATTGTTGACGAAAACGGTAGTCGTGAGTCATACGTGAGCTATGGGTCGTATAAAGGAGGTGATTTAGCATGTAAATATGGTGTCTAGTCTAGTGCCTGGGAGAAGGTCATATAATGTGTAGGTTTATATTGGAGCTGTCGAATAAGACATGGAACACTGTACAGGCGAGCGTATACAGTGAGGCACGTGACCTGATGTGATAGGTACGCACGTGAGTGGCAGAATGACCATGAGGATGGCCTTCTCGTGCACGTGCCAGCCGAACATGAAGCTGGCCCACGCGCAAAGGATGACGGGACGCAGGAAGCCGGCCACCCCCCGTCCGCCACGCCACGTGGCCCAGAGGCAAGGCTGCAAAACAGAGATCCCAGGTTCAACAATGGTTACGATTAGCAAGCGTCATCCACGTATAACGCAATATAAGAACTTTCAGCAAAATCAAATCATCGGAATTGTTCCATAAATATTTCTAAAAATCTCAACAGATTTAAGTTATCGAAATACTCAATGACCACCTTACCAAGAAAGTTGATGATAAGAAAGTTTAAAAGTTATGGCAATAGTGGCGCTGTATAAAGGCTTATTTAATGCAATTTAATCCTTTTTGTTTCTCTTGTCAAACTTAACAAGATATGACTTAAATTTGCGTCAACACATTCAACCGTAACGAGCTGCATAAACTAACTCCCGGTCGCATCAGTGCAATATCCGATAAATCAGGTACCACAAAAGCGGTTCTACGTTGTTAGGTGTTATGGTTAGACGGTGGCGGTGTATTGTGACATGCTCCAAGAACAACATCAGCAACACACGTCACATCTGGCACTCAGGGTGTTATAGTTAGACGGTGGCGGGGTGTTGTAACATGCTTCTAGAACAACATCAGCAACACACGTCATATTTGGCACTCAGGGTTGATATAAACGCACTACAGGGGCCCGTTGACTGGGCAATATATGTCCTCAAAGATAGCACTTATTCACCCACAGCAAAAGAAGACACATGTAATCCACGCTTTGCTTTTGTGGGGGATTGGGGAAGGTCTCGGGGAAGGTGGCGGAGGTAGGGCAAGTAGGGTGTCCGTATCGAGGCGCTCACCAGCATGGCGGCCACACAGCAGGCCAGAGTGACCACGGGCGGGATAGAGGGCAGCACTGTATGGTGGTATTCCTGTACTAGTCCGCCAGTCATCGAGGCTTGGGACAGCGTCGCCTTGGACAAAACTCCAGCTCTAAGTCCTACAGCGACAGAAAAACGACGACATATGTTCTGTTATGCTGGTTCTGCGTCTCTTCGCTCAACAAGCGCGCACCAGTGCGTTTTAGCAGAGGTACACACCAATAATTATTGTTACAGTATACAGTGTCATAGTCAACATGTACTTACCCGCAAAAATCACTGCTACTTGATATATAGTCACACTACAATGAGCAGCAATTATATGATAGCACACAGCGTAGTACTGTAAAGCACACATCAGAGCGGTAATATTAGTTCTCAAGATACCAATCATCAACTTCCCGTATAATTGTTTAACATTATCACTATCAGAGCGACTTAAATCGCGAACGCTGTTGAGGTTTCCGTGAAATCTTATAATGCAATACGGCATTGACCTTATCATTACCAGTTATGACATGAATTCATGACCTGATTGATAAAAAATCCAAGGTAAAGTCATATACCATTATCCATTGTACATCGTTACACGTAATCGTTGATGATAATGATATTATCAAGTGCTCAGGTATTTTGGGTTCGTACCTGTGATGGTTAAAGCTTTATCCAATCCGTTGTACAAGGCCCAGAAGTTGGGGGCCCAGTAGGCGTGACAGAGACCCCTCTTGAACGGAAACAACCTGGACAACACCTGTTGTATTTGTTTCTGAAGAAAGAATGGAGAGTCAACAGGTCACTATCATCCACTGTGCATGTAAGACACAAGCTGTCATTGCAGCCCTTCTACGTCCAATACTTTGTATTTTATTAGTAATTTATATTTTAGATATATAAAGACGATTATTCTTGACCTTACGCATATGATCATCTCTTCTCTTACGTCAATCATGACGAGTTACATCACACTGCCGTTAATAAATGGCACTGAACCAAATAGTAAAGTGGAGCTCAACTAGTCCCAGATCTTCAATCATTAGTTTGAAGAACAAAAACAGAAGTTAAATGACAGAAAATTTCCTTTATTGTTTTTATCATGGCATCAATTGATATAAGGTCTAATAGTGTATCATTTGGTGCATTAAACAAAAGATCAGCCGTACAAAACATACCATGGCAATGAAGGGGCCAAAAGACACGGCAAAGACACTGAGGACAACCAATCCCAGGCCGACCAGGTTGAAGAACGACCTGCAGACGCCCCGCCAACCTCCTGGGCGACAGGGAAAGCATGCATTGTCATAGCAACCGTGCAATGTCCAATGTTCAATGAAAAAGGTTTCACTCCAGAATTATATGTTATTCTACACAACACGTTCTTACTCCATAACAATTAAATTAAACAATGGGTTATAACGTACAAATGCGACAACATTCTAAATTCTTGATACAAGGTCCACATTGAAAAGGACGTCAAGTCGATACGAGTTCAAATGCTCAATCAAAGCACCTATATTTTATTTTATATTGAATACCCTTGGATGCACATGTGAGGTTCCTTTACCTTTGTCATTGGAAAAAACATAATTTCGCAGCAGATAAATTCCGTACGCCGGCGCCATGTACAGGTAAATGTGCTTGAAGTTGAGCAGGACGGTAAACCAAAAGGCAGCCGAGAATATATGTCCCTGAAGTTGGAAAAATGAGAGACAAAACAACAAAAGCTTAGTTTTACAATTAGTTTCAGGCTACAGCTACTGGGATGTCATATCGATGTATACATCACATAGAACATAATGTTCCATTTACCCTACACGTCAGTATATATCATGACATATATGCGAATATTAATTGTTATTCGGGATAAAATGTTTATTATTTGAAATAAATGGAAATCAGGGTTTTTCTACAGAGATGATGAAATTTGTTTCGCTAAATTTTGCAAATCAAATGTATTGCAACCTAAAGCAAACTTTACCTGAATCATGCTATTAAATGACATCAATAACATTCCATACAAGAAGCCATTGTATTGAAAATGAAGATCTGAATAAAAAATTAAGGATATTACCATAAAACAACATATTTATATATGCATGTACTTATAGATATATTATGGCTTAAAAAGAAAAAAATATTGTGTTTAGTAGCTTCCTGTTTATGTGCACCAAGCCAGAAATATAATACGTTCGCTGGCTTCTCTACTTTATTGTTACAGACACCAAAGACTGATCGGAAAATTAAAGGAGTGGAGAGGCAGGCGTTAGTCTACGCGTAGCACGCGACGCAGGCATAATTTCGCTCGCGCGGGAGAACATAATATTCCTTGCTAAACCCTGGCTCATTTATACGAGAGAACGATTGATACAGAAGCATTCTGGCCATAAGATGCGGATGCAGTTGCTAATATCTGACCCCAAATCCCAGTAAGACGGTCAAGGACGCTGGGGCCGAGAATATGACTGCGAAAGGATACGGTCAACAAGTAGGAGTCCAGCATTGCCGAGCATCAGGATGGCCAGGACGGAAGTACTGCTTTGTACTTTCTTGGGCAGGCAATTTGCAGCATACCTTTTGAACAACCAAGTCAAGGAAATTCAATATTCAACAGGAAATAATAGAAAACACACACGATGAATCCCACAGCGCCTTAACGGAAGGACATTGATATAATGTAATCTTTACTGTATTGTCGAATGGATTAACGTATCCACTGAATTATCCGCCGGCCAGTGCAATCGAGACCAAAGTGCAGCTCGTTACGTAGCACCCGCGGTGTTGCTATTTTACACCTGGTAAGAGGCAGGAATAACCCCCTTTATAACAGTCTACCTTTCATGTTAGAACGCACGAAATGTATTATTATAGTAAACGTTAGGCGTGAGTAATACGTGAGCTATGCTGAAATAATGGTCCGCCCTTACATGGAAGAACGACCCTTATAACCCCCAGCACCATTTCTCCCTCTTCCCTTCAACTGCAATCATAAGCACTGAACTGCAATCATGATGGAGAGCGATACGCAATAACAACCGCATGGGAGGAATCGTTATTTTTAGGTTTGAGAGTGTTTATTCATTTTTGATGTTACATATTTGTGCCAATTACTAGTACTCGTGCCGTTTTAATTTAGCACGCGATGTTGCCAATGGCTCGCCGTTAGCAGTGTCAATGTCCCTGACTAGGTCATGCGCCCATGTACATGTATTTTCACACCTTTATCGGATCAAGGCTTTAAACGGCGCCCTGGCTAACACACAATCAATGGATAAACCAGGAGAAGCCATGTACACAAGGATCAAAGGCCTAAGCAACACCTGCATATTATTGATGGTAACATACGAAACCCGCTTCAGCGATCAAACTAGATTGCCACCAATATGGCGGGAGGCCAAACTGCTTCGCACGGTTCGATCAAATTAGGGCGAATAATGTCTTATAATGCCGGAGATTTCTTCCCAAATAAAGGCACAAAATAACTACTAATCGTACACAACACAGGGATATATTGATGCAGCCTCCTTGATTTGTAGAAACATTGCTAAATACCAAGACTGGAGCTTATGCCCTAGGAGGTTTCGATGATCTGGGATTCTATCCACCGAGGTTTTTGTCCATTCATCGAAAATTTATGTACGCTAGAAAAAATACCCAAGTTGGGTGTCTGAAACTTTAGAATACACTAAATTCATCCGCAAACTTAGTGTCCAACAATATAGATGAAATATGGCAGTTCCAAATATAAGATCCTTCATACATCTTTACCACAATATTGAATGTTATCAAATGACTCCGACACAAAGACAAATCCCATTGACAGGCAGCATACTCACTGCTTGACTGCTGACGCAAGCACAAGGTCTGTGAAGACAACAGACAACCGCTGGAATAACACTGTGGCATGGCTGTCGTAATTCAAGTTGTTGATAACCAACATTTGTGGATCAACATATTTGGCGATGTGAGACAGACAAAACTCGAACCAAGCAAAGAGGGGAGGGTAGTCCAGAGTCCATTGTGATGTGCTCTGGAAGCAGATACAACAGATATCTCTGTTATTGTGCAAATTTGTCACTATACACAGGACACAGAAACAATGTGGTAATACCATTTGTAGACAAGTATGTTACCCTACTTTTACCACTTGCATATTCTCTTTCTAGTCACCATGCAGGACTCAGATTGTCATAAATGTGGCCCATAACCATGTTATTACAGTGTGGCATCCAACATGTGGGGTAAAATATTTGTTCATTACCCCATTGACACCAATTGTGATTCCCATCTCATCCAAGATACTAATAAGTAAAGTAAATAATACTCTGTGGTATAGGTAAAAAGAAGAATTGATGATTAATGTAAGACTTAAGAATAGGTGGTCAACTTCCTTCTGACACTAAGTCTGTAATTAAATGTTTAACTGCTACCATATCACCGTCCATAATACTACTAATACAATTACAGCACATCTTTAGCTATTACCTCATAATACCACGCCTTCACTGGTTTGCTGTATGTAATTGCCAGCCAATTCCTGTGAACTTCAAAGTCAGTTGAATGACTGAAAGAATATGGAAAAAGGGTTTGGTCAATCTCCCGGCAGAGTCTAGGTAACTGGGGGGGGGGGGGGGGGGGGGAAGGGGGAGTGGGAGGCATTGAGTGAGGGCAGCTATAATTCTGGTAATGGGGTGGGGGCAGTAGGCAGTTACAAGATTGGGAACAGAACAGGGGCAGTGGGTAAGGGCAGCTAAGTCTGTGTAAAGGGGGGAGGGGCGTTTAAGTCTGGGAACAGGGAGGGGAGTGGGGAAGTATGCAGGAGCAGCTAAGTACAGGTCTTACAGGGGGGGGGGGGGGGGGTGATGCATTGGGTATATAATTAGTTAATTTCTTGAGTGCAAGGAGGGGGCACCATGTCAGAGCAGCTAAGTCCCATGAGTTAAGTATGGGCTCTATGTAAGGCCAGAAGTCTAGGCAATAGGGATGGGATGCACCCGGGGGGCAGTGAGTATGGGCAGTTTGGGAACAACAAGGAAGGGCAGTATAGCAGTGGGCAAGGAAGTTGAATTTTGAGTAAATGATAGATGTAGGATGTGAGCTGTATTAAAACAATGATTAGCCATAACATGACTGAACAATGGCTTGGATAAGATTTTAGCACATATTAAAGTTTTCCAGATTGGACACGATGCCTGCTGTCTGCTATCTGTATATTTAACCATTCTCCTACAGATCTGTACTGGAGATCTAGCAGGTTAACTCTTGCGATGTCTACCATATTTGCTCGCTCATTTCTGGAGTAGGTTGTTGTTGTTGCATAATTTTTTATTTATTGCGACTAGATGGTAGTACAGCCTACAGGTCTTGTCTATGGATTGATGAAATTAATAAATTACCTGGAGTTAGAAATCGGATATACATATTTATGGGGCCCATCAAGGGTGGTAAAGGTTCGATATTTGGAGGTTAAAGCATGTACCTAACACTCAGTTCCAGTGGGAGTTGGATACCTTGTGCATCTTGTATATGCTGTGCTGCCCCCACCCCCCACTGATTTACTGTGCCTGTGATCCGTGTGGACTGTGGTTTACCAGAGCTGGCCTAAAGACCAGAGCAGATAGCTTACTGAAAGCCAGCGATCGTGAGAGTTGGCATAAAATTTACAAAAGCTTAATTATATTATGTGTTTATCTCCTACATATTAATACCTGCCTAATTGAAAGCCTTTCATAATTTAACAATGGGTGTCCATTAGTCCCAGTGACTTTTGTAAAAGACTCAGCGCTCCTTTTTGTCGGAGCACCCTGTCGCAAGGACTGTTTTCGGCTGCCATTGCTGTTATGCTCTGAAGTCCAAAGTGGCCAATGTCAGTGGCCCCACTCTATATATCACATGTGGTTTTCAATAGCCTGCTCTCAGGCCCACGAAAAAACTCACTTTGACTGACCATTTAAAACAATCATGGCACCTAACTGGTCCGCGTAGAAGATGGGCTCTCCTTATGAAGCCCAGCGATTCGTACATAAGATATTTATTTGCATGATTTGTGGTTATGTTGGTTTTAAAGAAATGTGAGAACAGCAAAGATGTTAGTGTGAAATTGCAAGTTTTTATGCCATAAGGAGCGTTTCACCGACGAAAAGGCTGGTGTCTGCTGCCACTTGAGTGCGAGCCTGTGAGTGTGAGTGATGAAGTGGCCTGTTGCAAGACTGTGGTATGTTATTATTTACTTCATGTTATGTTTGCAATGTTAATGTTTGGCCATCTTGCCCGTCATTTGTGCAAACACACATGCAGAAGCTGAACAATTGCATAACTAAATTTACTGTCATTGATCTTTTGATGTACTCACTATGCTGGCAACCACAGCAGCTTAACTGCTGTTACTAATCCCACAATTTTCCAAAACATCGTTGACAGCAGCCGAGGTGTGGGCGATAATAAAGTATATCGCAGGTACAGTTCGCAATTTATCCGGTATTAAAAAGGTGTAATGCTGCATGATTGTTCAGGGCAAGCACACGATTTGTTGTTGTGCCTCCAGAAGAGTACTTCAAAATTCAGCTGCCTTGGTTTTATAAGTGTATGTTATTATTATCTAAAAACGTTCGCACGTTTTAGAGTGTATTATCGTTGCAAAAAATTGCCGAAAGCATCCGTACTCAAGGCATGCTGTACGTAGCACTGACACAAATTTGCAATGATGTTGATTATAAAAGGGTGCGAAGAAAGGCGGGTGCCCCCTGGGGTCATCCTGATAACAAGCGAAACAGGTCAGTCTGTGAAATTATATACATTATAATCAAACGAAAGGGCCTGCATTGCACTTAAATCATGGGATCAATGTTGATCAAACCCTTTATCATGAATGTGAAAAAGAAGTAGTTGGTACAATTAGGAAAGTGATCGAATTAGAACTATAGATTATTTCACTTCATTTTAGCAGTCAATCTTGTTTACTTTGACTGAAGAGTCCCCGCAAAGTCCACAATGCGTATAGCTTTAAGGCATAAACATAACTATTATACTATACTATATATATGTTAAAATCATCGATTTAAGAAGTGACATGTATTTACGGTTATATTTAATAAATATTTAAAGCCCGTGTTTTTTTTCTTCAAATACGCGTATATTTACGCTGTTCTTGACAACATCAAGACATTTGAATAAACATGCTCGCATCACTTTATAAATAAAAGTGATATATTTATGTCACTGCTGCAAAATTAAAATAAAAGTAAAATACATATGTTTTGGATTATGCAAAGAATGTGAAGTCGTTGCTGTGAACTTCATAAAACCAATAAATTCTACATTTGCTAAAAATATTAACCCGGTAATTCAGTTGTACAGCTGTACAACTGAATTACCGGGTTAATATTAAGTTCACAGCAACGACTTCACATTCGAATTAATAACTGTTAACAAACGCAACAAATGGATCGTTAATTGTCAGTCGCGATCGTAAAAATCCGTTGACCGCTGACCCCCCCCCACCCCCACCCCCTGGCTCCTGTGATCACATATGCCATGACGCTCAAAATGGATGAGCATTCCTGACATGATTAGTATTTGCATTTGTGGTATTTATTTGCCACAATTAACTGGATTGTTTCGGGAAAGAGAAAGGTTGTGTCATATTGCTTCAAGCCAGACAGGTTGAACGGTTTATTTTTTTACTTATTGCCGGTGTCAAAGCGATTGGAGCGATCACCAGGTATAATCACTGGTATGTTATTAACCTGTTATATTGACAATGATATATTTAGGTTCTTTTAGTGTGTAATTAGAACACAATTGTTATACTAAATAGCTAACAGTTATAGGGCGTGTCGTTATAAGCCTGGTGCATCTCGTGTGGACTCGAAAAGTCTGAACAGTATGTTTTTTTTTCAAAAGAGCGGCGGCTCCCTTTAAAGACGATAACATATCTGTTTCACATAGAAACATTTGCAAGGTCAGATAATATGTCCACGACATTACTGCAAACGATTTTGAAAGTCAAAGTTAATGTAGGTGGAAAATTGAAAAGAGCAGTTTTAATTAGGTTCTCCATGTAAACTGATCATATAAAATGTAGAAAAATTGTCAGTCGGTAGGCCCTAGTCACTTGTTCTTGATAAATACTTCCGCGGATCAAGTAAGTGGATTCCGACAGTTTGAAATCAGAATGCCGGCCGGGCTTCTTTTTTGCATCTACAGCTGGAACGACCGACTGACTGTCGAACCTGGGCTGACAGATTACACATTTACAGGCGTGCTACAGTAAGAAGGTCAAGGCCGTACAAGCTGCGCCGTTCATCTTGTGTGAGTTTGTTTATTACTTGTTTTCATATATTTAAGACCCAAATTCGTATTTCTTTTCAATATATCCTGGTTAACAATATTAATGGGCAAATGACGCTGACTCTAATGTAGAATAACGTTGAAACAATCCATCAGTATAACCAAAACAAGGTGTGATAATCGACACTTCGCAATTAAAACGGACTTTCTGTGACTGGCGTGGGGCCAAATGAAATGGCAAATATTGAAAAATCGCCTGTAAAAAAAGTTCTCTAAAATGAGGCCAAAAATGCATGATCATGAAAAGAGACTGTCTAAAACTTGCAAAAGCAGTCAATTTTGGCTACTTACAGCTGTGTGATATTCTGTTCATGGACAAAACATTTAGTGTATTAGTGAGTGATGCAATCTTGTTGTCACTGTCACAGTGTCAGTGACCATCTCTGAATGCAAAATTAACACCTTGAATGCTGGGACAATGGGAGCATGCAGAATACTGTCAAGCACTCACTTTGTCAAGGGGTGAGAATGTGCTATATAAGCTTACTACACTGCATTTATTTGCTGAGTTGAATGTTCCGGAAAATGAAGTAAGTGAAATTTCCTTTACAAATTAACTAGCTATACGCTAACTGTCTGATTTTGTCCTATAAATTATTATGTACTACTCCCATCTTTTCTCTCTGATATTCTTTTTTTGATATTCCTTTTGTTTATCATTATTTCCCAGATACAATATTATATATTCTGGCGAAATTGGTAGATTTAACCAGTATGGGTAAACCACATTTCGTGAAACGGAGCATCAATGGGCGAAACAGAGTGATTGGGTGGCCGTATTGGCGGTAATGGTAGTGTGACATTGTAAAATGGGGAGAATAACATGTTATCCATCAAGGTATATCCATTAGGGGAGGGAAAACTGTAACATTTTGGAGCTGTAACATTTTTTAGTTTTTCACCCACTGGACCCATCCGCCATATTGTGTGTTGATAAAAAAATCTGCAGTGGCGCCATCTAGCTAAAAATTATCTGCAGTCTGCAGTGGCGCCAGCTGGTGTTGCTAAATCCAAGCAAATACGTTCTTAGGATTGAAAGGATTGTCAATGCAACAAGGGATGTGAATAATACCTTCGCTGATCGCTGTGTTTACTGAGCCAAATGTCATGTGTCTAAAGCTCTCACAAGTAACATTAATAGCAAAAACGGAGTCAGTTTCGTGGTTTACCCATACCCAATTTAACTGGTTAAAACTGTTCATATACCATAATATAGATCTAGCTGGTAAATTATAATGTAATATGACTACTATAAACTACCTTTTTGGGGCTGCACATATATTTGAAGCTGTACCTAAACTTAAGTCTCAATACTGGGTTGGCATATTGTAAGCAGGACTTTGGCATACCTAAGCAATATACCCCTCCCTAATATCCAGTGCCTTTTCCTTTATCCCTGCATATCATGATGCCATCAGGTGAACTAAACCAATTACTCCAGCATCAATTATTTTTACAAGCAGTATCAACAACTAGCAAAATTTACCTGTCCCTGTCCCGTCACACCTCTTATCAATTATCACACCAGTGGCTTCTGACCAGGGCCCGTGTTCACAAACATTCCCAAGTAAATTCTGGAGTAAATTTTCTCAAGAAATTACTCTAGAATTTACTCAGGCAAAATACCCATTTCTCAAAGATTCCGGTGTAAAAAATAGGGACAGATTAGAGCAAAATATAAGGACAACTTTTGGGTATCTAGAGTAATTTCTTTATGAAGTAACGTCAGCCTTTGTGCATGAGGTCTGACCATCTCTATTCAGTCTAACGCCTTCGTCGTAACCGCGAAGATCTGTATTTTGGCCTACAGCTCGTTTTATAGGAACAAGACCACCCGCTTGACAAGAAAGAAAAAAAACATCATTATATAATATAATATTTTATCCAGTTTCCTTTCTGGCCAGAACGATCACCTTTTTGATCGACTGCGTGACGAAATATGTGCTCTACCATATCCGTAACAAAGCTGATGTCTTGATGCAAACTTCTTTGTTATGGCGGGGACAAAAGATAAAACAAATACTTTTCATTTCATTGGAGCGGGGGTCACTCCGTAATAATTAGATGACGGCTTTAGCAAGTTATCGCCTTGGGTGGGTGTTATATTGGGGAAGGGGAGCCCTTACCCTCTGTTCACTCTTTTTGTTTGCAATTCATATTTGTTTGCATTACAATGTAAGCAAATACAAAAGACAGTAAATAACATTTACTGTCACTTGGCCATATTAATTTTCGATTGAACTTCAGCAATAGTACAAATTAACCAGCATGTTTATCTTTTTTAGTCTCTTGTAATTCCAGATAGCAATATTATTTCAACGACTACGAAGATACTGTCGCTTCGATTTCGCAGAAGTTTCAACATTTTATAGGGATGGTCATGAACAAGTGACATGCCAAATCAAAATCGAACGGGCAGTTATTGTGTTATTGCCTATGAAGCACGACTAATTTGAGGCATTACAACGACAAAACCATCATTTACAGTTACATGCGCATCTTTATTTTAGTGATACTGTAAAACGTGTCTCTTCGATTTCCCTGAAACTTCAGTATTTTATATGGATTGTTATGAGAAATTGACACACCAACTGTACTAGCAATCGAATGGGTAGTGACCCCCCACCCCTTGATGACAAAGCCAAGTGACGCGCGTGATGTGCACTCATGATCTTTGCAACATTGTATCGTTTATTTCCTTATTGACGTCATAGTCATGGATGGACGCACTGAGCGTGGAGAGCGAGCGAGCACTGTCAGTGCGGTTTTAAATTTATCTTTTATTTGGCTAAATATAGGCTAATGTTACAAGTACAAAATGTTATTCCGACTGACCCAGTGCCACAGTGGGTTCGCCATATGCATAGATATCTGTTTATAGACTTGCCGGTTGTTTCACCTGCCAGCTTGCAGAGGTGGATTTGATAATTAAATGGATTTAAATCGGCAAATGTAAGTGTAGACTAATAGCCTTGTGTTAACGTTAAACTTTGTGAAAATGCATACAATCTAACAGTCATGACTGGAGCAGTGGGGGCCTATATCTTTACAATTACAGTTTTTTTTATAGATCTAATAAGTTGTAGGAAACAGGCGCCGAATTACATAAATCTATATGAATCCGTATTTGAATCGGCTTTAGGAATGAACCCACTCATTCCCTGCAAACTGTTTGTTTGCTCATCTCCAAGATATGGATCATAATTAGGCCTAGCTTTGGCGTTGCGGAGAGAAATATTTGCAGAACAATGCTAAATGTTAACAATTCTATGACTATTTCGCCATTATTAGGCAACGCACATTTGCAAAACTCGCGATCTCACATAAGGAATTTGCTTGAGATTTTACTTGTGTAGGACTTTACTTGGGACTGTTTGTGAAACGGTTCTCTGGTAAATTCTCTACGGAGGAATTTCTTTTTACTTAAGCAAATATATTGTTTTCCTTATAAGGAATGTTTGTGAACACGGGCCCAGTTCTTCTGACACTTACTGCATATCTATGAATCAGTGCCACACCTACCCTGTATCAATCTTTTGTCTGGCCTGATTAACCCAGTGTAGTTAATGTGAGGACAGCAGCTGTATCAAGTTACACCACCTAACCCTGGCTTCATGATCATCATGATCACTCCACCCCCCTCTTTCACGCTATCCCCTCCTCAAAATTTATAATGCTTTTTATAATAACATTAATATTAATAATACTCTAAATGTGTGTATTAAGAATAAACAGTCAGTAATATGGCAGAAGTCAGTCACCATGTTTGATCCCAAACACAGGGAGAGGTTTACTTTTCAAGTTGCTGTGTGCTATTTCTCCGCCGTAACCCGATGGTTACGGGAACAGAGAAACACCTGTGTAATTAATTTGTAATTCTCACACAGCCAGGTTCGTTTCTGCGGTTTAGGTGTTTACCAACGGGAGAAACTCGACAAACGCCAGGAGTAGAATTTTAGACCGATCCCTTTTATTCAGATTATACTAAATTCCCCTTAATAAAATATAAATACAACTTGTCCCAAGCTCCTACTGGTGAGTCGGCGGTCACTCCTGTCTTGCAGTCCCTTTCCGATGTGGCCTAAAATCAGTGGAATCCGACAGTTTTTTTGACTGCCGGCCTTCCTTTCCAAAATCTAAAATCGGAACTGCAGACGACAAGCGTCGTTGCTTTGGTAATGTGTGAGGTATCCAGGAGACATACGTCATCCACTGGGGATTCCATCTCGACGCGTTCCTAAAGCACAGATTTGCGTAACCAATAATGAAACTAAATAAACTAATACCCGGAATACTACAGCTGGAGGTCTTGATACTAAAAATCTAATTTTTTTCAGGTATGTACATGAAATGCATTACCTTTATCCCAACTCCACTTACTGGTTATCATTGTATATTTAAAATAGGCCTAGATCTAACAGATTAAATATCCCAGTCCGGCCTTTGGTCTCAAGAATTACATTTATAACTCATCAGAGCCGCATTTTTCAGTTGGCCAGTATTAACTGATTATTACTGTTCATGTCAATATTCATATAGCCAGCACAAGTTGTGATGAGCAGATTGAGCAGAATGTACCAAATTCATGTTGTTTCTCTATTGTGACATATTATCTATGTAACACTGACATAAACTTACTGGGTTCTGATTTTCTGTAATATTTAAACACACACCATTTACAAACCATGGCATTCAGTGTTTCTGTTAAAGGGAAAGACAAGACCAGCAATGAATGATTTTTTATTGAAACTATGAAACCAAAGGAGTTACTTCCCAGAAGGACATATTTTTTACTCAATCTGATAATAACATAATAATCATTGATTTAACGCTAACCACTGCCCCAGTCATAGAGGTATCACATTGCAGCTGATGATGACATCACAGTAGAGGTCCTATATTTTTCACATCGCCCTCCTGCTACCATTTATCTACATATCACATGTGAACGTCACAACCCACCTCAACGCAGCCATTAGGGTCATGTTCCCAACATAAGTTACGATGGTTAGTCAGTTGGCACTCCAAAACTTGTTACCCAGTGTGGTCAATGACATAGGCATTAAACATTTTAAACAGTTCTCAGCTGCAAAGTACATTATTTGATCAGGGATTTCCTCATTTCTTTTCCTGAGATTTTGTACAAAACCACAAATGCACGTTCCACAGGTGAAGTCATCATAGAACCAGAAACCTCTCCATATCTGCTGGCTTGTATTTACATACACCATCACCCGTTCCTGTGACATGGTGCCCAGCATAGTGTCCTTCATCCTGATTGGTTGATAGGAGGCCAGGAGGAATTAAATGTCTGCGCCCACGAAGTACACTAATGAATGACAATAGGGGTCTTTAAGCCTAATTTTTTTGTTCTCAGGGAATTCATAACTGTGACTATATTCTCTCATCGGCACTGCCCTTACGGCGGAACTTGGCTTCCGCTTTAACTGGTAACTATTTATGCATGTTTTGTCTATATCCTTCAGGTGATTTAATATGAGGAATGACATGGCGAAATGGCTGGTCTGATCAACGTCTCTCATTTGGTGATATTCATCTCTTTCCTGAGTTTGGTGACCTGTCTTGGTAAGAAATTTTGATAACTTATTTGTTTTAGCACACTAAAATCTACCTTTTTCTGACAAGTTTTAGCTGCAATGTACTATGTATAAAACCGATATATTTTATCATTAGAAGATTTAATTAATGCTTACAGCCAGATTTGCAAATTTATATACTGGGTATGTGCCATCTTTTTTTTATATTTGCAGATTCTTGTGAAGATCAGGGGTTGCACCAATGTCCAAATTCTGGCCGTTGCTATCTGGCTTGTGATGGTGTACCACAGTGTCAAGATGGTTCAGATGAGGTGAACTGTACATGTAAGTTATATATGTCAACTGGTTACGGTATGGGAATGAATATACTAATATGAAGTCATGTTAGCAATGTAGGAAAGCTGTATCGTTTTCTATCTATATCTGGGTTACCGGTTCGTAACAGGACTGACGACAAAGCTGCAGCATCACTTTGAGATAAGTAAAGGAATTTGTAGTCATGGTTTACGTGAGGTTTCAATAACAATAATGCTAACAGTAATGATGCGGCACTTGTGCAGTGTGTCTCTGTCTCATTTGGTTTGCTCTCGACTTGGGAGGCATTTGTTAGCGGTAGTCACCGTTTTGTTTTTAATGCATAAACACAATACCATTTGATGCATACATGTTTCAACCCGGTCTCACTTTATAGCGAAAAGACACTATCTCGCGAAAAGACAGCCCAAATGCCAATTAACCCCGATTTGAAGCTGTTGAACCGGCTGATTCGGTTTGTAATGTCTTTACTGCGGGCAGGAATGAAAAAATGTATTGTTTAATCGGGTTCATATGCATATTTAACAAATATTTCAACACGGACGCCGTTCAGCGATCGGTACGGCTGCCGCCATGTTGGATAGACACTTGCCCGTCGCCTCACTAAACTAAACCTAAAATGGTCTAGTGTTGCTTTCTTACGTCAGGGATTTTTAGAGTGATCGAGGCAAATTCGCGGAAAATATGGGCCGAAACGTGTGTCTACGGCATTTATGACTTTGACTGTAGATGGCGTGCAGTATCGTATACATGTTTGCGTTATGAGGTCTTTTCGCCCAAAGACGATAATGCGACAATCTAATCGTAAATGGGACATGTATCGCCTGAAAGTTTTTTTTTTTAATTCATCAACATTGGGTTGCCATTTTCTACGAAATAAAATGTTAGTGTTATTGGTGTAGAAGACACGCATGCCGCAGTTATGTGACACCAATTAGTTGAGGTAGATGTCGGAAGACACCCGGTTTCGGGGCGCCGGTTTCGTGCATCTGGCACGGCGTAATGTGCGTAATGTGTGTGGTGTGATGTGTGTAAATAAACTGTACAAATCTACTATGACTAATGCTTTAAGTGTCTTTTAGCCGCGATACATGTCCCTTTTACGCCGATGTAACCGTCTTTTCGCGAAAAGACCTCATAACGCAAACATGTATGTAACAGCAGCCGTACCGATCGCTGAACGGCGTCCGTGTTGAAATATTTGTTAAATATGCATATGAGCCTGATTAAACAATACATTTTTTCATTCCTGCCCGCAGTAAAGACATCACAAACTGAATCAGCCGGTTCAACAGGTTCAATTCGGAGTTAATTGGCATTTGGGCTGTTTTTTTGCGAGATTAGTGTCTTAATAAAGTGAGACCGGTTTCAACCGACCTCATTATAAACCTGTAGGAAAGCTAATGCTCAATCGATCCAATAATAGTTTGTTAAATGCCATGAGAAGTATACCGATTATGTTTGTATGAGTTTGGTACCGATGTCCCTGCCGTATATGCAGCAGTTTTGACCCTTTTGCGTTGAAGATGTTTGTACACTTGTATGTACAGCTGAGTGATGTGGATATTTGTGCACTTGTATGTACAGCTGGGTGATGTGGATATTTGTGCACTTGTATGTACAGCTGGGTGATGTGGATATTTGTGCACTTGTATGTACAGCTGGGTGATATGGATATTTGTGCACTTGTATGTACAGCTGGGTGATGTGGATATTTGTGCACTTGTATGTACAGCTGGGTGATGTGGATATTTGTGCACTTGTATGTACAGCTGGGTGATGTGGATATTTGTGCACTTGTATGTACAGCTGGGTGATGTGGATATTTGTGCACTTGTATGTACAGCTGGGTGATGTGGATATTTGTGCACTTGTATGTACAGCTGGGTGATGTGGATATTTGTACACTTGTATGTACAGCTGGGTGATGTGGATATTTGTGCACTTGTATGTACAGCTGGGTGATGTGGATATTTGTGCACTTGTATGTACAGCTGGGTGATGTGGATATTTGTGCACTTGTATGTACAGCTGGGTGATGTGGATATTTGTGCACTTGTATGTACAGCTGGGTGATGTGGATATTTGTGCACTTGTATGTACAGCTGGGTGATGTGGATATTTGTGCACTTGTATGTACAGCTGGGTGATGTGGATATTTGTGCACTTGTATGTACAGCTGGGTGATGTGGATATTTGTGCACTTGTATGTACAGCTGGGTGATGTGGATATTTGTGCACTTGTATGTACAGCTGGGTGATGTGGATATTTGTGCACTTGTATGTACAGCTGGGTGATGTGGATATTTGTGCACTTGTATGTACAGCTGGGTGATGTGGATATTTGTACACTTGTATGTACAGCTGGGTGATGTGGATATTTGTGCACTTGTATGTACAGCTGGGTGATGTGGATGTTTGTACACTTGTATGTACAGCTGGGTGATGTGGATATTTGTGCACTTGTATGTACAGCTGGGTGATGTGGATATTTGTGCACTTGTATGTACAGCTGGGTGATGTGGATATTTGTACACTTGTATGTACAGCTGGGTGATGTGGATATTTGTGCACTTGTATGTACAGCTGGGTGATGTGGATATTTGTGCACTTGTATGTACAGCTGGGTGATGTGGATATTTGTGCACTTGTATGTACAGCTGGGTGATGTGGATATTTGTGCACTTGTATGTACAGCTGGGTGATGTGGATATTTGTGCACTTGTATGTACAGCTGGGTGATGTGGATATTTGTGCACTTGTATGTACAGCTGGGTGATGTGGATATTTGTGCACTTGTATGTACAGCTGGGTGATGTGGATATTTGTACACTTGTATGTACAGCTGGGTGATGTGGATATTTGTGCACTTGTATGTACAGCTGGGTGATGTGGATATTTGTGCACTTGTATGTACAGCTGGGTGATGTGGATATTTGTGCACTTGTATGTACAGCTGGGTGATGTGGATATTTGTGCACTTGTATGTACAGCTGGGTGATGTGGATATTTGTGCACTTGTATGTACAGCTGGGTGATGTGGATATTTGTGCACTTGTATGTACAGCTGGGTGATGTGGATATTTGTACACTTGTATGTACAGCTGGGTGATGTGGATATTTGTGCACTTGTATGTACAGCTGGGTGATGTGGATATTTGTGCACTTGTATGTACAGCTGGGTGATGTGGATATTTGTGCACTTGTATGTACAGCTGGGTGATGTGGATATTTGTGCACTTGTATGTACAGCTGGGTGATGTGGATATTTGTGCACTTGTATGTACAGCTGGGTGATGTGGATATTTGTGCACTTGTATGTACAGCTGGGTGATGTGGATATTTGTACACTTGTATGTACAGCTGGGTGATGTGGATATTTGTGCACTTGTATGTACAGCTGGGTGATGTGGATATTTGTGCACTTGTATGTACAGCTGGGTGATGTGGATATTTGTGCACTTGTATGTACAGCTGGGTGATGTGGATATTTGTGCACTTGTATGTACAGCTGGGTGATGTGGATATTTGTGCACTTGTATGTACAGCTGGGTGATGTGGATATTTGTGCACTTGTATGTACAGCTGGGTGATGTGGATATTTGTGCACTTGTATGTACAGCTGGGTGATGTGGATATTTGTGCACTTGTATGTACAGCTGGGTGATGTGGATATTTGTGCACTTGTATGTACAGCTGGGTGATGTGGATATTTGTGCACTTGTATGTACAGCTGAGTGATGTGGACATTTGTGCACTTGTATGTACAGCTGGGTGATGTGGATATTTGTGCACTTGTATGTACAGCTGGGTGATGTGGATATTTGTGCACTTGTATGTACAGCTGGGTGATGTGGATATTTGTACACTTGTATGTACAGCTGGGTGATGTGGATATTTGTACACTTGTATGTACAGCTGGGTGATGTGGATATTTGTGCACTTGTATGTACAGCTGAGTGATGTGGACATTTGTGCACTTGTATGTACAGCTGGGTGATGTGGATATTTGTGCACTTGTATGTACAGCTGGGTGATGTGGATATTTGTACACTTGTATGTACAGCTGAGTGATGTGGACATTTGTGCACTTGTATGTACAGCTGGGTGATGTGGATATTTGTGCACTTGTATGTACAGCTGGGTGATGTGGATATTTGTACACTTGTATGTACAGCTGAGTGATGTGGACATTTGTGCACTTGTATGTACAGCTGGGTGATGTGGATATTTGTGCACTTGTATGTACAGCTGGGTGATGTGGATATTTGTACACTTGTATGTACAGCTGGGTGATGTGGATATTTGTGCACTTGTATGTACAGCTGAGTGATGTGGACATTTGTGCACTTGTATGTACAGCTGGGTGATGTGGATATTTGTGCACTTGTATGTACAGCTGGGTGATGTGGATATTTGTGCACTTGTATGTACAGCTGGGTGATGTGGATATTTGTGCACTTGTATGTACAGCTGGGTGATGTGGATATTTGTGCACTTGTATGTACAGCTGGGTGATGTGGATATTTGTGCACTTGTATGTACAGCTGAGTGATGTGGATATTTGTGCACTTGTATGTACAGCTGGGTGATGTGGATATTTGTGCACTTGTATGTACAGCTGGGTGATGTGGATATTTGTGCACTTGTATGTACAGCTGGGTGATGTGGATATTTGTGCACTTGTATGTACAGCTGGGTGATGTGGATATTTGTGCACTTGTATGTACAGCTGGGTGATGTGGATATTTGTGCACTTGTATGTACAGCTGGGTGATGTGGATATTTGTGCACTTGTATGTACAGCTGGGTGATGTGGATATTTGTGCACTTGTATGTACAGCTGGGTGATGTGGATATTTGTGCACTTGTATGTACAGCTGGGTGATGTGGATATTTGTACACTTGTATGTACAGCTGGGTGATGTGGATATTTGTGCACTTGTATGTACAGCTGGGTGATGTGGATATTTGTGCACTTGTATGTACAGCTGGGTGATGTGGATATTTGTGCACTTGTATGTACAGCTGGGTGATGTGGATATTTGTGCACTTGTATGTACAGCTGGGTGATGTGGATATTTGTGCACTTGTATGTACAGCTGAGTGATGTGGACATTTGTGCACTTGTATGTACAGCTGGGTGATGTGGATATTTGTGCACTTGTATGTACAGCTGGGTGATGTGGACATTTGTGCACTTGTATGTACAGCTGGGTGATGTGGACATTTGTGCACTTGTATGTACAGCTGGGAGATGTTTATACCTTTCAGCTATAGTATCACGGCAGCCGATCCCCGGGAATATCTCGACGAAGCCGGCTAACTTGGCGTGGCTGATCACGCCCTGCCTGCTGCTGCTTGGCGTCGCCTACCTCATTTACAAGTGTGTCAAGGACGGCGTGTGCCGGGCCATCAGACGTAGGATCACGCACGGCTGGAGGGCCAGTGAGTCTCGACCTAAACATATGCACACATCTTCTACATGTGGGAGGCAGCCACAGCCTATGTGGGCGCCGTCCATAAGGTTCAGGGCCCGTATTCATAAACCATACTCCCATATCCTTATTCGCAAAGAGTAGGGGGTTACCCCGGGGACATGGCTCCGCTGTTCCCTTCCTTCTCCCATTGACGCGGTATGACCAGAATTGGTTAAAGCGTCCTGCATATACATACAGCCAATCATAACCATACGAGGTGCCAACCTACTTGACGTCACGTTACATTTCGAAACGCTTTTACCCCGCAACAATTCTACTCACCAAGAGCAGAATTATGAAAGTGCCAACATTTAAGTTCACAACTTATAAATAATTTTGAATACTACCGTTAAGAATGTGCGAGACTACGACGAAAAGCCGTGTTTCGTGGGTAGGTTACGCCATTTTGATACATACCGCCCCTGGTGGTAAGCGCTCGACACGGGTTGGTCGAGTGAGGCATATTGGCGGGCGTTCGCGCCCTGCAGTGCAAAGACATTAACAATCGCTTCAATCATTTTGTACTCTTTCATCAGTCTTAGGCACTGATGTCTTGCTTGTTTAAGCGTCCACCTGATTCAATGCTATTCCTTCAGTACTCGCCCCTTATGACGTGTGGTAACAGCCGTGTTTCCCTCTCACAGACCGCGAGCTGCGCGCCAGTGACTACCACCCGCTGCACCAGGTCAACTTCTTCACCTCGACCCAGATCCCGTGCGGCCAGACCCCCGCGGGGGCCGCCCCCACTCACAATGGCCACCACCAGTTCATGGTCGTCCACAACCAGACATTCTCCATTCAGTTCCGGGGCCAGCCGCCAGATGGCATCGAAAACATCTCGATAGAGGGCGCCACTGGCGGTCGCCCGCCGACGTATGAAGAGGCGACCAAGATGGCGGCGGCCCAGGGCGGCACGGTCGTCACGATGAACAACGGCAGCCTCATGGTCGTACCCAAGGTAAGTCGTACCCAGGGCTGTAGCCTGTGTCTTCATAAACACGGCAAGGCTAATGCATGCAGCCGAGATAAGTGGTACCAAGGGAGACATTGAGATCTTAGTAATAGTTCCCAGATGTTTGAACGTACCCAAGATTAATACGACCTGATTTGTGCAGTTAAAGATTAAAATGTTGTTTTAAGCCGCTTTTGTGAATAGAAACACTAAAATGGGGCTAAAAGCCTGCCTGGACAATGAAATGGGAGGGAAATACCCCAGATGCATGTGTTCGGTTCTGAATCCATGACAATCTGCACCAGCAAAGCTACGGCGCTGGCCCATATGTACATTGAGACAGACCAATGTGTATGCAGTGTTATCGGTTGGCTGAGCTTGGTATCCGTTATTTCTCCCCCGCAGGAGCAGCTGGCTCCCCCGCCGTACCCCGGGGCGTCCGGCGGCCGGGGAGCCCCGGTCCGCAGCCCCATGGACCGGATCGAGGAGGAGCAGGAGGAGGAGGCGAGGGCGGTGGAGGCCGGGGGCGGGGGCCGGGGCGGCGCCCTGGCCGAGGCGAGCGCCGAGTACGACGACCAGTTGGACGCCGACGAGGAGACGGTGTTCCTGCCGCGGACCGACCCCCCGGCGGCGGCGTGTGGCGGCAGGCGGCGCCACCATAGCCAGTGGACGGGCCGGAAACAGGCGCAGAACCGCCGTCGGCACCACAGCTGTCCCTCCTAGTAGTGGAAACCGCGCGGCGGGGTCAAGGCCGCCCCCGCAGCCGCCCGCCGCGCCGTCTGTTGGGGAAAGACTGCAGCTATGTCTATATGGATGCAAGGCCTCGCAAGGGGTTGCAGCGGCTGGATATTGCTGGACCAGCCTTCGGGGAAGCGGCTTGTCTGTATGGGGGACCCACACCACGTGCCCATGCTGTTATTAGCCGTATTGCCCACTTGGCTCTCCCACCACAGTGCTGTATCGTGCCCTAGGGCTCTATCTTGTGTCGCGTCGGTGGATGTCACCATGGTTACGTGTCAACAACGCCTACACCCGGCGCCACCCCTTCGTTGACACTTAGGTTGTGAAGGGTGATACCCAGGGTACAGGGCACAACACGTGACTGGCCCTCCCTGTGGCTATGACCGGGGTATTCCATGTGAACCCTCTCTGTCAGTACGGGCGAACGAAGATATCCCCTCCCCCCCCCCCCCCTGCAACAACAGTCTTGTCTGGGACAAACGAGACTACAGCGCCGGGGGTGTGTACGAGCGATACGCCCAGCCAGACTTCCTGCGAGACTTCCAGCGATTGTGGTCAGACTTCTCTCTAGTCGGATTTCCTACACAGCGAGACCTTCACTCCTTACCCCACACACTGGGCAGCATAGCAATGGACATGCATCCGACCAAAGTTACTTAGCTTCAAAGCTCAAGAGCCCGTGCGAACAATGTGTGGGACAGACTGGTTTATCGTATATTAATCTAAAGACTTGTGTTAGATCAAGGGTTAGTCTTCATATGAAGAGGCCGACGCTGCTAGATACCTGAACTGGTTACTGGAGACGCAGAAGACGTGCTCTCTACAGTTTGCAACCCATTCTCCCGTGCCTTCCCGACGTGTTGGGTAGACCAACGTGTGGCATGTACATGGTGTCGAGTCGATGCCACCATCCTCCGCATTTCAACATCAATCTCCGTTGGGTGTGATTAATATAATGTCGGTCCATCTTCCATGTTAGAGCCCACGAAATGGATCTTCAGGCGTGAGTCATGCGTGAGCTACGTGGAAACAATGGTTCGCTCTGACATGGAAGAAAGACCATAATGTTTGCGTATATGCCATTGTTTTGTCATGCGAGATACCATACTTAAGCCTTTGCTTCAAGTCATATATGGTTTGTTTTGGGTGAGCATGACGCTTTATTTTGGGTCGATTTTCTGTACATAGTTCGTAGCTTTTGTCAATTTAGTGTTTGCGACTTTATATTATCCGAGGAGTGAATATCGTTTGCGTTCGAATGGTTTTCAGCATATTTAATGTCGCCAAAATCTACCACACGGTTGCTGTTGACCTCCAGTAACCGTGGTTACATGATGTAACCGTGGTTACATGATGTAACCTATATCGCCTCCTGGTTTTGTGGCACTTGCCATCGCGATTATTGTACGGTGACCTTTTGGTGGTTATATGGCATTGCGCCGGCGTGGTTATTTGCAATGGTGGTTATTGCTTGGTGTCTGTGGTTATATGGCATTACGCCATCGTGGTTATGTGGCGTTTGCCATCGTCGTTAATGCCTTGTGTCCTCTTGGTTAAATGCTATTACTACTATGTTATATGTCTTGTGTGTTCAAGGAACTCGCTCCCTGTCCCTCAAGCCCTCCTTCTGCTAGTGATTCGGCTCGTGTTGTGAACGTTTCTATGACTACGCTTTTCTTCAGAGTCACATCTGACCTACTTACGGTTACCGGTGCCGGATCAGAAGATTCAACACCAGTCTTCACGCCCTTTGCATAAGAAATATGATATCAAGCCAGTATTTACCTTAGTGACGTAATAACCCTTGACACTACAATATTGCTCTTGAAGTCCTGCCTGGAGACCATGGTTCTCATTCCCCATCATTTGTGAGTACTCGCCTCTTAGTCCAGCGTTAAAAAGACAAGTCTTAGTCTGTTGGGGCTTATTTAATTCAGTAATAGGCTTATTATCTATTTGCTTACATCTCTTTATCCTTGTGGGTCGCCGGTGAAACGTAACTATCTCATATTTATGATTTTCGTTTTATTTTTCTGTGTGCTATATAGTCCTACACTTTCTTATGACAGCTCTGGGTGTATGTTATAATCATATGCAATCGTTTTGCTTTCAAGTACTGCCTGAAAAAGACCTGTTACTTTCCTTTAATCAGAATATTTGTGTACAATTTTTATTCTTGTTCCATATGAGAATGATATTTTTACATACATTCACCGCCACATTATGCTGTATGTGTAGCTAATATATGAGAAGAAGCATTGAAGCGATGTGGACTGAGGCACTGTCGGGTTGGGCGAGTTGGTGGGAGACTTTAGGCCGTCATGCCCTACTACTACAGCTACTGGAGAGAGACCAGTGTCACTAGAATTGAAAAATCTCCAGACTGGAATCTCTACAGCGCCTGTATGCGTGAAGCATTAATGCACTTGCTTAACCACGACAAAAGCAATATACTCGTCACTTTAAGCTCATTTCACATGTAAATAGTATAGATCTGCTGCAATTAGTAGTATTTTTTGCAGAAAACTACTGCAACGATGAAGGTATTGGATTCAGTGTCCTTTAGAAATAACATTGAGACCTCCATCTAATTGGACGCAGCTGGCATGACGACGACGTCATGGTATGACGTCATTAAACAATCCGACAATACCACGCGGTGCAGGCTATCAATATCTCGTCGTAGTCGGTCGGTATTAGGTTGCTTAGCGACCAGACTGCCTGTATCGGACGGAGGTTTACTCCAGTCACTGCGCCCCGTCAAAATGTAAGTCAGCGCAAGGGACGCCTCTCCGCGGTTAACCCAGAGTCGTCACATATCTGAAGGCGAATCGAGGACCTGTCACACTCACGGACTTCGGACACGAGTCAGTGTGTCACAAATATCTAGTTCAGTTGATGCAAAACTATCAGATTTTATTCGAATCAAGTGTTTTGTCCTTTTCTCATACAATTTTGTATTATCGTACTTATTTAATTAAGCGGAAATAAATCTTGAATATCACGATGTGTTGTGCTTAGTCTTTACTCGTCTTGTGCTAATGCTATGGCAGTGCGCGCTGAAATAGAATTCGGACGTGGATTAATAATTGCTTTGGAACTATTACAATGGACTGTTTACAGGGTACGTATACAAACTAAAAACCGGAATATCAATATGTCCAGTAAGTAATGTCCGGCATTTCATGTAAGGCCCTTCAACATAATGATTGAAGAACAAATCGTGGAGGCGTAACTTGTGGGGTGAGGGGGCGGGAGGGGCATCCAAAATACTTCTGCCTGAATGACTTATCTTGTGAAATCTTTTAATTGGTCTGGGTGGGTGGGGTGGGGGGGGGGGCAATCTGCTACACGAAGTGGTACCCACACGGCTGGCGTGGCACTCGGCACAGCGCCACCTATAGTCCAACAAGTGACTTAATCGATCTCATTTAGCTATTCATTTTAAGAGCATTACTGACAACCCGGCCTTGCAATTCTTTCACAGCAATATAGTCGAGGAAACTGATTTCGTATATTAAATAGACTATTCTTGAAAAATCGAAAATGTCGAAATGATCAGCATGCGTCAGATTTGAGGCCGATTCGTGAACTAGTAGAGCCATGGAAATCACGTGACCCGCGCCATCCACAATCAGATCACAAATAACAAATCTCACTTGATAAATAGCCTTTTATTATTATTATAAAATATAAATATCGTACACTAAATAACAAATTCGCGGATCCATTCAACGCTAACACGCTTCGTTTTGGCTTCAAAGTCTCAGAAGAGATAACTTTCTTATGTACGTCTCTCAGTGCACCGCCAGGCTTCCTATCGCTTGACGGGTACCTATAGTGTCCAGATACCGATCACGTGACATTCAGATACCGATCACGTGACATTCAGACACCGATCAGGTGACATTCAGATACCGATCACTTGACATCCACATTCCGATCACGTGACAGTCAGATACCGAGCCCGGGACATTCAGATACCGATCACGTGACAGTCAGATACCGATCACGTGACATTCAGATACCGATCACGTGACATTCAGATACCGATCACGTGACAGTCAGATACCGATCACGTGCCACCCAGATACGTACCACCCCTATATATGAAGTCCTTTGGCACGCGCGACAGCCTCAGAGTTTGAGTTTCTCTATTACTGTGGCAGCACTACCACGTGGCTCTCCCAATGCTGTCACTGACCGTGTGGGTAGTCTATCTACAGCACAACAGGTGGTCGGGGCGGGGACCGTGGGCTTGAGACACGACAGGACCAATGTCAGTGACAGAGCACTGACAGTTCCAGCCTGGTAGTATCTCGCTCTCGTTGCGTTCTATTCTTTTTAGCTTCCGTTCTCCCAGGTGAGGTCATCATTGGTTCAACATAGACGACAGAATCTGGAACTGAAAACGGCGGAGAAACAATGATTCAGAAACGGGTTTCGAAATGCTAAGGAACTCTATCATTTAAGTAGAATTCACAGAGAATTATAATTCGGTGATGAGTGGGGTTAGCTCAGCGCAACTAGCCCATCACAACTGGTTCGGCACAAGTAGCTCAGCAGCAACATCTAGCATAGCTCGAACAGTGGCGGATTTCAGGAACGCAGTTTAGCAGACTACGTGGCTTAGTCGGCTAAAGTTACCATGTAAATGATGGGCCGTTTTAGCCGACTAAGCGCCGTAGCCGGCTAAACTAGGTACGTGAAATCGGCCACAGCACGTGGGGTGAGTCATGACGTCACTGACCTCATTCTCAACCTTGTTTTCCTCTTCCATCAGCGCGTTCAGTTCATCCTGCATCTGCTCCTGTGGACAGCAATGACATGACATGGCGTTTTGGACTGCTTTTGTGCACACAAGAGCTAAACTGAGACAAAGAACCTTCCGCGACGATCAAGGATGAATGGATGAAACCTGCCCGATATGACAAGGTGCGGATTCGAACCCAGGACATATTTATCTGCGGTCTGGTGCGCTAACCACTACACCAGGTAGGCCCCCAGGACCTATTGATCTGCGGTCTAGTGTGCTAACCACTACACCAGGGAGGCCCCCAGGACCTATTGATCTGTGGTCTAGTGTGCTAACCACTACACCAGGGAGGCCCCCAGGACCTATTGATCTGCGGTCTAGTGCGCTAACCACTACACCAGGGAGGCCCCCAGGACCTATTGATCTGCGGTCTAGTGCGCTAACCACTACACCAGGGAGGCCCCCAGGACCTATTGATCTGTGGTCTAGTGCGCTAACCACTACACCAGGGAGGCCCCCAGGACCTATTGATTTGCGGTCTGGTGCGCTAACCACTACACCAGGGAGGCCCCCAGGACATATTGATCTGCGGTCTAGTGCGCTAACCACTACACCAGGGAGGCCCCCAGGACCTATTGATCTGTGGTCTAGTGCGCTAACCACTACACCAGGGAGGCCCCCAGGACATATTGATCTGTGGTCTAGTGCGCTAACCACTACACCAGGGAGGCCCCCCAGGACCTATTGATCTGCGGTCTAGTGCGCTAACCACTACACCAGGGAGGCCCCCAGGACATATTGATCTGCGGTCTGGTGCGCTAACCACTACACCAGGGAGGCCCCCATGACCTATTGATCTGCGGTCTAGTGCGCTAACCACTACACCAGGGAGGCTCCCAGGACCTATTGATCTGCGGTCTAGTGCGCTAACCACTACACCAGGGAGGCCCCCAGGACATATTGATCTGCGGTCTGGTGCGCTAACCACTACACCAGGGAGGCCCCCATGACCTATTGATCTGCGGTCTAGTGCGCTAACCACTACACCAGGGAGGCCCCCAGGACCTATTGATCTGCGGTCTAGTGCGCTAACCACTACACCAGGGAGGCCTCCAGGACATATTGATCTGCGGTCTGGTGCGCTAACCACTACACCAGGGAGGCCCCCAGGACATATTGATCTGCGGTCTGGTGCGCTAACCACTACACCAGGGAGGCCCCCAGGACCTATTGATCTGTGGTCTAGTGCGCTAACCACTACACCAGGGAGGCCCCCAGGACATATTGATCTGTGGTCTAGTGCGCTAACCACTACACCAGGGAGGCCCCCCAGGACCTATTGATCTGCGGTCTAGTGCGCTAACCACTACACCAGGGAGGCCCCCAGGACATATTGATCTGCGGTCTGGTGCGCTAACCACTACACCAGGGAGGCCCCCATGACCTATTGATCTGCGGTCTAGTGCGCTAACCACTACACCAGGGAGGCTCCCAGGACCTATTGATCTGCGGTCTAGTGCGCTAACCACTACACCAGGGAGGCCCCCAGGACATATTGATCTGCGGTCTGGTGCGCTAACCACTACACCAGGGAGGCCCCCATGACCTATTGATCTGCGGTCTAGTGCGCTAACCACTACACCAGGGAGGCCCCCAGGACCTATTGATCTGCGGTCTAGTGCGCTAACCACTACACCAGGGAGGCCCCCAGGACATATTGATCTGCGGTCTGGTGCGCTAACCACTACACCAGGGAGGCCCCCAGGACATATTGATCTGCGGTCTGGTGCGCTAACCACTACACCAGGGAGGCCCCCAGGACATATTGATCTGCGGTCTGGTGCGCTAACCACTACACCAGGGAGGCCCCCAGGACATATTGATCAGCGGTCTAGTGCGCTGACCACTACACCAGGGAGGCCCCCAGGACCTAGTGATCTGTGGTCTAGTGCGCTAACCACTACACCCGGGAGGCCCCCAGGACCTAGTGATCTGTGGCCTAGTGCGCTAACCACTACACCAGGGAGGCCCCCATGACCTATTGATCTGCGGTCTAGTGCCCTAACCACTACACCAGGGAGGCCCCCCGGACCTATTGATCTGCGGTCTGGTGCGCTAACCACTACACCAGGGAGGCCCCCAGGACCTATTGATCTGCGGTCTGGTGCGCTAACCACTACACCAGGGAGGCCCCCAGGACATATTGATCTTCGGTCTAGTGCGCTAACCACTACACCACGGAGGCCCCCATGACCTAGTGATCTGCGGTCTAGTGCGCTAACCACTACACCAGGGAGGCCCCCAGGACCTATTGATCTGCGGTCTAGTGCACTAACCACTACACCAGGGAGGCCCCCAGGACCTATTGATCTGTGGTCTAGTGCGCTAACCACTACACCAGGGAGGCCCCCAGGACCTATTGATCTGTGGTCTAGTGCGCTAACCACTACACCAGGGAGGCCCCCAGGACCTATTGATCTGCGGTCTGGTGCGCTAACCACTACACCAGGGAGGCCCCCAGGACCTATTGATCTGCGGTCTGGTGCGCTAACCACTACACCAGGGAGGCCCCCAGGATATATTGATCTGCGGTCTGGTGCGCTAACCACTACACCAGGGAGGGCCCCAGGACATATTGATCTGCGGTCTGGCGCGCTAACCACTACACCAGGGAGGCCCCCAGGACCTATTGCTCTGCGGCCTAGTGCGCTAACCACTACACCAGGGAGGCCCCCAGGACCTATTGATCTGTGGTCTAGTGCGCTAACCACTACACCAGGGAGGCCCCCAGGACCTATTGATCTGCTGTCTAGTGCGCTAACCACTACACCAGGGAGGCCCCCAGGACATATTGATCTGCGGTCTAGTGCGCTAACCACTACACCAGGGAGGCCCCCAGGACCTATTGATCTGCGGTCTAGTGCGCTAACCACTACACCAGAGAGGCCCCCAGGACCTATTGATCTACAGTCTAGTGCGCTAACCACTACACCATGGAGGCCCCCAGGACCTATTGATCTGCGGTATAGTGCGCTAACCACTACACCAGGGAGGCCCACAGGACCTATTGATCTACAGTCTAGTGCGCTAACCACTACACCAGGGAGGCCCCCAGGACATATTGATCTGCGGTCTGGTGCGCTAACCACTACACCAGGGAGGCCCCCAGGACATATTGATCTGCGGTCTGGTGCGCTAACCACTACACCAGGGAGGCCCCCAGGACATATTGATCTGCGGTCTGGTGCGCTAACCACTACACCAGGGAGGCCCCCAGGACCTACTGATCTGCGGCCTAGTGCGCTAACCACTACACCAGGGAGGCCCCCAGGACCTATTGATCTGTGGTCTAGTGCGCTAACCACTACACCAGGGAGGCCCCCAGGACATATTGATCTGCGGTCTAGTGCGCTGACCACTACACCAGGGAGGCCCCCAGGACATATTGATCTGTGGTCTAGTGCGCTAACCACTACACCAGGGAGGCCCCCAGGACCTAGTGATCTGTGGCCTAGTGCGCTAACCACTACACCAGGGAGGCCCCTATGACCTATTGATCTGCGGTCTAGTGCCCTAACCACTACACCAGGGAGGCCCCCCGGACCTATTGATCTGCGGTCTGGTGCGCTAACCACTACACCAGGGAGGCCCCCAGGACCTATTGATCTGCGGTCTGGTGCGCTAACCACTACACCAGGGAGGCCCCCAGGACATATTGATCTGCGGTCTAGTGCGCTAACCACTACACCAGGGAGGCCCCCATGACCTATTGATCTGCGGTCTAGTGCGCTAACCACTACACCAGGGAGGCCCCCAGGACCTATTGATCTGTGGTCTAGTGCGCTAACCACTACACCAGGGAGGCCCCCAGGACCTATTGATCTGTGATCTAGTGCGCTAACCACTACACCAGGGAGGCCCCCAGGACATATTGATCTGCGGTCTAGTGCGCTAACCACTACACCAGGGAGGCCCCCAGGACCTATTGATCTGTGGTCTAGTGCGCTAACCACTACACCAGGGAGGCCCCCAGGACCTATTGATCTGCGGTCTGGTGCGCTAACCACTACAACCGGGGAGGCCCCCAGGACATATTGATCTGCGGTCTGGTGCGCTAACCACTACACCAGGGAGGCCCCCAGGACCTATTGATCTGTGGTCTAGTGCGCTAACCACTACACCAGGGAGGCCCCCAGGACCTATTGATCTGTGGTCTAGTGCGCTAACCACTACACCAGGGAGGCCCCCAGGACATATTGATCTGCGGTCTAGTGCGCTAACCACTACACCAGGGAGGCCCCCAGGACCTATTGATCTGCGGTCTAGTACGCTAACCACTACACCAGGGAGACCCCCAGGACCTATTGATCTGCGGTCCATTGCGCTAACCACTACACCGGCGAGACCCCCAGGACATATTGATCTGCGGTCAGGTGCGCTAACCACTACACCAGGGAGGCCCCCAGGACATATTGATCTGCGGTCAGGTGCGCTAACCACTACACCAGGGAGGCCCCCAGGACCCATTGATCTGCGGTCTGGTGCGCTAACCACTACACCAGGGAGGCCCCCAGGACCTATTGATCTGCGGTCTGGTGCGCTAACCACTACACCAGGGAGGCCCCCAGGACCTATTGATCTGCGGTCTAGTGCGCTAACCACTACACCAGGAAGGCCCTCAGGACATATTGATCTGCGGTCTGGTGCGCTAACCACTACACCAGGGAGGCCCCCAGGACCCATTGATCTGCGGTCTGGTGCGCTAACCACTACACCAGGGAGGCCCCCAGGACCTATTGATCTGCGGTCTGGTGCGCTAACCACTACACCAGGGAGGCCCCCAGGACCTATTGATCTGCGGTCTAGTGCGCTAACCACTACACGAGGGAGGCCCCCAGGACCCATTGATCTGTGGTCTGGTGCGCTAACCACTACACCAGGGAGGCCCCCAGGACCTATTGATCTGCGGTCTAGTGCGCTAACCACTATACCAGGGAGGCCCCCAGGACCTATTGATCTGCGGTCTAGTGCGCTAACCACTACACCAGGGAGGCCCCCAGGACCTATTGATCTGCGGTCTAGTGCGCTAACCACTACACCAGGGAGGCCCCCAGGACATATTGATCTGCGGTCTGGTGCGCTAACCACTACACCAGGGAGGCCCCCAGGACATATTGATCTGCGGTCTGGTGCGCTAACCACTACACCAGGGAGGCCCCCAGGACCCATTGATCTGCGGTCTGGTGCGCTAACCACTACACCAGGGAGGCCCCCAGGACCTATTGATCTGCGGTCTGGTGCGCTAACCACTACACCAGGGAGGCCCCCAGGACCTATTGATCTGCGGTCTAGTGCGCTAACCACTACACCAGGGAGGCCCTCAGGACATATTGATCTGCGGTCTGGTGCGCTAACCACTACACCAGGGAGGCCCCCAGGACCTATTGATCTGCGGTCTGGTGCGCTAACCACTACACCAGGGAGGCCCCCAGGACCTATTGATCTGCGGTCTGGTGCGCTAACCACTACACCAAGGAGGCCCCCAGGACCCATTGATCTGCGGTCTGGTGCGCTAACCACTACACCAGGGAGGCCCCCAGGACCTATTGATCTGCGGTCTGGTGCGCTAACCACTACACCAGGGAGGCCCCCAGGACCTATTGATCTGCGGTCTAGTGCGCTAACCACTACACCAGGGAGGCCCCCAGGACCCATTGATCTGTGGTCTGGTGCGCTAACCACTACACCAGGGAGGCCCCCAGGACCTATTGATCTGCGGTCTAGTGCGCTAACCACTACCCCAGGGAGGCCCCCAGGACCTATTGATCTGCGGTCTAGTGCGCTAACCACTACACCAGGGAGGCCCCCAGGACCTATTGATCTGCGGTCTAGTGTGCTAACCACTACACCAGGGAGGCCCCCAGGACATATTGATCTGCGGTCTGGTGCGCTAACCACTACACCAGGGAGGCCCACAGGACCTATTGATCTGCGGTCTAGTGCGCTAACCACTACACCAGGGAGGCCCCCAGGACCTATTGATCTGCGGTCTAGTGCGCTAACCACTACACAAGGGAGGCCCCCAGGACCTATTGATCTGCGGTCTAGTGCGCTAACCACTACACCAGGGAGGCCCCCAGGACCCATTGATCTGTGGTCTGGTGCGCTAACCACTACACCAGGGAGGCCCCCAGGACCTATTGATCTGCGGTCTAGTGCGCTAACCACTACACCAGGGAGGCCCCCAGGACATATTGATCTGCGGTCTGGTGCGCTAACCACTACACCAGGGAGGCCCCCAGGACCTATTGATCTGCGGTCTAGTGCGCTAACCACTATACCAGGGAGGCCCCCAGGACCTATTGATCTGCGGTCTAGTGCGCTAACCACTACACCAGGGAGGCCCCCAGGACCTATTGATCTGCGGTCTAGTGCGCTAACCACTACACCAGGGAGGCCCCCAGGACCTATTGATCTGCGGTCTGGTGCGCTAACCACTACACCAGGGAGGCCCCCAGGACATATTGATCTGCGGTCTGGTGCGCTAACCACTACACCAGGGAGGCCCCCAGGACCCATTGATCTGCGGTCTGGTGCGCTAACCACTACACCAGGGAGGCCCCCAGGACCTATTGATCTGCGGTCTGGTGCGCTAACCACTACACCAGGGAGGCCCCCAGGACCTATTGATCTGCGGTCTAGTGCGCTAACCACTACACCAGGGAGGCCCTCAGGACATATTGATCTGCGGTCTGGTGCGCTAACCACTACACCAGGGAGGCCCCCAGGACCTATTGATCTGCGGTCTGGTGCGCTAACCACTACACCAGGGAGGCCCCCAGGACCTAGTGATCTGCGGTCTGGTGCGCCAACCACTACACCAGGGAGGCCCCCAGGACCCATTGATCTGCGGTCTGATGCGCTAACCACTACACCAGGGAGGCCCCCAGGACCTATTGATCTGCGGTCTGGTGCGCTAACCACTACACCAGGGAGGCCCCCAGGACATATTGATCTGCGGTCTAGTGCGCTAACCACTACACCAGGGAGGCCCCCAGGACCCATTGATCTGTGGTCTGGTGCGCTAACCACTACACCAGGGAGGCCCCCAGGACCTATTGATCTGCGGTCTAGTGCGCTAACCACTACCCCAGGCAGGCCCCCAGGACCTATTGATCTGCGGTCTAGTGCGCTAACCACTACACCAGGGAGGCCCCCAGGACCTATTGATCTGCGGTCTAGTGCGCTAACCACTACACCAGGCAGGCCCCCAGGACATATTGATCTGCGGTCTGGTGCGCTAACCACTACACCAGGGAGGCCCCCAGGACCTATTGATCTGCGGTCTAGTGCGCTAACCACTACACCAGGGAGGCCCCCAGGACCTATTGATCTGCGGTCTAGTGCGCTAACCACTACACCAGGGAGGCCCCCAGGACCTATTGATCTGCGGTCTAGTGCGCTAACCACTACACCAGGGAGGCCCCCAGGACCTATTGATCTGCGGTCTAGTGCGCTAACCACTACACCAGGGAGGCCCCCAGGACATATTGATCTGCGGTCTGGTGCGCTAACCACTACACCAGGGAGGCCCCCAGGACCTATTGATCTGCGGTCTAGTGCGCTAACCACTACACCAGGGAGGCCCCCAGGACATATTGATCTGCGGTCTGGTGCGCTAACCACTACACCAGGGAGGCCCCCAGGACCTACTGATCTGCGGTCTAGTGCGCTAACCACTACACCAGAGAGGCCCCCAGGACCTATTGATCTACAGTCTAGTGCGCTAACCACTACACCATGGAGGCCCCCAGGACCTATTGATCTGCGGTATAGTGCGCTAACCACTACACCAGGGAGGTCCACAGGACCTATTGATCTACAGTCTAGTGCGCTAACCACTACACCATGGAGGCCCCCTCCGATAGACCGCAACACCTTCATTGATCAACAAATCGAGTCTCCTCTTATCTGTTGTTATTATAAACCATTACGATACAAAATTTAAAACCATTTATCGGTACAGGGCAGCACGAACTTTGAACACCCTGTCATTATTCATGCTACAACATGTAATTCAACCCCTTCCAGGGATACCAAATAATGCGGACAGAAGTAGCGTCACGTTAGCTTCGATCTGTCCCACCATGGGCAAAGCTGATTATAACATTTCATAGGTTGTTTGATTGATTGGTTATTCAGGACGCTTTAACTACTTTTGGTCATATCGCGTCAATGGGAGAAGGGAGGGAGAGTGGAGCCATGTCTCCGGGGGTAACCCCCCTACTCTTTGCGAAGAAGGACATGGAATCTTTATCCTGCGAACACACAGACATGGCCACAGCGGGGCTCGAACCATCGATCCACGTGACGTTAGAACATTTTATAGAAACCGCAGGTAAGGAATTATTTGTTTTCATAAAACACTGAACTCACTACACGTAACACAGTGATATTAGTCTTTATAAAACATTGTACATCAACTGCTTGCTACGAGCAATGCCAAAGTTAAAATTAATTTGACAGCCTGACAGACAAGCAAACATTACCTTGACATTCATATCGTCAGTTACCGCCATGTCCAGCTCAGCCGCTATCTTCCGCTCTTGTATGTCTTTCAGCGCCTCACTCAACTCCTGTAACTTGGCCTGAAGCTCGCCTGTAGATTAAAGTAGCAACATCAGGGGAAGTGTACAGGAAGTAGCATACCGCACCAGTATTGGGCATTATTAATTATCCTTGCCTTAAACTTATTTATTTAACGACGATACCCCGAATAGCAAGCTAGAAAGATGGCATTTCATTAAAAACATGTGAAGCAAAATGTTACAATGTCAGACAAAATATACAATAGTACAAATGGTGAGGCAGGTTTGATCACCTATAACGGGTACATGGAAAGAGACAGGAAGAGGGAAAGACTTAAAGGCTTACTCCAGACAGATTACTGGTATCTGAAATGATGAGTAGATAAAACAAATGTAGATACGACGCCAATAATACTCGAGTTTTCAGTTAGACGCTCGTGGCCATAGAAGAATAAATGTACAATATCTTTTCGATTCAGATCGTGAGTTATCCGATTCCCTCTCCCAGACTTTATTAAGTCTTCTTTAGATAGATCTTACATGATTATAGGTAATTTAAAGAAATTCTCCATACGTTGCCTGGTCTGGGTTTACGCCAACGTGGTCGTTTCACAGAGGTCAGTATTTGGTTAGGACCGAGTCAGATAGCGAGGGACACCTTAGCTGACAACAGGGTACCCCTACTTCTATGAGTGTAGGACGGACAAAGCCGGACCGTGCCCGTGCCTGGTCCCACCTGTTGCCCATGTTACAGCCATAGAACTTGGGCTAATGAAATGGAAGGAAGTGGAGATGGGGGTGGTGGGGAAGCACAAATAATTTGGTGTTTGTCCAAAACTCACTGGAATCTCCTTCGGCGCTGAGATTGGTGTCGCCGCCTAGCGAGAGGTGCGTGAGGTCCGAGGCGGCCGTGTCGACACGTGACATTCCCTCGCCAGCCTCGTCCTCGCCGCTGTCCATCACGTTCAACTCCTTCTCGTCCTCCTCCTCCTCAGAGCTGCTCACCTCCCCAAAGATATCCTCCTCTGCGAACACGTGAATACAATGAAATATATACATAAAGTGGAACCGAAACCCACAACAATTTGTTCCGGTCCTAAACAGGACATGTAATATCTGGTATAAAACAGAAAGTGAAACCCACAATTATAGTTAGAAATCATTGATGCCAACCCTAAAGGGCAATAAATATGTTGCATACATGTGTCTACACCAGATGAAATTGACCAGAACTATATTACTAATAACGCGCTAAGACATATCTTCATTGCCATATGATGACGTCATTGCTCACCAGAGGTAAGGACAAGGCACCCACAAATTCAGCACTGGTATGTAAGTATGAACATGACTTATTAGACTTATAAGAGTACATCGTGTATCAACAGGGAATATTGAGCTCTAGAGCCCTCTGTGTACTGACCCAGATAGAGTCCCACTGACCTAGATCTAGGGGTCCCACTGACATACATCAAGAATCCTACTGACCTAGATCTAGGAGTCCCACTGACCTAGATCTAGGAATCCCACTGACCTAGATCTAGGGGTCCCACTGACATACATCAAGAATCCTACTGACCTAGATCTAGGAGTCCCACTGACCTAGATCTAGGAATCCCACTGACCTAGACCTAGGAGTCCCATGGACCTAAATCTAAGAGTCCCACTGACCTATATATGGGTGTCCCACTGACCTAGATCTAGGAATCCCACTGACCTAGATCTAGGAGTCCCATGGACCTAAATCTAAGAGTCCCACTGACCTATATATAGGTGTCCCACTGACCTAGATCTAGGTGTCCCACTGACCTAGATCTAGGAGCCACACTGACCCCAATCTAAGAGTCCCACAGATTCACATCAAGGAGTTCCACTGACCTAGGTCTAGGAATCCCACTGACCTAGATCTAGGAGTCCCATGGACCTAAATCTAAGAGTCCCACTGACCTATATATAGGTGTCCCACTGACCTAGATCTAGGTGTCCCACTGACCTAGATCCAGGAGCCACACTGACCCCAATCTAAGAGTCCCACTGACTCACATCAAGGAGTTCCACTGACCTAGATCCAGGAGTCCCACAGAGCCGTCGGCGCCCACTCTGCTGCCCATATTGCCGATAGTGGTGCCCCCTTGCGCCAGGACCTGTTTCTCGGGCGTCTCTGCCGAGTTCTGTTGCTTCTCCTCCTCAATGACGACCTCCCACTTCACATCAATGGCCTCGTTGTCCATGCGGAACAGCCGCTTGACCTCCTTCTCGATGTCAGGCTGCTCTTGATACTGGAGTGTATCATTAGCAGTGTGTTCATCGTGTCAGCAATGTGCATTATAGTGTCTCAAGCCTGCATCGCGGTGGGCCTCTGACAAACCGCGTACATCAACTTTCTGTTCTGAGATTTCTGAGAGGACGCTGTACCCATTGTTAACTGATACCGAAATAACGGCGAGAGTTGTTAAGGCTTTAGGTTTTATATTGGTCCGACATCGGATAGTGTATAAATTGCATAAATAAGCTAACACTCCACAAATTCGTGCTACGGTTATCTGAATATACGAATTAGCGTGTTAGGCAACCTATGCTCACATTTGGGTTAAACCAGGTCAAGGAATTTCCAGGGTTCAGGATATGGTATGGTCTCTTCACACATAAATGAAACGTCATTACGACAAAAGATAACGACTTGGAAATTAAAATTTGAAAATTACACACCGCACCGCCACCGTACGACTAACCTCTAGCCATGCTGGAAATGGCTCATCAGAGAGATGAACGTTTACTGTTCATGATTCAGTATATATACACAGTTTATATCATTGTCACGTTTCAAAATATGGAGACGATATACTGTCAGGCATGTCGTAACAGGCATGACTCTCAAACGTCATGAAGTTAAGCGGCTTAACATCAAGGTTAGGTTTGAAATACAAGCTGGGTATAGCTAGTGCAAGTTTACCTTTTTCTTCAGTGTTTTTCTGAACCGTCTTTTTCTGACATTCTTTAAAGGAGGAGTCACTGAAATGAAAATAAAATAATAACATCAAATACAGACTGAAATGCACATGCAGAAAGCGTTAATAAAAAAAATAACATTAATTATAGAGCTTGAACGGCTTCATTATACTTGTAACATAATTTGGTACATATTTGGTGTCATATGGCCCACAATGACTAACATAAATAACATGGAAAATTGCATGTTGCCGTAGAAGTAGACAGATTATATACTAAATTAATGTCATACAGATAATTTTTCACATGGTCAACACAGAGAAAACTGAGGATTAGTGGATTTCCTTGCCCACCATGCTATAATCACAAGTCAATCATCATTTTCACTCCATATCTCCACCAACGACACTGTTATAAACCAGCCAGTATTACTTAGAAGCATCCTTACATCCATGGTTGTACTGGTATTTCTTGTCTTTGTCCTTCTTTCCCTTGGTGAGGTCCACCTCATCGGGACTGTCACTCTCATCATCCATGTTACAAACCATCATCTATAAAACAAGCAAGCACACACATCTCTAATAACCAATGCTACTTGATACATGGATTGTTGTCTAATTTAAGAAAATTAAGATCGTTTAGCAATAAGGGTAACAATGCTACGCAACTGCATAGCATTGTTACTTGAAATAGGCACATGACATGTGAGCAGAGAAGGTCACTTCTGCCAATTTATACATGGTGTTATATACTTAAACATATCTGGAATTGTGTGACAAATCATCAGTATGTTTATTATGGAATGAAAGTGTAGTGCGGTTCAATGATGGATGTAATCCAGTGTATTAATAAAAAGATAGTTGGAAGGCCATTTTCACTGCAAAGTCAATGTCATCAGTTGCAGTATGTTAGCCCAAAATATCTTTATCATAATTTTTTCAACTGCGAACCCACATAGTCAGAACTAAGTATCAGTTCCAATGCATACATACATATATGTAATCTATAATAAAATTATTTGATACAAACCATCTGTATATGGTCTTACCTGACATATATCTGCAGTTTTATAATAACTTTTCCGATCAGTTGTCTTTAGGCATTCAATAATTGTTGGTAGATCAACTAACTGTAATAAAAACAATATAAAATTATATTAATGATGCAAAATGTGAACGTAGAAGGTATTTAGGTATTGCAATATTTTATACTTGTTATTTCTACTTTTAATTACTTCTTATAACATTTTTATCAGATGTTATGCTTGCTAGTCGCATAACTTTTGTTGCATGACTTATTATACACCACAGATGATTTATAAAAAAGTTATACATACCTTTGAATTAAAGACTTGACCTCCATAGACAACTTTACCATGCCTCATATCTGAATGGAGTTCAATCGACAATCGGTCTTTGAGGTTCATGGCGGCTGACTGGACATCATGTCTCAGTGCCATGGAGGGACCCTATAGTAATATATTACATGAATACCATAAAGTCAAATTTATCAATGCTGTAGAGTGATATTCCAGCCTAATATTTTCTACGAATTTGATATAAAAATGATCTTGTATTCTTTAAATTCACCTCAGTAAGGGGGGGGAAGTATGGGGAAAAAAGTCAGCCTACAGCATTTATGACTGACTTTAAATGCTTTATGCCTACTTGGGCCGCTGGATGTTTCGGCAGCTGGACATTTCGGCCGCTAGGGAGGGGCGGAGGGTAGGGGGCGGGGTGGGGGAGGAGGAGGGGGTTGCATTGGTGCCGGGGGTACAGTGTGGGGGGTTTGGTGGCCATGTTTGAAGGGGTGGAGGCATGCCCAGGTCGCATGGGGATTACGATAGACGACGGCTGGGTGTTAATCACTGAGCCGCTGGGCATTGAGATGGCTTCAAGTGACACCAAGCATATCGGGGTATAACACCTAGCTTCTGAGGGTTGGGGCCGTTATGAATGGATTGCAATACCGTGTGAACATGTGAACGATGGTACAGCGGAAAAAAGGAGGATGGCACAGCGTTTATTATCATCCATTTGTACTTGCTCAGAGAGATTAGTACTTGTTTGATCATCGTAGAGTCAATGGAAGTAAAGTTATGGACAAACTTAGTTGCAGAGAAGGACTTAAATGAAGACGGACCGCCATTTCGGCTGTTGGGCCATGTGGCAAGGAAAGTTTGTGGGGGTGAAGAAATGTCCTGGTGAAGATCGACAGATTAATCGGCCGGGTGTTTTTAATTAAGCTGCTTAAAAGTCCTGCTATCACAATAGAATAAAAGATTAGGAACAAAATATTTTCTTTAACAAGCCCTATCAACGCCCGATACACATAAAGATCGGTGAAGAAGCAATGCCAAAGGCGCAGCTGGTTTAGTGTTACTTATTCTAATGCTATAACCCTTCCTTGCAAAAACGATTACTACACGTTGGCCGATATAAGTACTAGAGGCGGGAGTGCAATAATTGGAACAGCCGGCAATGTAATTTACATACAGTCATATGAAACACATGAAGTGACATGAAACTATACTTCAGTTCGCAACCTCCCACCGTTCCCGTTGGGAATATCATTTACGCCATTAGGAAAGCATCATCCCACTACTCTATTTATGTGAAACACACTCTCGTCTGTCGAAATACTTTGATTTCTAGAGTTGACATAATTATCAGTCATCGATTACGGTCGATTTTTGCACGATTTCGCAAAACAGGGTGAAAGCTCAGCCCTGCTTTCAGACAACAAATTACCCAGCATGCAACACGAATTCAAGACGCTTTGGACAAGAAGGCAAGATGGCGACCAGCTCAGGGACAGGGGCCTCATTCATAGGCTTTGCGCTCCTATGCGCTTCTTATCTCGGGGCTAATCAAAGTTTGCCTGTACACTTCAAATATATCTTAACATCAAGTCACCTCTTTCCAGCTCTTTCCTGCAGCCATTTGCCCACAATCTATTCTTGAACATAGCCTACTTTTGACTAAATATTTAAAATAGTAATCCTGAACCATTTACCATGATTTTTATGCTACAACACTCTGTAACAACTGGTCTTTCTTTTCCGCTCTTAATCGTTTACAAACTATCTAAATTAAGGGAGAAAATTGGTTTTCCCCACTGTCATGTGACAACAATCGAAATGTCGGTCTTGTTTAGGCGCGAATAACTCGCCACAGAGTAAATACAAAAATCTTATTTTATTTTGATAAAAGAGACTTATAAAAGTCATATTCTATCCTTATAAATCATTGTATGCTTGGGTGAATCACGCTAGAAAAATCATTCCATGTGGCCAATAGTACAGCCAATTGGCCTGAAGCAACACAATAACTGTTTGATCAGTTCCTCTGCCTCCGCTTAATCCCTAATCCCCTCTGCCTAATACCACCCCCCCCCAATTTCAGAAAGCTGTATCTTAATATATATATATTTAACTATAAATATTCATTAAGGCATTCACAGTTAGGTAGCACCTCATAGCATATCATTTGATAGATACATCATTTACTCTTAAGCAGCAAACACACGGTCCTTTTTTTTTGCATGCGTCGCTGCGTCATGCGTCTTTTGCGAACATACAAGTTCGTCTTCTCGTCCGTCGCCCGCCCCACTTTTCCATATGGAAGCTGTTGTTCCAGGTCATTCCAGGCCAGTAAACCCATGGATTCTGGCCGTATCAAACTACAGAGCGTCATATCATTATATATCATCACGGAATATAATGCTGGGCTCGCGCTAGGATATTTTTTTCATGAGCCAATTTGGCTAATTCCGTGGAAAAACATTAGCCAAATTAGCCAAATATATTGGTTATAAATTGGTTATGTGTTTGTAGTTGAAATTTTATATTCGCCATTTTGGCGAGTGTCCAGGAAGTTCTTATCGCCAAATCCCGAATTTTCTCGCCAAATGGCTATTGGCGAATGCTAACGCGAGCCCAGTAATGATATATATCATACACTGACTCCATTCGGCAACCTAATTATAATGACGGCAAAAACTACTTGGAGGAAATTCAGCTAATTATTACCCTATTACTTAATTGCATTTTTTCTGAAATTGTATGATTTGTACTAAGTTCTAAATCCTTTTTCACACCCAATTTCCATGTTCTACGCTGGGTTAATTCAAAACCTGGGGTGCAAAGTCCAGCAAAGCCATCTGGATAACCTCACTCCTTCGTAATTGATGGTCCGCCACCTTCTCTGCCTGCGTCAAATTCGGTCCCGGACCGAAGTCAACACAGCCGGAGAAGGTGGCTGACCTGAGCTAGGACTCGTATATTCACTCCATTAAATTATAGTGGATCCCTTTAAGACGGTTGACGCACGACGCTCGCGGACCTGGCAACCCATGCAAAAAAACAGACCGTGTTTTCGCTGCTTTAGAATATTTTACAAAGTTACAGGTTAATTAAAAATTGTTATGTAGAAAATTGGACCTACTGGAGGCAATCTTAGAATAAACTGTTGCTCTAAATCGTAAACAGCGTCATCCCTTTTCTTCACAACTGTTGGACCCTTGGGGATCACTTTTGGAGCAAGTTTTCCAGCCGAAGCTTTCAGGCTGGAGCCCGCTTTAGGCCCGGACTTTCCAGCTTTGGGCTTGGGGCCCGACTTGCCCGATTTGGACGTTTTGCTTGCTGCTTTTGACTTCAAAAGGCCATGTTTTGCCTTCAGTTGTCCAGTTTTGGATTTGAAATTCACATGTTTGGCTTTAGATTTCGAATGAGAACTCTTAGACGACCCACTTGAGAGAAACTTCGATAAAAGAGGAACTTCGCCAGACAAGTCCATATTTAATTTTTTCTCTGCAAGGATCGCAAATAACAAGGAGCGATAATACATGCAAGTGACATTCACTCATACAAACATACGAGAAGTTCGCAATATGTGCGCCACATGGGACTTACAGCGCCTGCCATATGGGGTCAAAGCTAGTCTCGGGTCCGACGCATGGACGCTCGACCTTAGGGGAAGGTGGTGGGGCGCGGGGGGGGGGGGGGGGGGGTCTAGTGTCTAGTTTTCAAAATTCTCGGTGTCCAGTGTCGATTTTTTACAATTCTTATTATCCAGTTTGATTTTTCAAAATTCTCTGTGTCGAATGTCGACTTTAAAATCAGTGTCGAATGAATTATTCACGGCGTTTAGTGTCGTTTTTTCCCTAAGATACCACTATCTGCCTCGATGTCGCTTTTTCAGATCCTCAGTGTCGAAATTTAGGGGTCAATGTCGAATGTCGCTTTTTTATACAACAGGGCTGGCAACAGTCTTAATGTATTATACATATACATCTGATACAGCTGTATAATCAGGCTTGAAGCCTATCAGCTGGTCGTGGCTTTAAACCAACGCTTTTACATTTATAATCAGTGCAAAACATAACGCAGGACTGGAGGATTCATCGATTTACTGAGGAGGAAAAATACAAGTCTTGGGTGTAGAGGTGTTGTTGCCAGACTGTGTCCAACCTTCCCTTGAAACAATTCAGTGAGGGGGCCGTTACTACATTGTCCGGTAGGGAGTTCCAGGTTTCGGTTACTCGAAGGGAAAAAAAGTGTTGGCGCAATGCCGTCCTGCATGCCTCCTTCTCTAGCTTTAGGCTGTGTCCCCTTGTGTTGCTATCACCCTGTAACTTGAGCGGGCAGTTTGTTTGGTATTTCCCATGGAGATATTTCCACACCTCTATCATATCCCCTCTGGCTCTCCTGTATGCCATACTTGGCAATTTTAGGTCTTTTAGTCTCTCCTCGTATGTTTTTTCTCGTATTAGCTAGAATATCTAAATCAATGGATGTCGATAGGAAACTTATGTTATTCATTCTTTTATTATTTCATTTCATTATTTCACATTTTAATTAATTAATTAGTGTCCAGTTGGCATTTTTGTGATATGAAAAATAAAGCGTACATTGAGAGAGCGGGTAGACCTTTGCTATATGTTGAACGATTGTGCGGGGATAGAATATGTTCAACCAGAAAACAAAGTTGGTCTAATCGGCCAAGGAATTCCACACAATGTTGTCAACATCGGATGTGTTATTTTGTCACTTTAATTCGGGTACATTGTGTAACATACCTAATGGGTAAGGTTTAAAGAGAAGATGGAATGGTTGTTATCTTTTCATTATCATATGTGCATATATTTCATCGGCTCATGTCATTTTATCATTGAAGCTCAATAACAATTGTACTAATGTTTATTGTTGACTTTTATATACCAGCGCTAACTTAAACTGATCTAGTCTTAGAACTATCAGGCCATTATAATAAATGCAAGCAGTCGTCATATTTAGAACAAATAATATATTTTTCTTTTGGTATGAAAGCATAAAACCAGAAAAGGTAGCTGATATAGGATAAGCAAACCAACTAACCACAGTTCTTTCAGTTTAATACTGCATGTATAAATACAATAAATGTTTATACAGTAATGTGCCGAAAGTTCTCATGTACATCTGACTGTGTGGTTGTAAGGAACTCCAATGAGTATTTATTTGTTGTAATTGTTGCAAAGGAATGCACGATGATATAATTCATAATGACTTTGTCTACGATGAGCAACATAGTACAAACTAAAAATACACAAGTATACTAACTAATTATATCACCTACCAATGGGCCTCAATTGTTTGTTTCCAAAATGTTAACATACATTTAAAATCGAGAGCGGGTGGGGGTTAAACAAAAATTCGTCGACAGACTGTTTTTCTTTTTTCTCTAGAAAAGTATCATGTATGGATCTACCTGAAAATGTAATAAAAAATATATGTCACTTCACTGAAAAAAAGCATTTTTGTCACATTGGTCAACGGGAAAATCCTATTTGTTTTTTTTCTGAATGTTTTGAAATCCCTAATACTGGTCGACAGACTTCCCCAAAAAACTGCCTACTGATACCTAGCGTCATGGTGAATAAAAAAACACAAAAAAAACGATATGTTACTAAACTAACTTTTGTTCTATAAGGTCTATTGTAACCAAAATAGGCTATAAAAAAGGCCAAACATGACGAAATGTCACAATTGTGCATTTCGGCACATATATTCAATCACTAAATATCTTGGTATTTGCTTGAAATACATCAAATACATGCAAATTTGGTGGAGGAAATATTATTTGATGTGACATAGATTGATATTGGTTGCCATCTGACCCTAAGAATAAAAAAAAAAAAAATTACTTCTGAAAAATACGCCAGGCGCCACCCGCTCTCGACTTTAAAACTCCGCATTTTCGGAGATCGATGAAGCGTCTGAGGCGGCATGTCTCACATGGCGAGTGTGGTTAATGTCTCCAGGTGCGTAGTTATCACCATCTACAAACATGACACACCTCCGCGGGATACGCTGTCACAAACACAAATAGAGATTTCCTTGATCGTTTTGATGGCAGGTAATTGTCGTGTTATCTGGTTATAGACGAAGACTGATTCTTGCGATACTTAGTACAACCAATTTGATGTAGGCCTCGCGCACAGGCGTCTGTGGCCTCGTGAGACCGAGGTATAGATTGGATGGGTGCTTTGACTTTACTTCAAACTGTTTCAATCCTATAGCCGCTATACGGCCTGTGTATGCCCTATTATATGACAAGTTATATATAGGGTATACACAGGGGTGTATGGACAGAACGGCCGTACTACCAGAACGGCCGTTTGAATTAGTGTGGGTGGGGTAGTGGTCTATGGGGGTGTGAGGAAGGGTGGTGTGTGAAGCTAGCAGCCGGGTTGATTGGCGGGCCATATTAATGCATGTGTGCAGTGGGGGGGGGGGGGGGGGGGGGGAGGCAGGGGAGGCTCCCACTGGGGTTAGGTGTCAAAATGGACTAATTGGCATTCTTTGAAAACAACTCAAGCCAAAAAAGATGATTCGAGGATTTTTTAAAGCAATATTTTATATACATTCACTAGTCATGCCTTTCTGATATCTGAGGATTCCAATTTAAAGCTCTCAGCCCCCACCACCTCCTCCCCCACCCATACTAAAGGGTGGGGAAACCATATGGCCATTTTGGTAGTACGGCCATTCTGTCTATAGACCTACATAGGTCATAGGACTTCCATCTCACGAACCGAGTGCCCATGCTTTACTTTACCTTTACATAGTTTATTTAGCCGGGTTTTAATCCTGAATGTTCAGACATTACGTATAACTTACAGTCTTGGCAGAAGTGTCAACAAGTGTCAAGACTGTAACATCTGAACTTTCAGGCTTAAGTCAAAGTCATAAATGCCGTAGACTCACGTTTTGGCCCATATTTTTTGTGAATTTGCCGCGATCGCTCTAAAAATCACTGACGGGACAAAGCAGCCCCGGGTAACTTTAGTGATACCAAACTTATATTTGTACTGCAATGTTATCCCTTTTTATGACACAAACAATATTTCTTTATGCTGATACTCCATTGACAGCTAGCAGACACTTTGTCGCAAAAATGCTAAAACATACATCAGAAAATAAAAGGCTTTATAGTTGCCATGGCGCTTATGGCTGGTATTGGTACCAGCAGCCGCCTTGAACCTATATCTAACCTACCCACTGCTTGCATGCACTGCAGGGTCGATCCGCCTTGGATGTATCAACATGTTGCTCTTAGATTGTCAATTTGCTATCGCATATGTCAACACTACCGCTGGGTGCTTATCACCTTATCCAGCGCATAATATCGCTTTCGGGTGATTATCCCGGGCTACCTTGCTTGGTGCAGACAGTAATAATATTTCTCCCAGGGCCTTATCGCCCGAACCGTCATCAAAGCAAACAAATCCCGTACTGTCTCGCGCCCACAACTTCCCATCAGTAGCAAGAGAACGAACTCTGCCCAGGGGACCTTGCCTATAATACGCTTCTCTTAGCATCAGTCACAGCAGTATCCAATGTTACAGTATAGTTAAGCGGACTACACGTCAATTCTATAGATCCAACCATTACGTCAGGCAGATTTTATCCACTGAAGGTAGTAGTACTACGTTAAATGACGAACAACGGGCGGGAAACAGTCCCTTTTTTTACTAAATCAACCCCTTTTTTTTACTCAATCAATGTAAAAGATTGGGCCTTAGTTTTACTGGACTGATGTTCGTTTATTAGCGTGCTTTAGCCGAAATTTGAGTATTCTGTACTGGATGCACCATAATTGCACAGATTGAAAGTGTTTAAATATCCTTAACATTTATGTCCCGTTATTCCGTAGCTCCCGATCTCAATTTATATCAATATAATTATCGTTGGCAACTACATCATCCTATGACATGGGCTTTAGTATGTTTGGTAAACTGTGTTTGCTACCAATAGAGTATCAGCATGAAGAAATATTGGTTGTGTCTTAAAAAAGGATAATATCGCAGTATACATATAAGTTTGGTATCATTAAAATTACACAGTGTTGCTTTCTCACTGAGTGAATTTCAGAGTGATCGCGGCAAATTCATGGGCTGAAACATGAGTCTACAACATTTATGACTTTGACTTCAGGCTTAAGTTAGGCTGCGCTCGATCAGAGGCGCCTCTTAGCACAAATGCCTCCACTGGCCCCATGTATTGTTGAAGAATCATAGCCATGTAGCATTCTATAGTGAAAAATCAACTTCACATGACAAATATAATTGTTTAAGTATAGCTTTCATAATTAGTTTCAACAATGTGAAAGTACTTTCCTATATATAATTAATGACGTATAAACTCTTCCAAAGTTGTTAAAGTCTTCAAAAGGAGCCATAATTGCCTACTGGCATGAAAATAGACAAACCCTCCACCAATACACACTACCTGGAAGCAACCAGCAACACAAAAAAAAGTGCCAATCGCTAGATTACTCAATGAGGCAGGACATGCACCAAGCCCTGACTTCCCATCCCCCCTCTTCCCTCCACCCGGCTGCTACCCAATCCTCGAGGCGCAAGCTAATCCGCTCATGGCTCTACCACCCCCACCCTCCATCCTGCCTCCACATATGGTACAAGTGTGGTGAGAGAGACTCTACTGCAATATCGATCAGCCATTCTACATAGCAATCGCCACTGAATGGAATGGCTGTACATGCCTTAACTTGGTGTAAGTTGGCAAGGCATAGGACTAAATACCATGTGGAAATGTCCCCCATGCAGAGATGTCCCCCCTCTATCTATCATAATGGCACCGTACAAACAGTGGAGAGGGTCTAAATATCATGTATTTTATATGAGAAGGCATGGATCTCTGCTGAGCGAGGACTGTCAAGAAGAGTGTTAAGTGTCTCTTAGGTGTTAAAGATGTATAGCAGCTTGTAGCCTTCATATGTTGCAAACACCAATCAGCTACCATCGCCAGGTTAACTTTAGCTGACTCTCCACTCAGCACTAATGCTTTTATACTGTGGTGTTGCTGGAAGCTGTACAGCCACCCATTGGAAACAGGAAAATCATCTAAGCCAGAGAGAAGAGCAATGCCTTCTCCTGTAAGAGTTTTCTGTCAGAGGAATGTTCTTGGACCATGCTGTGCTAAACCAGTCAAACATCTGTCTGAAGCTCATCATACAATCTTTTCCTAAGCTTCAGTCTTTGATCAAGCTCTGCATTGTTCCCTTTTCCCACTTATTCATGATATCAGCAGCATTCAGAAAGAAGATTTGAATCTGTGTTTTACCTCAAGCAAACAAAGCTGCTATGCTGATTATGGTTTCTCCAGCTCTGTGTCGTTGAATAGTATTGACAAGCTGCTCCAAAGTTAAAAGCTTTCGCTTGCATCCTCCAGCCATTGTGTACATGCATGGGTTGTTAGACAGCCCTATACTTATATACTTATGTACAAAAAAATGTGTGAATAACGGATTAGCGCAATGTGTTATTTGTTCAGGGTCAATCTGGTTGACAGCCATGCCACGCTGCATGACACCCGATCTAACTCAGGGATTGAATTGTGTGCTGGTCCTATAATGAGCCGAAGTATCAGTCATGAGTCACATTAGCGAGGAAGTCGTGTAATAAAGGGGCTTTAAATTAACATGTAAAAAGTTCTGTGCACAGCGAAAAGACTTGATAACGGAGGGAGTTGTATATAATGCATGGACCACTGTACGTCCTCCTCTAGCTCACTCCCATCAAATTTCAGATCAATGGCTGTTCATCATGGCACAAACTAAATGTTTATATGCACTATTGCACCCTTCTATAGTCTTCTATATAACCGTCCCAATTGGTATATTGTGGGAAAATGATTAAATGACAGCCAGATCAAGTTACATATTCTTGCATGAGTATCTTCCTAAAATTAAACTATATCTGCCCAACTTACAGTTATTATTTATATCAAACTCAGTGACATATACTGTACTTTTTTCATTTCAGGTTTTCAAATAATGTAAATTTATAGATAAACACAAGTCTTCCAGCTAAGATATGTCTGGAAGTGACACCATGGACCTTTTGCCTGACCAACATCAGTCTATGCAGAGCTTCTCTCTTGGTCTGTTACTAGCAGCTTCCTCAAGTGTCTTCATAGGCAGCAGCTTTATCCTCAAGAAGAAAGGCCTCCTTAGACTGGCAAAGAGAGCAGGTATCTAATTAGCTGCAGCTTAAATCACCCCATTGTGCACATTTGTGGTTCACTGATTGCCAAGTTTACCTCAAGTTAATCATGTTAATGTAATTGTATACCGCAAAGTATATTTGTGATGCTGTATACATGTTAGAAGCTGCACCCCGAATTTACCTTCAAAAGTGCATGTGGGTCTGGTAAAGTAGTTGCCATATTTTAGAGATGGCTAATGATACCACATTCGTTGCCAGCATTTAACATTGTTATCTTTGTATCATAATGAATGTTTTGTGCCTGTAGCCTTGTACGTGTCACTCTCAGATGTCCTTGTGTGTCTCGTTGTATTTCAGGCCAAGGTGGCTATGGCTATCTGAAAGAATGGTTGTGGTGGGCTGGCATGATTCTAAGTAGGTATATTTATATGTATCTGAATAGATAACTTAGCATTTAATTATACTGTGGTTCTTGCATGACCGGTATACATTAAACCACTAAAGCCGTGAGGCTTTATAATGCAAGCAATAATATAATTGAGGTGCTTTAACATGTAAAAGTTGTATTCCATTGCTGTGCAAGATATCTTATCACACAGAGAGTAATTATAATTGAGGGATTGTTTAGTGCAGGGACAAAACTAATGATATACACAGGGGCGGGTCCATGGGCGGAGGGTTTCCAGGGGCACCGGACCCCTCTCCATATTGAGGAAGAATGCCGCTTTTCAATGCAAAATTTAGGGCATCGGAGGCGTGGCTATTTTAGGAAGAACGTTATTTGAGGTGGCATAGACACCCCCCCCCCCTCCTGGGTGGACCCCCCCTCCCCACTTTTTTTCAAATGCCTGGATCCGCCTCTGTGAACACCAATTACTAGTACTGGTAATCTCAATCATTGTAGTGTCACCCAAGGTCCTTTCCTTCTTAATTTGAGTGACTGATATGATACCTGTTATATACCCTATTCATTTAAATGTCCAAAATATTTTCTTCTTTTAAATACTACCTATATATAACTACAGGTGTTGATCTGGCACTAATTGTAGGCTCAATTATTAAAAATTAGTCTGTGAATACTTGTTGATCTTGAAGTCACCGCTCTTTGATGTTTGTTATTCCTGCCTTTCCACACCAGTGGCGGTGGGCGAGATCTGCAACTTTACAGCGTATGCTTTTGCACCTGCAACCCTTGTCACTCCTCTGGGAGCACTCAGCGTCCTAGTTAGGTAAGCCACCCTTTATGGAACTACAGCGTTTTCTAAAAGCTCATGTTCCGCGATTTAGAGTGTGAAGTAATTTATGAAACGTTAACGGCTTTCCGTTATAAAGGGTACAGTCTGATCAGACATGTTGGCAAGGTAGTGAAGCTACATGTTCATGGGATTACCAGGGGCCGCCTCGATAGCTCAGTGGGTCAGAGCGCTCGCCTTGAGTGCTCTGGCCACCTGAGACTCTAATGGAACGTAGATCGGTAGTTCGAGCCCCGCTGTGGCCATGTCTGTGTGGTCGCAGGATAAAGATCCCATGTCCTTCTTGGCAAAGAGTAGGGGGTTACCCCCGGGGACATGGCTCCGCACTTCCCTCCCTTCTCCCATTGACGCGATATGACCAAAAGTGGTTAAAGCGTCCTGAATATAAACCAACCAACCATGGGATTACCGGTGAGATGTCTTGCTTGTCGTGTATGTGTTACAGCGCCGTTCTGGCTTCCCGCCTGCTGAACGAACACCTCAACCTGATCGGTAAGGTGGGCTGTCTGGTGTGTGTCCTGGGCTCCACCATCATCGTCATCCACTCCCCCCGCGAACAGGAACTCCGCACCATGGACGAGCTGGCCGAGAAACTCGTGGATCCAGGTGAGGCACTCCAGAACTTGACACGAAACTCTTATATCCTAGATCCTTCCCATTGACGCCATATCAGCAGTAACAATTCCCAATTTCGGGGTCCCGGCCTGAAGAGGTTAAACCAACCGACAAAGATGAATCGGGGCTATCAAGGCTCTGAGAGTAAAACTTTCGCGTTAGACTGCCCATGTAGTATTACGGCGAATAAGTGTTCATGGATGTACTTGAATACAATTTGTGGTGCTATTTCAGGGTTTGTTTGCTACGCCTTCCTGGTGGTGCTGGGGGCGGTGGCGCTCATCTTCTGGGTGAGTCCCGCCTACGGCACGACCAACCCGCTGGTGTACATCACCATCACGGGGACCATCGGCTCCCTGTCCGTCATGAGCTGCAAGGCTCTGGGCGTGGCCCTCAAGCAGACCTTCGCCGGCGACAACCAGCTCACCAACTGGCTCACCTGGTTCGTCCTCTTCTCGCTGGCCACGTGCATTACCGTCCAGCTGAACTACATGAACAAAGCGCTGGACATCTTCAACACGGCCGTCGTAACCCCCATTCTGTACGTCGTCTTCACCACGTGCGTCATCGTGGCCTCGGCCATTCTGTTCAAAGAATGGTCGGCACTGGGGCCTCTGGATATGGCCGGCAACATCTGCGGCTTTCTGGTCACCGTGTCCGGGATTTTCCTGCTCCAGGCATTCAAGGACATGGACGTGGGCTTCGCGCAACTCGTGCGCCTGCGCAAAGACGCCGCGCGCGCGGCCGCGGTCACCGCGTCGTCCTCATCCGGTTCTCTGGCCAACGGTCACCTGATAGATCGGGGCCTCGGAGCGGAGGAGAACGCTCCTCTTCTGGATCACGTCGACGTTGAAGTGCATTCCGGCCCCAGGACTCCCTTAGACAGCCACTCGGCCTCCGCCATTATGAGGAACTCCTGATTCCACGTGTTTCATTTCCAGTCCGGATCTGCAAATTACTGTATTAAGTTATTACGGTTCGTCATTGGATGGGGCGGCGCTTTTTATGGGTAATGGATTTCAGGACGCTTAGTCGTCGAACTGTGTTATACTTTAGTGTTATACATGGGGATATTTTGTTATATATGTGAGGTGAAGGTTATGCGGTTTAGTTGAAACTTTTGAATATAGTTGATCACTTGAAACTGTTTGTAAAGCTGTGTCTATAAGATGCTGTGGTGATCAGAGAAATAATTTGAAGGACTTCACTCTATTTTGCCGTTGTAATATTAATGAACTGGGCGATGTATTTCTTTCGGCGTCTGCGAGGACGCAATACCTGAATTCCTCTTTATCTGTGATATTGGACACGTTCATTCTGGCGTCGTATATTATATAGAATTATTCCACTGAAGACCAAGATGAAACCATAGCGGTCGATTTCGCTTATAAATTCCCATCGTGAAATAGGAGGAAAAGCGACAGTGAAAGTCCAGTGTGTAGCGTGAATATGGATTCAAGGTGACCGCTCGTCTTTATAGGACGTTGCATCAGTTTCGCCTCTAGTGGATGTCTAAGCACAAGCGTCTTATGCTACAGATGCCGCATGTGTGTCTGTACTTGCCTAACATAAAGTAGATATCTGGAAGTACATGTCTAGAAACATTTTCTAGACACCATGACGGTTGGAAGGCTCCATCAAACTCGACAGTCTTCACTGGTCCCGGCATTAACATATACAAAACCAAAATAGCCGATTGAGTGCAAACTGAGAGAATATTTTTATGGTTTTAGCTATTTTCAAGTATGATATCAGCATGAATTTGATACTTGTTAATGAATACTTCATATGCAAGACAGTTGACTTGCATAAATTTGCATTTGATAGGTTTAAATGTTTGTGTTTCTTGCGTAGTATTCGCATCCAAATAGGAGTCGTTCTTTTGCGTCAGCACGAACCATTGTTTTAACATAGCTCACGTATGACTTCAGCCTGTCATTTAGGCCTTCTATAAATATATCACGTTAAATATAAGATAAATATAATGTAGACTACGCACACTACTTACAATATCGATATTGATATCAAAATGGCTAACAAAACACTTAGAAATTCTCTCGCGGAAAATGTTGAGGGTAGACCATGTTTGTAGGCATGGGTAATTCCCCTGTATAGGGACTCCGCCACCTCCGGAGGCGTGTATGGAGTGCTCTTCTCTTCAACCTGAGGACTTACATTGAGGTGGATGGTACACTTACTTCAATGTTGAGGATATTTTCTTTGCACTGGGGATGGGCACATTTGAATCTCCGTCTCTTTATCTTATATTGAGACCATTTTATATATTTTTAACTTTCTTACGTGAGATCTCGGCGGAAGGAAGCTTGTATCGTGGAGAATAAATGACCCTGTCAGAAACTCTACATGCTGGTTCTATTGTTTGTGTGACCCAACTGCCACGCCAAGCAAAGTTCCTCTATATCACAACCGGTTTAGAGCTCACATGGCAGACAGCAATGAAGTCGATGTTGTGGGATTGATTGAACAAAGAAAGGTGCCTGCACAAGTGTAATCAAGACGTAGAAACACAAGGCATTGCGATGATCTCGCAAACCACGCACAAGGCTTTGTCGGATCTTTCATTGGCTTTTCACCACATAATGGTACAAGATAAGGATGATCGGTTACGTTATGACTCGGTAGATACCATTTGGGATTCAATACATCGATACGTCGCTAAGTCAGATTATGCCGTTTAACTATGTGGGCGTACTGGTAGCCTAGAAAACAAATAAAATTTTCGTTTAAACGAAATCTGTAACTGATTTGATAAAGATATCGCGTCTTGTACTTCACAACAATAGTAGATCTGTCAAATCGCGTTAATTGGACCTACTGTAAAACGAAATCCTGTTAATCTACACAGTTTTACGTGTCACCAAAGATATTAGTACATCCTTGGTGTACCAATATATTTGCACGCATCACGCTCGTTTATCCGACCAGGTAACCATGAAGTCACGCCGCGGTAACTGCTTGCTTGCCCACAAAGTTTACATTGCGGCATATACATATGTAGAATATAGACACTGATGGATACATGTACCACATATAAAGAATCAAAAGTTGAATTCTTATTTAATTCAATTATTGCAAATGTAATAGTAATGAATATTATGATATGTGTTTAGCTTCCAACGATGATGCCAGTCATAACTCTGCAGGGGCTGATCCAGGAATTTGAAAAGGGTGGGGGGGGGGGGGTCTACTGAAGACTTGCGACCGGGGTGGGCTCACGGGGGGGGGGGGGTATTATACGGATATATGGTGGGGAGGTTCCGCGGGTGCCTTGAATACTCGATCCTATAAAGCGAACATTTACGATGAAAAAGAGCTAATATTTTACAAACTTTTGACCGGAATGGGGGGGGGGGGGGGGCTCTAAAAACCGCGAAACAATACCCTTTCCGAGCGGTTTTGGCGGTAAAACCCCTACCGAGCGGAATTTGGCGGTAAAACGCCCCGATGGAGCGGATTTTCGCGGTAAAACGCCCCGACCGAGCGGTATTTGGCGGTGAAACAGTGGGGGCTTTAGCGCGGAACCCCCACAAAACCGAGCAATATATTAAGAACCCCTCTCCCGGGTGGGCTCTGAACTCAGATGGCCTAAATTTTGCATTGAAAAACGGTATTCTTCCAAAAAAGAAGCCTTCTCTTGGCTATTTTGTCAAGTTAACAGCTGAACGGTTTCAACTATTCACATTAGCATTTAATAAGCAATATTTCACTGATGCCGGGGAATATACTGACCACCAGAAAGAGTGATGGGGCGCGGTGGATGGAAACTTCGCCGACCGGAAGGTGGGGACAAGACAACGCAGCCCCGGGCACGCTAACAGATTCAAATCACCTGGGGCACGGCATCGAGTGAAAGTAAAAGACCGTCTCAAAGAAAAATATCTCGTAAGCTTATATATGTTCCTGTTTCATCAAAGTTCATGTTTCAACAATGCTCTCGCATGTACCCTGACTTGGTCCTTCGCGAAGGCCCCTTAAAGTTCACTAAATACCAAGTACATATAAAGTATATAGACCAATGTAAGCGTGTGGAGAATTATTGAGCCGTTTCTTTATTCATTTTACAGTCCCGACCAGCAGGAACGAAACAATTTTGGGAAATTCCCACTGAATCTTCTTTATGACGTCACAAAGCGGTGTTTACCGCGTGTCACCCTGGACGCCATTGTTGCTAATTACAACGCGCACGTGCCTTCAGGTGAGGTAGTCGTTGCAATGTATTACACTGCCACGCCAGAGCAGAGGTATGGCGGTGATCAGTCACTCTATTGACTTTGATCTCTCTCAGGTAGGTTTACAAATTTACATGTTTGGGTCGTCTTAGGTAGATCTATACGTCTACTAATGTTAACGTTAGCTTGACTTTCATCATGTTCATCTCATCGTTAATAAGTAGACTACTAACTTCAGAACTATAAAAGTACTTAATCGACTCAACGTGAAAGTTTTGCACAGTGTGTTTTTATTTATTCACAGTGACAGTGTGTCAGTTCTTATTTAAAGACTCATTGTAACTTAAAGCCGCATTCATGTGTCTTTGTGTTCAACAATTTATGGTGTTTAACCTATGTAACTCAACACGTGCTACATCAGATGCATAACACGTTTAAACATATAACATTTATTTAAATAAAGTTGCTTCATTTCTCCGTTTTGCTGATAAGGTGGTTGTGAAACTAAACCATTATAAAACTTTCTTTCAGAAAGCCTCTGTAGATTGTCAAATTGTCAAACAGTTAGTTTGTTAATATTAAAATTTTCAGTTCACGCATAATGAAAATCCTTGATGTTCACGGTGAAACGGTGAAATGAAAAGCCCATTCCCGAAAAACGGAAATGATTGATTTGGGTCTACCAGTTAAACATAACCAGTTAAACTTACTAGATCTACCAGTTAAACATAATGTGCTTCGATCTGCTTATTAGCAAAATAAATAAAAATGGGATCTATGCCCTTATAAAAAACGTTTTCACCCTGATGCACTAAAATGTTAAGTAATGCTAAGGTCCGAAAGTCAGTCCTCTTAGATAAACAAGTTTGAGCTAGGATATATGTTGTTGCGCCTACTCTAGAGCGATGCACACCAGGGGGTTGATATGGGGTTTTACCGCACCAATATAGGCAATGCCTAAATATATTGTCTGGTAGGTGGCATATCCTTGTCATGGAAGTTGCTTGCTGTGTGTCTCAGTTCTCATATAGAACCTATATGATAAATGTTTATAGGCGATTTGTCATGTCATCAAAAGTCCTTTCAACAGCGCAGATAGACACTAACACTGCCGCTTAGGCATACATAGCCTACAGGGAGCGGCCAGGATCGATTGAGAAATAGCTGCAGACTAACCCGTGGCGGGTTGGCATAACATATTTATTTTTCATGTTATAATACACAGCAGGTTCAGCCACACCTGTGTCTGGGGCTGTTTTACCACAATGTCTCGAGGGTTTCTTGATCCGGCTTCCCCATGTGTGGACAAATATGGCTCAAAACATCAATCTATAGTCATCGATATTTAAATACGTCACACAATGGAAGGCGTGACCGTCGGCCGATCCATCATACTGGAGTAGTCTTTGCTGTTTGAGCCGATGTGTATGCTTACCTAATGTCCTCTTGTTTACGTAGGCCAACCTTATATATTTTTGTCCCCTGACATGCAAACATTGCGCTCAAGTCTGCTTAAATCTGACTCATAATGTCCCATCTGATCGAATACATTGGTATGTATGTAGCCTATAGTCGATCCGACTAAATAGCCGAATTTATCATCAGATGAGGCTGTCACATGATGGTGATAACCTTTCTGTCGCTGACGCATGTCAGGTTTGATTGGAGCCAACAAACAACGTTTCAGAAACAAATAAACCCCAGGTATTTAAAAATCCAAACAACGGACAAGGCGCAACAAGCATTTCAGAACGGTGGGTATCAGTGTGGGTTGGGGGTGGGGGGGAGGGGGGGGGGTATAAATAAAGCTCTCTAAAGAACGGCCGGGGGTGGTGGACAGTAATATAAGGAGCGGGGTCGAACCCTGAAACGCAGTACAATTTGCATCCAGAACGACCTCCACTCTAAAAAAAAACTAGACAAAAAACAAAACAAAGACAAGGCGGGGAACAGGGGTCTAGGCTCATTAAACTATTCGTGTAGATATTCAAACCGTTATCGAGCTCCCTCTCGAACCACAAAGCCAATATTAAAGCTTGCACTGACACATACGACCAATCGACAGACAACCATGATCAAAACATGAATAATGCATACTATAATGATAACCGTCTCCGGTGTTCGGCGTCAAATGGAGATCAGGACAGGTTCGTCCGGCGATCCCGCCATCCAGATCACAGCGATGGAATGTTTGCAGTTCCCCACAAACTGTCACGTAGAACGTGTCCGGCTTCACAGACAGGGTGGATATTGCCGCGGGAAGGGAGTGTAGGTGGTGGTGGGGGGGGGGGGGGGGGGGGAGGGGGGCGGGGGTGCAGGGCTTATTTGCCAGAACATGAAAAGAACGATTTTCATATAACATATGCAAATTCATAACGATGGATATTGACTTCGAATGTTATTATTACACCCCACCCCACCCCTTGCGCAAACACTGGTTTCGGGATATAGAATCCGGTCATCAGTTAGTTCCCTTTGGACCCCCCCCCCCCCTCCTTCCCTCCCCGGTTTTACGGTCCCTGTTACACACACACAGTTCACTGAGCCGATCTTCGAGGGCTAAATTTCTCCTAATTAATATCTGACTAATAATATAGGATCAAAAGCGCTACGTATGTTTTGATTTGAAATAGCATACTCGTGCTGTTAACAGCCTAGCATTCCGTATGAGATTCTCCCCCAAAAATCGGTGGTTAATTACTGTATGAATTCCATTGCTTATTAACAAAAACGGAAGTCAAATGATCTGGGCTGAAAAAATAATCCCACTGCCTTTGTACAAATTAATTCGTTGCCGGTGTGCCTTGAAGTTTCTTGCCACGAGGGCTGGACGTCTGTAAATCTCGGTCGCCCTGGCCGAGAGAAAGCCAAACATGCATTCCGTGCTGCCAGGACGACGGTTGCTTCCTGGAACAGGGCAACCATGAAATATTCATGAAGACAGCCAGGCCTCTCTTTACCCAGCCCCGTGGGTGTCTTGACGCATGTCTGGCAACGTTGGAGTATACTACCCAATTAAGCGACCCCCGTGTACCCCGGAACACTTGAGTCAAAGTAAATTAGCAGGTTGGTTGCCAAAACCCCGATGGGTGTATGATAAGCCAGCTGAATACAGGAAAACTGGCTGCTTGGACACTCAATATGGAGTACCTCCAGGGCCACATGTTGGCCATATGTTCAGACGACGAACGCAATATTGCTGACGAAGAATCTTATTACTTCAATGCACATTAGTAAAGTAATTATAAAAACTTGTTGTTTTGTCACAGCTTTGACAACGGCCCGATATATAGACCTTATATGCTGCGTAATAGGTTTGATGTCATTGATAAAGCCATCAGGCGACTGATATATCACACACGGTAGGGTTTAATGATAGTAATAGCCACACACCCAATCCAGAACTCTGAGAGGTGCTCTATGGTAGCTACGTCCGGTTGTCCCCTCCCCCGTCCACTCCTCACCTACCCTCACCTCCTCACCCTCCCCTCCCCCCCGACACACATCCGTCGCTACCCTTCCCACCTACATGTCAATGTGCGAACAAAGTGTCTTTCGCCGTGTCTCGGTCGGTAACAGTATAATGATTGAACCCCCACAATGTCGTCAGCGTGACCAGCCAAGCAAAGAGCCATTCCGCCCCGCGTACAGCGGTCAAGGGTTTGTAAATAGCGATAGGTTTGGGGGAGCTTTGAGACAGTAAACCAACCAATGCAAACTGCGGAGTGTGGGGCCACGCTCTGTATGTACCATCCGCCTTCCATCAGTCACCCTCAGAGAGAGAGAGGGGTGGGGGCTGGGTCAGGGAAGGGGGTGGGTGGCTTGGTGGTGCCCCCGCCCTTGCTACCCCACCGGGTAAACACCCCGCCCCACCGACCCTTGACAAGTCACTGCTACTAGATCAATACCCTGTCGATAACTGCCAAGCCGGTATAGACCCGCTCTAGTGCACCCCCTCACCCCAGCCCCCCCCCCCCTCTCGTTCGTGCGTACGTCTTCCTTCCTTCCTTCCTTTGCTTGCTTGCTTGCTTGCCCCCCAGCGCACCCCCACCCCCTCGTCCACCCGCGGCCCCTCCCTCTTACCAGCGCAGGGCGTGGCGGGCCACACGATGAAGACCTATGCCTTGACGCGGTCCCGCTCACCTGGAATGGTAGGCAGATCAAACCAATGAGGAATGGGTGGATGAAGGGGGGGGGCGGAGGAGGGGGGTCAGAGGATTATCTGGCGTCATTGGGAGGCAAAGCGCACGATTCACTTGTAGACCAGATTAACAGGACACCACCCGAACTTGGCAAAGAGCTTGCCCCCGGACCTAGAGCTCCTTACCTACACGAGCCGCATGTTAATCCCGTTCAGGTCATTTATAGACTGCTCGCTGTGAAAAGTCATCGATGAGTTTTAGTATTCAGCGTCTGTACTGACAGAGACCCACGTGATGTAATTTTATATACATATACACATATATATATCAGTTACAGAGCCCCACACGTCTTGGAGAGTCGAAACTACCGCCGCCGCGAGACCGCCGAGAAAACTATTGGCGCTGAATTATTAACGCTGCCAGTTCCCTCTAGCGGCGCTAATTGGAAAGTGAAGTAGAGGAATTGCTAGACCAGCATCGACTGCAGCGAGGAACTTACACACCGCTTGGTGCATGCGAACCTATCCCCCCGCCCATTCCACACACGGCGTGTGCGTCCAGTCGGCGCCAGTCTCTATACCACACTAATTAATTACCTGATCCAGAGACGTCCCGTGACCCCGATCCGGAAGCGGATCCGCCGGCGACCATGGCGAGCGACACGGCCCTGCTGGACGCCAACTCCCGAAACTCCCCGCTCGGATCGCTCCGGCGGGGCGGCGCGTCCGCCTTCCAGGTGTCCGACTGCCGCCGGTACTCGGAAGAGTTCTTCCAGAAGGTCCCCACCCTCTACACCCACCACGTCTTCCAGAACGCCGCCCTCGTCTTCGGGGTGCTGAAGCACGGGCCCCGGGAGGGGAGTCCGGGCAGCCGGCGGCGGCGGCCGCACGAGGGACAGCCCGACCCCGCGCCGCCAGAGATACCCCACGTCGATTTCGACACGGAGAAGGAGAAGAGACTCACATTCAGCCTGGTGTTCCAGACCCTTAAATGTAAGTCATGTGACATTCCCCACTAGATGTCCTGCATTTTGTTTGTTTACATAATGATAGTGAACCGCATAAATTTGTTTACATGATGATAGTGAGCCACATAGATTTGCTTACATAATGATAGTGAGCCCCATAGATTTGTTTACCTAATGATAGTGATTCCCATATATTTGTTTACATACTGATAGTGAGCCCCATATATGTGTTTACATACTGATAGTGAGCCCAATAGATTTGTTTACATATTAACAGCTGGTATGAAGTTTATTTACCGGGACTTTCGATAACGCACTCACATATCAACGGTCCTCAGTCACTGATAATATTGACTGGTCATCTTACACCTAAAACCAAAAAAAAACATGTATTCAGTAGGAGATTAGTAGCGGATTAAGAGTGCCATTATTGATTTGATAGTTCAAGGATTACGTATCACAGTATTTTGTCTTATGGTGAACCCTATCTTCGATGTTGCCCGTCAAACTGAAGTATTCTACAGATTTTAATCTTATGTTTGCGCAATATAGTACACATACACAGTGTGACCAGTGTTACGTCATGGTTTCCCACTCTGTCAGAAACTTTGGCAATATGACAAGTTTGACGTTACTGGTTCACTGTAATACATCATGATAGTGTAATAAGACTGAAGTTACAATGGGACCAGTGTGGCGTCACTGGTTATTAACTCCGTTACACCCATTTACAATGTGACCAGTTGAACATCAAGGGTGGACCACACTTTCTGACCTGGATGACATCATAGTTGCATTCAATTACACACACAATTATAATGAGACGAGTGTGACGTCATGGCTTCTCCACGGTCTCACGCCCAATCGGAAGGAGAACATTGTGATGTCTTAAGTTTCCCATTCTGCCAAGCTCATTTGTGACTAATGTGATGTCTTGGTTATGACCCCCTTTACATCCATTTACATCGTAACCAGTGGGATCTTAGGGATCATTGTAACCAGTGGGATCTTAGGGATCATTGTAACCAGTGGGTCGTAGCTTCTCCACGCTCACATGCCCAGAAATGATGAGGCCAGTGTGACGTCATGGGTTCTGTACTCTGTGCTACAAAGTTACACTGTGACGTCATGGGTGCTGTACTCTGTGCCACAAAGTTACACTGTGACTTCATGGATTCTCCACTCTGTC
>OZ025260.1:38771764-39083306 GCA_964019135.1 Arenicola marina | reverse complement strand
GTGCATCCGAGGGTGAATTCGGGGGGTGAATTTATGGGTGAATCCGGAATCCAGTGATGGGGGCCAATCGGGGATGCGGGTGGGGGGGGGGGGCATCTGGTATCCTACGGTGCATGTGTGTATGTGGTGGGGGTGAATGTTTGATCCCGGGGGTGGTAGGGAGTGAATCCGGAATCCGAGAATGGTGGCCTCTCCGATGCTAGAAGTGGGCAGGACGTACAGAGGGACGGATGGATGGCCAGAAGGATGGTGCGGGTGGCAGGGTGGCAGGCTGGGTGGGTAGAGCCTGTTGGCGGGTGGGTGGGTGGGGCCGGGTCCGCTATGCCCCATGCCATGCAGCCTCCTAAACGCCCAACATATCTCAGCCCAGCGCTTATCGTTTTATCTCCTCTCGTATATATCGCATGCTAAGTTCCTATAACTCTCCACGCCCCACCCCCCCCCCACCCCCTCCCCTCGGCCTCCCGTCTCGACACTACCTGGGCCAACCACCGCAGACACGCTGATTCATCGCGCGTTCTAGCGCCAGCCTTCCCGTACCGCATCCTCGTCCAGCATGCACGGCAGCGGCGTGTTTCCCCCCTCCGTGCACGCACAAACACCCCCCCACCCCACACGCACAGCCCTCCCCCGCCCCCAACCTCACGCCGCCCACCCCCTGTCCGCGGTCGTTCGAAGGCAATGCTACCGCCCGCCGACGGGATTAGAGGCATCAAGCAAGGGGTCGACCAGCGCCTGATCCAGAGGCCGAGCGAGAGGCCGGGGCCTGATCCAGAGGCCGACCCAGAGACCAGCGCCTGATCCAGAGGCCGACCCAGAGGCCGGGGTCTGATCCAGAGGCCGGAGCCTGATCCAGAGGCCGACCCAGAGGCCGGAGTCTGACCCAGAGGCCGGGGCCTGATCCAGAGACCGATCCAGAGCCCGGAGCCTGATCCAGAGACCGACCCACAGGCCGGCGCCTGATCCAGAGACCGGTCCAGAGGCCGGCGCCTGATCCAGAGACCGACCAAGAGGCCGGCACCTGATCCAGAGACCGACCAAAAGGCCGGCGCCCGATCCATAGACCGATCCAGAGACCGGAGCATGATCCAGAGATCGACCCACAGGCCGGAGCCTGATCCAGAGACCGATCCAGAGGCCGGAGCATGATCCAGAGGCCAGAGCCTGATCCACAGACCGATCCACAGGGGGGCGCCTGATCCATAGACCAACCAAGAGGCCGGCGCCTGACCCACAGACCGACCCAGAGGCCGATATCGATCCAGAAATCATTCGTGGCACCATTGTGACACAATTGTGACATCATTGTGGTATCAGTGGCAACATTGTGGTATTACAGTGGCGGCACTATGGCACCACTGTGCCAGCACTATGGCACCACTGTGGCGGCACTATGGCACCACTGTGGCGGCACTATGGCACCACTGTGGCGGCACTATGGCACCACTGTGGCGGCACTATGGCACCACTGTGGCGGCACTATGGCACCACTGTGCCAGCACTATGGCACCACTGTGGCGGCACTATGACACCACTGTGGCGGCACTATGGCACCACTGTGGCGGCACTATGGCACCACTGTGGCGGCACTATGGCACCACTGTGCCAGCACTATGGCACCACTGTGGCGGCACTATGGCACCACTGTGCCAGCACTATGGCGGCACTATGGCACCACTGTGCCAGCACTATGGCACCACTGTGGCGGCACTATGGCACCACTGTGCCAGCACTATGGCACCACTGTGCCAGCACTATGGCACCACTGTGGCACCAATGTGGCGGCACTATGGCACCACTGTGGCGGCACTATGGCACAACTGTGGCGGCACTATGGCACCACTGTGGCGGCACTATGGCACCACTGTGGCGGCACTATGGCACCACTGTGCCAGCACTATGGCGGCACTATGGCCGTAATCTAGCCCTGGTGTTTAATCACCGGAGCGGCATCCCCCCCCCCCCCATCTCCCCCCCCCCCCCCTCCAGGTAGAAGCGGTATCTCAACGACCCAGCCTGTATGACGAGCCCCCAATAATAAACCATTCTAATGCCACACTGCACCCCCCTTCAAACGCTGCTTCTCGCCGCCCGCCGTGGCGGCTGGGCGGTAACTCATAGCCACAGGGATTATCCAATTACGCGCCGGGATACTAGAGAAATAGCAATTGCCCTGGTCTTGACATTTTTCGTTATTTTTGTGAACTCGACAATGTTAAACACCGCGCTTGGTGCAATCGGTTTTCAAATAAGATTTCTTCCAGGTGACTTGTCCGGTTTTTTAAAGGTGACTACTGAGGGGGCTGAATCGGGCGATAGATGGCGCTGCGTGAAGTTGGTTGGCCTGTGATTTGTGGATAGCCAAGGTCTGTGGGAGATACGCTATTAGATACCGCGGCCCTCAATCACGGTGGGGGGATATTGCAACTGTCAAAATAATCAGGTAGGAGGTGAGATACGGTTACAAGAGGCGCTCAGTCGTCGGGGACCATGAAGGAGGGTAGAGGGGGTGGAGGGGGTGAGGCCGGCTCATCCGGGCCATCCCCGAGCCACGCGCCGCCTTGCCAACCTCGCTCACAAGTCGCAGGGCGTGGATAGTCCCCGGTTTCAAATCCCAGTGCGAGGATAATCCCCGGTCTTATATCGCAGGGCGAGGATAATCCCCGGTCTCAAATCCCAGGGTAAAGATAATCCCAGGTCTCAAATCGCAGGGCGTGGATAATCCCCAGTCTCTAATCGCAGGGCGTGGATAATCCCCGGCCTGGTATCTCAGGGCGAGGATAATCCCCGGTCTCAAATCTCAGAGCGAGGATAATCCCCGGTCTCAAATCGCAGGGCAATGATAATCCAAGGTCTCAAACCTCAGAGCGTGGATAATGCCCGGTGTCAAATCCTAGGGCGAGGATAATCCAAGGTCTCAAATCTCTGGATGAGGATAATCCCCGGCCTCAAATCTTAGGGCAAGGATAATCCAAGGTCTCAAATCTCAAGGCGAGGATAATTCCCAGTCTCAAGTTGTAGGGCGAGGATAATCCCCGGCCTCAAATCTCACAGCGTGGATAATCCCTGGTCTTAAATCTCAGAGCGTGGATATCCCCGGTCTCAAATCTCAGGGCAAGGATAATCCAAGGTCTCAAATCTTAGGATGAAGATAATTCCCAGTCTCAAATTGCAGGGCGAGAATAATCCCCGGCCTCAAATCTCACAGCGTGGATAATCCCTGGTCTTAAATCTCAGAGCGTGGATATTCCCGGCCTCAAATCTCAGGGCAAGGATAATCCATCTCACATGAAGTGATATTGACACACATGAACGGACAACCAACATGAAGAGAACAATACAGTATGTACTGCTCACAGTATATCTGCGGTCAGAATACAACAATGCCAGCGCGTGAGGCAAACATAACGCGGTGCTTACCATGACGGTCTTGGAGTTGCCGCCCAGGGAGTCCTGAAGCAGACGCGTCAGCTTGGAGTTGCGGTAGGGGATGTGGGAGCTCTTGCCGTCCACCAGGGCAGAGATGACGTTACCCAGCGTGGACAGGGACAGGTTGATCTTGGTGGCTTCCTTCAGCCGCTGACCCGTGGCGCCCGTCTTGGATTGACGTTCTGACCCCTGTGGCGTAAGCAGACGACATTTTACAGAGCGAGCAGACGACATGTTACAGAGCAAGCAGACGACATTTTACAGAGCAAGCAGACGACATGTTACAGAGCGAGCAGACATTTTACAAAATGAGCAGACGACATTTTACAAAATGAGAAGACGACATTTTACAAAATGAGCAGACGACATTTTTCAGAGCGAGCAGACAGTTTACAGTGAGCGTAAACGACATTTTACAGAGCAAGCAGACGACATTAACACAGCGAGCAGACGACATTTTACAGAGCAAGCAGACGACATTTTCAGGGCGAGCAGACGACATTTTACGCACCGAGCAAACGAGATTTTACAGAGCGAGCAGATGAAATTTTACATAGTGACCAGACGACATTTTACATAGCGAGCAGACACGTTACATAGCGCCGCGAAAACTAATGAAATGCAAAATGATCTCTAGATCTGCACAAAGGACGCTATTATATTAGAATCAGAATCATCAGTGTGCCGTCCGGATATCTCATAAGACATGCCACGTGGTACATTATGACGCTAGGCATTCATTCGGCTTTGGGGTTCACGCTATAGGTAATCGCCCAGTCATAATGCACATGTAAGGTAGACAGGAGTATTGAACTCACACACTTTACTATTAGTTAAACCGTTCACTAATAAAGTCTAAATATAAATATAAAGGGAATGGAAATCACAATGTTCAAATCACAGCCACACCACACCCCGTGCAGATTGAAGGGGTGCGGACCGCTGTGAGGGCCGCGGGCACACCGGGGTCAAAGGTCACTTACCGCCAGATCGACGAGGTGCAGTTTGCCGGCGCGGACTCGCTGCTTCCCATCCGGGCCCTTGTCGCTGCACTCAATGGTCACTGTGAAGATGGCGTGGGAGCGAGAACTGTGTGCGTTCATGTTGGTTGCCCCGACAACCCCTGGCGGAAACAGAACGAGTATTATTATTACTGGGAGACCTGAGAGGCGTGGACATGGCATGTAAAATACCTGGGGCCGTATTCATAATCCCCGTTAGTTACGCATGAAAAGTGCATTTTCGTCTTAGCCTCACCTAGTTGTGGTGGTTTTCAGGATTAAAAAATCTTCTTCAATATGATTTTAGCACTTTCCTAATTCAGAAAATCCACTTCTTGGGTGACTACTTATGTATTTGGAACTCGATAATCGCTCGACAAATCTTCCACTTCGACCACACAGACATGGCCACAGCTGGGGCTCGAACCATCGATCCACGTGCCGTTAGACTCTCAGATGGCCAGAGCACTCAAGGCGAGCGCTCTAGCCCACGGAGCTACCGGGGCGCCCCCCCCCTCCCCGTCTGGTGGAGGGAGATTGATGCACATATAGTTCCGACATAGACCTCACATAATCATGACGTCACGTGTTGCAAGTACTAGACCACGTGACTAGAGAAGCGGAACTCAACAGCCATCCAGGACCTGATGTGCTTAGCGGCACACTGAAATAGACTGATTTAACGCTTCAAAGGTCCATGTAAGACTTTACTCTTTATATGTAAAGCCGCATTGCGAACATTCGTGAATATATCCTTGAATTCACTGATCACAACACCTAGAGAAGACGGATAGTCACGTACGGTTCTTGTTTCCCAAGGTCATGATTCTGTCCATATCGTCGGCGTTGTTGACGACAAAGGCCGAGAGATCCTTGACGTAAACACCGACATCCGGTCGCTCTTTGACCTGTAAAAAGGGTAAAAGTAAGATCCTTAATGTAAACACCGACATCCGGTCGCTCTTTCACCTGTAAAAAGGGTACAAGTAAGATCCTTGACGTAAACACCGACATCCGGTCGCTCTTTGACCTGTAAAAAGGGTAAAAGTAAGATCCTTGATGTAAAAACACCGACATCCGGTCGCTCTTTGACCTGGAAAAAGGGTAAAAGTAAGATCCTTGACGTAAACACCGACATCCGGTCGCTCTTTGACCTGTAAAAATGGTAAAAGTAAGATCCTTGACGTAAACACCGACATCCGGTCGCTCTTTGACCTATAAAAAGGGTAAAAGTAAAATCCTTGACGTAAACACCGACATCCGGTCGCTCTTTGACCTGTAAAAAGGGTAAAAGTAAGATCCTTAATGTAAACACCGACATCCGGTCGCTCTTTCACCTGTAAAAAGGGTACAAGTAAGATCCTTGACGTAAACACCGACATCCGGTTGCTCTTTGACCTGTAAAAAGGGTAAAAGTAAGATCCTTGACGTAAACACCGACATCCGGTCGCTCTTTGACCTGTAAAAAGGGTAAAAGTAAAATCCTTGACGTAAACACCGACATCCGGTCGCTCTTTGACCTGTAAAAAGGGTAAAAGTAAGATCCTTGATGTAAACACCGACATCCGGTCGCTCTTTGACCTGTAAAAAGGGTAAAAGTAAGATCCTTGACGTAAACACCGACATCCGGTCGCTCTTTTGACCTGTAAAAAGGGTAAATGTAAGATCCTTGACGTAAACACCGACATCTGGTCGCTCTTTGACCTGTAAAAAGGGTAAAAGTAAGATCCTTGACGTAAACACCGACATCCGGTCGCTCTTTGACCTGTAAAAAGGGTAAAAGTAAGATCCTTGACGTAAACACCGACATCCGGTCGCTCTTTGACCTGTAAAAAGGGTAAAAGTAAGATCCTTGACGTAAACACCGACATCCGGTCGCTCTTTGACCTGTAAAATGGGTAAAAGTAAAATCCTTGACGTAAACACCGACATCCGGTCGCTCTTTGACCTGTAAAAAGGGTAAAAGTAAGATCCTTGATGTAAACACCGACATCCGGTCGCCCTTTGACCTGTAAAAAGGGTAAAAGTAAGATCCTTGACGTAAACACCGACATCCGGTCGCTCTTTTGACCTGTAAAAAGGGTAAATGTAAGATCCTTGACGTAAACACCGACATCTGGTCGCTCTTTGACCTGTAAAAAGGGTAAAAGTAAGATCCTTGACGTAAACACCGACATCCGGTCGCTCTTTGACCTGTAAAAAGGGTAAAAGTAAGATCCTTGACGTAAACACCGACATCCGGTCGCTCTTTGACCTGTAAAAAGGGTAAAAGTAAGATCCTTGACGTAAACACCGACATCCGGTCGCTCTTTGACCTGTAAAAAGGGTAAAAGTAAGATCCTTGACGTAAACACCGACATCCGGTCGCTCTTTGACCTGTAAAAAGGGTAAAAGTAAGATCCTTGATGTAAACACCGACATCCGGTCGCTCTTTGACCTGTAAAAAGGGTAAAAGTAAGATCCTTGACGTAAACACCGACATCCGGTCGCTCTTTGACCTGTAAAAAGGGTAAAAGTAAGATCCTTGATGTAAATACCGACATCCGGTCGCTCTTTGACCTGTAAAAATGGGTAAAAGTAAGATCCTTGACGTAAACACCGACATCCGGTCGCTCTTTGACCTGTAAAAAGGGTAAAAGTAAGATCCTTGACGTAAACACCGACATCCGGTCGCTCTTTGACCTGTAAAAAGGGTAAAAGTAAGATCCTTGACGTAAACACCGACATCCGGTCGCTCTTTGACCTGTAAAAAGGGTAAAAGTAAGATCCTTGAAGTAAACACCGACATCCGGTCGCTCTTTGACCTGTAAAAAGGGTAAAAGTACACCGAAGATGGAGATGCCTAGTTCACGACATCATTAGAGGGCCGCCCCCCACTAGATCATTAATGGGACTACAACTCAAATATCAAGGGACCTTTTGCTTGGTACGATTAAGCCCAATCAACCTTACATCGTTATATTACTCTTTGACTAACTTTGCTATCTAGTAAAAACAGTAAGTATCATAAGATATAAAGATTCAACATATGGTATCCTGTCATAAGATATGAACCTTCAACAGATAGTGTCTTCTCATAAGATATTAACATTCAACAGATGGTATCCTGTCATAAGATATGAAGTCTCCTGTCGTTATACATACCTCCAGTCTGCTGTGCTGATCTTTGCCCAGTAAATCTCGGACTTCCTCGTTGTAAATCTCGAGGTAAGCCACTCGTACCAGAAACCTGGAAAGGAGTCGTAGCACGTCATATAGACATACATTTAGGCAAAAATAGAGTACGCATTCTTCGTTACATATGTAGTGGACGTCTTCTTATAAGGAGCGTACGCCTTCTAACAAATAGCGTACGCCTTCATACAAATAGCGTAGTCCTTCGACGCAAGCGACCATGGTGTTGCACATATTTATTACCCTTAGAAGTGGTTCGAACTCCTTGTGATTAATACCTCTATACGAGTCATCAATCTTTAAATCAGTCTCATAGAGAGTTTGGTGATTTATATTTAACAGTACTCCCGTGCCGTCATATCGACATAGATCACTATTTATTTCCCCCCCGGGCTTGATCTTCAAAAGCATCAACACCATCAACGCAAACCTGTGGAAACAATTCATGACATAGTTACTACCATCTGAGCTCCAAGACATGGAGTATTTTAAACCCACTTTAGCCCACTTTGAGACTTCATATTGCCACGGATATCACGGGCCTATGAGATGACAGGATTTAACGGCTTCAACCACGGGTGGGGTTCGACCCCGCAACCTGTTTCATTCCCTGCTGTTACCTGACATCGCCCTCAGCCTTGGCGATGGCCCCGAAGACGTGGGCGAAGGAGTTTGGGATGATGCCCCTGAGCTCCGGGACCGTGCGGACCCCCTCCATGGTAAACGTCTTGCCCGTCCCCGTCTGGCCATAGGCGAATATAGTGCCTGTAACAACAGAACATCACAATATAGGCAGTTACTTATACGTCATTCCCGCCCATTAACAAGCAGCTTTAACAAAACTGCATAACATGCCCATCAAATGTAAGGATACATTTTTATATCATAAACACGTTTTTGGTTGACAGCTGATCGAAAGTTAGAAGATTTGTGTGCAGTCTACCAATGTATTGTTTGGTTTTAGCGGCGATAAAGTGAAAAGAACAGATTATTCTACCCAGGCCATTACAAATTTAGAGATTAACATAATATTGGTGGTGAAAAACTGGTTGGATATCTTCAAAAAAACATTTATGTATACGAGGTTTGTGTTACGAGGATATTGAGGCATGGGTACATATCGGAAATGAAATCCCTGATCTATAATCTTTATTCTTGAAGTAAAACCATCTCGCACCCTCAGGAGTGTCAACTTGTTAATTTATAAATCGTACATTCGACCGCTTTTAGAGTATTCCAGCAGTGTCTATGGCGGTAACTTTACGTTGGAGCAGACTGGCGCGATCGAACAGGTTCAGCGCTAGCCTTTGCTGAGTGTGGCACACGCTTCTTGACATACTTCACATGATGTTACGCGAAAATGGTATCGAGCCCCTCTCCCTGTCATCTGTATAAGGTATTTCACGGCCCTGCTCCCACCTATATCAAAAATCGACTGCCTCCATTTGTAGGTCATATTTCACGATATCCACTTCGAAATTCCCACAACCTAGCTATCCCAAGCACTCGTAAAACGTATGTCAGGCAATCCTTCTTCTGGCATGCTCCATATCATTGGAACTCGTTATCAACCGAAATTAAAACATCGTCAGCTATCAAGGTATTTTAACGTAAGCTAAGAATACCCAGCGCTACAGGCGAAACAAACTTTACGAATTCCAGCTTAATGAGGGAGCTTTTCTTCACGCACGTATGAGAATGGGTTTGAGTGGACTAAATGCTAACACAAAAAAATACGGTTTTATTGAACAAAGCATCTGTCCGCTTTGCATGGCAAAAGTTGAAGACGAAATGCACTTTTTGCTCCTATGCCCCAATTTCACGGATATTAGAGTCTGTTGAGTCATTGCTCTCGTCATGTGAATTTGTTGGAACTCCCCCACCCCCTAACATAAACCCTGCATCAAGGAAAGAACTGCAAATCCTGACTAATCGTCTTATGTACGGTAGCCGCGATTCAAGCTTTTCTCAAAATTGTATATTATTCTAAAAAATTCATCTGTACATTATCGCGAGCAAACGGTTCGATTATACTAAATTTTGATCCATACTTTTTGTCAATATTTATATTAAATTATGAAAGCTGGACTAGGCTTTCACGAACGCAAATTTAGAGGTGAACATTCATGTGTACGTGTACGTATTGTAAACCTCTTTAAAGAAATAAAGCTTAAATGAAAAAAGTAAAAAAAGTAAAACCATTTCAGGATTTGCAACAATTGGGAAATTCTTACTAATCCTGCAGAAGTATTCTGTAACTTTTAATTCACCAAACATAAAATAAATATTAAATAAAATAAAAGGTGAATCAACAGTGTACAATTGGTCACCAGGAAAGAAAAGGGTTAACATATGCATAACTGATCGAACAGAACAAGATACCACATCAAGCCATAAATGCAGGATCACCAAGCATATAAACATTCCTCACCATTATATCAGTCCAGTACACACTCCACTCACCATTATATCCCTCCAGTACACACTTCACCCACCATTGTATTCCTCCCGTACACACTCCACTTACCATTATACCCCTCCAGTACACACTTCACTCACCATTATACCCCTCCAGTACACACCTCACTCACCATTATATCCCTCCAGTACACACTCCACTTACCATTATATCCCTCCAGTACACACTCCACTCACCATTATATCCCTCCAGTACACACTCCACTCACCATTATATCCCTCCAGTACACACTTCACTCACCATTGTATTCCTCCCGTACACACTCCACTCACCATTATATCCCTCCAGTACACACTTCACTCACCATTATACCCCTCCAGTACACACTCCACTCACCATTATACCCCTCCAGTACACACTCCACTCACCATTATATCCCTCAAGTACACACTCCACTTACCATTATACCCCTCCAGTACACACTCCACTCACCATTATACCCCTCCAGTACACACTCCACTCACCATTATATCCCTCCAGTACACACTCCACTCACCATTATACCCCTCCAGTACACACTCCACTCACCATTATATCCCTCCAGTACACACTCCACTCACCATTATATCCCTCCAGTACGCACCTCACTCACCATTATACCCCTCCAGTACACACTCCACTCACCATTATATCCCTCAAGTACACACTCCACTCACCATTATATCCCTCCAGTACGCACTCCACTCACCATTATATCCCTCAAGTACGCACCTCACTCACCATTATACCCCTCCAGTACACACTCCACTCACCATTATATCCCTCCAGTACACACTCCACTCACCATTATATCCCTCCAGTACACACTCCCCTTACCATTATATCCCTCCAGTACACACTCCACTCACCATTATATCCCTCAAGTACACACTCCACTCACCATTATATCCCTTCAGTACGCACCTCACTCACCATTATACCCCTCCAGTACACACTCCACTCACCATTATATCCCTCCAGTACACACTCCACTCACCATTATACCCCTCCGATACACACTCCACTCACCATTATACCCCTCCAGTACACACTTCACTCACCATTATACCCCTCCAGTAAACACTCAACTCACCATTATATCCCTCCAGTACACACTCCACTCACCATTATACCCCTCCAGTACACACTCCACTCACCATTATATCCCTCCAGTACACACTCCACTCACCATTATACCCCTCCAGTACACACTCCACTCACCATTATATCCCTCCAGTACACACTTCACTCACCATTATATCCCTCCAGTACACACTACACTCACCATTATACCCCTCCAGTACACACTCCACTCACCATTATATCCCTCCAGTACACACTCCACTCACCATTATACCCCTCCAGTACACACTCCACTCACCATTATACCCCTCCAGCACACACTCCACTCACCACTATATCCCTCCAGTACACACCTCACTCACCATTATATCCCTCCAGTACACACTCCACTTACCATTATATCCCTCCAGTACACACTCCACTCACCATTATATCCCTCCAGTACACACTCCACTCACCATTATACCCCTCCAGCACACACTCCACTCACCATTATATCCCTCCAGTACACACCTCACTCACCATTATATCCCTCCAGTACACACCTCACTCACCATTATATCCCTCCAGTACACACTCCACTTACCATTATATCCCTCCAGTACACACTCCACTCACCATTATACCCCTCCAGTACACACTCCACTTACCATTATATCCCTCCAGTACACACCCCACTTACCATTATATCCCCCCAGTACACACTCCACTTACCATTATATCCCCCCAGTACACACTTCACTCGCCATTATATCCCTCCAGTACACACTCCACTTACCATTATATCCCTCCAGTACACACCCCACTTACCATTATATCCCCCCAGTACACACTCCACTTACCATTATATCCCCCCAGTACACACTTCACTCGCCATTATATCCCTCCAGTACACACTCCACTCACCATTATATCCCTCCAGTACACACTCCACTCACCATTATACCCCTCCAGTACACACTCCACTCACCATTATATCCCTCCAGTACACACTCCACTCACCATTATACCCCTCCAGTACACACTCCACTCACCATTATATCCCTCCAGTACACACTCCACTCACCATTATATCCCTCCAGTACACACTCCACTCACCATTATATCCCTCCAGTACACACTCCACTTACCATTATATCCCTCCAGTACACACCCCACTTACCATTATATCCCCCCAGTACACACTTCACTCACCATTATACCCCTCCAGTACACACTCCACTTACCATTATATCCCTCCAGTACACACCCCACTTACCATTATATCCCCCCAGTACACACTCCACTTACCATTATATCCCCCCAGTACAAACTTCACTCGCCATTATATCCCTCCAGTACACACTCCACTCACCATTATATCCCTCCAGTACACACTCCACTCACCATTATACCCCTCCAGTACACACTCCACTCACCATTATACCCCTCCAGCACACACTCCACTCACCATTATATCCCTCCAGTACACACTTCACTCACCATTATATCCCTCCAGTACACACTCCACTTACCATTATATCCCTCCAGTACACACTCCACTCACCATTATATCCCTCCAGTACACTCCACTCACCATTATACCCCTCCAGCACACACTCCACTCACCATTATATCCCTCCAGTACACACCTCACTCACCATTATATCCCTCCAGTACACACTCCACTTACCATTATATCCCTCCAGTACACACTTCACTCACCATTATACCCCTCCAGTACACACTCCACTTACCATTATATCCCTCCAGTACACACCCCACTTACCATTATATCCCCCCAGTACACACTCCACTTACCATTATATCCCCCCAGTACACACTTCACTCGCCATTATATCCCTCCAGTACACATTTCACTCACCATTATATCCCTCCAGTACACACTTCACTCACCAATATATCCCTCCAGTACACACTTCACTCACCATTATATCCCTCCAGTACACATTTCACTCACCATTATATCCCTCCAGCACACACTCCACTCACCATTATACCCCTCCAGTACACACCCCACTTACTATTATATCCCCCCAGTACACACTCCACTTACCATTATATCCCCCCAGTACACACTTCACTCGCCATTATATCCCTCCAGTACACATTTCACTCACCATTATATCCCTCCAGTACACACTTCACTCACCATTATATCCCTCCAGTACACACTTCACTCACCATTATATCCCCCCAGTACACACTTCACTCGCCATTATATCCCTCCAGTACACATTTCACTCACCATTATATCCCTCCAGTACACACTTCACTCACCATTATATCCCCCCAGTACACACTTCACTCGCCATTATATCCCTCCAGTACACATTTCACTCACCATTATATCCCTCCAGTACACACTTCACTCGCCATTATATCCCTCCAGTACACACTCCACTCACCATTATATCCCTCCAGTACGCACCTCACTCACGATTATATCCCTCCAGTACGCACTTCACTCGCCATTATATCCCTCCAGTACACACTTCACTCACCATTATATCCCTCCAGTACACACTTCACCCGCCATTATATCCCTCCAGTACGCACCTCACTCGCCATTATATCCCTCCAGTACGCACCTCACTCACCATTATATCCCTCCAGTACGCACCTCACTCACCATTATATCCCTCAAGTACACACTCCACTCACCATTATATCCCTCCAGTACGCACCTCACTCACCATTATACCCCTCCAGTACACACTCCACTCACCATTATATCCCTCCAGTACACACTCCACTCACCATTATACCCCTCCAATACACACTCCACTCACCATTATACCCCTCCAGTACACACTTCACTCACCATTATACCCCTCCAGTAAACACTCAACTCACCATTATATCCCTCCAGTACACACTCCACTCACCATTATACCCCTCCAGTACACACTCCACTCACCATTATATCCCTCCAGTACACACTCCACTCACCATTATACCCCTCCAGTACACACTCCACTCACCATTATATCCCTCCAGTACACACTTCACTCACCATTATATCCCTCCAGTACACACTCCACTCACCATTATACCCCTCCAGTACACACTCCACTCACCATTATATCCCTCCAGTACACACTCCTCACCATTATACCCCTCCAGTTCACACTCCACTCACCATTATACCCCTCCACTACACACTCCACTCACCATTATATCCCTCCAGTACACACTCCACTCACCATTATACCCCTCCAGTACACACTCCACTCACCATTATACCCCTCCAGTACACACTCCACTCACCATTATATCCCTCCAGTACACACTCCACTCACCATTATACCCCTCCAGTACACACTCCACTCACCATTATACCCCTCCAGTACACACTCCACTCACCATTATATCCCTCCAGTACACACTCCACTCACCATTATACCCCTCCAGTACACACTCCACTCACCATTATACCCCTCCAGTACACACTCCACTCACCATTATACCCCTCCAGTACACACTCCACTCACCATTATACCCCTCCAGTACACACTCCACTCACCATTATACCCCTCCAGTACACACTTCACTCACCATTATACCCCTCCAGTACACACTCCACTCACCATCATATCCCTCCAGTACACACTCCACTCACCATTGTACCCCTCCAGTACACACTCCACTCACCATTATACCCCTCCAGTACACACTCCACTCACCATTATATCCCTCCAGTACACACTCCACTCACCATTATATCCCTCCAGTACACACTCCACTCACCATTATACCCCTCCAGTACACACTCCACTCACCATTATATCCCTCCAGTACACACTCCACTCACCATTATACCCCTCCAGTACACACTCCACTATAGGTCGAGCCACTTCATTGTACACATCCACCTGTTTGCAGTTGGTGCCAAACACAGTGTCAAAAGTGAATTCTTTAGGCGGCTCTCCCTTAGGAGCATTTGGATTCTTCACAGTAATGCTTCCACGGACTTCATCCACCTGCAAAAGGTAAATACAGTAGATAATCCATACAGACGCGCAAAAGATGTTACTTGCTATTTAGCAATTATTGGTGAGCATTTTCTACCAGCATAATTACCGTAAACTGCCTATTTGAAGCCGCGGCTTATATTAGCCGATTTCAAGTCAGCGCGGCGAGACAAGCGGAGGGGGGTGGGGTGGAGGGGGGGGGGAGTAAGACGAAAATTACCGGTCGTCTTACACCACTGGCGGGTGTTGCCAAAATAATTTATTGCATCATAACGTCATACAAGTCAACAAATCATATATTGCATCATAACGTCATACAAGTCGGCAGATAATCCATTTCGACTGTCAAAAGTCCGTTCCCTCCAATGATCAGAGGCCAGGTTTCAGGTGGTAAATTGATATGGCTGCCGGCGGCCAAATGCAATAAGTTAATTATGACGGACAGAAACTTGATACTGGGTAGGTATGACAGTGATTCATAAACATACAGTAAGAGCCAGGAAAGCCAGCCACTGGTGTGACACTTGATAAGAGGTGCGACCAGAGAGAGAGAGGTGAATGTTGTTAGTGGTCGCGACTGCTTGTATAAACAATTAATTGGCTTGGTTGGCCCGATGGGATTAAGCAGAGATACAGGGGCGGGGGTGAGAGGCCAAAGTCCGGGTGAGGCTCATAATATGTAGTTTTCCGGAAATTTCTGAGTGCCTGCCAACCTGGTTTTGAGGCCAACGTTGGGGTGCGGCTTCTAATATGTATACAGCTTCAATTTTAATCTCATTTAATTATTACAGATATGCTTTCTAACCTCTAAATATAATATCACTATTACTACTGTTATAGATATATTTTACTTTTACCTGTAATGTATAATATTATAAAATAATATTATGAAAGATATGATAGGGCTTCTATACTCACTTTGACACACATTTGACAGTCAGTTGACTTTTCTTTATCATTGAGGGGTCTGCAACGTACCACAACCCGTACATTGTCAGACTCCTTAGGGTTGACCGGTTTATTAGGTTCCTAAAAATAAAACAATGCAATGAAAATATTTCTGATCCATGGGGAGAGTAGTTTGACTTATGGTACCATCATGTAGTGACAAGTGCAACCCACTGGGGCAATGATGAACTCAACTCTAATCTAACTGATGACTACTTTTTAAATGAGCCAGTCTGACCTTTAAAAAGTAATAGGGAAAAAGGTAGAAAATAGTATAACAGAAATAGGTATTAACCAGAATTTTTTGGCTGCAAGCCAAATTTTTTGGAAATATACAAAAATAAGAATAAGTCAAGCCAGTGTTTTTAGAATGCTATAGAAGGTTCACCAGTGATGGTGCAGCTAACAATGATTGTGCAAGTATCTGTGATTGCATACTTGCAGAAATGTAACTTTATTTTACTTTATTTATATGAAGTTTGTATTTAAACTTTAAAACCAGAAAGAAGCTGTGATGCTACTGACAGCTACTTACATATCTATTTTGTAAGATTCTGAGCTATCCACATATTATGTATAACAATCTTTAGCTCGGTATATATACAAAAATCACTGTTTCAATTAATATAGACCTCTAAGAATTTGATGCAGATCAAATTCTTCCAAATAATCAGAAAGATTGATCACCGGTATCTGTGTTTGCAAAATATTTTACAGAGCACCAACATCCAATCCAGACACCAAATTTGTTTGGCTGCATGCTGGTGCCTAACCAATGCAAACATCAGGACTCAAAAAGATTGATTACCTGCATCTGTATTTGCAAGTGCAAATACAGATGCAGGTAATCAATCTTTTTGATTATTTGGAAGTATCTGATAGTTAAAAGATTAATCTATATAAAATGTGATATCTAACCCCAGTGTGCCTCCAGATTATTCAGAATTTCTAAATGCACATATTCTTTTAAATATCTCTGGGAAATACGGGTTGGAACCAAGGCTCAACAGAGGAACATAGTAGGTCATTCAAGGCTAGTACTCTATCAATATAGACCTTAGCTCTTACATCAAAACTATCACCAAGGTGAGGATTTTAAATAAAATAATACTTTTTGTGGTAGAAAAAAAGTATATGGGTGTACTCAAACTAAACTGGGAAATGGCTTATATTTCAAATGTTAATTATATTTTGCCAGTTTTGACTTAATAACAAAGTGCTGAGAGTAAAAATACAGTTTATAGATTGTAAAAAGGTAAATACTTGAAATATTGGACATTTTAAAGGTTTCAAAACCGATATTGAAAAGTAAGCTTATTGTGCAAATCAAAACCTTCACCTTGCATGCTTTGGTAATAGTTTTGAAAGCAGAGTTATATATATACCTCTATCTTTTAACTGTAAACTATAGATCAGAATTAAATCAGCAGATCAAAAATATATCAGTGAATTACCTTATAAATCTTTCAAATTTTAATCAAGTAAAATAAACTTCATAAAGATAAATGATCGGCAACAACTGAACTGCATGTGTACCCGCCATTGATCAGTAGATCTGAATAACTAAAGTCAAAGTCATAAACGCTGTAGCGTGTCGTTTCAGCCCATATTTTCCACGAATTTGTCGTGATCGCTCTAAAAATCACTGACGTGAGAAAGCAACACCGTGCAATTTTAATGATACCAAATTTGCGTGTGTACTGCTAGGTTATCCTTTTTTAAGATACAAATAATATTTCTCCATGCTGACACTCCATGGCAAGTATGTCATCTTATGATGTGTGCTTTAGTATATTTGCTGAACTGCGTTTGCTTTGCGTTTGCGAAATTGAGCTGACACACAAATGAATCTGCAAGACAGTAACTTGTTAGGTACCAAACGCGTTGGACCGCCATGTTAAGTTTGGGCTTTGAAGATATACATATATGGAAGTGTGCTGACCTAAAAAAACACAGCTAATCAGAAGTCTATATGGATATTTGCATAATGAAATCACGCGAAAATCAAAGTCATAAATGCTGTAGACTCACGTTTCGGCCCATATTTTCCGCGAATTTGGCGCGGTCGCTCTAAGAATCACTGACCTGACAAAGCAATCCTATGCAAATTTAATGATACCAAACTTACGTACATACTGCAAGGTTATCCTTTTTTAAGACACAAACAATATTTCCCATGCTGACACTCCATTGGCACGAAACACAGTTTCGTAAACATACTAAAGCACACGTCATACACTGATGTAGTTGCCATGGGGCCGAACATGCTCTGAGCTATATCTGCAGCAGCCATGTGCGCCATGGCAACAGCCTTTCATTGTCTGTGATTTAGTCTATTTGTCACAAAGTTTCTGCTGCCAATGGAGTGTCAGCATGGAGAAATATTGTTTGTGTCTTAAAAAAGGATAAGCTCACAGTACACACGTAAGTTTGGTATCAATAAAATTTAGCAGCCATATGCGCCATGGCAACAGCCTTTCATTGTCTGTGATTTAGTCTATTTGTCACAAAGTGTCTGCTGCCAATGGAGTGTCAGCATGGAGAAATATTGTTTATGTCTTAAAAAAGGATAACATCGCAGTATACACATAAGTTTGGTATCATTAAAATGCACGGTGTTGCTTTCTCACGTTAGTGATTTTTAGAGTGATCGCGACAAATTTGTGGAAAATATGGGCTGAAACGACACGCTACAGCATTTATGACTTTGATTTTAGGGGGCAATAAAAGCATACAATTGTGTAGTATCAGATATATGTATAATGCTAAATGGTAAAAAAGAATTGCAGCCTGCGTCTGTCACTGCACTCTGCACTGAAAATGAGCAGATCAGAGGAAAATGAAATGTCAGTGAAGTTTGACATTTGTCAGTTTGTGGGAGTTGACTTTCTGTTTGACATGCCATCTGTTAATCCAATAGATATTAGCAATACCCTTCTTAGAGACTACTCCCTTCTGAACCTCCCTCAGGTTAATCAAACTGATCAACAACTCACCGGCATGGTTAATAAATGTTTCAAGTTTGGGATCAACGTCAACTATCTCAACATAATGAGTGTCTCGCTTGTTTTGGAATGCAACCGCGGTGTGTACTAAAAAGGCGAAATATTATGACAGTAGTGCAGTTTGTAATCGGTAGGTGGCGTCTGGTTACTTTCATTCACCAATGCAGGGAATATACAGCGCCTCTGGCGACTAAAACTGTCAACAAATTTGGACTGTAGTTTAGCTGATAATTACGCAGTACGCTAGTTCCCCAGTACGCTGGGTCCCTCGTGAAGAAAACCACGTAACGTTTTTTCGTTTTTGCTGAGAACAGGATAGACAAAAAAAACCTTGCTTTTGAAAAAGGCTGTCTTCAAGGGTTACCACAGCTTCCTTTTCCATCGGGACCACTGCAATATTTGGGCTACTCTGAGATTGTTTCCTCATACTCAATCTCTAGATTAACGTGCTAACCACAGCACCAAAGAAGCGCCCCTTTGAATCTCCCAGCATGTTAGTCCGATCAGGTTATACCGATCAGGGGCCGGTTGCACCAAGCGGTCGTAAAATTTACGCCGGTCGTATCGTGGTCGTATACAGTACGCCCTTCATACGTCAGTTGCACGACGTGGTCGTAAAAAGGGACGCGGTCGCAAAAGGGGGCGTAAATATACGACCACTACGGGGCAGGCGTACCGTGGTCGTATATCAGAAGCCACCAAGACCAACTCAGTTCTTTGTTTAAACGCAATATTTACATGAGTAAATATTTTCACTGAAACTTGTATCATTTGTGCATCGACTAAAGCATATTTAAAGAATTATTTTAAATATCAATATATTGTGAAATAATTTTTTTCGGGACTATTTATGGAACTTTTATTTCCTTACTTTTTTTGTGCACTATTTAACGATTACTCAATGTTATTGGTTGACCAATCCTTCCTTTCGTATTACCCTACATAACTGAGAAAGCAATATGTCACTCGTATAAGGTGCAGTTTTCTTGCAACAGCAGCCACAGTACGAAATTAAAGCAGCATTCTACTAACTTATTGAATATCTATGCCAGTATAGTGTCCATAAATCATCAATAGATAGATGTTTTACATAATAAGGGTTTCCACCAATGGTGCAATATTGTCATAAGCACATTTTAACATCAATATTATAAGATATTGTAGTCATGGCCTTGGGTAATGGTGCATATCATGATCAGCTTTGAGAAAAAGTTTTTGTGTATTAACAGGCTTGTTCAATGACCCAATATTCATGTAACTAATAATTTGATGTAAATACGTGCTTAAAATGTCACTTACGGGAGCGTAAAAGTGTGTGTTAAACGGCTGTTTTGCGCGCCCAATCTGGCAACGGTAGTTCTTTGACTTTAGTAAATGAGTTTGCACCGATGTGGAACCGTTTCCTGCGCGGGAACCCTCTCCCTACAAACGACAATGACTCAATGTGCCCCGGTGGGGGGGGGGGGGGGGGGGGCACCATATTGTAACGTTGGTGGGGGTGTGCCGCCCGGGTCATGTATGGCACATGGAGAGCGAGAGAAAAGGGCGCGATTTTTCGGTCCTCGAGAGAGAGTATTTTGGTGAAAAAATGGCATCCCAATTAGGCGCTGAAAGATATGCAACGTATATAGGTTTATTATTATGGCATACACAGTAGGGTACGCATGGATAAGGTTTTATAAACATTGTAATCATTTCTGGTCAGTCGTATGTTTGTTATGCAAGCCATTTCAAAACTATATATACTCTCAAATGTATCCTTCTATAAAAGCAGAAATTCAATTTCAGATTTAAACATTGGACAACACGTGCCACATTATTTCGATTTCATTCAGCGCGAACTTGTTCATAAAAACACCGAAATATACCGAAATGTAGAACTAGACGGTCAAGCAGAGCTTGAGAAGAGACCAAAATGGGAGTTTTGGGACTAATTCGACCATTTTAAGACCCATCGCCGCTCGCTCATTGGTTGTTCGGCCTGGCGTTCGAGACCATATCGCCCACTGAAAACTGTAGCCAGGCCAAATTGCTGGCTGAAAGCGCAAATTAGCCCAAATTGAACCCCAAATATCGTGATGTGCTGGACGAGCGCCATCTAACGGCTGCGGTTCAACGCGGGCTATTTTTCCAGGTCGAGGGCGTCGCTTAGAGTGAATACGTTCAAATCCCGACTTCCTACGTGTCCTTGGTCACGCCCTAATCGCTCTTCTCGGACTCGTCATCGCTGAATTACGGAGCCCCCTAGCGGCGGAACTAAGCGTAATAGGCTAAAAGCGAAGGCGGATTCCATACCCAAGTCGACGTTTGCCCGTCTTTTGCAACCGGTCCCGACGCTGAATATTGATTGGCCGATTACTCGAAAATCGTTCTTTATTCGAAAAAATCTGAGCGAGTACTGCGTGACCTTGACCAATATAGTTATTCGTGCCCAATTACTAATGTCATGTATCACGCCAGGTGACGGTTGTCTTACTTGTACCCTTCAGGGAGAAATTGAGACCATTTTCCCGCCAAAATGCTGCCGTAGGATCCCATGTTAAACTTTGGGATTTTTTTGCAGAAGAACTATTCGGACGATTTTCAAAATTGAAACAAGGTACCTACGAGCCCAATACGTGAATTAACGAATGGTTAAGCGAATTTAGAAAAAATCCTGTGACCTTGACCTTTGACCTACATGGCCCATCTACGAACGTAGCCTGACGATTGCCATTCCGCATCTTTCTGTGAATATGGAAGTCGATATCTTTAGGCATTGGAAAGATAATGCGTCACGTGACAAACAGACACTAATCGAACACACCGACATAAGAAAATGGAACATTTTCGCCTTATGTCACCGAAACGGATCGTTAAAAGCCCTTGCTCAGGCATGGTTTCCGGTGGGGCCGGTGAAGCGGCCCGGTGAAGCGGTCAGCTAATTGAAAATTCCAGGCGCGGGAATCACATGAATATGCGAGGCAAATATGGACCATTTCTTTCCTTGGGGATGGAGAGAAATTTGAGAGAGCATTGAGAGAAAAAACACGTTTCTGTTCCAAGGAAAGAGAAAACAAGCGAAAAAAGGGGTCATTTGGGCGGCACATACGTGTATAGCCAACTACATGTAGTGCCCCCCCCCCCCCGCCCCCGGGTCAAAGTGATGGCAGACAGAACACATTCCAACGGGGAAAACCCGAAACTTTTTTCAAACTTTCGGCTGGCGGGCGTAAGCAAGGACATACGTGCGACCGCCTCAGTTCGGGTTGGTGCAACCGACGTTAGCTCACTGGCGTAGAGAGGGCGGTGATACGTCCGGCGTTTGTACGTCCGCCGTTTCATTTGCGACCACCGTTTGCGACCGCTTAGTAGAACCGGCCCCAGATCTTCAGTCTTTGGCGGTGTATCCAGATTTTGATCCTCTGCCGAGGTGCTGAAGTGAACAGTCCGCGAAGCCGGGTGCACTTCTGGCGAACTCAGCGGTGAGCCAGCTTCACGCTTGGGAAGTTCGGGCGACTCTTCGCCACGAATGGGGCTGTCCAGAAGGAGAGCGTGAACATCTGGTGAAATCGGTCTGGACACCTCCTTCAGTTGAACTGCTCCATCGAGCCCCCTTTGGAAAATGTCGACCCCCTCCAGCCCCCTTCGGTAAAATGAAGATATGAATAAATGATTTGCCGTTTATTTTAGTTTTATTCCACTTAATCCAAGCTGCCCGCCAGCCCCTTTCATTTAATCACCAACCCCATCTATCGAGCCCCCTTCGGTAAATCCTTCTAAGGTGATAAACCTTTGAAGCGTTGTAGGCGATTTAATTCGACCAATTTAATTAATCAATCAACGCAAATAAAGCTATAGGTTGCCTTATGAGAAATGTTTTTAGCTCTGCAGACTTTATAATGAGGGGGGGGGGGGGGGGGCGGGGGGTCACTGTTTAGATTGTACTGCTATTTTCAAAGTAAGGATAATTATTAAGTGGAGATCCCACAACAAAGGTACATAGTTTGATGTGACAAATGTCCTTCCATATAGCAAGGTCCGAGTGATCACAAATGTTCGCGGCGGTCGACCGTGATGCGCAACTCAACCCTGGTATTCCTTCTAACCTGGCACTGTCGCTCGCTCTCACCACGACATGCATTCCCATCGACTACACCTTCTCCACTAATGACACTCTCACCCACCTAACATCCTCACCTAGCTGGTACCATCTCGCCTTGACCTTTCCATTCTGGCAGTCCTACTCGCTCCCATCGTCTAACACGTCCCTTTCAATTGCTCTTCCCCTGGCACTCCCAGTTCCTCAGTTGCACATTCGCACCGTCTTCATACCCTTGTATCCTGGCACACCCGCTTGCTTTTCTTATGCCAAATTACCAGTACTCCCAACCGTTCCGCTTCTGCTCGCTTTATTTTAAAATTATCTTCCATATTCTTCCCAGGCACTCCCATACCCTGTGTTCCTCACCTGGCACTCCCATTTGCTCCTTACTCTCCACTGACACTCCCATTTCCTCCTGATCATCTTCTAGCACTTACAGTCCCTCCGTATTCTTTTCTGGCATTCTCAATCTATCGTTCTTATTTCATGGATATCTCACGCACATTTTATCATTTCCTCCCCACCCCCCGCCACCCCCCTATCCTCTCTAGTCCCACCGTATCCTTTCCTTGCCCTCTCATAGCTTCCCTCGTCGTGATTTACAGGATTTGCCGTTCTCTTCTTAATTAGCGCCTCCTAGCATTTCCTTCCCTTCCTTGCCCTCTCCTGACACACTTATTCCATCCTGGTCATCTCATGGCACTCGTATATCCCCCCTTATCCTTTCTTGGAACTTTCATTCCCCATTTTCCCCGTTGATCCTCCTCCAGCCCAGCTGTAGCTATGGATAAAGAGGGCCTGTAGCTGGCACTCCTAGCTATAGGTCCTTCTTATCCTTTCCTGGCACTCCTAGCTATAGACCCTCCTTATCCTCTCCTGGCACTCCTAGCTATAGGCCCTCCTTATCCTCTCCTGGCACTCCTAGCAATAGGCCTTCCTTATCCTCTCCTGGCACTCCTAGCTATAGACCCTCCTTATCCTCTCCTGACACTCCTAGCTATAGACCCTCCTTATCCTCTCCTGACACTCCTAGCTATAGGCCCTCCTTATCCTCTCCTGACACTCCTAGCTATAGGCCCTCCTTATCCTCTCCTGGCACTCCTAGCTATAGACCCTCCTTATCCTCTCCTGACACTCCTAGCTATAGGCCCTCCTTATCCTCTCCTGGCACTCCTAGCTATAGACCCTCCTTATCCTCTCCTGACACTCCTAGCTATAGGCCCTCCTTATCCTCTCCTGGCACTCCTAGGTATAGACCCTCCTTATCCTCTCCTGGCACTCCTAGCTATAGGCCCTCCTTATCCTCTCCTGGCACTCCTAGCTATAGACCCTCCTTATCCTCTCCTGGCACTCCTAGCTATAGACCCTCCTTATCCTCTCCTGGCACTCCTAGCTATAGGGCCTCCTTATCCTCTCCTGGCACTCCTAGCTATAGGCCCTCCTTATCCTCTCCTGGCACTCCTAGCTATAGGCCCTCCTTATCCTCTCCTGGCACTCCTAGCAATAGGCCCTCCTTATCCTCTCCTGGCACTCCTAGCAATAGGCCCTCCTTATCCTCTCCTGGCACTCCAAGCTATAGGCCCTCCTTATCCTCTCCTGGCACTCCTAGCCATAGACCCTCCTTGTCCTCTCCTGACACTCCTAGCTATAGGCCCTCCTTATCCTCTCCTGGCACTCCCAGCTATAGACCCTCCTTATCCTCTCCTGACACTCCTAGCTATAGGCCCTCCTTATCCTCTCCTGGCACTCCTAGCTATAGACCCTCCTTATCCTCTCCTGTCACTCCTAGCTATAGGCCCTCCTTATCCTCTCCTGGCACTCCTAGCTATAGACCCTCCTTATCCTCTCCTGACACTCCTAGGTATAGACCCTCCTTATCCTCTCCTGGCACTTCTAGCTATAGGTCCTCCTTATCCTCTCCTGGCACTCCTAGCTATATGCCCTTCGTATCCTCTCCTGGCACTCCTAGCTATAGGCTCTCCTTATTCCCTGGCACTCCTAGCTATAGGCCCTCCTTATCCTCTCCTGACACTCCTAGCTATAGGCCCTCCTTATCCTCTCCTGACACTCCTAGCTATAGGCCCTCCTTATCCTCTCCTGGCATTCCTAGCTATAGACCCTCCTTATCCTCTCCTGGCACACCTAGCTATAGGCCCTCCTTATCCTCTCCTGACAATCTTAGCTATAGGCCCCCCTTATCCTCTCCTGACACTCCTAGCTATAGGCCCTCCTTATCCTCTCCTGACACTCCTAGCTATAGGCCCTCCTTATCCTCTCCTGGCACTCCTAGCTATAGACCCTCCTTATCCTCACCTGACACTCCTAGCTATAGACCCTCCTTATCCTCTCCTGACACTCCTAGCTATAGGCCCTCCTTATCCTCTCCTGGCACTCCCAGCTATAGACCCTCCTTATCCTCTCCTGACACTCCTAGCTATAGGCCCTCCTTATCCTCTCCTGGCACTCCTAGCTATAGACCCTCCTTATCCTCTCCTGTCACTCCTAGCTATAGGCCCTCCTTATCCTCTCCTGGCACTCCTAGCTATAGACCCTCCTTATCCTCTCCTGACACTCCTAGCTATAGACCCTCCTTATCCTCTCCTGGCACTCCTAGCTATAGGTCCTCCTTATCCTCTCCTGGCACTCCTAGCTATATGCCCTCCTTATCCTCTCCTGGCACTCCTAGCTATAGGCTCTCCTTATTCCCTGGCACTCCTAGCTATAGGCCCTCCTTATCCTCTCCTGACACTCCTAGCTATAGGCCCTCCTTATCCTCTCCTGACACTCCTAGCTATAGGCCCTCCTTATCCTCTCCTGGCATTCCTAGCTATAGACCCTCCTTATCCTCTCTTGGCACACCTAGCTATAGGCCCTCCTTATCCTCTCCTGACAATCTTAGCTATAGGCCCTCCTTATCCTCTCCTGACACTCCTAGCTATAGGGCCTCCTTATCCTCTCCTGACACTCCTAGCTATAGGCCCTCCTTATCCTCTCCTGGCACTCCTAGCTATAGACCCTCCTTATCCTCACCTGACACTCCTAGCTATAGACCCTCCTTATCCTCTCCTGACACTCCTAGCTATAGGCCCTCCTTATCCTCTCCGGGCACTCCTAGCTATAGGGGCTCCTTATCCTCTCCTGGCACTCCTAGCTATAGGCCCTCCTTATCCTGTCCTGGCACTCCCAGCTATACGCCCTCCTTATCCTCTCCTGGCACTCCTAGCTATAGGCGCGCCTTATCCTCTCCTGGCACTCCTAGCTATAGGTCCTCCTTATCCTCTCCAGACACTTCTAGCTATAGGCCCTCCTTATCCTCTCCTGACACTTCTAGCTATAGGCCCTCCTTATCCTCTCTGAGCACTCCTAGCTATAGACCCTCCTTATCCTCTCCTGACACTCCTAGCTATAGACCCTCCTTATTCTCTCCTGGCATTCCTAGTTACAGGCCCTCCTTATCATCTCCTGGCACTCCTAGCTATAGGCCCTCCTTATCCTCTCTGAGCACTCCTAGCTATAGGCCCTCCTTATCCTATCTGAGCACTCCTAGCTATAGACCCTCCTTATCCTCTCCTGGCACTCCTAGCTATAGGCCCTCCTTATCCTCTTCTGGCACTCCTAGCTATATGCCCTCCTTATCCTCTCCTGGCACTCCTAGCTATAGGCCCTCCTTATCCTCTCCTGGCACTCCTAGCAATAGGCCCTCCTTATCCTCTCCTGGCACTCCTAGCTATAGGCCCTCCTTATCCTCTCCTGGCACTCCTAGCTATAGACCCTCCTTGTCCTCTCCTGACACTCCTAGCTATAGGCCCTCCTTATCCTCTCCTGGCACTCCCAGCTATAGACCCTCCTTATCCTCTCCTGACACTCCAAGCTATAGGCCCTCCTTATCCTCTCCTGGCACTCCTAGCTATAGACCCTCCTTATCCTCTCCTGTCACTCCTAGCTATAGGCCCTCCTTATCCTCTCCTGGCACTCCTAGCTATAGACCCTCCTTATCCTCTCCTGACACTCCTAGCTATAGACCCTACTTATCCTCTCCTTGCACTCCTAGCTATAGGTTCTCCTTATTCTCTCCTGGCACTCCTAGCTATAGGCCCTCCTTATCCTCTCCTGGCACTCCTAGCTATATGCCCTCCTTATCCTCTCCTGGCATTCCTAGCTATAGACCCTCCTTATCCTCTCCTGGCACACCTAGCTATAGGCCCTCCTTATCCTCTCCTGACAATCTTAGCTATAGGCCCCCCTTATCCTCTCCTGACACTCCTAGCTATAGGTCCTCCTTATCCTCTCCTGACACTCCTAGCTATAGGCCCTCCTTATCCTCTCCTGGCACTCCTAGCTATAGACCCTCCTTATCCTCTCCTGACACTCCTAGCTATAGACCCTCCTTATCCTCTCCTGACACTCCTAGCTATATGCCCTCCTTATCCTCTCCTGGCACTCCTAGCTATAGGTCCTCCTTATCCTCTCCTGGCACTCCTAGCTATAGGCCCTCCTTATCCTCTCCTGGAACTCCCAGCTATAGGCCCTCCTTATCCTCTCCTGACACTTCTGGCTATAGGCGCTCCTTATCCTCTCCTGGCACTCCTAGCTATAGGTCCTCCTTATCCGCTCCTGACACTCCCAGCTATAGGCCCTCCTTATCCTCTCCTGGCACTCCTAGCTATAGGCCCTCCTTATCCTCTCCTGACACTCCTAGCTATAGGCCCTCCTTATCCTCTCCTGGCACTCCTAGCTGAAGACCCTCCTTATCCTCTCCTGGCACTCCTGGCTATAGACCCTCCTTATCCTCTCCTGGCACTCCTGGCTATAGACCCTCCTTATCCTCTCCTGGCACTCCTAGCTGAAGACCCTCCTTATTCTCTCCTGGCATTCCTAGTTACAGGCCCTCCTTATCCTATCTGAGCACTCCTAGCTATAGGCCCCCCTTATCATCTCCTGGCACTCCTAGCTATAGGCCCTCCTTATCCTCTCTGAGCACTCCTAGCTATAGGCCCTCCTTATCCTCTCTGAGCACTCCTAGCTATAGACCCTCCTTATCCTCTCCTGGCACTCCTAGCTATAGGCCTTCCTTATCCTCTCCTGGCACTCCTAGCTATAGGTCCCCCTTATCCTCTCCTGGCACTCATAGCTATAGGCCCTCCTTATCCTCTCCTGGCACTCCTAGCTTTAGGCCCTCATTATCCTCTCCTGGTACTCCTAGCTATAGGCCCTCCTTATCCTCTCCTGGCACTCCTACCTATAGGCCCTCCGTATCCTTTCCTGGCACTCCTAGCTATAGACCCTCCTTATCCTCCCCTCGCACACCTAGCTATAGGCCCTCCTTATCCTCTCCTGACACTTCTAGCTATAGGCCCTCCTTATCCTATCTGAGCACTCCTAGCTATAGACCCTCCTTATCCTCTCCTGGCACTTCTAGCTATAGACCCTCCTTATCCTCTCTGCGCACTCCTAGCTATAGACCCTCCTTATCCTCTCCTGACACTCCTAGCTATAGGCCCTCCTTATCCTCTCCTGACACTCCTAGCTATAGACCCTCCTTATTCTCTCCTGGCACTGCTAGCTATATGCCCTCCTTATCCTCTCTGAGCACTCCTAGCTATAGACCCTCCTTATCCTCTCCTGGCACTCCTAGCTATAGACCCTCCTTATCCTCTCTGAGCACTCCTAGCTATAGACCCTCCTTATCCTCTCCTGGCACTCCTAGTTTTAGACCCTCCTTATCCTCTCCTGGCACTCCTAGCTATAGGCCCTCCTTATCCTCTCCTGGCACTCCTAGCTATAGGCCCTCCTTATCCTCTCTGAGCACTCCTAGCTACAGACCCTCCTTATCCTCTCCTGGCACTCCTAGTTATAGACCCTCCTTATCCTCTCCTGGCACTCCTAGCTATAGGCCCTCCTTATTCTCTCCTGGCACTCTTAGCTATAGGCCCTCCTTATCCTCTCTGAGCACTCCTAGCTATAGACCCTCCTTATCCTCTCCTGGCATTCCTAGCTATAGGCCCTCCTTATCCTCTCCTGGCACTCCTAGCTATAGACCCTCCTTATTCCCTGGCACTCCTAGCTATAGGCTCTCCTTATTCCCTGGCACTCCTAGCTATAGACCCTCCTTATCCTCTCCTGGCACTCCTAGCTATAGGCCCTCCTTATCCTCTCCTGACACTCCTAGCTATAGGCCCTCCTTATCCTCTCCTGGCACTCCTAGCTATAGGCCCTCCTTATTCTCTCCTGGCACTCCTAGCTATAGGCCCTCCTTATCCTCTCCTGGCACTCCTAGCTATAGGCCCTCCTAATCCTCTCCTGGCACTCCTAGCTTTAGGCCCTCCTTATCCTCTCCTGACACTCCTAGCTATAGGCCCCCCTTATCCTCTCCTGGCACTCCTAGCTATAGACCCTCCTTATTCTCTCCTGGCACTCCTAGCTATAGGCCCTCCTTATCCTCTCCTGGCACTCCTAGCTATAGACCCTCCTTATCCTCTCCTGGCACTCCTAGCTATAGACCCTCCTTATCCTCTCCTGGCACTCCTAGCTATAGACCCTCCTTATCCTCTCCTGGCACTCCTAGCTATAGGCCCTCCTTATCCTCTCCTGGCACTCCTAGCTATAGACCCTGCTTATCCTCTCCTGGCACTCCTAGCTATAGACCCTCCTTATCCTCTCCTGGCACTCCTAGCTATAGGCCCTCCTTATCCTCTCCTGGCACTCCTAGCTATAGGCCCTCCTTATCCTCTCCTGGCACTCCTAGCTATAGGCCCTCCTTATCCTCTCCTGGCACTCCTAGCTATAGACCCTCCTTATCCTCTCCTGACACTCCTAGCTATAGGCCCTCCTTATCCTCTCTGAGCACTCCTAGCTATAGACCCTCCTTATTCTCTCCTGGCACTCCTAGCTATAGGCCCTCCTTATCCTCTCCTGGCACTCCTAGCTATAGGCCCTCCTTATCCTCTCCTGACACTCCTAGCTATAGGCCCTCCTTATTCTCTCCTGGCACTCCTAGCTATAGACCCTCCTTATCCTCTCCTTGCACTCCTACCTATAGGCCCTCCTTATCCTCTCCTGGCACTCCTAGCTATAGGCCCTCCTTATCCTCTCCTGGCACGCCTAGCTATAGGCCCTCCTTATCCTCTCCTGGCACTCCTAGCTATAGGTCCTCCTTATCCTCTCCTGACACTCCTAGCTATAGACCCTCCTTATCCTCTCCTGGCACTCCTAGCTATAGGCCCTCCTTATCCTCTCCTGGCACTCCTAGCTGTAGGCCCTCCTTATCCTCTCCTGGCACGCCTAGCTATAGGCCCTCCTTATCCTGTCCTGGCACTCCTAGCTATAGGTCCTCCTTATCCTCTCCTGACACTCCTAGCTATAGACCCTTCTTATGCTCTCTGAGCACTCCTAGCTATAGACCCTCCTTATCCTCACCTGACACTCCTAGCTATAGACCCTCCTTATCCTCTCCTGACACTCCTAGCTATAGGCCCTCCTTATCCTCTCCTGGCACTCCCAGCTATAGACCCTCCTTATCCTCTCCTGACACTCCTAGCTATAGGCCCTCCTTATCCTCTCCTGGCACTCCTAGCTATAGACCCTCCTTATCCTCTCCTGGCACTCCTAGCTATAGGCCCTCCTTATCCTCTCCTGGCACTCCTAGCTATAGACCCTCCTTATCCTCTCCTGACACTCCTAGCTATAGACCCTCCTTATCCTCTCCTGGCACTCCTAGCTATAGGTCCTCCTTATCCTCTCCTGGCACTCCTAGCTATATGCCCTCCTTATCCTCTCCTGGCACTCCTAGCTATAGGCTCTCCTTATTCCCTGGCACTCCTAGCTATAGGCCCTCCTTATCCTCTCCTGACACTCCTAGCTATAGGCCCTCCTTATCCTCTCCTGACACTCCTAGCTATAGGCCCTCCTTATCCTCTCCTGGCATTCCTAGCTATAGACCCTCCTTATCCTCTCTTGGCACACCTAGCTATAGGCCCTCCTTATCCTCTCCTGACAATCTTAGCTATAGGCCCTCCTTATCCTCTCCTGACACTCCTAGCTATAGGGCCTCCTTATCCTCTCCTGACACTCCTAGCTATAGGCCCTCCTTATCCTCTCCTGGCACTCCTAGCTATAGACCCTCCTTATCCTCACCTGACACTCCTAGCTATAGACCCTCCTTATCCTCTCCTGACACTCCTAGCTATAGGCCCTCCTTATCCTCTCCGGGCACTCCTAGCTATAGGCGCTCCTTATCCTCTCCTGGCACTCCTAGCTATAGGCCCTCCTTATCCTGTCCTGGCACTCCCAGCTATACGCCCTCCTTATCCTCTCCTGGCACTCCTAGCTATAGGCGCGCCTTATCCTCTCCTGGCACTCCTAGCTATAGGTCCTCCTTATCCTCTCCTGACACTTCTAGCTATAGGCCCTCCTTATCCTCTCCTGACACTTCTAGCTATAGGCCCTCCTTATCCTCTCTCAGCACTCCTAGCTATAGACCCTCCTTATCCTCTCCTGACACTCCTAGCTATAGACCCTCCTTATTCTCTCCTGGCATTCCTAGTTACAGGCCCTCCTTATCATCTCCTGGCACTCCTAGCTATAGGCCCTCCTTATCCTCTCTGAGCACTCCTAGCTATAGGCCCTCCTTATCCTATCTGAGCACTCCTAGCTATAGACCCTCCTTATCCTCTCCTGGCACTCCTAGCTATAGGCCCTCCTTATCCTCTCCTGACACTCCTAGCTATAGGCCCTCCTTATCCTCTCCTGACACTCCTAGCTATAGGCCCTCCTTATCCTCTCCTGGCATTCCTAGCTATAGACCCTCCTTATCCTCTCTTGGCACACCTAGCTATAGGCCCTCCTTATCCTCTCCTGACAATCTTAGCTATAGGCCCTCCTTATCCTCTCCTGACACTCCTAGCTATAGGGCCTCCTTATCCTCTCCTGACACTCCTAGCTATAGGCCCTCCTTATCCTCTCCTGGCACTCCCAGCTATAGACCCTCCTTATCCTCACCTGACACTCCTAGCTATAGACCCTCCTTATCCTCTCCTGACACTCCTAGCTATAGGCCCTCCTTATCCTCTCCGGGCACTCCTAGCTATAGGGGCTCCTTATCCTCTCCTGGCACTCCTAGCTATAGGCCCTCCTTATCCTGTCCTGGCACTCCCAGCTATACGCCCTCCTTATCCTCTCCTGGCACTCCTAGCTATAGGCGCGCCTTATCCTCTCCTGGCACTCCTAGCTATAGGTCCTCCTTATCCTCTCCTGACACTTCTAGCTATAGGCCCTCCTTATCCTCTCCTGACACTTCTAGCTATAGGCCCTCCTTATCCTCTCTGAGCACTCCTAGCTATAGACCCTCCTTATCCTCTCCTGACACTCCTAGCTATAGACCCTCCTTATTCTCTCCTGGCATTCCTAGTTACAGGCCCTCCTTATCATCTCCTGGCACTCCTAGCTATAGGCCCTCCTTATCCTCTCTGAGCACTCCTAGCTATAGGCCCTCCTTATCCTATCTGAGCACTCCTAGCTATAGACCCTCCTTATCCTCTCCTGGCACTCCTAGCTATAGGCCCTCCTTATCCTCTTCTGGCACTCCTAGCTATATGCCCTCCTTATCCTCTCCTGGCACTCCTAGCTATAGGCCCTCCTTATCCTCTCCTGGCACTCCTAGCAATAGGCCCTCCTTATCCTCTCCTGGCACTCCTAGCTATAGGCCCTCCTTATCCTCTCCTGGCACTCCTAGCTATAGACCCTCCTTGTCCTCTCCTGACACTCCTAGCTATAGGCCCTCCTTATCCTCTCCTGGCACTCCCAGCTATAGACCCTCCTTATCCTCTCCTGACACTCCAAGCTATAGGCCCTCCTTATCCTCTCCTGGCACTCCTAGCTATAGACCCTCCTGATCCTCTCCTGTCACTCCTAGCTATAGGCCCTCCTTATCCTCTCCTGGCACTCCTAGCTATAGACCCTCCTTATCCTCTCCTGACACTCCTAGCTATAGACCCTACTTATCCTCTCCTTGCACTCCTAGCTATAGGTTCTCCTTATTCTCTCCTGGCACTCCTAGCTATAGGCCCTCCTTATCCTCTCCTGGCACTCCTAGCTATATGCCCTCCTTATCCTCTCCTGGCATTCCTAGCTATAGACCCTCCTTATCCACTCCTGGCACACCTAGCTATAGGCCCTCCTTATCCTCTCCTGACAATCTTAGCTATAGGCCCCCCTTATCCTCTCCTGACACTCCTAGCTATAGGCCCTCCTTATCCTCTCCTGACACTCCTAGCTATAGGCCCTCCTTATCCTCTCCTGGCACTCCTAGCTATAGACCCTCCTTATCCTCTCCTGACACTCCTAGCTATAGACCCTCCTTATCCTCTCCTGACACTCCTAGCTATATGCCCTCCTTATCCTCTCCTGGCACTCCTAGCTATAGGTCCTCCTTATCCTCTCCTGGCACTCCTAGCTATAGGCCCTCCTTATCCTCTCCTGGAACTCCCAGCTATAGGCCCTCCTTATCCTCTCCTGACACTTCTGGCTATAGGCGCTCCTTATCCTCTCCTGGCACTCCTAGCTATAGGTCCTCCTTATCCGCTCCTGACACTCCCAGCTATAGGCCCTCCTTATCCTCTCCTGGCACTCCTAGCTATAGGCCCTCCTTATCCTCTCCTGACACTCCTAGCTATAGGCCCTCCTTATCCTCTCCTGGCACTCCTAGCTGAAGACCCTCCTTATCCTCTCCTGGCACTCCTGGCTATAGACCCTCCTTATCCTCTCCTGGCACTCCTGGCTATAGACCCTCCTTATCCTCTCCTGGCACTCCTAGCTGAAGACCCTCCTTATTCTCTCCTGGCATTCCTAGTTACAGGCCCTCCTTATCCTATCTGAGCACTCCTAGCTATAGGCCCCCCTTATCATCTCCTGGCACTCCTAGCTATAGGCCCTCCTTATCCTCTCTGAGCACTCCTAGCTATAGGCCCTCCTTATCCTCTCTGAGCACTCCTAGCTATAGACCCTCCTTATCCTCTCCTGGCACTCCTAGCTATAGGCCTTCCTTATCCTCTCCTGGCACTCCTAGCTATAGGTCCCCCTTATCCTCTCCTGGCACTCATAGCTATAGGCCCTCCTTATCCTCTCCTGGCACTCCTAGCTTTAGGCCCTCATTATCCTCTCCTGGTACTCCTAGCTATAGGCCCTCCTTATCCTCTCCTGGCACTCCTACCTATAGGCCCTCCGTATCCTTTCCTGGCACTCCTAGCTATAGACCCTCCTTATCCTCCCCTCGCACACCTAGCTATAGGCCCTCCTTATCCTCTCCTGACACTTCTAGCTATAGGCCCTCCTTATCCTATCTGAGCACTCCTAGCTATAGACCCTCCTTATCCTCTCCTGGCACTTCTAGCTATAGACCCTCCTTATCCTCTCTGCGCACTCCTAGCTATAGACCCTCCTTATCCTCTCCTGACACTCCTAGCTATAGGCCCTCCTTATCCTCTCCTGACACTCCTAGCTATAGACCCTCCTTATTCTCTCCTGGCACTGCTAGCTATATGCCCTCCTTATCCTCTCTGAGCACTCCTAGCTATAGACCCTCCTTATCCTCTCCTGGCACTCCTAGCTATAGACCCTCCTTATCCTCTCTGAGCACTCCTAGCTATAGACCCTCCTTATCCTCTCCTGGCACTCCTAGTTATAGACCCTCCTTATCCTCTCCTGGCACTCCTAGCTATAGGCCCTCCTTATCCTCTCCTGGCACTCCTAGCTATAGGCCCTCCTTATCCTCTCTGAGCACTCCTAGCTACAGACCCTCCTTATCCTCTCCTGGCACTCCTAGTTATAGACCCTCCTTATCCTCTCCTGGCACTCCTAGCTATAGGCCCTCCTTATTCTCTCCTGGCACTCTTAGCTATAGGCCCTCCTTATCCTCTCTGAGCACTCCTAGCTATAGACCCTCCTTATCCTCTCCTGGCATTCCTAGCTATAGGCCCTCCTTATCCTCTCCTGGCACTCCTAGCTATAGACCCTCCTTATTCCCTGGCACTCCTAGCTATAGGCTCTCCTTATTCCCTGGCACTCCTAGCTATAGACCCTCCTTATCCTCTCCTGGCACTCCTAGCTATAGGCCCTCCTTATCCTCTCCTGACACTCCTAGCTATAGGCCCTCCTTATCCTCTCCTGGCACTCCTAGCTATAGGCCCTCCTTATTCTCTCCTGGCACTCCTAGCTATAGGCCCTCCTTATCCTCTCCTGGCACTCCTAGCTATAGGCCCTCCTAATCCTCTCCTGGCACTCCTAGCTTTAGGCCCTCCTTATCCTCTCCTGACACTCCTAGCTATAGGCCCCCCTTATCCTCTCCTGGCACTCCTAGCTATAGACCCTCCTTATTCTCTCCTGGCACTCCTAGCTATAGGCCCTCCTTATCCTCTCCTGGCACTCCTAGCTATAGACCCTCCTTATCCTCTCCTGGCACTCCTAGCTATAGACCCTCCTTATCCTCTCCTGGCACTCCTAGCTATAGACCCTCCTTATCCTCTCCTGGCACTCCTAGCTATAGGCCCTCCTTATCCTCTCCTGGCACTCCTAGCTATAGACCCTGCTTATCCTCTCCTGGCACTCCTAGCTATAGACCCTCCTTATCCTCTCCTGGCACTCCTAGCTATAGGCCCTCCTTATCCTCTCCTGGCACTCCTAGCTATAGGCCCTCCTTATCCTCTCCTGGCACTCCTAGCTATAGGCCCTCCTTATCCTCTCCTGGCACTCCTAGCTATAGACCCTCCTTATCCTCTCCTGACACTCCTAGCTATAGGCCCTCCTTATCCTCTCTGAGCACTCCTAGCTATAGACCCTCCTTATTCTCTCCTGGCACTCCTAGCTATAGGCCCTCCTTATCCTCTCCTGGCACTCCTAGCTATAGGCCCTCCTTATCCTCTCCTGACACTCCTAGCTATAGGCCCTCCTTATTCTCTCCTGGCACTCCTAGCTATAGACCCTCCTTATCCTCTCCTTGCACTCCTACCTATAGGCCCTCCTTATCCTCTCCTGGCACTCCTAGCTATAGGCCCTCCTTATCCTCTCCTGGCACGCCTAGCTATAGGCCCTCCTTATCCTCTCCTGGCACTCCTAGCTATAGGTCCTCCTTATCCTCTCCTGACACTCCTAGCTATAGACCCTCCTTATCCTCTCCTGGCACTCCTAGCTATAGGCCCTCCTTATCCTCTCCTGGCACTCCTAGCTGTAGGCCCTCCTTATCCTCTCCTGGCACGCCTAGCTATAGGCCCTCCTTATCCTGTCCTGGCACTCCTAGCTATAGGTCCTCCTTATCCTCTCCTGACACTCCTAGCTATAGACCCTTCTTATGCTCTCTGAGCACTCCTAGCTATAGACCCTCCTTATCCTCACCTGACACTCCTAGCTATAGACCCTCCTTATCCTCTCCTGACACTCCTAGCTATAGGCCCTCCTTATCCTCTCCTGGCACTCCCAGCTATAGACCCTCCTTATCCTCTCCTGACACTCCTAGCTATAGGCCCTCCTTATCCTCTCCTGGCACTCCTAGCTATAGACCCTCCTTATCCTCTCCTGTCACTCCTAGCTATAGGCCCTCCTTATCCTCTCCTGGCACTCCTAGCTATAGACCCTCCTTATCCTCTCCTGACACTCCTAGCTATAGACCCTCCTTATCCTCTCCTGGCACTCCTAGCTATAGGTCCTCCTTATCCTCTCCTGGCACTCCTAGCTATATGCCCTCCTTATCCTCTCCTGGCACTCCTAGCTATAGGCTCTCCTTATTCCCTGGCACTCCTAGCTATAGGCCCTCCTTATCCTCTCCTGACACTCCTAGCTATAGGCCCTCCTTATCCTCTCCTGACACTCCTAGCTATAGGCCCTCCTTATCCTCTCCTGGCATTCCTAGCTATAGACCCTCCTTATCCTCTCTTGGCACACCTAGCTATAGGCCCTCCTTATCCTCTCCTGACAATCTTAGCTATAGGCCCTCCTTATCCTCTCCTGACACTCCTAGCTATAGGGCCTCCTTATCCTCTCCTGACACTCCTAGCTATAGGCCCTCCTTATCCTCTCCTGACACTTCTAGCTATAGGCCCTCCTTATCCTCTCTCAGCACTCCTAGCTATAGACCCTCCTTATCCTCTCCTGACACTCCTAGCTATAGACCCTCCTTATTCTCTCCTGGCATTCCTAGTTACAGGCCCTCCTTATCATCTCCTGGCACTCCTAGCTATAGGCCCTCCTTATCCTCTCCTGGCACTCCTAGCTATAGACCCTCCTTGTCCTCTCCTGACACTCCTAGCTATAGGCCCTCCTTATCCTCTCCTGGCACTCCCAGCTATAGACCCTCCTTATCCTCTCCTGACACTCCTAGCTATAGGCCCTCCTTATCCTCTCCTGGCACTCCTAGCTATAGACCCTCCTTATCCTCTCCTGTCACTCCTAGCTATAGGCCCTCCTTATCCTCTCCTGGCACTCCTAGCTATAGACCCTCCTTATCCTCTCCTGACACTCCTAGCTATAGACCCTACTTATCCTCTCCTTGCACTCCTAGCTATAGGTTCTCCTTATTCTCTCCTGGCACTCCTAGCTATAGGCCCTCCTTATCCTCTCCTTGCACTCCTAGCTATAGGTTCTCCTTATTCTCTCCTGGCACTCCTAGCTATAGGCCCTCCTTATCCTCTCCTGGCACACCTAGCTATAGGCCCTCCTTATCCTCTCCTGACAATCTTAGCTATAGGCCCCCCTTATCCTCTCCTGACACTCCTAGCTATAGGCCCTCCTTATCCTCTCCTGACACTCCTAGCTATAGGCCCTCCTTATCCTCTCCTGGCACTCCTAGCTATAGACCCTCCTTATCCTCTCCTGACACTCCTAGCTATAGACCCTCCTTATCCTCTCCTGACACTCCTAGCTATATGCCCTCCTTATCCTCTCCTGGCACTCCTAGCTATAGGTCCTCCTTATCCTCTCCTGGCACTCCTAGCTATAGGCCCTCCTTATCCTCTCCTGGAACTCCCAGCTATAGGCCCTCCTTATCCTCTCCTGACACTTCTGGCTATAGGCGCTCCTTATCCTCTCCTGGCACTCCTAGCTATAGGTCCTCCTTATCCGCTCCTGACACTCCCAGCTATAGGCCCTCCTTATCCTCTCCTGGCACTCCTAGCTATAGGCCCTCCTTATCCTCTCCTGACACTCCTAGCTATAGGCCCTCCTTATCCTCTCCTGGCACTCCTAGCTGAAGACCCTCCTTATCCTCTCCTGGCACTCCTGGCTATAGACCCTCCTTATCCTCTCCTGGCACTCCTGGCTATAGACCCTCCTTATCCTCTCCTGGCACTCCTAGCTGAAGACCCTCCTTATTCTCTCCTGGCATTCCTAGTTACAGGCCCTCCTTATCCTATCTGAGCACTCCTAGCTATAGGCCCCCCTTATCATCTCCTGGCACTCCTAGCTATAGGCCCTCCTTATCCTCTCTGAGCACTCCTAGCTATAGGCCCTCCTTATCCTCTCTGAGCACTCCTAGCTATAGACCCTCCTTATCCTCTCCTGGCACACCTAGCTATAGGCCTTCCTTATCCTCTCCTGGCACTCCTAGCTATAGGTCCCCCTTATCCTCTCCTGGCACTCATAGCTATAGGCCCTCCTTATCCTCTCCTGGCACTCCTAGCTTTAGGCCCTCATTATCCTCTCCTGGTACTCCTAGCTATAGGCCCTCCTTATCCTCTCCTGGCACTCCTACCTATAGGCCCTCCGTATCCTTTCCTGGCACTCCTAGCTATAGACCCTCCTTATCCTCCCCTCGCACACCTAGCTATAGGCCCTCCTTATCCTCTCCTGACACTTCTAGCTATAGGCCCTCCTTATCCTATCTGAGCACTCCTAGCTATAGACCCTCCTTATCCTCTCCTGGCACTTCTAGCTATAGACCCTCCTTATCCTCTCTGCGCACTCCTAGCTATAGACCCTCCTTATCCTCTCCTGACACTCCTAGCTATAGGCCCTCCTTATCCTCTCCTGACACTCCTAGCTATAGACCCTCCTTATTCTCTCCTGGCACTGCTAGCTATATGCCCTCCTTATCCTCTCTGAGCACTCCTAGCTATAGACCCTCCTTATCCTCTCCTGGCACTCCTAGCTATAGACCCTCCTTATCCTCTCTGAGCACTCCTAGCTATAGACCCTCCTTATCCTCTCCTGGCACTCCTAGTTATAGACCCTCCTTATCCTCTCCTGGCACTCCTAGCTATAGGCCCTCCTTATCCTCTCCTGGCACTCCTAGCTATAGGCCCTCCTTATCCTCTCTGAGCACTCCTAGCTACAGACCCTCCTTATCCTCTCCTGGCACTCCTAGTTATAGACCCTCCTTATCCTCTCCTCGCACTCCTGGCTATAGGCCCTCCTTATTCTCTCCTGGCACTCTTAGCTATAGGCCCTCCTTATCCTCTCTGAGCACTCCTAGCTATAGACCCTCCTTATCCTCTCCTGGCATTCCTAGCTATAGGCCCTCCTTATCCTCTCCTGGCACTCCTAGCTATAGACCCTCCTTATTCCCTGGCACTCCTAGCTATAGGCTCTCCTTATTCCCTGGCACTCCTAGCTATAGACCCTCCTTATCCTCTCCTGGCACTCCTAGCTATAGGCCCTCCTTATCCTCTCCTGACACTCCTAGCTATAGGCCCTCCTTATCCTCTCCTGGCACTCCTAGCTATAGGCCCTCCTTATTCTCTCCTGGCACTCCTAGCTATAGGCCCTCCTTATCCTCTCCTGGCACTCCTAGCTATAGGCCCTCCTTATCCTCTCCTGGCACTCCTAGCTTTAGGCCCTCCTTATCCTCTCCTGACACTCCTAGCTATAGGCCCCCCTTATCCTCTCCTGGCACTCCTAGCTATAGACCCTCCTTATTCTCTCCTGGCACTCCTAGCTATAGGCCCTCCTTATCCTCTCCTGGCACTCCTAGCTATAGACCCTCCTTATCCTCTCCTGGCACTCCTAGCTATAGACCCTCCTTATCCTCTCCTGGCACTCCTAGCTATAGACCCTCCTTATCCTCTCCTGGCACTCCTAGCTATAGGCCCTCCTTATCCTCTCCTGGCACTCCTAGCTATAGACCCTGCTTATCCTCTCCTGGCACTCCTAGCTATAGACCCTCCTTATCCTCTCCTGGCACTCCTAGCTATAGGCCCTCCTTATCCTCTCCTGGCACTCCTAGGTATAGGCCCTCCTTATCCTCTCCTGGCACTCCTAGCTATAGGCCCTCCTTATCCTCTCCTGGCACTCCTAGCTATAGACCCTCCTTATCCTCTCCTGACACTCCTAGCTATAGGCCCTCCTTATCCTCTCTGAGCACTCCTAGCTATAGACCCTCCTTATTCTCTCCTGGCACTCCTAGCTATAGGCCCTCCTTATCCTCTCCTGGCACTCCTAGCTATAGGCCCTCCTTATCCTCTCCTGACACTCCTAGCTATAGGCCCTCCTTATTCTCTCCTGGCACTCCTAGCTATAGACCCTCCTTATCCTCTCCTTGCTCTCCTACCTATAGGCCCTCCTTATCCTCTCCTGGCACTCCTAGCTATAGGCCCTCCTTATCCTCTCCTGGCACGCCTAGCTATAGGCCCTCCTTATCCTCTCCTGGCACTCCTAGCTATAGGTCCTCCTTATCCTCTCCTGACACTCCTAGCTATAGACCCTCCTTATCCTCTCCTGGCACTCCTAGCTATAGGCCCTCCTTATCCTCTCCTGGCACTCCTAGCTGTAGGCCCTCCTTATCCTCTCCTGGCACGCCTAGCTATAGGCCCTCCTTATCCTGTCCTGGCACTCCTAGCTATAGGTCCTCCTTTTCCTCTCCTGACACTCCTAGCTATAGACCCTTCTTATGCTCTCTGAGCACCCCTAGCTATAGACCCTCCTTATCCTCTCCTGGCACTCCTAGCTATAGGCCCTCCTTATCCTCTCCTGACACTCCTAGCTATAGGCCCTCCTTATCCTCTCCTGGCACGCCTAGCTATAGGCCCTCCTTATCCTCTCCTGGCACTCCTAGCTATAGGTCCTCCTTATCCTCTCCTGACACTCCTAGCTATAGACCCTTCTTATGCTCTCTGAGCACCCCTAGCTATAGACCCTCCTTATCCTCTCCTGGCACTCCTAGCTATAGACCCTCCTTATCCTCTCCTGGCACTCCTAGCTATAGGCCCTCCTCATCCTCTCCTGAAACTTCTGGCTATAGGCCCTCCTTATCCTCTCTGAGCACTCCTAGCTATAGACCCTCCTTATCCTCTCCTGGCACTCCTAGCTATAGACCCTCCTTATCCTCTCCTGGCACTCCTAGCTATAGACCCTCCTTATTCTCTCCTGGCATTCCTAGTTACAGGCCCTCCTTATCATCTCCTGGCACTCCTAGCTATAGGCCCTCCTTATCCTCTCTGAGCACTCCTAGCTGTAGGCCCTCCTTATCCTCTCTGAGCACTCCTAGCTATAGGCCCTCCTTATCCTCTCCTGGTACTCCTAGCTATAGGCCCTCCTTATCCTCTCCTGGCACTCCTACCTATAGGCCCTCCGTATCCTTTCCTGGCACTCCTAGCTATAGACCCTCCTTATCCTCCCCTCGCACACCTAGCTATAGGCCCTCCTTATCCTCTCCTGACACTTCTAGCTATAGGCCCTCCTTATCCTATCTGAGCACTCCTAGCTATAGACCCTCCTTATCCTCTCCTGGCACTTCTAGCTATAGACCCTCCTTATCCTCTCTGCGCACTCCTAGCTATAGACCCTCCTTATCCTCACCTGACACTCCTAGCTATAGGCCCTCCTTATCCTCTCCTGACACTCCTAGCTATAGACCCTCCTTATTCTCTCCTGGCACTGCTAGCTATATGCCCTCCTTATCCTCTCTGAGCACTCCTAGCTATAGAACCTCCTTATCCTGTCCTGGCACTCCTAGCTATAGGCCCTCCTTATCCTCTCTGAGCACTCCTAGCTATAGACCCTCCTTATCTTCTCCTGGCACTCCTAGCTATAGACCCTTCTTATCCTCTCCTGGCACTCCTAGCTATAGGCCCTCCTTATCCTCTCTGAGCACTCCTAGCTATAGACCCTCCTTATCTTCTCCTGGCACTCCTAGCTATAGGCCCTCCTTATCCTCTCCTGACACTCCTAGCTATAGGCCCTCCTTATCCTCTCCTGACACTTCTAGCTATAGGCCCTCCTTATCCTATCTGAGCACTCCTAGCTATAGACCCTCCTTATCCTCTCCTGGCACTTCTAGCTATAGACCCTCCTTATCCTCTCTGCGCACTCCTAGCTATAGACCCTCCTTATCCTCACCTGACACTCCTAGCTATAGGCCCTCCTTATCCTCTCCTGACACTCCTAGCTATAGACCCTCCTTATTCTCTCCTGGCACTGCTAGCTATATGCCCTCTTTATCCTCTCTGAGCACTCCTAGCTATAGACCCTCCTTATCCTCTCCTGGCACTCCTAGCTATAGGCCCTCCTGATCCTCTCTGAGCACTCCTAGCTACAGACCCTCCTTATCCTCTCCTGGCACTCCTAGTTATAGACCCTCCTTATCCTCTCCTGGCACTCCTAGCTATAGGCCCTCCTTATCCTCTCCTGGCACTCCTAGCTATAGGCCCTCCTTATCCTCTCTGAGCACTCCTAGCTACAGACCCTCCTTATCCTCTCCTGGCACTCCTAGTTATAGACCCTCCTTATCCTCTCCTGGCACTCCTAGCTATAGGCCCTCCTTATTCTCTCCTGGCACTCTTAGCTATAGGCCCTCCTTATCCTCTCTGAGCACTCCTAGCTATAGACCCTCCTTATCCTCTCCTGGCATTCCTAGCTATAGGCCCTCCTTATCCTCTCCTGGCACTCCTAGCTATAGACCCTCCTTATTCCCTGGCACTCCTAGCTATAGGCTCTCCTTATTCCCTGGCACTCCTAGCTATAGACCCTCCTTATCCTCTCCTGACACTCCTAGCTATAGGCCCTCCTTATCCTCTCCTGGCACTCCTAGCTATAGGCCCTCCTTATCCTCTCCTGGCACTCCTAGCTTTAGGCCCTCCTTATCCTCTCCTGACACTCCTAGCTATAGGCCCCCCTTATCCTCTCCTGGCACTCCTAGCTATAGACCCTCCTTATTCTCTCCTGGCACTCCTAGCTATAGGCCCTCCTTATCCTCTCCTGGCACTCCTAGCTATAGACCCTCCTTATCCTCTCCTGGCACTCCTAGCTATAGACCCTCCTTATCCTCTCCTGGCACTCCTAGCTATAGACCTTCCTTATCCTCTCCTGGCACTCCTAGCTATAGGCCCTCCTTATCCTCTCCTGGCACTCCTAGCTATAGACCCTGCTTATCCTCTCCTGGCACTCCTAGCTATAGACCCTCCTTATCCTCTCCTGGCACTCCTAGCTATAGACCCTCCTTATCCTCTCCTGGCACTCCTAGCTATAGGCCCTCCTTATCCTCTCCTGGCACTCCTAGCTATAGGCCCTCCTTATCCTCTCCTGGCACTCCTAGCTATAGGCCCTCCTTATCCTCTCCTGGCACTCCTAGCTATAGGCCCTCCTTATTCTCTCCTGGCACTCCTAGCTATAGGCCCTCCTTATCCTCTCCTGGCACTCCTAGCTATAGGCCCTCCTTATCCTCTCCTGGCACTCCTAGCTTTAGGCCCTCCTTATCCTCTCCTGACACTCCTAGCTATAGGCCCCCCTTATCCTCTCCTGGCACTCCTAGCTATAGACCCTCCTTATTCTCTCCTGGCACTCCTAGCTATAGGCCCTCCTTATCCTCTCCTGGCACTCCTAGCTATAGACCCTCCTTATCCTCTCCTGGCACTCCTAGCTATAGACCCTCCTTATCCTCTCCTGGCACTCCTAGCTATAGACCCTCCTTATCCTCTCCTGGCACTCCTAGCTATAGGCCCTCCTTATCCTCTCCTGGCACTCCTAGCTATAGACCCTGCTTATCCTCTCCTGGCACTCCTAGCTATAGACCCTCCTTATCCTCTCCTGGCACTCCTAGCTATAGACCCTCCTTATCCTCTCCTGGCACTCCTAGCTATAGGCCCTCCTTATCCTCTCCTGGCACTCCTAGCTATAGGCCCTCCTTATCCTCTCCTGGCACTCCTAGCTATAGACCCTCCTTATCCTCTCCTGACACTCTTAGCTATAGGCCCTCCTTATTCTCTCTGAGCACTCCTAGCTATAGACCCTCCTTATTCTCTCCTGGCACTCCTAGCTATAGACCCTCCTTATCCTCTTCTGGCACTCCTAGCTACAGACCCTCCTTATCCTCTCTGAGCACTCCTAGCTATAGGCCCTCCTTATCCTCTCCTGACACTCCTAGCTATAGGCCCTCCTTAGTCTCTCCTGGCACTCCTAGCTATAGACCCTCCTTATCCTCTCCTGGCACTCCTACCTATAGGCCCTCCTTATCCTCGCCTGGCACTCCTAGCTATAGGCCCTCCTTATCCTCTCCTGGCACGCCTAGCTATAGGCCCTCCTTATCCTCTCCTGGCACTCCTAGCTATAGGTCCTCCTTATCCTCTCCTGACACTCCTAGCTATAGACCCTCCTTATCCTCTCCTGGCACTCCTAGCTATAGGCCCTCCTTATCCTCTCCTGGCACTCCTAGCTGTAGGCCCTCCTTATCCTCTCCTGGCACGCCTAGCTATAGGCCCTCCTTATCCTCTCCTGGCACTCCTAGCTATAGGTCCTCCTTATCCTCTCCTGACACTCCTAGCTATAGACCCTTCTTATGCTCTCTGAGCACCCCTAGCTATAGACCCTCCTTATCCTCTCCTGGCACTCCTAGCTATAGGCCCTCCTTATCCTCTCCTGACACTCCTAGCTATAGGCCCTCCTTATCCTCTCCTGGCACGCCTAGCTATAGGCCCTCCTTATCCTCTCCTGGCACTCCTAGCTATAGGTCCTCCTTATCCTCTCCTGACACTCCTAGCTATAGACCCTTCTTATGCTCTCTGAGCACCCCTAGCTATAGACCCTCCTTATCCTCTCCTGGCACTCCTAGCTATAGACCCTCCTTATCCTCTCCTGGCACTCCTAGCTATAGGCCCTCCTCATCCTCTCCTGACACTTCTGGCTATAGGCCCTCCTTATCCTCTCTGAGCACTCCTAGCTATAGACCCTCCTTATCCTCTCCTGGCACTCCTAGCTATAGACCCTCCTTATCCTCTCCTGGCACTCCTAGCTATAGACCCTCCTTATTCTCTCCTGGCATTCCTAGTTACAGGCCCTCCTTATCATCTCCTGGCACTCCTAGCTATAGGCCCTCCTTATCCTCTCTGAGCACTCCTAGCTATAGGCCCTCCTTATCCTCTCTGAGCACTCCTAGCTATAGACCCTCCTTATCCTCTCCTGGCACTCCTAGCTATAGGACTTCCTTATCCTCTCCTGGCACTCCTAGCTATAGGCCCCCCTTATCCTCTCCTGGCACTCCTAGCTATAGACCCTCCTTATCCTCTCCTGGCACTCCTAGCTTTAGGCCCTCATTATCCTCTCCTGGTACTCCTAGCTATAGGCCCTCCTTATCCTCTCCTGGCACTCCTACCTATAGGCCCTCCGTATCCCCTCCTGGCACTCCTAGCTATAGACCCTCCTTATCCTCCCCTCGCACACCTAGCTATAGGCCCTCTTTATCCTCTCCTGACACTTCTAGCTCTAGGCCCTCCTTATCCTATCTGAGCACTCCTAGCTATAGACCCTCCTTATGCTCTCCTGGCACTCCTAGCTATAGACCCTCCTTATCCTCTCTGAGCACTCCTAGCTATAGACAATCCTTATCCTCTCCTGGCCCTTTTAGCTATAGACCCTCCTTATTCTCTCCTGGCACTCCTAGCTATAGGCCCTCCTTATCCTCTCTGAGCACTCCTAGCTATAGACCCTTCTTACCCTCTCCTGGCACTCCTAGCTATAGACCCTCCTTATCCTCTCCTGACACTCCTAGCTATAGGCCCTCCTTATCCTCACCTGGCATTCCTAGCTATAGACCCTCCTTATCCTCTCCTGGCACACCTAGCTATAGGCTCTCCTTATTCCCTGGCACTCCTAGCTATAGGCCCTCCTTATCCTCTCCTGACACTCCTAGCTATAGGCCCTCCTTATCCTCTCCTGGCACTCCTAGCTATAGGCCCTCCTTATCCTCTCCTGACACTCCTAGCTATAGGCCCTCCTTATCCTCTCCTGACACTCCTAGCTATAGGCCCTCCTTATCCTCTCCTGGCATTCCTAGCTATAGACCCTCCTTATCCTCTCCTGGCACACCTAGCTATAGGCCCTCCTTATCCTCTCCTGACACTCCTAGCTATAGACCCCCCTTATCCTCTCCTGACACTCCTAGCTATAGGCCCTCCTTATCCTCTCCTGACACTCCTAGCTATAGGCCCTCCTTATCCTCTCCTGGCACTCCTAGCTATAAGCCCTCCTTATCCTCTCTGAGCACTCCTGGCTATAGGCCCTCCTTATCCTCTCTGAGCACTCCTAGCTATAGGCCCTCCTTATCCTCTGCTGGCACTCCTAGCTATAGGCCCTCCTTATCCTCTCCTGACACTCCTAGCTATAGGCCCTCCTTATCCTCTCCTGACACTCCTAGCTATAGGCCCTCCTTATCCTCTCCTGGCATTCCTAGCTATAGACCCTCCTTAACCTCTCCTGGCACACCTAGCTATAGGCCCTCCTTATCCTCTCCTGACAATCTTAGCTATAGGCCCCCCTTATCCTCTCCTGACACTCCTAGCTATAGGCCCTCCTTATCCTCTCCTGACACTCCTAGCTATAGGCCCTCCTTATCCTCTCCTGGCACTCCTAGCTATAGACCCTCCTTATCCTCTCCTGACACTCCTAGCTATAGACCCTCCTTATCCTCTCCTGACACTCCTAGCTATAGGCCCTCCTTATCCTCTCCGGGCACTCCTAGCTATAGGCCCTCCTTATCCTCTCCTGGCACTCCTAGCTATAGGCCCTCCTTATCCTCTCCGGGCACTCCTAGCTATAGGCCCTCCTTATCCTCTCCTGGCACTCCTAGCTATAGGCGCTCCTTATTCTCTCCTGGCACTCCTAGCTATAGGTCCTCCTTATCCTCTCCTGACACTTCTAGCTATAGGCCCTCCTTATCCTCTCTGAGCACTCCTAGCTATAGATCCTCCTTATCCTCTCCTGGCACCCCTAGCTATAGACCCTCCTTATCCTCTCCTGGCACTCCTAGCTGAAGACCCTCCTTATTCTCTCCTGGCATTCCTAGTTACAGGCCCTCCTTATCATCTCCTGGCACTCCTAGCTATAGACCCTCCTTATCCTCTCTGAGCACTCCTAGCTATAGGCCCTCCTTATCCTCTCTGAGCACTCCTAGCTATATGCCCTCCTTATCCTCTCCTGGCACTCCTAGCTATAGGCCCTCCTTATCCTCTCTGAGCACTCCTAGCTGAAGACCCTCCTTATCCTCTCCTGGCACTCCTAGCTATAGGCCTTCCTTATCCTCTCCTGGCACTCCTAGCTATAGGCCCCCCTTATCCTCTCCTGGCACTCCTAGCTATAGGCCCTCCTTATCCTCTCCTGGTACTCCTAGCTATAGGCCCTCCTTATCCTCTCCTAACACTTCTAGCTATAGGCCCTCCTTATCCTCTCTGAGCACTCCTAGCTATAGATCCTCCTTATCCTCTCCTGGCACCCCTAGCTATAGACCCTCCTTATCCTCTCCTGGCACTCCTAGCTGAAGACCCTCCTTATTCTCTCCTGGCATTCCTAGTTACAGGCCCTCCTTATCATCTCCTGGCACTCCTAGCTATAGACCCTCCTTATCCTCTCTGAGCACTCCTAGCTATAGGCCCTCCTTATCCTCTCTGAGCACTCCTAGCTATATGCCCTCCTTATCCTCTCCTGGCACTCCTAGCTATAGGCCCTCCTTATCCTCTCTGAGCACTCCTAGCTATAGGCCTTCCTTATCCTCTCCTGGCACTCCTAGCTATAGGCCCCCCTTATCCTCTCCTGGCACTCCTAGCTATAGGCCCTCCTTATCCTCTCCTGGTACTCCTAGCTATAGGCCCTCCTTATCCTCTCCTGGCACTCCTACCTATAGGCCCTCCGTATCCTCTCCTGGCACTCCTAGCTATAGACCCTCTTTATCCTCCCCTCGCACACCTAGCTATAGGCCCTCCTTATCCTCTCCTGACACTTCTAGCTATAGGCCCTCCTTATCCTATCTGAGCACTCCTAGCTATAGGCCCTCCTTATCCTCTCCTGACACTTCTAGCTTTAGGGCCTCCGTATCCTCTCCTGACACTTCTAGCTATAGGCCCTCCTTATCCTCTCCTGGCACTCCTAGCTATAGGCCCTCCTTATCCTCTCCTGACACTTCTAGCTATAGGCCCTCCTTATCCTATCTGAGCACTCCTAGCTATAGACCCTCCTTATCCTCTCTGAGCACTCCTAGCTATAGACCCTCCTTATCCTCTCCTGGCCCTCCTAGCTATATACCCTCCTTATCCTCTCCTGGCACTCCTAGCTATAGGCCCTCCTTATCCTTTCCTGACACTTTTAGCTATAGGCCCTCCTTATCCTCTCTGAGCACTCCTAGCTATAGACCCGCCTTATCCTCTCCTGGCACTCCTAGCTATAGACCCTCCTTATCCTCTCTGAGCACTCCTAGCTATAGGCCCTCCTTATCCTCTCTGAGCACTCCTAGCTATAGACCCTCCTTATCCTCTCCTGGCACTCCTAGCTATAGGCCCTCCTTATCCTCTCCTGGCACTCCTAGCTTTAGGCCCTCCGTATCCTCTCCTGGCACTCCTAGCTATAGACCCTCCTTATCCTCCCCTCGCACACCTAGCTATAGGCCCCCCTTATCCTCTCCTGACACTACTAGCTATAGGCCCTCCTTATCCTATCTGAGCACTCCTAGCTATAGACCCTCCTTATCATCTCCTGGCACTCCTAGCTATAGACCCTCCTTATCCTCTCTGAGCACTCCTAGCTATAGACCCTCCTTATCCTCTCCTGGCACTCCTAGCTATAGACCCTCCTTATTCTCTCCTGGCACTCCTAGCTATATACCCTCCTTATCCTCTCCTGGCACTCCTAGCTATAGACCCTCCTTATCCTCTCTGAGCCCTCCTAGCTATAGACCCTCCTTATCCTCTCCTGGCACTCCTAGCTATAGGCCCTCCTTATTCTCTCCTGGCACTCCTAGCTATAGACCCTCCTTATCCTCTCCTGGCACTCCTACCTATAGGCCCTCCTTATCCTCTCCTGGCACTCCTAGCTATAGGCCCTCCTTATTCTCTCCTGGCACTCCTAGCTATAGGCCCTCCTTATCCTCTCCTGGCACTCCTAGCTATAGGCCCTCCTTATTCTCTCCTGGCACTCCTAGCTATAGGCCCTCCTTATCCTCTCCTGGCACTCCTAGCTATAGGCCCTTCTTATTCTCTCCTGGCACTCCTAGCTATAGACCCTCCTTATCCTCTCCTGGCACTCCTAGCTATAGACCCTCCTTATCCTCTCCTGGCACTCCTAGCTATAGACCCTCCTTATCCTCTCTGAGCCCTCCCAGCTATAGGCCCTCCTTATTCTCTCCTGGCACTCCTAGCTATAGGCCCTCCTTATCCTCTCCTGGCACTCCTAGCTATAGGCCCTTCTTATTCTCTCCTGGCACTCCTAGCTATAGGCCCTTCTTATTCTCTCCTGGCACTCCTAGCTATAGACCCTCCTTATCCTCTCCTGGCACTCCTAGCTATAGACCCTCCTTATCCTCTCCTGGCACTCCTAGCTATAGGCCCTCCTTATTCTCTCCTGACACTCCTAGCTATAGACCCTCCTTATCCTCTCTGAGCCCTCCTAGCTATAGACCCTCCTTATCCTCTCCTGGCACTCCTAGCTATAGGCCCTCCTTATCCTCTCCTGGCACTCCTAGCTATAGACCCTCCTTATCCTCTCTGAGCCCTCCTAGCTATAGACCCTCCTTATCCTCTCCTGGCACTCCTAGCTATAGGCCCTCCTTATCCTCTCCTGGCACTCCTAGCTATATGCCCTTCTTATTCTCTCCTGGCACTCCTAGCTATATACCCTCCTTATCCTCTCTGAGCACTCCTAGCTATAGACCCTCCTTATCCTCTCCTGGCACTCCTAGCTATAGGCCCTTCTTATTCTCTCCTGGCACTCCTAGCTATATACCCTCCTTATCCTCTCTGAGCACTCCTAGCTATAGGCCCTCCTTATCCTCTCTGAGCACTCCTAGCTATAGGCCCTCCTTATCCTCTCCTGGCACTCCTAGCTATATGCCCTTCTTATTCTCTCCTGGCACTCCTAGCTATATACCCTCCTTATCCTCTCTGAGCACTCCTAGCTATAGACCCTCCTTATCCTCTCCTGGCACTCCTAGCTATAGGCCCTTCTTATTCTCTCCTGGCACTCCTAGCTATATACCCTCCTTATCCTCTCTGAGCACTCCTAGCTATAGACCCTCCTTATCCTCTCCTGGCACTCCTAGCTATAGGCCCTCCTTATCCTCTCCTGGCACTCCTAGCTATAGACCCTCCTTATCCTCTCTGAGCCCTCCTAGCTATAGACCCTCCTTATCCTCTCCTGGCACTCCTAGCTATAGGCCCTCCTTATTCTCTCCTGGCACTCCTAGCTATAGGCCCTTCTTATTCTCTCCTGGCACTCCTAGCTATAGGCCCTCCTTATTCTCTCCTGGCACTCCTAGCTATAGGCCCTCCTTATTCTCTCCTGGCACTCCTAGCTATAGACCCTCCTTATCCTCTCCTGGCACTCCTAGCTATAGACCCTCCTTATCCTCTCCTGGCACTCCTAGCTATAGGCCCTTCTTATCCTCCCCTGGCACTCCTAGCTATAGACCCTCCTTATCCTCTCCTGGCACTCCTAGCTATAGGCCCTCCTTATTCTCTCCTGACACTCCTAGCTATAGGCCCCCCTTATCCTCTCCTGGCACTCCTAGCTATAGACCCTCCTTATCCTCTCCTGACACTCCTAGCTATAGACCCTCCTTATCCTCTCCTGGCACTCCTAGCTATAGGCCCTTCTTATCCTCCCCTGGCACTCCTAGCTATAGACCCTCCTTATCCTCTCCTGGCACTCCTAGCTATAGGCCCTCCTTATTCTCTCCTGACACTCCTAGCTATAGCCCCCCCTTATCCTCTCCTGGCACTCCTAGCTATAGGCCCTTCTTATTCTCTCCTGGCACTCCTAGCTATATACCCTCCTTATCCTCTCTGAGCACTCCTAGCTATAGACCCTCCTTATCCTCTCTGAGTACTCCTAGCTATAGACCCTTCTTATTCTCTCCTGGCACTCCTAGCTATAGGCCCTCCTTATCCTCTCCTGGCACTCCTAGCTATAGACCCTCCTTATCCTCTCTGAGCACTCCTAGCTATAGACCCTCCTTATCCTCTCCTGGCACTCCTAGCTATAGACCCTCCTTATCCTCTCCTGGCACTCCTAGCTATAGACCCTCCTTGTCCTCTCCTGGCACTCCTAGCTATAGGCCCTCCTTATTCTCTCCTGGCACTCCTAGCTATAGGCCCTCCTTATCCTCTCCTGGCACTCCTAGCTATGGGCCCTTCTTATTCTCTCCTGGCACTCCTAGCTACAGACCCTCCTTATCCTCTCCTGGCACTCCTAGCTATAGGCCCTCCTTATCCTCTCCTGGCACTCCTAGCTACAGACCCTCCTTATCCTCTCCTGGCACTCCTAGCTATAGACCCTCCTTATCCTCCCCTGGCACTCCTAGCTATAGACCCTCCTTGTCCTCTCCTGGCACTCCTAGCTATAGACCCTCCATGTTCTCTCCTGGCACTCCTAGCTATAGACCCTTCTTATCCTCTCCTGGCACTCCTAGCTATATACCCTCCTTATCCTCTCCTGGCACTCCTTGCTATAGACCCTCCTTATCCTCTCTGAGCCCTCCTAGCTATAGACCCTCCTTATTCTCTCCTGGCACTCCTAGCTATATACCCTCCTTATCCTCTCCTGGCACTCCTTGCTATAGACCCTCCTTATCCTCTCTGAGCCCTCCTAGCTATAGACCCTCCTTATCCTCTCCTGGCACTCCTAGCTATAGGCCCTCCTTATTCTCTCCTGACACTCCCAGCTATAGGCCTTTCTTATTCTCTCCCGGCACTCCTAGCTATAGGCCCTCCTTATTCTCTCCTGGCACTCCTAGCTATAGGCCCTCCTTATCCTCTCCTGGCACTCCTAGCTATAGACCCTCCTTGTCCTCTCCTGGCACTCCTAGCTATAGGCCCTCCTTATTCTCTCCTGGCACTCCTAGCTATAGGCCCTCCTTATCCTCTCCTGGCACTCCTAGCTATAGGCCCTTCTTATTCTCTCCTGGCACTCCTAGCTATATACCCTCCTTATCCTCTCCTGGCACTCCTAGCTATAGACCCTCCTTATCCTCTCTGAGCCCTCCTAGCTATAGACCCTCCTTATCCTCTCTGAGCACTCCTAGCTATAGACCCTTCTTATTCTCTCCTGGCACTCCTAGCTATAGACCCTCCTTATCCTCTCCTGGCACTCCTAGCTATAGACCCTCCTTATCCTCTCTGAGCCCTCCTAGCTATAGACCCTCCTTATCCTCTCTGAGCACTCCTAGCTATATACCCTCCTTAACCTCTCCTGGCACTCCTAGCTGTAGACCCTCCTTATCCTCTCTGAGCCCTCCTAGCTATAGACCCTCCTTATCCTCTCCTGGCACTCCTAGCTATAGGACCTCCTTATTCTCTCCTGGCACTCCTAGCTATAGGCCCTTCTTATTCTCTCCTGGCACTCCTAGCTATATACCCTCCTTATCCTCTCTGAGCCCTCCTAGCTATAGACCCTCCTTATCCTCTCTGAGCCCTCCTAGCTATAGACCCTCCTTATCCTCTCCTGGCACTCCTAGCTATAGGCCCTCCTTATCCTCTCCTGGCACTCCTAGCTATAGACCCTCCTTATCCTCTCTGAGCACTCCTAGCTATAGACCCTTCTTATTCTCTCCTGGCACTCCTAGCTATAGGCCCTCCTTATCCTCTCCTGGCACTCCTAGCTACAGACCCTCCTTATCCTCTCCTGGCACTCCTAGCTATAGACCCTCCTTATCCTCCCCTGGCACTCCTAGCTATAGACCCTCCTTGTCCTCTCCTGGCACTCCTAGCTATAGACCCTCCTTATCCTCTCCTGGCACTCCTAGCTATAGGCCCTCCTTATCCTCTCCTGGCACTCCTAGCTATAGACCCTCCTTATCCTCTCCTGGCACTCCTAGCTATAGGCCCTCCTTATCCTCTCCTGGCACTCCTAGCTATATACCCTCCTTATCCTCTCCTGGCACTCCTAGCTATAGACCCTCCTTATCCTCTCTGAGCCCTCCTAGCTATAGACCCTCCTTAGCCTCTCCTGGCACTCCTAGCTATAGGCCCTCCTTATTCTCTCCTGGCACTCCTAGCTATAGGCCCTCCTTATCCTCTCCTGGCACTCCTAGCTATAGACCCTCCTTATCCTCTCCTGGCACTCATAGCTATAGGCCCTCCTTATTCTCTCCTGGCACTCCTAGCTATAGGCCCTCCTTATCCTCTCCTGACACTCCTAGCTATAGGCCCTTCTTATTCTCTCCTGGCACTCCTAGCTATATACCCTCCTTATCCTCTCTGAGCACTCCTAGCTATAGACCCTCCTTATCCTCTCTGAGCACTCCTAGCTATAGACCCTTCTTATTCTCTCCTGGCACTCCTAGCTATAGACCCTCCTTATCCTCTCCTGGCACTCCTAGCTATAGGCCCTCCTTATCCTCTCCTGGCACTCCTAGCTACAGACCCTCCTTATCCTCTCCTGGCACTCCTAGCTATAGACCCTCCTTATCCTCCCCTGGCACTCCCAGCTATAGACCCTCCTTGTCCTCTCCTGGCACTCCTAGCTATAGACCCTCCTTATCCTCTCTGAGCACTCCTAGCTATAGACCCTCCTTATCCTCTCTGAGCACTCCTAGCTATAGACCCTTCTTATCCTCTCCTGGCACTCCTAGCTATAGACCCTCCTTATCCTCTCCTGGCACTCCTAGCTATAGGCCCTCCTTATCCTCTCCTGGCACTCCTAGCTACAGACCCTCCTTATCCTCTCCTGGCACTCCTAGCTATAGACCCTCCTTATCCTCCCCTGGCACTCCTAGCTATAGACCCTCTTTGTCCTCTCCTGGCACTCCTAGCTATAGACCCTCCTTATCCTCTCCTGGCACTCCTAGCTATAGGCCCTCCTTATCCTCTCCTGGCACTCCTAGCTATAGACCCTCCTTGTCCTCTCCTGGCACTCCTAGCTATAGACCCTCCTTATCCTCTCCTGGCACTCCTAGCTATAGGCCCTCCTTACTCTCTCCTGGCACTCCTAGCTATAGACCCTCCTTATCCTCTCCTGGCACTCCCAGCTATAGGCCCTCCTTATCATCTCCTGGCACTCCTAGCTATAGACCCTCCTTATCCTCTCCTGGTACTCCTAGCTATAGACCCTCCTTATCCTCCCCTGGCACTCCTAGCTATAGGTCCTCCTTATCCTCTCCTGGCACTCCTAGCTATAGGCCCTCCTTATCCTCTCCTGGCACTCCTAGCTATAGACCCTCCTTATCATCTCCTGGCACTCCTAGCTATAGACCCTCCTTATTCTCTCCTGGCACTCCTAGCTATAGGCCCTCCTTATCCTCTCCTGGCACTCCTAGCTATAGACCCTCCTTATCCTCTCCTGGCACTCCTAGCTACAGACCCTCCTTATCCTCTCCTGGCACTCCTAGCTATAGACTCTCCTTATTCTCTCCTGGCACTCCTAGCTATAGACCCTCCTTATCCTCTCCTGGCACTCCTAGCTATAGACCCTTCTTATCCTCTCCTGGCACTCCTAGCTACAGACCCTCCTTATCCTCTCCTGGCACTCCTAGCTATAGACCCTCCTTATCCTCTCCTGGCACTCCTAGCTATAGACCCTTCTTATCCTCTCCTGGCACTCCTAGCTATAGACCCTCCTTATCCTCTCCTGGCACTCCTAGCTATAGACCCTTCTTATCCTCTCCTGGCACTCCTAGCTACAGACCCTCCTTATCCTCTCCTGGCACTCCTAGCTATAGACCCTTCTTATCCTCTCCTGGCACTCCTAGCTACAGACCCTCCTTATCCTCTCCTGGCACTCCTAGCTATAGACCCTCCGTATCCTCTCCTGGCACTCCTAGCTACAGACCCTCCTTATCCTCTCCTGGCACTCCTAGCTATAGACTCTCCTTATTCTCTCCTGGCACTCCTAGCTACAGACCCTCCTTATCCTCTCCTGGCACTCCTAGCTACAGACCCTTCTTATCCTCTCCTGGCACTCCTAGCTACAGACCCTCCTTATCCTCTCCTGGCACTCCTAGCTATAGACCCTTCTTATCCTCTCCTGGCACTCCTAGCTATAGGCCCTCCTTATCCTCTCCTGGCACTCCTAGCTGTAGACCCTCCGTATCCTCTCCTGGCACTCCTAGCTATAGGCCCTCCTTATCCTCTCCTGGCACTCCTAGCTACAGACCCTCCTTATCCTCTCCTGGCACTCCTAGCTATAGACTCTCCTTATTCTCTCCTGGCACTCCTAGCTATAGACCCTCCTTATCCTCTCCTGGCACTCCTAGCTACAGACCCTCCTTATCCTCTCCTGGCACTCCTAGCTATAGACCCTCCTTATTCTCTCCTGGCACTCCTAGCTACAGACCCTCCTTATCCTCTCCTGGTACTCCTAGCTATAGACCCTCCTGATCCTCTCCTGGCACTCCTAGCTATAGACCCTCCTTATCCTCCCCTGGCACTCTTAGCTATAGACCCTCCTTATTCTCTCCTGGCACTCCTAGCTATAGGCCCTCCTTATCCTCTCCTGGCACTCCTAGCTATAGACCCTCCTTATCCTCTCCTGGCACTCCTAGCTATAGGCCCTCCTTATCCTCTCCTGGCACTCCTAGCTATAGACCCTCCTTATCCTCTCCTGGCACTCCTAGCTATAGGCCCTCCTTATTCTCTCCTGGCACTCCTAGCTATAGGCCCTCCTTATCCTCTCCTGGCACTCCTAGCTATAGGCCCTCCTGATCCTATCTGAGCACTCCTAGCTATAGGCCCTCCTTATCCTATCTGAGCACTCCTAGCTATAGGCCCTCCTTATCATCTCCTGGCACTCCTAGCTATAGGCCCTCCTTATCCTCTTCTGGCACTCCTAGCTATAGGCCCTCCTTATCCTGTCCTGGCACTCCTAGCTACAGACCCTCCTTATCCTGTCCTGGCACTCCTAGCTATAGGCCCTCCTTACCCTCTCTGAGCACTCCTAGCTATAGGCCCTCCTTATCCTCTCCTGACACTCCTAGCTATAGACCCTCCTTATCCTCTCTGAGCACTCCTAGCTATAGGCCCTCCTTATCCTCTCTGAGCACTCCTAGCTATAGACCCTCCTTATCCTCTCCTGGCACTCATAGCTATAGGCCCTCCTTATCCTCTCCTGGCACTCCTAGCTATAGGTCCTCCTTATCCTCTCCTGGCACTCATAGCTATAGGCCCTCCTTATCCTCTCCTGGCACTCCTAGCTATAGGCCCTCCTTATCCTCTCCTGGCACTCCTAGCTTTAGGCCCTCATTATCCTCTCCTGGTACTCCTAGCTATAGGCCCTCCTTATCCTCTCCTGGCACTCCTACCTATAGGCCCTCCGTATCCTCTCCTGGCACTCCTAGCTATAGACCCTCCTTATCCTCCCCTCGCACACCTAGCTATAGACCCTCCTTATCCTCTCCTGGCACGCCTAGCTATAGGCCCTCCTTATCCTCTCCTGGCACTCCTACCTATAGGCCCTCCGTATCCTCTCCTGGCACTCCTAGCTATAGACCCTCCTTATCCTCCCCTCGCACACCTAGCTATGGGCCCCCCTTATCCTCTCCTGACACTTCTAGCTATAGGCCCTCCTTATCCTATCTGAGCACTCCTAGCTATAGACCCTCCTTATCATCTCCTGGCACACCTAGCTATAGACACTCCTTATCCTCTCTGAGCACTCCTAGCTATAGACCCTCCTTATCCTCTCCTGGCACTCCTAGCTATAGGCCCTCCTTATCCTCTCCTGACACTCCTAGCTATAGGCCCTCCTTATCCTCTCTGAGCACTTCTAGCTATAGACCCTTCTTATTCTCTCTGAGCACTCCTAGCTATAGACCCTCCTTATCCTCTCCTGGCACTCCTAGCTATAGGCCCTCCTTATCCTCTCCTGGCACTCCTAGCTATAGACCCTCCTTATTCTCTCCGGGCACTCCTAGCTATAGGCCCTCCTTATCATCTCCTGGCACTCCTAGCTATAGACCCTCCTTATCCTCTCCTGGCACTCCTAGCTATAGACCCTTCTTATCCTCTCCTGGCACTCCTAGCTATAGACCCTCCTTATCCTCTCCTGGCACTCCTAGCTATAGACCCTTCTTATCCTCTCCTGGCACTCCTAGCTACAGACCCTCCTTATCCTCTCCTGGCACTCCTAGCTATAGACCCTTCTTATCCTCTCCTGGCACTCCTAGCTATAGGCCCTCCTTATCCTCTCCTGGCACTCCTAGCTACAGACCCTCCTTATCCTCTCCTGGCACTCCTAGCTATAGACTCTCCTTATTCTCTCCTGGCACTCCTAGCTACAGACCCTCCTTATCCTCTCCTGGCACTCCTAGCTACAGACCCTTCTTATCCTCTCCTGGCACTCCTAGCTACAGACCCTCCTTATCCTCTCCTGGCACTCCTAGCTATAGACCCTTCTTATCCTCTCCTGGCACTCCTAGCTACAGACCCTCCTTATCCTCTCCTGGCACTCCTAGCTGTAGACCCTCCGTATCCTCTCCTGGCACTCCTAGCTATAGGCCCTCCTTATCCTCTCCTGGCACTCCTAGCTACAGACCCTCCTTATCCTCTCCTGGCACTCCTAGCTATAGGCTCTCCTTATTCTCTCCTGGCACTCCTAGCTATAGACCCTCCTTATCCTCTCCTGGCACTCCTAGCTACAGACCCTCCTTATCCTCTCCTGGCACTCCTAGCTATAGACCCTCCTTATTCTCTCCTGGCACTCCTAGCTACAGACCCTCCTTATCCTCTCCTGGTACTCCTAGCTATAGACCCTCCTGATCCTCTCCTGGCACTCCTAGCTATAGACCCTCCTTATCCTTCCCTGGCACTCTTAGCTATAGACCCTCCTTATTCTCTCCTGGCACTCCTAGCTATAGGCCCTCCTTATCCTCTCCTGGCACTCCTAGCTATAGACCCTCCTTATCCTCTCCTGGCACTCCTAGCTATAGGCCCTCCTTATCCTCTCCTGGCACTCCTAGCTATAGACCCTCCTTATCCTCTCCTGGCACTCCTAGCTATAGGCCCTCCTTATTCTCTCCTGGCACTCCTAGCTATAGGCCCTCCTTATCCTCTCCTGGCACTCCTAGCTATAGGCCCTCCTGATCCTATCTGAGCACTCCTAGCTATAGGCCCTCCTTATCCTATCTGAGCACTCCTAGCTATAGGCCCGCCTTATCATCTCCTGGCACTCGCAGCTATAGGCCCTCCTTATCATCTCCTGGCACTCCTAGCTGTAGACCCTCCTTATCCTCCCCTGGCACTCCTAGCTATAGGTCCTCCTTATCCTCTCCTGGCACTCCTAGCTATAGGCCCTCCTTATCCTCTCCTGGCACTCCTAGCTATAGACCCTCCTTATCCTCCTCTGGCACTCCTAGCTATAGGTCCTCCTTATCCTCTCCTGGCACTCCTAGCTATAGACCCTCCGTATCCTCTCCTGGCACTCCTAGCTATAGGCCCTCCTTATCCTCTCCTGGCACTCCTGGCTACAGACCCTCCTTATCCTCTCCTGGCACTCCTAGCTATAGACCCTCCTTATTCTCTCCTGGCATTCCTAGCTATAGGCCCTCCTTATCCTCTCCTGGCACTCCTAGCTATAGGCCCTCCTTATCCTCTCCTGGCACTCCTAGCTATAGGCCCTCCTTATCCTCTCCTGGCACTCCTAGCTATAGACCCTCCTTATCCTCTCCTGGCATTCCTAGTTACAGGCCCTCCTTATCATCTCCTGGCACTCCTAGCTATAGGCCCTCCTTATCATCTCCTGGCACTCTTAGCTATAGGCCCTCCTTATCCTATCTGAGCACTCCTAGCTATAGGCCGTCCTCATCATCTCCTGGCACTCCTAGCTATAGGCCCTCCTTATCCTCTCTGAGCACTCCTAGCTATAAACCCTCCTTATCCTCTCCTGGCACTCCTAGCTATAGGCCCTCCTTATCCTATCTGAGCACTCCTAGCTACAGGCCATCCTTATCATCTCCTGGCACTCCTAGCTATAGGCCCTCCTGATCCTATCTGTGCACTCCTAGCTATAGGCCCTCCTTATCCTATCTGAGCACTCCTAGCTATAGGCCCTCCTTATCCTATCTGAGCACTCCTAGCTATAGGCCCTCCTTATCCTCTCCTGGCACTCCTAGCTATAGACCCTCCTTATCCTCTCCTGGCACTCCTAGCTATAGGCCCTCCTTATCCTCTCCTGGCACTCCTAGCTATAGACCCTCCTTATCCTCTCCTGGCACTCCTAGCTATAGGCCCTCCTTATTCTCTCCTGGCACTCCTAGCTATAGGCCCTCCTTATCCTCTCCTGGCACTCCTAGCTATAGGCCCTCCTGATCCTATCTGAGCACTCCTAGCTATAGGCCCTCCTTATCCTATCTGAGCACTCCTAGCTATAGGCCCTCCTTATCATCTCCTGGCACTCCTAGCTATAGGCCCTCCTTATCCTCTTCTGGCACTCCCAGCTATAGGCCCTCCTTATCCTGTCCTGGCACTCCTAGCTACAGACCCTCCTTATCCTGTCCTGGCACTCCTAGCTATAGGCCCTCCTTACCCTCTCTGAGCACTCCTAGCTATAGGCCCTCCTTATCCTCTCCTGACACTCCTAGCTATAGACCCTCCTTATCCTCTCTGAGCACTCCTAGCTATAGGCCCTCCTTATCCTCTCTGAGCACTCCTAGCTATAGACCCTCCTTATCCTCTCCTGGCACTCATAGCTATAGGCCCTCCTTATCCTCTCCTGGCACTCCTAGCTATAGGTCCTCCTTATCCTCTCCTGGCACTCATAGCTATAGGCCCTCCTTATCCTCTCCTGGCACTCCTAGCTATAGGCCCTCCTTATCCTCTCCTGGCACTCCTAGCTTTAGGCCCTCATTATCCTCTCCTGGTACTCCTAGCTATAGGCCCTCCTTATCCTCTCCTGGCACTCCTACCTATAGGCCCTCCGTATCCTCTCCTGGCACTCCTAGCTATAGACCCTCCTTATCCTCCCCTCGCACACCTAGCTATAGACCCTCCTTATCCTCTCCTGGCACGCCTAGCTATAGGCCCTCCTTATCCTCTCCTGGCACTCCTACCTATAGGCCCTCCGTATCCTCTCCTGGCACTCCTAGCTATAGACCCTCCTTATCCTCCCCTCGCACACCTAGCTATGGGCCCCCCTTATCCTCTCCTGACACTTCTAGCTATAGGCCCTCCTTATCCTATCTGAGCACTCCTAGCTATAGACCCTCCTTATCATCTCCTGGCACACCTAGCTATAGACCCTCCTTATCCTCTCTGAGCACTCCTAGCTATAGACCCTCCTTATCCTCTCCTGGCACTCCTAGCTATAGGCCCTCCTTATCCTCTCCTGACACTCCTAGCTATAGGCCCTCCTTATCCTCTCTGAGCACTTCTAGCTATAGACCCTTCTTATTCTCTCTGAGCACTCCTAGCTATAGACCCTCCTTATCCTCTCCTGGCACTCCTAGCTATAGGCCCTCCTTATCCTCTCCTGGCACTGCTAGCTATAGGCCCTCCTTATCCTCTCCTGGCACTCCTAGCTATATACCCTCCTTATCCTCTCCTGGCACTCCTAGCTATAGGCCCTCCTTATCCTCTCCTGGCACTCCTAGCTATAGACCCTCCTTATCCTCTCCTGGCACTCCTAGCTACAGACCCTCCTTATCCTCTCCTGGCACTCCTAGCTATAGGCCCTCCTTACTCTCTCCTGGCACTCCTAGCTATAGACCCTCCTTATCCTCTCCTGGCACTCCCAGCTATAGGCCCTCCTTATCATCTCCTGGCACTCCTAGCTATAGACCCTCCTTATCCTCCCCTGGCACTCCTAGCTATATACCCTCCTTATCCTCTCCTGGCACTCCTAGCTATAGGCCCTCCTTATCCTCTCCTGGCACTCCTAGCTATAGACCCTCCTTATTCTCTCCGGGCACTCCTAGCTATAGGCCCTCCTTATCATCTCCTGGCACTCCTAGCTATAGGCCCTCCTTATCCTCTCCTGGCACTCCTAGCTATATACCCTCCTTATCCTCTCCTGGCACTCCTAGCTATAGGCCCTCCTTATCCTCTCCTGGCACTCCTAGCTATAGACCCTCCTTATCCTCTCCTGGCACTCCTAGCTACAGACCCTCCTTATCCTCTCCTGGCACTCCTAGCTATAGGCCCTCCTTACTCTCTCCTGGCACTCCTAGCTATAGACCCTCCTTATCCTCTCCTGGCACTCCCAGCTATAGGCCCTCCTTATCATCTCCTGGCACTCCTAGCTATAGACCCTCCTTATCCTCCCCTGGCACTCCTAGCTATAGGTCCTCCTTATCCTCTCCTGGCACTCCTAGCTATAGGCCCTCCTTATCCTCTCCTGGCACTCCTAGCTATAGACCCTCCTTATCCTCCTCTGGCACTCCTAGCTATAGGTCCTCCTTATCCTCTCCTGGCACTCCTAGCTATAGACCCTCCGTATCCTCTCCTGGCACTCCTAGCTATAGGCCCTCCTTATCCTCTTCTGGCACTCCTGGCTACAGACCCTCCTTATCCTCTCCTGGCACTCCTAGCTATAGAGCCTCCTTATTCTCTCCTGGCATTCCTAGCTATAGGCCCTCCTTATCCTCTCCTGGCACTCCTAGCTATAGGCCCTCCTTATCCTCTCCTGGCACTCCTAGCTATAGGCCCTCCTTATCCTCTCCTGGCACTCCTAGCTATAGACCCTCCTTATCCTCTCCTGGCATTCCTAGTTACAGGCCCTCCTTATCATCTCCTGGCACTCCTAGCTATAGGCCCTCCTTATCATCTCCTGGCACTCTTAGCTATAGGCCCTCCTTATCCTATCTGAGCACTCCTAGCTATAGGCCGTCCTCATCATCTCCTGGCACTCCTAGCTATAGGCCCTCCTTATCCTCTCTGAGCACTCCTAGCTATAAACCCTCCTTATCCTCTCCTGGCACTCCTAGCTATAGGCCCTCCTTATCCTATCTGAGCACTCCTAGCTACAGGCCATCCTTATCATCTCCTGGCACTCCTAGCTATAGGCCCTCCTGATCCTATCTGTGCACTCCTAGCTATAGGCCCTCCTTATCCTATCTGAGCACTCCTAGCTATCGGCCCTCCTTATCCTATCTGAGCACTCCTAGCTATAGGCCCTCCTTATCATCTCCTGGCACTCCTAGCTATAGGCCCTCCTTATCCTCTTCTGGCACTCCTAGCTATAGGCCCTCCTTATCCTGTCCTGGCACTCCTAGCTACAGACCCTCCTTATCCTCTCCTGGCACTCCTAGCTATAGGCCCTCCTTACCCTCTCTGAGCACTCCTAGCTATAGGCCCTCCTTATCCTCTCCTGACACTCCTAGCTATAGGCCCTCCTTATCCTCTCCTGGCACTCCTGGCTATAGGCCCTCCTTATCCTCTCCTGGCACTCCTAGCTATAGGCCCTCCTTATCCTCTCCTGGCACTCCTAGCTATAGGCCCTCCTTATCCTCTCCTGACACTCCTAGCTATAGGCCCTCCTTATTCTCTCCTGACACTCCTAGCTATAGGCCCTCCTTATCCTCTCCTGGCACTCCTAGCTATAGGCCCTCCTTATCCTCTCCTGACACTCCTAGCTATAGGCCCTCCTTATCCTCTCCTGGCACTCCTAGCTATAGGCCCTCCTTATCCTCTCCTGACACTCCTAGCTACAGGCCCTCCTTATCCTCTCCTGACACTCCTAGCTATAGGCCCTCCTTATCCTCTTCTGGCACTCCTAGCTATAGGCCCTCCTTATCCTCTCCTGGCACTCCTAGCTATAGGCCCTCCTTATCCTCTCCTGGCACTCCTAGCTATAGGCCCTCCTTATCCTCTCCTGGCACTCCTAGCTATAGAACCTCCTGATCCTCTCCTGACACTCCTAGCTATAGGCCCTCCTTATCCTCTCCTGGCACTCCCAGCTATAGACCCTCCTTATCCTCTCCTGACACTCCTAGCTATAGGCCCTCCTTATCCTCTCCTGGCACTCCTAGCTATAGGTCCTCCTTATCCTCTCCTGGCACTCCTAGCTATAGGCCCTCCTTATCCTCTCCTGGCACTCCTAGCTATAGGTCCTCCTTATCCTCTCCTGGCACTCCCGGCTATAAGCCCTCCTTATCCGCCCCTGGCACTCCTAGCTATAGGCCCTCCTTATTCCCTGGCACTCCTAGCTATAGGCCCTCCTTATCCTCTCCTGGCACTCCTAGCTATAGGCCCTCCTTATCCTCTCCTGGCACTCCTAGCTATAGGTCCTCCTTATCCTCTCCTGACACTCCTAGCTATAGGCCCTCCTTATCCTCTCCTGACACTCCTAGCTATAGGCCCTCCTTATCCTCTCCTGGCACTCCTAGCTATAGACCCTCCTTATCCTCTCCTGACACTCCTAGCTATAGGCCCCCCTTATCCTCTCCGGGCACTCCTAGCTATAGGTCCTGCTTATCCTCTCCTGGCACTTCTAGCTATAGGCCCTCCTTATCCTCTCCTGGCACTCCTAGCTATAGACCCTCCTTATCCTCTCCTGGCACTCCCAGCTATAGGCCCTCCTTTCCCTCTCCTGGCACTACTAGCTATAGGCGCTCCTTATCCTCTCCTGGCACTCCTAGCTATAGGGCCTCCTTATCCTCTTCTGGCACTCCTAGCTATAGGCCCTCCTTATCCTCTCCTGGCACTCCTAGCTATAGACCCTCCTTATCCTCTCCTGACACTCCTAGTTATAGACCCTCCTTATCCTCTTCTGGCACTCCTAGCGATAGGCCCTCCTTATCCTCTCCTGGCACTCCTAGCTATAGGCCCTCCTTATCCTCTCCTGACACTCCTAGCTATAGGCCCCCCTTATCCTCTCCTGGCACTCCTAGCTATAGGTCCTGCTTATCCTCTCCTGGCACTTCTAGCTATAGGCCCTCCTTATCCTCTCCTGGCACTCCTAGCTATAGACCCTCCTTATCCTCTCCTGGCACTCCCAGCTATAGGCCCTCCTTTCCCTCTCCTGGCACTACTAGCTATAGGCGCTCCTTATCCTCTCCTGGCACTCCTAGCTATAGGGCCTCCTTATCCTCTTCTGGCACTCCTAGCTATAGGCCCTCCTTATCCTCTCCTGGCACTCCTAGCTATAGACCCTCCTTATCCTCTCCTGACACTCCTAGTTATAGACCCTCCTTATCCTCTTCTGGCACTCCTAGCTATAGGCCCTCCTTATCCTCTCCTGGCACTCCTAGCTATAGGCCCTCCTTATCCTCTCCTGGCACTCCTAGCTATAGGCCCTCCTTATCCCTTTCCTGGCACTCCTAGCTATAGAACCTCCTGATCCTCTCCTGACACTCCTAGCTATAGGCCCTCCTTATCCTCTCCTGGCACTCCCAGCTATAGACCCTCCTTATCCTCTCCTGACACTCCTAGCTATAGGCCCTCCTTATCCTCTCCTGGCACTCCTAGCTATAGGTCCTCCTTATCCTCTCCTGGCACTCCTAGCTATAGGCCCTCCTTATCCTCTCCTGGCACTCCTAGCTATAGGTCCTCCTTATCCTCTCCTGGCACTCCCGGCTATAAGCCCTCCTTATCCGCCCCTGGCACTCCTAGCTATAGGCCCTCCTTATTCCCTGGCACTCCTAGCTATAGGCCCTCCTTATCCTCTCCTGGCACTCCTAGCTATAGGCCCTCCTTATCCTCTCCTGGCACTCCTAGCTATAGGTCCTCCTTATCCTCTCCTGACACTCCTAGCTATAGGCCCCCCTTATCCTCTCCGGGCACTCCTAGCTATAGGTCCTGCTTATCCTCTCCTGGCACTTCTAGCTATAGGCCCTCCTTATCCTCTCCTGGCACTCCTAGCTATAGACCCTCCTTATCCTCTCCTGGCACTCCCAGCTATAATCCTTCCTTATCCTCTCCTGGCACTCCTAGCTATAGGCCCCCCTTATCCTCTCCTGGCACTCCTAGCTATAGGCCCTCCTTATCCTCTCCTGGCACTCCTAGCTTTAGGCCCTCCTTTCCTCTCCTGGTACTCCTAGCTATAGGCCCTCCTTATCCTCTCCTGGCACTCCTACCTATAGGCCCTGCGTATCCTCTCCTGGCACTCCTAGCTATAGACCCTCCTTATGCTCCCCTCGCACACCTAGCTATAGGCCCTCCTTATCCTCTCCTGACACTTCTAGCTATAGGCCCTCCTTTTCCTCTCCTGGCACTACTAGCCATAGGCGCTCCTTATCCTCTCCTGGCACTCCTAGTTATAGGCCCTCCTTATCCTCTCCTGACACTTCTAGCTATAGGCCCTCCTGATCCACTCTGAGCACTCCTAGCTATAGACCCTCCTTATCCTCTCCTGGCACTCCTAGCTATAATCCTTCCTTATCCTCTCCTGGCACTCCTAGCTATAGGCCCCCCTTATCCTCTCCTGGCACTCCTAGCTATAGGCCCTCCTTATCCTCTCCTGGCACTCCTAGCTTTAGGCCCTCCTTATCCTCTCCTGGTACTCCTAGCTATAGGCCCTCCTTATCCTATCTGAGCACTCCTAGCTATAGACCCTCCTTATCCTCTCCTGGCACTCCTAGCTATAGACCCTCCTTATCCTCTCCTGGCACTCCTAACTATAGACCCTCCTTATCCTCTCCTGGCACTCTTAGCTAAAGGCCCTCCTTATCCTCTCCTGACACTTCTGGCTATAGGCCCTCCTTATCCTCTCTGAGCACTCCTAGCTATAGACCCTCCTTATCCTCTCCTGGCACTCCTAGCTATAGACCCTCCTTATTCTCTCCTGGCATTCCTAGTTAGAGGCCCTCCTTATCATCTCCTGGCACTCCTAGCTATAGGCCCTCCTTATCCTCTCCTGGCACTCCTAGCTATAGGCCCTCCTTATTCTCTCTGAGCACTCCTAGCTATAGACCCTCCTTATCCTCTCCTGGCACTCCTAGCTTTAGGCCCTCATTATCCTCTCCTGGTACTCCTAGCTATAGGCCCTCCTTATCCTCTCCTGGCACTCCTACCTATAGGCCCTCCGTATCCTCTCCTGGCACTCCTAGCTATAGACACTCCTTATCCTCCCCTCGCACACCTAGCTATAGGCCCTCCTTATCCTCTCCTGACACTTCTAGCTATAGGCCCTCCTTATCCTATCTGAGCACTCCTAGCTATAGACCCTCCTTATCCTCTCCTGGCACTCCTAGCTATAGGCCCCGCTTATCCTCTCCTGGCACTCCTAGCTATAGGCCCTCCTTATCCTCTCCTGGCACTCCTAGCTATAGGCCCTCCTTATCCTCTCCTGGCACTCCTAGCTTTAGGCCCTCATTATCCTCTCCTGGCACTCCTAGCTATAGGCCCTCCTTATCCTCTCCTGGCACTCCTAGCTAGAGGCCCTCCTTATCCTCTCCTGGCACTCCTAGCTTTAGGCCCTCCTTATCCTCTCCTGGCACTCCTAGCTATAGACCCTCCTTATCCTCTCCTGGCACTCCTAGCTATAGGCCCTCCTTATCCTCTCCTGGCACTCCTAGCTTTAGGCCCTCCTTATCCTCTCCTGGCACTCCTACCTATAGGCTCTCCGTATCCTCTCCTGGCACTCCTAGCTATAGACACTCCTTATCCTCCCCTCGCACACCTAGCTATAGGCCCTCCTTATCCTCTCCTGACACTTCTAGCTATAGGCCCTCCTTATCCTATCTGAGCACTCCTAGCTATAGGCCTTCCTTATCATCTCCTGGCACTCCTAGCTATAGGCCCTCCTTATCCTCTCCTGGCACTCCTAGCTATAGGCGCTCCTCATCCTCTCCTGACACTTCTGGCTATAGGCCCTCCTTATCCTCTCCTGGCACTCCTAGCTATAGGCCCTCCTTATCCTCTCTGAGCACTCCTAGCTATATGCCCTCCTTATCCTCTCTGAGCACTCCTAGCTATAGACCCTCCTTATCCTCTCCTGGCACTCCTAGCTATAGACCCTTCTTATCCTCTCTGAGCACTCCTAGCTATATGCCCTCCTTATCCTCTCTGAGCACTCCTAGCTATAGGCCCTCCTTATCCTCTCCTGGCACTCCTAGCTATAGGCCCTCCTTATCCTCTCTGAGCACTCCTAGCTATATGCCCTCCTTATCCTCTCTGAGCACTCCTAGCTATAGGCCCTCCTTATCCTCTCCTGACACTCCTAGCTATAGACCCTCCTTATCCTCTCCTGGCACTCCTAGCTATAGGCCCTCCTTATCCTCTCCTGGCACACCTAGCTATAGGCCCTCCTTACCCTCTCCTGGCACTCCTAGCTATAGACCCTCCTGATCCTCTCCTGGCACTCCTAGCTATAGACCCTTCTTATCCTCTTCTGGCACTCCTAGCTATAGGCCCTCCTTATCCTCTCCTGGCACTCCTAGCTACAGACCCTCTTTATCCTCTCCTGGCACTCCTAGCTATAGCCCCTCCTTATTCTATCCTGGCACTCCTGGCTATAGGCCCTCCTTATCCTCTCCTGGCATTCCTAGCTATAGGCCCTCCTTATCCTATCTGAGCACTCCTAGCTATAGACCCTCCTTATCCTCTCCTGGCACTCCTAGCTATAGACCCTTCTTATCCTCTTCTGGCACTCCTAGCTATAGGCCCTCCTTATCCTCTCCTGGCACTCCTAGCTACAGACCCTCTTTATCCTCTCCTGGCACTCCTAGCTATAGCCCCTCCTTATTCTATCCTGGCACTCCTAGCTATAGGCCCTCCTTATCCTCTCCTGGCATTCCTAGCTATAGGCCCTCCTTATCCTATCTGAGCACTCCTAGCTATAGGCCCTCCTTATCATCTCCTGGCACTCCTAGCTATAGGCCGTACTTATCCTCTCTGAGCACTCCTAGCTATAGACCCTCCTTATCCTCTCCTGGCACTCCTAGCTATAGACCCTCCTTATCCTCTCCTGGCATTCCTAGTTACAGGCCCTCCTTATCATCTCCTGGCACTCCTAGCTATAGGCCTTCCTTATCCTATCTGAGCACTCCTAGCTATAGGCCCTCCTTATCATCTCCTGGCACTCCTAGCTATAGACCCTCCTTATCCTCTCTGAGCACTCCTAGCTATAGTCCCTCCTTATCATCTCCTGGCACTCCTAGCTATAGGCCCTCCTTATCCTATCTGAGCACTCCTAGCTATAGGCCCTCCTTATCATCTCCTGGCACTCCTAGCTATAGGCCCTCCTTATCCTATCTGAGAACTCCTAGCTATAGGCCCTCCTTATCATCTCCTGGCACTCCTAGCTATAGGCCCTCCTTATCCTCTTCTGGCACTCCTAGCTATAGGCCCTCCTTATCCTCTCCTGGCACTCCTAGCTATAGGCCCTCCTTATCCTCTCCTGGCACTCCTAGCTACAGACCTTCCTTATCCTCTCCTGGCACTCCTAGCTATAGGCCCTCCTTATCCTCTCCTGGCACTCCTAGCTATAGGCGCTCCTCATCCTCTCCTGACACTTCTGGCTATAGGCCCTCCTTATCCTCTCCTGGCACTCCTAGCTATAGGCCCTCCTTATCCTCTCTGAGCACTCCTAGCTATATGCCCTCCTTATCCTCTCTGAGCACTCCTAGCTATAGACCCTCCTTATCCTCTCCTGGCACTCCTAGCTATAGACCCTTCTTATCCTCTCTGAGCACTCCTAGCTATATGCCCTCCTTATCCTCTCTGAGCACTCCTAGCTATAGGCCCTCCTTATCCTCTCCTGGCACTCCTAGCTATAGGCCCTCCTTATTCTCTCTGAGCACTCCTAGCTATATGCCCTCCTTATCCTCTCTGAGCACTCCTAGCTATAGGCCCTCCTTATCCTCTCCTGACACTCCTAGCTATAGACCCTCCTTATCCTCTCCTGGCACTCCTAGCTATAGGCCCTCCTTATTCTCTCCTGGCACTCCTAGCTATAGACCCTCCTTATCCTCTCCTGGCACTCCTAGCTATAGGCCCTCCTTACCCTCTCCTGGCACTCCTAGCTATAGACCCTCCTTATCCTCTCCTGGCACTCCTAGCTGTAGACCCTTCTTATCCTCTTCTGGCACTCCTAGCTATAGGCCCTCCTTATCCTCTCCTGGCACTCCTAGCTACAGACCCTCTTTATCCTCTCCTGGCACTCCTAGCTATAGCCCCTCCTTATTCTATCCTGGCACTCCTAGCTATAGGCCCTCCTTATCCTCTCCTGGCATTCCTAGCTATAGGCCCTCCTTATCCTATCTGAGCACTCCTAGCTATAGACCCTCCTTATCCTCTCCTGGCACTCCTAGCTATAGACCCTTCTTATCCTCTTCTGGCACTCCTAGCTATAGGCCCTCCTTATCCTCTCCTGGCACTCCTAGCTACAGACCCTCTTTATCCTCTCCTGGCACTCCTAGCGATAGCCCCTCCTTATTCTATCCTGGCACTCCTAGCTATAGGCCCTCCTTATCCTCTCCTGGCATTCCTAGCTATAGGCCCTCCTTATCCTATCTGAGCACTCCTAGCTATAGGCCCTCCTTATCATCTCCTGGCACTCCTAGCTATAGGCCGTACTTATCCTCTCTGAGCACTCCTAGCTATAACACCCTCCTTATCCTCTCCTGGCACTCCTAGCTATAGACCCTCCTTATCCTCTCCTGGCATTCCTAGTTACAGGCCTTCCTTATCATCTCCTGGCACTCCTAGCTATAGGCCTTCCTTATCCTATCTGAGCACTCCTAGCTATAGGCCCTCCTTATCCTCTCTGAGCACTCCTAGCTATAGTCCCTCCTTATCATCTCCTGGCACTCCTAGCTATAGGCCCTCCTTATCCTATCTGAGCACTCCTAGCTATAGGCCCTCCTTATCATCTCCTGGCACTCCTAGCTATAGGCCCTCCTTATCCTATCTGAGCACTCCTAGCTATAGGCCCTCCTTATCATCTCCTGGCACTCCTAGCTATAGGCCCTCCTTATCCTCTCCTGACACTCCTAGCTATAGGCCCTCCTTATCCTCTCCTGGCACTCCTAGCTATAGGCCCTCCTTATCCTCTCCTGGCACTCCTAGCTACAGACCTTCCTTATCCTCTCCTGGCACTCCTAGCTATAGGCCCTCCTTACCCTCTCTGAGCACTCCTAGCTATAGGCCCTCCTTATCCTCTCTGAGCACTCCTAGCTACAGACCCTCCTTATCCTCTCTGAGCACTCCTAGCTATAGACCCTCCTTATCCTCTCCTGACACTCCAAGCTATAGGCCCTCCTTATCCTCTCCTGGCACTCCTAGCTATAGGCCCTCCTTATCCTCTCCTGGCACTCCTAGCTGTAGGCCCTTCTTATCCTCTCCTGACACTCCTAGCTATAGGCCCTCCTTATCCTCTCCTGACACTCCTAGCTATAGGCCCTCCTTATCCTCTCCTGGCACTCCTAGCTATAGGCCCTCCTTATCCTTTTCTGGCACTCCTAGCTATATGCCATCCTTATTCTCTCCTGGCACTCCTAGCTATAGGCCCTCCCTATCCTCTCCTGACACTCCTAGCTATAGGCCCTCCTTATCCTCTCCTGGCACTCCTAGCTATAGGTCCTCCTTATCCTCTCCTGACACTCCTACCTATAGGCCCTCCTCATCCTCTCCTGACACTCCTAGCTATAGGCCCTCCTCATCCTCTCCTGACACTCCTAGCTATAGGCCCTCCTCATCCTCTCCTGACACTCCTAGCTATAGGCCCTCCTTATCCTCTTCTATCACTCCTAGCTATAGGCCCTCCTCATCCTCTCCTGACACTCCTAGCTATAGGCCCTCCTCATCCTCTCCTGACACTCCTAGCTATAGGCCCTCCTCATCCTCTCCTGACACTCCTAGCTATAGACCCTCCTTATCCTCTTCTGGCACTCCTAGCTATAGGCCCTCCTTATCCTCTCCTGGCACTCCTAGCTATAGGCCTTCCTTATCCTCTCCTGGCACTCCTAGCTATAGACTCTCCTTACCCTCTCCTGACACTCCTAGCTATAGGCCTTCCTTATCCTCTCCTGGCACTCCTAGCTATAGGCCGTCCTTATCCTCTCCTGACACTCCTAGCTATAGGCCCTCCTTATCCTCTCCTGGCACTCCTACCTATAGGCCCTCCTTTCCTCTCCTGACACTCCTAGCTATAGACCCTCCTTATCCTCTCCTGGCACTCCTAGCTATAGGCCCTCCTTATCCTCTCCTGACACTCCTAGCTATAGGCCCTCCTTATCCTCTCCTGACACTCCTAGCTATAGACCCTCCTTATCCTCTCCTGGCACTCCTAGCTATAGGCCCTCCTTATCCTCTCCTGGCACTCCTAGCTATAGACCCTCCTTATCCTCTCCCGACACTCCTAGCTATAGACCCTCCTTATCCTCTCCTGGCACTCCTAGCTATAGACCCTCCTTAACCTCTCCTGGCACTCCTAGCTATAGGCCCTCCTTATCCTCTCCTGGCTCTCCTAGCTATAGACCCTCCTTATCCTCTCCTGACACTCCTAGCTATAGGCCCTCCTTATCCTCTCCTGGCACTCCTAGCTATAGGCCCTCCTTATCCTCTCCTGGCACTCCTAGCTATAGACCCTCCTTATCCTCTCCTGGCACTCCTAGCTATAGATCCTCCTTATCCTCTCCTGTCACTCCTAGCGATAGGCCCTCCTTATCCTGTCCTGACACTCCTAGCTATAGGCCCTCCTTATCCTCTCCTGACACTCCTAGCTATAGACCCTCCTTATCCTCTTCTGGCACTCCAGCTATAGGCCCTCCTTATCCTCTCTGAGCACTCCTAGCTATAGACCCTCCTTATCCTCTCCTGGCTCTCCTAGCTATAGACCCTCCTTATCCTCTCCTGACACTCCTAGCTATAGGCCCTCCTTATCCTCTCCTGACACTCCTAGCTATAGACCCTCCTTATCCTCTCCTGACACTCCTAGCTATAGGCCCTCCTTATCCTCTCCTAGCACTCCTAGCTATACACCCTCCTTATCCTCTCCTGACACTCCTAGCTATAGACCCTCCTTATCCTCTCCTGACACTCCTAGCTATAGACCCTCCTTATCCTCTCCTGGCACTCCTAGCTATAGGCCCTCCTTATCCTCTCCTGGCATTCCTAGTTACAGGCCCTCCTTATCCTCTCCTGGCATTCATAGTTACAGGCCCTCCTTATCCTCTCCTGGCTCTCCTAGCTATAGACCCTCCTTATCCTCTCCTGGCACTCCTAGTTACAGGCCCTCCTTATCTTCTCCTGACACTCCTAGCTATAGACCCTCCTTATCCTCTTCTGACACTCCTAGCTATAGGCCCTTCTTGTCCTCTCCTGGCACTCCTAGCTATAGGCCCTCCTTATCCTCTCCTGACACTCCTAGCTATAGACCCTCCTTATCATCTCCTGGCACTTCTAGCTATAGGCCCTCCTTATCCTCTCCTGACACTCCTAGCTATAGGCCCTCCTTATCCTCTTCTGACACTCCTAGCTATAGGCCCTCCTTATCCTCTCCTGGCACTCCTAGCTATAGGCCCTCCTTATCCTCTCCTGGCACTCCTAGCTATAGACCCTCCTTATCCTCTCCTGACACTCCTAGCTATAGGCCCTCCTTATCCTCTTCTGACACTCCTAGCTATAGGCCCTCCTTATCCTCTCCTGGCACTCCTAGCTATAGGCCCTCCTTATCCTCTCCTGACACTCCTAGCTATAGGCCCTCCTTATCCTCTCCTGGCACTCCTAGCTATAGGCCCTCCTTATCCTCTCCTGGCACTCCTAGCTATAGACCCTCCTTATCATCTCCTGGCACTCCTAGCTATAGGCCCTCCTTATCCTCTCCTGACACTCCTAGCTATAGACCCTCCTTATCCTCTCCTGGCACTCCTAGCTATAGGCCCTCCTTATCCTCTCCTGGCTCTCCTAGCTATAGACCCTCCTTATCCTCTCCTGACACTCCTAGCTATAGGCCCTCCTTATCCTCTCCTGACACTCCTAGCTATAGACCCTCCTTATCCTCTCCTGGCACTCCTAGCTATAGACCCTCCTTATCCTCTCCTGACACTCCTAGCTATAGGCCCTCCTTATCCTCTCCTGGCACTTTTAGCTATAGGCCCTCCTTATCCTCTCCTGGCACTTCTAGCTATAGACCCTCCTTATCCTCTCCTGACACTCCTAGCTATAGGCCCTCCTTATCCTCTCCTGACACTCCTAGCTATAGGCCCTCCTTATCCTCTCCTGGCACTCCTAGCTACAGACCTTCCTTATCCTCTCCTGACACTCCTAGCTATAGACCCTCCTTATCCTCTCCTGGCACTCCTAGCTATAGACCCTCCTTATCCTCTCCTGACACTCCTAGCTATAGACCCTCCTTATCCTCTCCTGGCACTCCTAGCTATAGGGCCTCCTTATCCTCTCCTGGCACTCCTAGCTATAGGCCCTCCTTATCCTCTCCTGGCACTACTAGCTATATGCCCTCCTTATCCTCTCCTGGCACTCCTAGCTATAGGCCCTCCTTATCCTCTCCTGGCACTCCTAGCTATAGGCCCTCCTTATCCTCTCCTGGCACTCCTAGCTATAGGCCCTCCTTATCCTCTCCTGGCACTCCTAGCTATAGACCCTCCTTATCCTCTCCTGACACTCCTAGCTATAGGCCCTCCTTATCCTCTCCTGGCACTCCCAGCTATAGACCCTCCTTATCCTCTCCTGACACTCCTAGCTATAGGCCCTCCTTATCCTCTCCTGGCACCCCTAGCTATAGACCCTCCTCATCCTCTCCTGTCACTCCTAGCGATAGGCCCTCCTTATCCTCTCCTGGCACTCCTAGCTATAGACTCTCCTTATCCTCTCCTGACACTCCTAGCTATAGACCCTCCTTATCCTCTCCTGGCACTCCTAGCTATAGGTCCTCCTTATCCTCTCCTGGCACTCCTAGCTATAGGCCCTCCTTATCCTCTCCTGGCACACCTAGCTATATGCCCTCCTTATCCTCTCCTGGCACGCCAGGCTATAGGCCCTCCTTATTCCCTGACACTCCTAGCTATAGGCCCTCCTTATCCTCTCCTGACACTCCTAGCTATAGACCCTCCTTATCCTCTCCTGACACTCCTAGCTATAGACCCTCCTTATCCTCTCCTGGCACTCCTAGCTATAGGGCCTTCTTATCCTCTCCTGGCACTCCTAGCTATAGGCCCTCCTTATCCTCTCCTGGCACTACTAGCTATATGCCCTCCTTATCCTCTCCTGGCACTCCTAGCTATAGGCCCTCCTTATCCTCTCCTGGCACTCCTAGCTATAGGCCCTCCTTATCCTCTCCTGGCACTCCTAGCTATAGGCCCTCCTTATCCTCTCCTGGCACTCCTAGCTATAGACCCTCCTTATCCTCTCCTGACACTCCTAGCTATAGGCCCTCCTTATCCTCTCCTGGCACTCCCAGCTATAGACCCTCCTTATCCTCTGCTGACACTCCTAGCTATAGGCCCTCCTTATCCTCTCCTGGCACCCCTAGCTATAGACCCTCCTCATCCTCTCCTGTCACTCCTAGCGATAGGCCCTCCTTATCCTCTCCTGGCACTCCAGGCTATAGGCCCTCCTTATTCCCTGGCACTCCTAGCTATAGGCCCTCCTTATCCTCTCCTGACACTCCTAGCTATAGGCCCTCCTTATCCTCTCCTGACACTCCTAGCTATAGGCCCTCCTTATCCTCTCCTGGCATTCCTAGCTATAGACCCTCCTTATCCTCTCCTGGCACACCTAGCTATAGGCCCTCCTTATCCTCTCCTTACAATCTTAGCTATAGGCCCCCTTATCCTCTCCTGACACTCCTAGCTATAGGCCCTCCTTATCCTCTCCTGACACTCCTAGCTGTAGGCCCTCCTTATCCTCTCCTGGCACTCCTAGCTATAGACCCTCCTTATCCTCTCCTGACTCTCCTAGCTATAGGCCCTCCTTATCCTCTCCGGGCACTCCTAGCTATAGGTCCTGCTTATCCTCTCCTGGCACTTCTAGCTATAGGCCCTCCTTATCCTCTCCTGGCACTCCTAGCTATAGGCCCTCCTTATCCTCTCCTGGCACTCCTAGCTATAGGCCCTCCTTATCCTCTTCTGGCACTCCCAGCTATAGGCCCTCCTTATCCTCCCCTGGCACTCCTAGCTATAGGCCCTCCTTATCCTCTCCTGGCACTCCTAGCTATAGACCCCCCTTTTCCTCTCCTGGCACTCCTAGCTATAGATCCTCCTTATCCTCCCCTCGCACACCTAGCTATAGGTCCTCCTTATCCTCTCCTGACAGTTCTAGGTATAGGCCCTCCTTATCCTCTCTGAGCACTCCTAGCTATAGACCCTCCTTATCCTCTCCTGGCACTCCTAGCTATAGACCCTCCTTATTCTCTCCTGGCATTCCTAGTTACAGGCCCTCCTTATCATCTCCTGGCACTCCTAGGTATAGGCCCTCCTTATCCTCTCCTGGCACTCCTGGCTATAGGCCCTCCTTATCCTCTCCTGGCACTCCTAGCTATAGGCCCTCCTTATCCTCTCTGAGCACTCCTAGCTTTAGACCCTCCTTATCCTCTCCTGGCACTCCCAGCTATAGGCCCTCCTTATCCTCTCCTGGCACTCCTAGCTATAGGCCCTCCTTATCCTCTCCTGGCACTCCTACCTATAGACTCCCCTTATCCTCTCCTGGCACTCCTAGCTATAGATCCTCCTTATCCTCCCCTCGCACACCTAGCTATAGGTCCTCCTTATCCTCTCCTGACACTCCTAGCTATAGACCCTCCTTATCCTCTCTGAGCACTCTTAGCTTTAGACCCTCCTTATCCTCTCCTGGCACTCCTAGCTATAGGCCCTCCTTATCCTCTCCTGGCACTCCTAGCTATAGGCCCTCCTTATCCTCTCCTGACACTCCTAGCTATAGACCCTCCTTATCCTCTTCTGGCACTCCTAGCTATAGGCCCTCCTTATCCTCTTCTGGCACTCCTAGCTATAGGCCCTCCTTATCCTCTCCTGACACTCCTAGCTATAGGCCCTCCTTATCCTCTCCTGACACTCCTAGCTATAGACCCTCCTTATCCTCTTCTGGCACTCCTAGCTATAGGCCCTCCTTATCCTCTCCTGGCACTCCTAGCTACAGACCTTCCTTATCCTCTCCTGGCACTCCTAGCTATAGGCCCTCCTTACCCTCTCTGAGCACTCCTAGCTATAGGCCCTCCTTATCCTCTCCTGACACTCCTACCTATAGGCCCTCCTTATCCTCTCCTGACACTCCTAGCTATAGACCCTCCTTATCCTCTCCTGGCACTCCTAGCTATAGGCCCTCCTTATCTTCTCCTGGCACTCCTAGCTATAGACCCTCCTTATCCTCTCCTGGCACTCCTAGCTATAGGCCCTCCTTATCCTCTCCTGGCACTCCTAGCTATAGGCCCTCCTTATCCTCTCCTGACACTCCAAGCTATAGACCCTCCTTATCCTCTTCTGGCACTCCTAGCTATAGGCCCTCCTTATCCTCTCCTGACACTCCTAGCTATAGACCCTCCTTATCCTCTTCTGGCACTCCTAGCTATAGGCCCTCCTTATCCTCTCCTGGCACACCTAGCTATAGACCCTCCTTATCCTCTCCTGGCACTCCTAGCTATAGACCCTCCTTATCCTCTCCTGATACTCCTAGCTATAGACCCTCCTTATCCTCTCCTGGCACTCCTAGCTATAGGCCCTCCTTATCCTCTCCTGGCACTCCTAGCTATGAGACCCTCCTTATCCTCTCCTGGCACTCCTAGTTATAGACCCTCCTTATCCTCTCCTGACACTTCTGGCTATAGACCCTCCTTATCCTCTCCTGACACTTCTAGCTATAGGCCCTCCTTATCCTATCTGAGCACTCCTAACTATAGGCCCTCCTTATCCTCTCCTGGCACTCCTAGCTATAGACGCTCCTTATCCTCTCCTGACACTTCTATCTATAGGCCCTCCTTATCCTCTCCTGGCACTCCTAGCTATAGACCCTCCTTATCCTCTCCTGGCACTCCTAGCTATAGGCCCTCCTTATCCTATCTGAGCACTCCTAACTATAGGCCCTCCTTATCCTCTCCTGGCACTCCTAGCTATAGACCCTCCTTATCCTCTCCTGACACTCCTAGCTATAGGCCCGCCTTATCATCTCCTGGCACTCCTAGCTATAGACCCTCCTTATCCTCTCCTGGCACTCCTAGCTATAGGCCCTCCTTATCCTCTCCTGGCACTCCTAGCAATAGGCCCTCCTTATCCTCTCCTGGCACTCCTAGCTATAGGCCCTCCTTACCCTCTCTGAGCACTCCTAGCTATAGGCCCTCCTTATCCTCTCCTGACACTCCTAGCTATAGGCCCTCCTTATCCTCTCCTCGCGCTCCTAGCTATAGGCCCTCCTTATCCTCTCCTGGCACTCCTAGCTATAGGCCCTCCTTATCCTCTCCTGGCACTCCTAGCTACAGACCCTCCTTATCCTCTCCTGGCACTCCTAGCTATAGGCCCTCCTTACGCTCTCTGAGCACTCCTAGCTATAGGCCCTCCTTATCCTCTCCTGACACTCCTAGCTATAGGCCCTCCTTATCCTCTCCTGGCACTCCTAGCTATAGGCCCTCCTTACGCTCTCTGAGCACTCCTAGCTATAGACCCTCCTTATCCTCTCCTGACACTCCTAGCTATAGGCCCTCCTTATCCTCTCCTGGCACTCCTAGCTATAGGCCCTCCTTATCCTCTCCTGGCACTCCTAGCTATAGGCCCTCCTTATCCTCTCCTAGCACTCCTAGCTATAGGCCCTCCTTATCCTCTCCTGGCACTCCTAGCTATAGACCCTCCTTATGCTCTCCTGGCACTCCTGGCTATAGGCCTTCCTTATCCTCTCCTGGCACTCCTAGCTACAGACCTTCCTTATCCTCTCCTGGCACTCCTAGCTATAGGCCCTCCTTACCCTCTCTGAGCACTCCTAGCTATAGGCCCTCCTTATCCTCTCCTGACACTCCTAGCTATAGGCCCTCCTTATCCTCTCCTGGCACTCCTAGCTATAGGCCCTCCTTATCCTCTCCTGGCACTCCTAGCTATAGGCCCTCCTTATCCTCTCCTGGCACTCCTAGCTATAGGCCCTCCTTATCCTCTCCTGGCACTCCTAGCTATAGACCCTCCTTATCCTCTCCTGGCACTCCTAGCTATAAGCCCTCCTTATCCTCTCCTGGCACTCCTAGCTATAGGCCCTCCTTATCCGCTCCTGACACTCCTAGCTATAGACCCTCCTTATCCTCTTGTGGCACTCCTAGCTATAGGCCCTCCTTATCCTCTTCTGGCACTCCTAGCTATAGACCCTCCTTATTCTTTCCTGGCAACTCCTAGCTATAGGCCCTCCTTATCCTCTCCTGGCACTCCTAGCTATAGGCCCTCCTTATCCTCTCCTGACACTCCTAGCTATAGACCCTCTTTATCCTCTAGTGGCACTCCTAGCTATAGATCCTCCTTATCCTCCCCTCGCACACCTAGCTATAGGCCCTCCTTATCCTCTCCTGACACTTCTAGCTATAGGCCCTCCTGATCCTCTCTGAGCACTCCTAGCTATAGACCCTCCTTATCCTCTCCTGGCACTCCTAGCTATAAACCCTCCTTATTCTCTCCTGGCATTCCTAGTTACAGGCCCTCCTTATCATCTCCTGGCACTCCTAGCTATAGGCCCTCCTTATCCTCTCTGAGCACTCCTAGCTATAGGCCCTCCTTATCCTCTCTGAGCACTCCTAGCTATAGACCCTCCTTAGCCTCTCCTGGCACTCCTAGCTATAGGCCTTCCTTATCCTCTCCTGGCACTCCTAGCTATAGGCCCCCCTTTTCCTCTCCTGGCACTCCTAGCTATATGCCCTCCTTATCCTCTCCTGGCACTCCTAGCTTTAGGCCCTCATTATCCTCTCCTGGCACTCCTAGCTATAGGCCCTCCTTATCCTCTCCTGGCACTCCTACCTATAGGTCCTCCGTATCCTCTCCTTGCACTCCTTGCTATAGACCCTCCTTATCCTCTCCTGACACTCCTAGCTATAGATCCTCCTTATCCTCTCCTGACACTCCTAGCTATAGACCCTCCTTATCCTCTCCTGGCACTCCTAGCTATAGATCCTCCTTATCCTCCCATCGCACACCTAGCTATAGGCCCTCCTTATCCTCTCCTGACACTTCTAGCTATAGGCCCTCCTTATCCTATCTGAGCACTCCTAGCCATAGACCCTCCTTATCCTCTCCTGGCACTCCTAGCTATAGACCCTCCTTATCCTCTCCTGGCACTCCTAGCTATAGGCCCTCCTTATTCTCTCCTGGCACTCCTAGCTACAGACCCTCCTTATCCTCTCCTGGCACTCCTAGCTATAGGCCCACCTTATCCTCTCTGAGCACTCCTAGCTATAGACCCTCCTTATCCTCTCCTGGCACTCCTAACTATAGACCCTTCATATTCTCTCCTGGCACTCCTAGCTATAGGCCCTCCTTATCCTCTCCTGGCACTCCTAGCTACAGACCCTCCTTATCCTCTCCTGGCACTCCTAGCTATAGGCCCACTTTACCCTCTCTGAGCACTCCTATCTATAGGCCCTCCTTATCCTCTCCTGACACTCCTAGCTATAGGCCCTCCTTATCCTCTCCTGGCACTCCTAGCTATAGGCCCTCCTTATCCTCTCCTGACACTCCTAGCTATAGACCCTCCTTATCCTCTTCTGGCACTCCTAGCTATAGGCCCTCCTTATCCTCTCCTGACACTCCTAGCTATAGGCCCTCCTTATCCTCTCCAGACACTCCAAGCTATAGACCCTCCTTATCCTCTTCTGGCACTCCTAGCTATAGGCCCTCCTTATCCTCTCCTGGCACTCCTAGCTATAGACCCTCCTTATCCTCTCCTGGCACTCCTAGCTATAGACCCTCCTTATCCTCTCCTGACACTCCTAGCTATAGACCCTCCTTATCCTCTCCTGGAACTCCTAGCTATAGGCCCTCCTTATCCTCTCCTGGCACTCCTAGCTATAGACCCTCCTTATCCTCTCCTGGCACTCCTAGCTATAGACCCTCCTTATCCTCTCCTGACACTTCTAGCTATAGGCCCTCCTTATCGTATCAGAGCACTCCTAGCTATAGACCCTACTTGTCCTCTCCTGGCACTCCTAGCTATAGACCCTCCTTATCCTCTCCTGACACTTCTAGCTATAGGCCCTCCTTATCCTATCTGAGCACTCCTAGCTATAGACCTTCCTTATCCTCTCCTAGCACTCCTAGCTATAGGCCCTCCTTACCCTCTGCGAGCACTCCTAGCTATAGGCCCTCCTTATCCTCTCCTGGCACTCCTAGCTATAGACCCTCCTTACCCTCTCCTGACACTTCTAGCTATAGGCCCTCCTTATCCTATCTGAGCACTCCTAGCTATAGACCCTCCTTATCCTCTCCTGGCACTCCTAGCTATAGGCCCTCCTTATTCTCTCCTGGCATTCCTAGTTACAGGCCCTCCTTATCATCTCCTGGCACTCCTAGCTATAGACCCACCTTATCCTCTCTGAGCACTCCTAGCTATAGACCCTCCTTATCCTCTCCTGGCACTCCTAGCTATAGGCCTTCCTTATCCTCTCCTGGCACTCCTAGCTATAGGCCCTCCTTATCCTCTCCTGGCACTCCTAGCTACAGACCCTCCTTATCCTCTCCTGGCACTCCTAGCTATAGGCCCTCCTTATCCTCTCCTGGCACTCCTAGCTGTAGGCCCTCCTTACTCTCTCCTAGCACTCCAAGCTATAGGCCCTCCTTATTCTCTCCTGGCACTCCTAGCTATAGACCCTCCTTATCCTCTCCTGGCACTTCTAGCTATAGACCCTCCTTATCCTCTCCTGGCATTCCTAGTTACAGGCCCTCCTTATCATCTCCTGGCACTCCTAGCCATAGGCCCACCTTATCCTCTCTGAGCACTCCTAGCTATAGACCCTCCTTATCCTCTCCTGGCACTCCTAGCTATAGACCCTTCATATTCTCTCCTGGCACTCCTAGCTATAGGCCCTCCTTATCCTCTCCTGGCACTCCTAGCTACAGACCCTCCTTATCATCTCCTGGCACTCCTAGCTATAGGCCCTCTCTACCCTCTCTGAGCACTCCTATCTATAGGCCATCCTTATCCTCTCCTGACACTCCTAGCTATAGGCCCTCCTTATCCTCTCCTGGCACTCCTAGCTATAGGCCCTCCTTATCCTCTCCTGACACTCCTAGCTATAGACCCTCCTTATCCTCTTCTGGCGCTCCTAGCTATAGGCCCTCCTTATCCTCTCCAGACACTCCAAGCTATAGACCCTCCTTATCCTCTTCTGGCACTCCTAGCTATAGGCCCTCCTTATCCTCTCCTGGCACTCCTAGCTATAGACCCTTCTTATCCTCTCCTGGCACTCCTAGCTATAGACCCTCCTTATCCTCTCCTGACACTCCTAGCTATAGACCCTCCTTATCCTCTCCTGGAACTCCTAGCTATAGGCCCTCCTTATCCTCTCCTGGCACTCCTAGCTATAGACCCTCCTTATCCTCTCCTGGCACTCCTAGCTATAGACCCTCCTTATCCTCTCCTGACACTTCTAGCTATAGGCCCTCCTTATCGTATCAGAGCACTCCTAGCTATAGACCCTACTTGTCCTCTCCTGGCACTCCTAGCTATAGACCCTCCTTATCCTCTCCTGACACTTCTAGCTATAGGCCCTCCTTATCCTATCTGAGCACTCCTAGCTATAGACCTTCCTTATCCTCTCCTAGCACTCCTAGCTATAGGCCCTCCTTACCCTCTGTGAGCACTCCTAGCTATAGGCCCTCCTTTTCCTCTCCTGGCACTCCTAGCTATAGACCCTCCTTATCCTCTCCTGACACTTCTAGCTATAGGCCCTCCTTATCCTATCTGAGCACTCCTAGCTATAGACCCTCCTTATCCTCTCCTGGCACTCCTAGCTATAGGCCCTCCTTATCATCTCCTGGCACTCCTAGCTATAGACCCTCCTTATCCTCTCCTGGCACTCCTAGCTATAGGCCCTCCTTACTCTCTCCTAGCACTCCTAGCTATAGGCCCTCCTTATTCTCTCCTGGCACTCCTAGCTATAGACCCTCCTTATCCTCTCCTGGCACTTCTAGCTATAGACCCTCCTTATCCTCTCCTGGCACTCCTAGCTATAGGCCCTCCTTATCCTCTCCTGGCACTCCTAGCTATAGGCCCTCCTTATCCTCTCCTGGCACTCCTAGCTATAGGCCCTCCTTATCCTCTCCTGGCACTCCTAGCTATAGGCCCTCCTTATCCTCTCCTGGCACTCCTAGCTATAGGCCCTCCTTATCCTCTCCTGACACTTCTAGCTATAGGCCCTCCTGATCCTCTCTGAGCACTCCTAGCTATAGACCCTCCTTATCCTCTCCTGGCACTCCTAGCTATAGACCCTCGTTATCCTCTCCTGGCACTCCTAGCTACAGACCCTCCTTATCCTCTCCTGACACTCCTAGCTATAGGCCCTCCTTATCCTCTCCTGGCACTCCTAGCTATAGGCCCTCATTATCCTCTCCTGGTACTCCTAGCTATAGGCCCTCCTTATCCTCTCCTGGCATTCCTAGCTATAGACCCTCCTTATCCTGTCCTGGCACTCCTAGCTATAGACCCTCCTTATCCTCTCCTGACACTTCTAGCTATAGGCCCTCTTTATCCTATCTGAGCACTCCTAGCTATAGACCCTCCTTATCCTCTCCTGGCACTCCTAGCTATAGACCCTCCTTATTCTCTCCTGGCATTCCTAGTTACAGGCCCTCCTTATCCTCTCCTGGCACTCCTAGCTATAGGCCCTCCTTATCCTCTCCTGGCACTCCTAGCTATAGACCCTCCTTATCCTCTCCTGGCACTCCTAGCTATAGACCCTCCTTATCCTCTCCTGGCACTCCTATCTATAGGCCCTCCTTATCCTCTCCTGGCACTCCTAGCTACAGACCCTGCTTATCCTCTCCTGGCACTCCTAGCTATAGACCCTCCTTATTCTCTCCTGGCACTCCTAGCTATAGACCCTCCTTATTCTTTCCTGGCATTTCTAGTTACAGGCCCTCCTTATCATCTCCTGGCACTCCTAGCTATAGGCCCTCCTTATCCTCTCTGAGCACTCCTAGCTATAGACCCTCCTTATCCTCTCCTGGCACTCCTAGCTATAGACCCTCCTTATCCTCTCCTGGCACTCCTAGCTATAGGCCCTCCTTATCCTCTCCTGGCATTCCTAGTTACAGGCCCTCCTTATCCTCTCCTGGCATTCATAGTTACAGGCCCTCCTTATCCTCTCCTGGCTCTCCTAGCTATAGACCCTCCTTATCCTCTCCTGGCACTCCTAGTTACAGGCCCTCCTTATCTTCTCCTGACACTCCTAGCTATAGACCCTCCTTATCCTCTTCTGACACTCCTAGCTATAGGCCCTTCTTGTCCTCTCCTGGCACTCCTAGCTATAGGCCCTCCTTATCCTCTCCTGACACTCCTAGCTATAGACCCTCCTTATCATCTCCTGGCACTTCTAGCTATAGGCCCTCCTTATCCTCTCCTGACAGTCCTAGCTATAGGCCCTCCTTATCCTCTTCTGACACTCCTAGCTATAGGCCCTCCTTATCCTCTCCTGGCACTCCTAGCTATAGGCCCTCCTTATCCTCTCCTGGCACTCCTAGCTATAGACCCTCCTTATCCTCTCCTGACACTCCTAGCTATAGGCCCTCCTTATCCTCTTCTGACACTCCTAGCTATAGGCCCTCCTTATCCTCTCCTGGCACTCCTAGCTATAGGCCCTCCTTATCCTCTCCTGACACTCCTAGCTATAGGCCCTCCTTATCCTCTCCTGGCACTCCTAGCTATAGGCCCTCCTTATCCTCTCCTGGCACTCCTAGCTATAGACCCTCCTTATCATCTCCTGGCACTCCTAGCTATAGGCCCTCCTTATCCTCTCCTGACACTCTTAGCTATAGACCCTCCTTATCATCTCCTGGCACTCCTAGCTATAGGCCCTCCTTATCCTCTCCTGGCTCTCCTAGCTATAGACCCTCCTTATCCTCTCCTGACACTCCTAGCTATAGGCCCTCCTTATCCTCTCCTGACACGCCTAGCTATAGACCCTCCTTATCCTCTCCTGGCACTCCTAGTTATAGACCCTCCTTATCCTCTCCTGACACTCCTAGCTATAGGCCCTCCTTATCCTCTCCTGGCACTTTTAGCTATAGGCCCTCCTTATCCTCTCCTGGCACTTCTAGCTATAGACCCTCCTTATCCTCTCCTGACACTCCTAGCTATAGGCCCTCCTTATCCTCTCCTGACACTCCTAGCTATAGGCCCTCCTTATCCTCTCATGGCACTCCTAGCTACAGACCTTCCTTATCCTCTCCTGACACTCCTAGCTATAGACCCTCCTTATCCTCTCCTGGCACTCCTAGCTATAGACCCTCCTTATCCTCTCCTGACACTCCTAGCTATAGACCCTCCTTATCCTCTCCTGGCACTCCTAGCTATAGGGCCTCCTTATCCTCTCCTGGCACTCCTAGCTATAGGCCCTCCTTATCCTCTCCTGGCACTACTAGCTATATGCCCTCCTTATCCTCTCCTGGCACTCCTAGCTATAGGCCCTCCTTATCCTCTCCTGGCACTCCTAGCTATAGGCCCTCCTTATCCTCTCCTGGCACTCCTAGCTATAGGCCCTCCTTATCCTCTCCTGGCACTCCTAGCTATAGACCCTCCTTATCCTCTCCTGACACTCCTAGCTATAGGCCCTCCTTATCCTCTCCTGGCACTCCCAGCTATAGACCCTCCTTATCCTCTCCTGACACTCCTAGCTATAGGCCCTCCTTATCCTCTCCTGGCACCCCTAGCTATAGACCCTCCTCATCCTCTCCTGTCACTCCTAGCGATAGGCCCTCCTTATCCTCTCCTGGCACTCCTAGCTACAGACTCTCCTTATCCTCTCCTGACACTCCTAGCTATAGACCCTCCTTATCCTCTCCTGGCACTCCTAGCTATAGGTCCTCCTTATCCTCTCCTGGCACTCCTAGCTATAGGCCCTCCTTATCCTCTCCTGGCACACCTAGCTATATGCCCTCCTTATCCTCTCCTGGCACGCCAGGCTATAGGCCCTCCTTATTCCCTGGCACTCCTAGCTATAGGCCCTCCTTATCCTCTCCTGACACTCCTAGCTATAGACCCTCCTTATCCTCTCCTGACACTCCTAGCTATAGACCCTCCTTATCCTCTCCTGGCACTCCTAGCTATAGGGCCTTCTTATCCTCTCCTGGCACTCCTAGCTATAGGCCCTCCTTATCCTCTCCTGGCACTACTAGCTATATGCCCTCCTTATCCTCTCCTGGCACTCCTAGCTATAGGCCCTCCTTATCCTCTCCTGGCACTCCTAGCTATAGGCCCTCCTTATCCTCTCCTGGCACTCCTAGCTATAGGCCCTCCTTATCCTCTCCTGGCACTCCTAGCTATAGACCCTCCTTATCCTCTCCTGACACTCCTAGCTATAGGCCCTCCTTATCCTCTCCTGGCACTCCCAGCTATAGACCCTCCTTATCCTCTGCTGACACTCCTAGCTATAGGCCCTCCTTATCCTCTCCTGGCACCCCTAGCTATAGACCCTCCTCATCCTCTCCTGTCACTCCTAGCGATAGGCCCTCCTTATCCTCTCCTGGCACTCCAGGCTATAGGCCCTCCTTATTCCCTGGCACTCCTAGCTATAGGCCCTCCTTATCCTCTCCTGACACTCCTAGCTATAGGCCCTCCTTATCCTCTCCTGACACTCCTAGCTATAGGCCCTCCTTATCCTCCCCTGGCATTCCTAGCTATAGACCCTCCTTATCCTCTCCTGGCACACCTAGCTATAGGCCCTCCTTATCCTCTCCTTACAATCTTAGCTATAGGCCCCCTTATCCTCTCCTGACACTCCTAGCTATAGGCCCTCCTTATCCTCTCCTGACACTCCTAGCTGTAGGCCCTCCTTATCCTCTCCTGGCACTCCTAGCTATAGACCCTCCTTATCCTCTCCTGACTCTCCTAGCTATAGGCCCTCCTTATCCTCTCCGGGCACTCCTAGCTATAGGTCCTGCTTATCCTCTCCTGGCACTTCTAGCTATAGGCCCTCCTTATCCTCTCCTGGCACTCGTAGCTATAGGCCCTCCTTATCCTCTCCTGGCACTCCTAGCTATAGGCCCTCCTTATCCTCTTCTGGCACTCCCAGCTATAGGCCCTCCTTATCCTCCCCTGGCACTCCTAGCTATAGGCCCTCCTTATCCTCTCCTGGCACTCCTAGCTATAGACCCCCCTTTTCCTCTCCTGGCACTCCTAGCTATAGATCCTCCTTATCCTCCCCTCGCACACCTAGCTATAGGTCCTCCTTATCCTCTCCTGACAGTTCTAGGTATAGGCCCTCCTTATCCTCTCTGAGCACTCCTAGCTATAGACCCTCCTTATCCTCTCCTGGCACTCCTAGCTATAGACCCTCCTTATTCTCTCCTGGCATTCCTAGTTACAGGCCCTCCTTATCATCTCCTGGCACTCCTAGGTATAGGCCCTCCTTATCCTCTCCTGGCACTCCTGGCTATAGGCCCTCCTTATCCTCTCCTGGCACTCCTAGCTATAGGCCCTCCTTATCCTCTCTGAGCACTCCTAGCTTTAGACCCTCCTTATCCTCTCCTGGCACTCCCAGCTATAGGCCCTCCTTATCCTCTCCTGGCACTCCTAGCTATAGGCCCTCCTTATCCTCTCCTGGCACTCCTACCTATAGACTCCCCTTATCCTCTCCTGGCACTCCTAGCTATAGATCCTCCTTATCCTCCCCTCGCACACCTAGCTATAGGTCCTCCTTATCCTCTCCTGACACTCCTAGCTATAGACCCTCCTTATCCTCTCTGAGCACTCTTAGCTTTAGACCCTCCTTATCCTCTCCTGGCACTCCTAGCTATAGGCCCTCCTTATCCTCTCCTGGCACTCCTAGCTATAGGCCCTCCTTATCCTCTCCTGACACTCCTAGCTATAGACCCTCCTTATCCTCTTCTGGCACTCCTAGCTATAGGCCCTCCTTATCCTCTTCTGGCACTCCTAGCTATAGGCCCTCCTTATCCTCTCCTGACACTCCTAGCTATAGGCCCTCCTTATCCTCTCCTGACACTCCTAGCTATAGACCCTCCTTATCCTCTTCTGGCACTCCTAGCTATAGGCCCTCCTTATCCTCTCCTGGCACTCCTAGCTACAGACCTTCCTTATCCTCTCCTGGCACTCCTAGCTATAGGCCCTCCTTACCCTCTCTGAGCACTCCTAGCTATAGGCCCTCCTTATCCTCTCCTGACACTCCTACCTATAGGCCCTCCTTATCCTCTCCTGACACTCCTAGCTATAGACCCTCCTTATCCTCTCCTGGCACTCCTAGCTATAGGCCCTCCTTATCTTCTCCTGGCACTCCTAGCTATAGACCCTCCTTATCCTCTCCTGGCACTCCTAGCTATAGGCCCTCCTTATCCTCTCCTGGCACTCCTAGCTATAGGCCCTCCTTATCCTCTCCTGACACTCCAAGCTATAGACCCTCCTTATCCTCTTCTGGCACTCCTAGCTATAGGCCCTCCTTATCCTCTCCTGACACTCCTAGCTATAGACCCTCCTTATCCTCTTCTGGCACTCCTAGCTATAGGCCCTCCTTATCCTCTCCTGGCACACCTAGCTATAGACCCTCCTTATCCTCTCCTGGCACTCCTAGCTATAGACCCTCCTTATCCTCTCCTGATACTCCTAGCTATAGACCCTCCTTATCCTCTCCTGGCACTCCTAGCTATAGGCCCTCCTTATCCTCTCCTGGCACTCCTAGCTATGAGACCCTCCTTATCCTCTCCTGGCACTCCTAGTTATAGACCCTCCTTATCCTCTCCTGACACTTCTAGCTATAGACCCTCCTTATCCTCTCCTGACACTTCTAGCTATAGGCCCTCCTTATCCTATCTGAGCACTCCTAACTATAGGCCCTCCTTATCCTCTCCTGGCACTCCTAGCTATAGACGCTCCTTATCCTCTCCTGACACTTCTATCTATAGGCCCTCCTTATCCTCTCCTGGCACTCCTAGCTATAGACCCTCCTTATCCTCTCCTGGCACTCCTAGCTATAGGCCCTCCTTATCCTATCTGAGCACTCCTAACTATAGGCCCTCCTTATCCTCTCCTGGCACTCCTAGCTATAGACCCTCCTTATCCTCTCCTGACACTCCTAGCTATAGGCCCGCCTTATCATCTCCTGGCACTCCTAGCTATAGACCCTCCTTATCCTCTCCTGGCACTCCTAGCTATAGGCCCTCCTTATCCTCTCCTGGCACTCCTAGCAATAGGCCCTCCTTATCCTCTCCTGGCACTCCTAGCTATAGGCCCTCCTTACCCTCTCTGAGCACTCCTAGCTATAGGCCCTCCTTATCCTCTCCTGACACTCCTAGCTATAGGCCCTCCTTATCCTCTCCTCGCGCTCCTAGCTATAGGCCCTCCTTATCCTCTCCTGGCACTCCTAGCTATAGGCCCTCCTTATCCTCTCCTGGCACTCCTAGCTACAGACCCTCCTTATCCTCTCCTGGCACTCCTAGCTATAGGCCCTCCTTACGCTCTCTGAGCACTCCTAGCTATAGGCCCTCCTTATCCTCTCCTGACACTCCTAGCTATAGGCCCTCCTTATCCTCTCCTGGCACTCCTAGCTATAGGCCCTCCTTACGCTCTCTGAGCACTCCTAGCTATAGGCCCTCCTTATCCTCTCCTGACACTCCTAGCTATAGGCCCTCCTTATCCTCTCCTGGCACTCCTAGCTATAGGCCCTCCTTATCCTCTCCTGGCACTCCTAGCTATAGGCCCTCCTTATCCTCTCCTAGCACTCCTAGCTATAGGCCCTCCTTATCCTCTCCTGGCACTCCTAGCTATAGACCCTCCTTATGCTCTCCTGGCACTCCTGGCTATAGGCCTTCCTTATCCTCTCCTGGCACTCCTAGCTACAGACCTTCCTTATCCTCTCCTGGCACTCCTAGCTATAGGCCCTCCTTACCCTCTCTGAGCACTCCTAGCTATAGGCCCTCCTTATCCTCTCCTGACACTCCTAGCTATAGGCCCTCCTTATCCTCTCCTGGCACTCCTAGCTATAGGCCCTCCTTATCCTCTCCTGGCACTCCTAGCTATAGGCCCTCCTTATCCTCTCCTGGCACTCCTAGCTATAGGCCCTCCTTATCCTCTCCTGGCACTCCTAGCTATAGACCCTCCTTATCCTCTCCTGGCACTCCTAGCTATAAGCCCTCCTTATCCTCTCCTGGCACTCCTAGCTATAGGCCCTCCTTATCCGCTCCTGACACTCCTAGCTATAGACCCTCCTTATCCTCTTGTGGCACTCCTAGCTATAGGCCCTCCTTATCCTCTTCTGGCACTCCTAGCTATAGACCCTCCTTATTCTTTCCTGGCAACTCCTAGCTATAGGCCCTCCTTATCCTCTCCTGGCACTCCTAGCTATAGGCCCTCCTTATCCTCTCCTGACACTCCTAGCTATAGACCCTCTTTATCCTCTAGTGGCACTCCTAGCTATAGATCCTCCTTATCCTCCCCTCGCACACCTAGCTATAGGCCCTCCTTATCCTCTCCTGACACTTCTAGCTATAGGCCCTCCTGATCCTCTCTGAGCACTCCTAGCTATAGACCCTCCTTATCCTCTCCTGGCACTCCTAGCTATAAACCCTCCTTATTCTCTCCTGGCATTCCTAGTTACAGGCCCTCCTTATCATCTCCTGGCACTCCTAGCTATAGGCCCTCCTTATCCTCTCTGAGCACTCCTAGCTATAGGCCCTCCTTATCCTCTCTGAGCACTCCTAGCTATAGACCCTCCTTAGCCTCTCCTGGCACTCCTAGCTATAGGCCTTCCTTATCCTCTCCTGGCACTCCTAGCTATAGGCCCCCCTTTTCCTCTCCTGGCACTCCTAGCTATATGCCCTCCTTATCCTCTCCTGGCACTCCTAGCTTTAGGCCCTCATTATCCTCTCCTGGCACTCCTAGCTATAGGCCCTCCTTATCCTCTCCTGGCACTCCTACCTATAGGTCCTCCGTATCCTCTCCTTGCACTCCTTGCTATAGACCCTTCTTATCCTCTCCTGACACTCCTAGCTATAGATCCTCCTTATCCTCTCCTGACACTCCTAGCTATAGACCCTCCTTATCCTCTCCTGGCACTCCTAGCTATAGATCCTCCTTATCCTCCCATCGCACACCTAGCTATAGGCCCTCCTTATCCTCTCCTGACACTTCTAGCTATAGGCCCTCCTTATCCTATCTGAGCACTCCTAGCCATAGACCCTCCTTATCCTCTCCTGGCACTCCTAGCTATAGACCCTCCTTATCCTCTCCTGGCACTCCTAGCTATAGACCCTCCTTATCCTCTCCTGGCACTCCTAGCTATAGGCCCTCCTTATTCTCTCCTGGCACTCCTAGCTACAGACCCTCCTTATCCTCTCCTGGCACTCCTAGCTATAGGCCCACCTTATCCTCTCTGAGCACTCCTAGCTATAGACCCTCCTTATCCTCTCCTGGCACTCCTAGCTATAGACCCTTCATATTCTCTCCTGGCACTCCTAGCTATAGGCCCTCCTTATCCTCTCCTGGCACTCCTAGCTACAGACCCTCCTTATCCTCTCCTGGCACTCCTAGCTATAGGCCCACTTTACCCTCTCTGAGCACTCCTATCTATAGGCCCTCCTTATCCTCTCCTGACACTCCTAGCTATAGGCCCTCCTTATCCTCTCCTGGCACTCCTAGCTATAGGCCCTCCTTATCCTCTCCTGACACTCCTAGCTATAGACCCTCCTTATCCTCTTCTGGCACTCCTAGCTATAGGCCCTCCTTATCCTCTCCTGACACTCCTAGCTATAGGCCCTCCTTATCCTCTCCAGACACTCCAAGCTATAGACCCTCCTTATCCTCTTCTGGCACTCCTAGCTATAGGCCCTCCTTATCCTCTCCTGGCACTCCTAGCTATAGACCCTCCTTATCCTCTCCTGGCACTCCTAGCTATAGACCCTCCTTATCCTCTCCTGACACTCCTAGCTATAGACCCTCCTTATCCTCTCCTGGAACTCCTAGCTATAGGCCCTCCTTATCCTCTCCTGGCACTCCTAGCTATAGACCCTCCTTATCCTCTCCTGGCACTCCTAGCTATAGACCCTCCTTATCCTCTCCTGACACTTCTAGCTATAGGCCCTCCTTATCGTATCAGAGCACTCCTAGCTATAGACCCTACTTGTCCTCTCCTGGCACTCCTAGCTATAGACCCTCCTTATCCTCTCCTGACACTTCTAGCTATAGGCCCTCCTTATCCTATCTGAGCACTCCTAGCTATAGACCTTCCTTATCCTCTCCTAGCACTCCTAGCTATAGGCCCTCCTTACCCTCTGCGAGCACTCCTAGCTATAGGCCCTCCTTATCCTCTCCTGGCACTCCTAGCTATAGACCCTCCTTACCCTCTCCTGACACTTCTAGCTATAGGCCCTCCTTATCCTATCTGAGCACTCCTAGCTATAGACCCTCCTTATCCTCTCCTGGCACTCCTAGCTATAGGCCCTCCTTATTCTCTCCTGGCATTCCTAGTTACAGGCCCTCCTTATCATCTCCTGGCACTCCTAGTTATAGACCCACCTTATCCTCTCTGAGCACTCCTAGCTATAGACCCTCCTTATCCTCTCCTGGCACTCCTAGCTATAGGCCTTCCTTATCCTCTCCTGGCACTCCTAGCTATAGGCCCTCCTTATCCTCTCCTGGCACTCCTAGCTACAGACCCTCCTTATCCTCTCCTGGCACTCCTAGCTATAGGCCCTCCTTATCCTCTCCTGGCACTCCTAGCTATAGACCCGCCTTATCCTCTCCTGGCACTCCTAGCTGTAGGCCCTCCTTACTCTCTCCTAGCACTCCAAGCTATAGGCCCTCCTTATTCTCTCCTGGCACTCCTAGCTATAGACCCTCCTTATCCTCTCCTGGCACTTCTAGCTATAGACCCTCCTTATCCTCTCCTGGCATTCCTAGTTACAGGCCCTCCTTATCATCTCCTGGCACTCCTAGCCATAGGCCCACCTTATCCTCTCTGAGCACTCCTAGCTATAGACCCTCCTTATCCTCTCCTGGCACTCCTAGCTATAGACCCTTCATATTCTCTCCTGGCACTCCTAGCTATAGGCCCTCCTTATCCTCTCCTGGCACTCCTAGCTACAGACCCTCCTTATCATCTCCTGGCACTCCTAGCTATAGGCCCTCTCTACCCTCTCTGAGCACTCCTATCTATAGGCCATCCTTATCCTCTCCTGACACTCCTAGCTATAGGCCCTCCTTATCCTCTCCTGGCACTCCTAGCTATAGGCCCTCCTTATCCTCTCCTGACACTCCTAGCTATAGACCCTCCTTATCCTCTTCTGGCGCTCCTAGCTATAGGCCCTCCTTATCCTCTCCAGACACTCCAAGCTATAGACCCTCCTTATCCTCTTCTGGCACTCCTAGCTATAGGCCCTCCTTATCCTCTCCTGGCACTCCTAGCTATAGACCCTTCTTATCCTCTCCTGGCACTCCTAGCTATAGACCCTCCTTATCCTCTCCTGACACTCCTAGCTATAGACCCTCCTTATCCTCTCCTGGAACTCCTAGCTATAGGCCCTCCTTATCCTCTCCTGGCACTCCTAGCTATAGACCCTCCTTATCCTCTCCTGGCACTCCTAGCTATAGACCCTCCTTATCCTCTCCTGACACTTCTAGCTATAGGCCCTCCTTATCGTATCAGAGCACTCCTAGCTATAGACCCTACTTGTCCTCTCCTGGCACTCCTAGCTATAGACCCTCCTTATCCTCTCCTGACACTTCTAGCTATAGGCCCTCCTTATCCTATCTGAGCACTCCTAGCTATAGACCTTCCTTATCCTCTCCTAGCACTCCTAGCTATAGGCCCTCCTTACCCTCTGTGAGCACTCCTAGCTATAGGCCCTCCTTTTCCTCTCCTGGCACTCCTAGCTATAGACCCTCCTTATCCTCTCCTGACACTTCTAGCTATAGGCCCTCCTTATCCTATCTGAGCACTCCTAGCTATAGACCCTCCTTATCCTCTCCTGGCACTCCTAGCTATAGGCCCTCCTTATCATCTCCTGGCACTCCTAGCTATAGACCCTCCTTATCCTCTCCTGGCACTCCTAGCTATAGACCCTCCTTATCCTCTCCTGGCACTCCTAGCTATAGACCCTCCTTATCCTCTCCTGGCACTCCTAGCTATAGGCCCTCCTTACTCTCTCCTAGCACTCCTAGCTATAGGCCCTCCTTATTCTCTCCTGGCACTCCTAGCTATAGACCCTCCTTATCCTCTCCTGGCACTTCTAGCTATAGACCCTCCTTATCCTCTCCTGGCACTCCTAGCTATAGGCCCTCCTTATCCTCTCCTGGCACTCCTAGCTATAGGCCCTCCTTATCCTCTCCTGGCACTCCTAGCTATAGGCCCTCCTTATCCTCTCCTGGCACTCCTAGCTATAGGCCCTCCTTATCCTCTCCTGGCACTCCTAGCTATAGGCCCTCCTTATCCTCTCCTGACACTTCTAGCTATAGGCCCTCCTGATCCTCTCTGAGCACTCCTAGCTATAGACCCTCCTTATCCTCTCCTGGCACTCCTAGCTATAGACCCTCGTTATCCTCTCCTGGCACTCCTAGCTACAGACCCTCCTTATCCTCTCCTGACACTCCTAGCTATAGGCCCTCCTTATCCTCTCCTGGCACTCCTAGCTATAGGCCCTCATTATCCTCTCCTGGTACTCCTAGCTATAGGCCCTCCTTATCCTCTCCTGGCATTCCTAGCTATAGACCCTCCTTATCCTGTCCTGGCACTCCTAGCTATAGACCCTCCTTATCCTCTCCTGACACTTCTAGCTATAGGCCCTCTTTATCCTATCTGAGCACTCCTAGCTATAGACCCTCCTTATCCTCTCCTGGCACTCCTAGCTATAGACCCTCCTTATTCTCTCCTGGCATTCCTAGTTACAGGCCCTCCTTATCATCTCCTGGCACTCCTAGCTATAGGCCCTCCTTATCCTCTCTGAGCACTCCTAGCTATAGACCCTCCTTATCCTCTCCTGGCACTCCTAGCTATAGACCCTCCTTATCCTCTCCTGGCACTCCTAGCTATAGACCCTCCTTATCCTCTCCTGGCACTCCTATCTATAGGCCCTCCTTATCCTCTCCTGGCACTCCTAGCTACAGACCCTGCTTATCCTCTCCTGGCACTCCTAGCTATAGACCCTCCTCATTCTCTCCTGGCACTCCTAGCTATAGACCCTCCTTATTCTTTCCTGGCATTTCTAGTTACAGGCCCTCCTTATCATCTCCTGGCACTCCTAGCTATAGGCCCTCCTTATCCTCTCTGAGCACTCCTAGCTATAGACCCTCCTTATCCTCTCCTGGCACTCCTAGCTATAGACCCTCCTTATCCTCTCCTGGCACTCCTAGCTATAGGCCCTCCTTATCCTCTCTGAGCACTCCTAGCTATAGACCCTCCTTATCCTCTCCTGGCACTCCTATCTATAGGCCCTCCTTATCCTCTCTGAGCACTCCTAGCTATAGACCCTCCTTATCCTCTCCTGGCACTCCTAGCTATAGACCCTCCTTATCCTCTCCTGGCACTCCTAGCTATAGACCCTCCTTATCCTCTCCTGGCACTCCTAGCTATAGGCCCTCCTTATCCTCTCCTGGCACTCCTAGCTATAGGCCCTCCTTATCCTCTCCTGACACTCCTAGCTATAGACCCTCCTTATCCTCTCTTGGCACTCCTAGCTATAGGCCTTCCTTATCCTCTCCTGGCACTCCTAGCTATAGGCCCTCCTTATCCTCTCCTGACACTCCTAGATATAGGCCCTCCTTACCCTCTCTGAGCACTCCTAGCTATAGGCCCTCCTTATCCTCTCCTGACACTCCTAGCTATAGGCCCTCCTTATCCTCTCCTGGCACTCCTAGCTATAGGCCCTCCTTATCCTCTCCTGGCACTCCTAGCTATAGGCCCTCCTTATCCTCTCCTGGCACTCCTAGCTATAGACCCTCCTTATCCTCTCTGAGCACTCCTAGCTATAGACCCTCCTTATCCTCTCCTGACACTCCTAGCTATAGGCCCTCCTTATCCTCTCCTGACACTCCTAGCTATAGGCCCTCCTTATCCTCTCCTGGCACTCCTAGCTATAGGCCCTCCTTATCCTCTCTGAGCACTCCTAGCTATAGGCCCTCCTTATCCTCTCCTGGCACTCCTAGCTATAGACCCTCCTTATCCTCTCCTGGCACTCCTAGCTATAGACCTTCCTTATTCTTTCCTGGCATTTCTAGTTACAGACCCTCCTTATCCTCTCCTGGCACTCCTAGCTATAGACCCTCCTTTTTCTTTCCTGGCATTTCTAGTTACAGGCCCTCCTTATCATCTCCTGACACTCCTAGCTATAGACCCTCCTTATCCTCTCTGAGCACTCCTAGCTATAGACCCTCCTTATTCTTTCCTGGCATTTCTAGTTACAGACCCTCCTTATCCTCTCCTGGCACTCCTAGCTATAGACCCTCCTTATTCTTTCCTGGCATTTCTAGTTACAGGCCCTCCTTATCATCTCCTGACACTCCTAGCTATAGACCCTCCTTACCCTCTCTGAGCACTCCTAGCTATAGGCCCTCCTTATCCTCTTCTGGCACTCCTAGCTATAGACCCTCCTTATCCTCTCCTGGCACTCCTAGCTATAGACCCTCCTTATCCTCTCCTGGCACTCCTAGCTATAGGCCCTCCTTATCCTCTCTGAGCACTCCTATCTATAGGCCCTCCTTATCCTCTCCTGGCACTCCTAGCTACAGACCCTGCTTATCCTCTCCTGGCACTCCTAGCTATAGGCCCTCCTTACCCTCTCTGAGCACTCCTAGCTATAGGCCCTCCTTATCCTCTCCTGACACTCCTAGCTATAGGCCCTCCTTATCCTCTCCTGGCACTCCTAGCTATAGGCCCTCCTTATCCTCTCCTGACACTCCTAGCTATAGGCCCTCCTTATCCTCTCCTGGCACTCCTAGCTACAGATCCTCCTTATCCTCTCCTGGCACTCCTAGCTATAGGCCCTCCTTACCCTCTCTGAGCACTCCTAGCTATAGGCCCTCCTTATCCTCTCCTGACACTCCTAGCTATAGGCCCTCCTTATCCTCTCCTGGCACTCCTAGCTATAGGCCCTCCTTATCCTCTCCTGACACTCCTAGCTATAGACCCTCCTTATCCTCTTCTGGCGCTCCTAGCTATAGGCCCTCCTTGACCTCTCTGAGCACTCCTAGCTATAGACCCTTCTTATTCTCTCCTGGCACTCCTATCTATAGGCCCTCCTTATCCTCTCCTGGCACTCCTAGCTACAGACCCTGCTTATCCTCTCCTGGCACTCCTAGCTATAGGCCCTCCTTATCCTCTCCTGGCACTCCTAGCTATAGGCCCTCCTTATCCTCTCCTGGCACTCCTAGCTATAGGCCCTCCTTATCCTCTCCTGGCACTCCTATCTATAGGCCCTCCTTATCCTCTCCTGGCACTCCTAGCTACAGACCCTGCTTATCCTCTCCTGGCACTCCTAGCTATAGGCCCTCCTTACCCTCTCTGAGCACTCCTAGCTATAGGCCCTCCTTATCCTCTCCTGACACTCCTAGCTATAGGCCCTCCTTATCCTCTCCTGGCACTCCTAGCTATAGGCCCTCCTTATCCTCTCCTGGCACTCCTAGCTATAGGCCCTCCTTATCCTCTCCTGGCACTCCTAGCTACAGACCCTCCTTATCCTCTCCTGGCACTCCTAGCTATAGGCCCTCCTTACCCTCTCTGAGCACTCCTAGCTACAGGCCCTCCTTATCCTCTCCTGGCACTCCTAGCTATAGACCCTCCTTATCCTCTCCTGGCACTCCTAGCTATAGGCCCTCCTTATCCTCTCCTGGCACTCCTAGCTATAGACCCTCCTTATCCTCTCCTGGCACTCCTAGCTACAGACCCTCCTTATCCTCTCCTGGCACTCCTAGCTATAGGCCCTCCTTACCCTCTCTGAGCACTCCTAGCTACAGGCCCTCCTTATCCTCTCCTGGCACTCCTAGCTATAGACCCTCCTTATCCTCTCCTGGCACTCCTAGCTATAGGCCCTCCTTATCCTCTCCTGGCACTCCTAGCTATAGACCCTCCTTATCCTCTCCTGGCACTTCTAGCTATAGACCCTCCTTATCCTCTCCTGGCATTCCTAGTTACAGGCCCTCCTCGTCATCTCCTGGCACTCCTAGCCATAGGCCCACCTTATCCTCTCTGAGCACTCCTAGCTATAGGCCCTCCTTATCCTCTCCTGGCATTCCTAGCTACAGACCCTCCTTATCATCTCCTGGCACTCCTAGCTATAGGCCCTCTTTACCCTCTCTGAGCACTCCTATCTATAGGCCCTCCTTATCCTCTCCTGACACTCCTAGCTATAGGCCCTCCTTATCCTCTCCTGGCACTCCTAGCCATAGGCCCTCCTTATCCTCTCCTGACACTCCTAGCTATAGACCCTCCTTATCCTCTTCTGGCGCTCCTAGCTATAGGCCCTCCTTATCCTCTCCAGACACTCCAAGCTATAGACCCTCCTTATCCTCTTCTGGCACTCCTAGCTATAGGCCCTCCTTATCCTCTCCTGGCACTCCTAGCTATAGACCCTCCTTATCCTCTCCTGGCACTCCTAGCTATAGACCCTCCTTATCCTCTCCTGACACTCCTAGCTATAGACCCTCCTTATCCTCTCCTGGAACTCCTAGCTATAGGCCCTCCTTATCCTCTCCTGGCACTCCTAGCTATAGACCCTCCTTATCCTCTCCTGACACTTCTAGCTATAGGCCCTCCTTATCGTATCAGAGCACTCCTAGCTATAGACCCTACTTGTCCTCTCCTGGCACTCCTAGCTATAGACCCTCCTTATCCTCTCCTGACACTTCTAGCTATAGGCCCTCCTTATCCTATCTGAGCACTCCTAGCTATAGACCTTCCTTATCCTCTCCTAGCACTCCTAGCTATAGGCCCTCCTTACCCTCTGTTAGCACTCCTAGCTATAGGCCCTCCTTATCCTCTCCTGGCACTCCTAGCTATAGACCCTCTTTATCCTCTCCTGACACTTCTAGCTATAGGCCCTCCTTATCCTATCTGAGCACTCCTAGCTATAGACCCTCCTTATCCTCTCCTGGCACTCCTAGCTATAGACCCTTCATATTCTCTCCTGGCACTCCTAGCTATAGGCCCTCCTTATCCTCTCCTGGCACTCCTAGCTACAGACCCTCCTTATCATCTCCTGGCACTCCTAGCTATAGGCCCTCTTTACCCTCTCTGAGCACTCCTATCTATAGGCCCTCCTTATCCTCTCCTGACACTCCTAGCTATAGGCCCTCCTTATCCTCTCCTGGCACTCCTAGCTATAGGCCCTCCTTATCCTCTCCTGACACTCCTAGCTATAGACCCTCCTTATCCTCTTCTGGCGCTCCTAGCTATAGGCCCTCCTTATCCTCTCCAGACACTCCAAGCTATAGACCCTCCTTACCTCTTCTGGCACTCCTAGCTATAGGCCCTCCTTATCCTCTCCTGGCACTCCTAGCTATAGACCCTCCTTATCCTCTCCTGGCACTCCTAGCTATAGACCCTCCTTATCCTCTCCTGACACTCCTAGCTATAGACCCTCCTTATCCTCTCCTGGAACTCCTAGCTATAGGCCCTCCTTATCCTCTCCTGGCACTCCTAGCTATAGACCCTCCTTATCCTCTCCTGGCACTCCTAGCTATAGACCCTCCTTATCCTCTCCTGACACTTCTAGCTATAGGCCCTCCTTATCGTATCAGAGCACTCCTAGCTATAGACCCTACTTGTCCTCTCCTGGCACTCCTAGCTATAGACCCTCCTTATCCTCTCCTGACACTTCTAGCTATAGGCCCTCCTTATCCTATCTGAGCACTCCTAGCTATAGACCTTCCTTATCCTCTCCTAGCACTCCTAGCTATAGGCCCTCCTTACCCTCTGTGAGCACTCCTAGCTATAGGCCCTCCTTATCCTCTCCTGGCACTCCTAGCTACAGACCCTCCTTATCCTCTCCTGACACTTCTAGCTATAGGCCCTCCTTATCCTATCTGAGCACTCCTAGCTATAGACCCTCCTTATCCTCTCCTGGCACTCCTAGCTATAGGCCCTCCTTATCATCTCCTGGCACTCCTAGCTATAGACCCTCCTTATCCTCTCCTGGCACTCCTAGCTATAGGCCCTCCTTATCCTCTCCTGGCACTCCTAGCTATAGACCCTCCTTATCCTCTCCTGGCACTCCTAGCTATAGGCCCTCCTTACTCTCTCCTAGCACTCCTAGCTATAGGCCCTCCTTATTCTCTCCTGGCACTCCTAGCTATAGACCCTCCTTATCCTCTCCTGGCACTTCTAGCTATAGACCCTCCTTATCCTCTCCTGGCACTCCTAGCTATAGGCCCTCCTTATCATCTCCTGGCACTCCTAGCTATAGGCCCTCCTTATCCTCTCTGAGCACTCCTAGCTATAGACCCTCCTTATCCTCTCCTGGCACTCCTAGCTATAGACCCTCCTTATCCTCTCCTGACACTCCTAGCTATAGACCCTCCTTATCCTCTCTGAGCACTCCTTGCTATAGGCCCTCCTTATCCTCTCCTGGCACTCCTAGCTATTGGCCCTCCTTATCCTCTCCTGGCACTCCTAGCTATAGGCCCTCATTATCCTCTCCTGGTACTCCTAGCTATAGGCCCTCCTTATCCTCTCCTGGCACTCCTAGCTATAGACCCTCCTTATCCTGTCCTGGCACTCCTAGCTATAGACCCTCCTTATCCTCTCCTGACACTTCTAGCTATAGGCCCTCTTTATCCTATCTGAGCACTCCTAGCTATAGACCCTCCTTATCCTCTCCTGGCACTCCTAGCTATAGACCCTCCTTATTCTCTCCTGGCATTCCTAGTTACAGGCCCTCCTTATCATCTCCTGGCACTCCTAGCTATAGGCCCTCCTTATCCTCTCTGAGCACTCCTAGCTATAGACCCTCCTTATCCTCTCCTGGCACTCCTAGCTATAGGCCTTCCTTATCCTCTCTGAGCACTCCTAGCTATAGACCCTCCTTATCCCCTCTGAGCACTCCTAGCTATAGACCCTCCTTATCCTCTCCTGGCACTCCTAGCTATAGGCCCTCCTTATCCTCTCTGAGCACTCCTAGCTATAGACCCTCCTTATCCTCTCTGAGCACTCCTAGCTATAGACCCTCCTTATCCTCTCCTGGCACTCCTAGCTATAGGCCCTCCTTATTCTCTCCTGGCACTCCTAGCTATAGGCCCTCCTTACCCTCTCTGAGCACTCCTAGCTATAGGCCCTCCTTATCCTCTCCTGGCACTCCTAGCTATAGACCCTCCTTATTCTTTCCTGGCATTTCTAGTTACAGGCCCTCCTTATCATCTCCTGGCACTCCTAGCTATAGGCCCTCCTTATCCTCTCTGAGCACTCCTAGCTATAGATCCTTCTTATCCTCTCCTGGCACTCCTAGCTATAGGCCCTCCTTATCCTCTCCTGGCACTCCTAGCTATAGGCCCTCCTTATCCTCTCCTGGCACTCCTAGCTATAGGCCCTCCTTATCATCTCCTGGCACTCCTAGCTATAGACCCTCCTTATCCTCTCCTGGCACTCCTAGCTATAGGCCCTCCTTATCCTCTCCTGACACTTCTAGCTATAGGCCCTCCTTACCCTCTCTGAGCACTCCTAGCTATAGGCCCTCCTTATCCTCTCCTGACACTCCTAGCTATAGGCCCTCCTTATCCTCTCCTGGCACTCCTAGCTATAGGCCCTCCTTATCCTCTCCTGGCACTCCTAGCTATAGGCCCTCCTTATCCTCTCCTGGCACTCCTAGCTACAGACCCTCCTTATCCTCTCCTGGCACTCCTAGCTATAGGCCCTCCTTACCCTCTCTGAGCACTCCTAGCTATAGGCCCTCCTTATCCTCTCCTGACACTCCTAGCTATAGGCCCTCCTTATCCTCTCCTGGCACTCCTAGCTATAGGCCCTCCTTATCCTCTCCTGGCACTCCTAGCTATAGGCCCTCCTTATCCTCTCCTGGCACTCCTAGCTATAGGCCCTCCTTATCCTCTCCTGGCACTCCTAGCTATAGACCCTCCTTATCCTCTCCTGGCACTCCTAGCTATAGGCCCTCCTTATCCTCTCCTGGCACTCCTAGCTATAGGCCCTCCTTATCCTCTCCTGACTCTCCTAGCTATAGACCCTCCTTATCCTCTCCTGAGACTCCTGGCTATAGGCCCTCCTTATCCTCTCCTGGCACTCCTAGCTATAGGCCCTCCTTATCCTCTCCTGACACTCCTAGCTATAGACCCTCCTTATCCTCTTCTGGCACTCCTAGCTATAGGCCCTCCTTATCCTCTTCTGGCACTCCTAGCTATAGGCCCTCCTTATCCTCTCCTGGCACTCCTAGCTATAGGCCCTCCTTATCCTCTCCTGACACTCCTAGCTATAGACCCTCCTTATCCTCTTCTGGCACTCCTAGCTATAGGCCCTCCTTATCCTCTCCTGGCACTCCTAGCTACAGACCCTCCTTATCCTCTCTTGGCACTCCTAGCTATAGGCCCTCCTTACCCTCTCTGAGCACTCCTAGCTATAGGCCCTCCTTATCCTCTCTGAGCACTCCTAGCTATAGGCCCTCCTTATCCTCTCCTGGCACTCCTAGCTATAGGCCCTCCTTATCCTCTCCTGGCACTCCTAGCTATAGGCACTCCTTATCCTCTCCTGGCACTCCTAGCTATAGACCCTCCTTATCCTCTCCTGGCACTCTTAGCTATAGACCCTCCTTATCCTCTCCTGGCACTCCTAGCTATAGGCCCTCCTTATCCTCTCCTGGCACTCCTAGCTATAGGCCCTCCTTATCCTCTCCTGACACACCTAGCTATAGACCCTCCTTATCCTCTTCAGGCACTCCTAGCTATAGGCCCTCCTTATCCTCTCCTGGTACTCCTAGCTATAGGCCCTCCTGATCCTCTCCTGGCACTCCTAGCTATAGGCCCTCCTTATCCTCTCCTGGCACTCCTAGCTATAGGCCCTCCTTATCCTCTCCTGACACTCCTAGCTATAGGCCCTCCTTATCCTCTCCTGGCACTCCTAGCTATAGGCCCTCCTTATCCTATCTGAGCACTCTTAGCTACAGACCCTCCTTATCCTCTCCTGGCACTCCTAGCTATAGACCCTCCTTATCCTCTCCTGACACTCCTAGCTATAGACCCTCCTTATCCTCTCCTGGCACTCCTAGCTATAGATCCTCCTTATCCTCTCCTGGCACTCCTAGCTATAGACCCTCCTTATTCTCTCCTGGCATTCCTATAGTTACAGGCCCTCCTTATCATCTCCTGGCACTCCTAGCTATAGACCCTCCTTATCCTCTCCTGGCACTCCTAGCTATAGGCCCTCTTTATCCTCTCCTGGCACTCCTAGCTATAGATCCTCCTTATCCTCTCCTGGCACTCCTAGCTATAGACCCTCCTTATTCTCTCCTGGCATTCCTATAGTTACAGGCCCTCCTTATCATCTCCTGGCACTCCTAGCTATAGGCCCTCCTTATCCTCTCTGAGCACTCCTAGCTATAGACCCTCCTTATCCTCTCCTGGCACTCCTAGCTATAGGCCTTCCTTATCCTCTCCTGGCACTCCTAGCTATAGGCCCCCCTTATCCTCTCCTGGCACTCCTAGCTATAGGCCCCCCTTATCCTCTCCTGGCTCTTCTAGCTATAGGCCCTCCTTATCATCTCCTGGCACTCCTAGCTATAGACCCTCCTTATCCTCTCTGAGCACTCCTAGCTATAGGCCCTCCTTATCCTCTCCTGGCACTCCTAGCTATAGACCCTCCTTATTCTCTCCTGGCATTCCTATAGTTACAGGCCCTCCTTATCATCTCCTGGCACTCCTAGCTATAGGCCCTCCTTATCCTCTCTGAGCACTCCTAGCTATAGACCCTCCTTATCCTCTCCTGGCACTCCTAGCTATAGGCCTTCCTTATCCTCTCCTGGCACTCCTAGCTATAGGCCCTCCTTATCCTCTCCTGGCACTCCTAGCTATAGGCCCCCCTTATCCTCTCCTGGCACTCCTAGCTATAGGCCTTCCTTATCCTCTCCTGGCACTCCTAGCTATAGGCCCTCCTTACGCTCTCTGAGCACTCCTAGCTATAGACCCTCCTTATCCTCTCCTGGCACTCCTAGCTATAGACCCTCCTTATCCTCTCCTGGCACTCCTAGCTATAGGCCCTCCTTATCCTCTCCTGGCACTCCTAGCTATAGGCCCTCCTTATCCTCTCCTGGCACTCCTAGCTATAGGCCCTCCTTATCCTCTCCTGGCACTCCTAGCTATAGGCCCTCCTTATCCTCTCCTGGCACTCCTAGCTATAAGCCCTCCTTATCCTCTCCTGACACTCCTAGCTATAGGCCCTCATTATCCTCTCCTGGCACTCCTAGCTATAGGCCCTCCTTATCCTCTCCTGGCACTCCTAGCTATAGGCCCTCCTTATCCTCTCCTGGCACTCCTAGCTATAGGCCCTCCTTATCCTCTCCTGGCACTCCTAGCTATAGGCCCTCCTTATCCTCTCCTGGCACTCCTAGCTATAGGCCCTCCTTATCCTCTCCTGGCACTCCTAGCTATAGGCCCTCCTTATCCTCTCCTGGCACTCCTAGCTATAGACCCTCCTTATCCTCTCCTGGCACTCCTAGCTATAGACCCTCCTTATCCTCTCCTGACACTTCTAGCTATAGGCCCTCCTTATCGTATCAGAGCACTCCTAGCTATAGACCCTACTTGTCCTCTCCTGGCACTCCTAGCTATAGACCCTCCTTATCCTCTCCTGACACTTCTAGCTATAGGCCCTCCTTATCCTATCTGAGCACTCCTAGCTATAGACCTTCCTTATCCTCTCCTAGCACTCCTAGCTATAGGCCCTCCTTACCCTCTGTGAGCACTCCTAGCTATAGGCCCTCCTTATCCTCTCCTGGCACTCCTAGCTACAGACCCTCCTTATCCTCTCCTGACACTTCTAGCTATAGGCCCTCCTTATCCTATCTGAGCACTCCTAGCTATAGACCCTCCTTATCCTCTCCTGGCACTCCTAGCTATAGGCCCTCCTTATCATCTCCTGGCACTCCTAGCTATAGACCCTCCTTATCCTCTCCTGGCACTCCTAGCTATAGGCCCTCCTTATCCTCTCCTGGCACTCCTAGCTATAGACCCTCCTTATCCTCTCCTGGCACTCCTAGCTATAGGCCCTCCTTACTCTCTCCTAGCACTCCTAGCTATAGGCCCTCCTTATTCTCTCCTGGCACTCCTAGCTATAGACCCTCCTTATCCTCTCCTGGCACTTCTAGCTATAGACCCTCCTTATCCTCTCCTGGCACTCCTAGCTATAGGCCCTCCTTATCATCTCCTGGCACTCCTAGCTATAGGCCCTCCTTATCCTCTCTGAGCACTCCTAGCTATAGACCCTCCTTATCCTCTCCTGGCACTCCTAGCTATAGACCCTCCTTATCCTCTCCTGACACTCCTAGCTATAGACCCTCCTTATCCTCTCTGAGCACTCCTTGCTATAGGCCCTCCTTATCCTCTCCTGGCACTCCTAGCTATTGGCCCTCCTTATCCTCTCCTGGCACTCCTAGCTATAGGCCCTCATTATCCTCTCCTGGTACTCCTAGCTATAGGCCCTCCTTATCCTCTCCTGGCACTCCTAGCTATAGACCCTCCTTATCCTGTCCTGGCACTCCTAGCTATAGACCCTCCTTATCCTCTCCTGACACTTCTAGCTATAGGCCCTCTTTATCCTATCTGAGCACTCCTAGCTATAGACCCTCCTTATCCTCTCCTGGCACTCCTAGCTATAGACCCTCCTTATTCTCTCCTGGCATTCCTAGTTACAGGCCCTCCTTATCATCTCCTGGCACTCCTAGCTATAGGCCCTCCTTATCCTCTCTGAGCACTCCTAGCTATAGACCCTCCTTATCCTCTCCTGGCACTCCTAGCTATAGGCCTTCCTTATCCTCTCTGAGCACTCCTAGCTATAGACCCTCCTTATCCCCTCTGAGCACTCCTAGCTATAGACCCTCCTTATCCTCTCCTGGCACTCCTAGCTATAGGCCCTCCTTATCCTCTCTGAGCACTCCTAGCTATAGACCCTCCTTATCCTCTCTGAGCACTCCTAGCTATAGACCCTCCTTATCCTCTCCTGGCACTCCTAGCTATAGGCCCTCCTTATTCTCTCCTGGCACTCCTAGCTATAGGCCCTCCTTACCCTCTCTGAGCACTCCTAGCTATAGGCCCTCCTTATCCTCTCCTGGCACTCCTAGCTATAGACCCTCCTTATTCTTTCCTGGCATTTCTAGTTACAGGCCCTCCTTATCATCTCCTGGCACTCCTAGCTATAGGCCCTCCTTATCCTCTCTGAGCACTCCTAGCTATAGATCCTTCTTATCCTCTCCTGGCACTCCTAGCTATAGGCCCTCCTTATCCTCTCCTGGCACTCCTAGCTATAGGCCCTCCTTATCCTCTCCTGGCACTCCTAGCTATAGGCCCTCCTTATCATCTCCTGGCACTCCTAGCTATAGACCCTCCTTATCCTCTCCTGGCACTCCTAGCTATAGGCCCTCCTTATCCTCTCCTGACACTTCTAGCTATAGGCCCTCCTTACCCTCTCTGAGCACTCCTAGCTATAGGCCCTCCTTATCCTCTCCTGACACTCCTAGCTATAGGCCCTCCTTATCCTCTCCTGGCACTCCTAGCTATAGGCCCTCCTTATCCTCTCCTGGCACTCCTAGCTATAGGCCCTCCTTATCCTCTCCTGGCACTCCTAGCTACAGACCCTCCTTATCCTCTCCTGGCACTCCTAGCTATAGGCCCTCCTTACCCTCTCTGAGCACTCCTAGCTATAGGCCCTCCTTATCCTCTCCTGACACTCCTAGCTATAGGCCCTCCTTATCCTCTCCTGGCACTCCTAGCTATAGGCCCTCCTTATCCTCTCCTGGCACTCCTAGCTATAGGCCCTCCTTATCCTCTCCTGGCACTCCTAGCTATAGGCCCTCCTTATCCTCTCCTGGCACTCCTAGCTATAGACCCTCCTTATCCTCTCCTGGCACTCCTAGCTATAGGCCCTCCTTATCCTCTCCTGGCACTCCTAGCTATAGGCCCTCCTTATCCTCTCCTGACTCTCCTAGCTATAGACCCTCCTTATCCTCTCCTGAGACTCCTGGCTATAGGCCCTCCTTATCCTCTCCTGGCACTCCTAGCTATAGGCCCTCCTTATCCTCTCCTGACACTCCTAGCTATAGACCCTCCTTATCCTCTTCTGGCACTCCTAGCTATAGGCCCTCCTTATCCTCTTCTGGCACTCCTAGCTATAGGCCCTCCTTATCCTCTCCTGGCACTCCTAGCTATAGGCCCTCCTTATCCTCTCCTGACACTCCTAGCTATAGACCCTCCTTATCCTCTTCTGGCACTCCTAGCTATAGGCCCTCCTTATCCTCTCCTGGCACTCCTAGCTACAGACCCTCCTTATCCTCTCTTGGCACTCCTAGCTATAGGCCCTCCTTACCCTCTCTGAGCACTCCTAGCTATAGGCCCTCCTTATCCTCTCTGAGCACTCCTAGCTATAGGCCCTCCTTATCCTCTCCTGGCACTCCTAGCTATAGGCCCTCCTTATCCTCTCCTGGCACTCCTAGCTATAGGCACTCCTTATCCTCTCCTGGCACTCCTAGCTATAGACCCTCCTTATCCTCTCCTGGCACTCTTAGCTATAGACCCTCCTTATCCTCTCCTGGCACTCCTAGCTATAGGCCCTCCTTATCCTCTCCTGGCACTCCTAGCTATAGGCCCTCCTTATCCTCTCCTGACACACCTAGCTATAGACCCTCCTTATCCTCTTCAGGCACTCCTAGCTATAGGCCCTCCTTATCCTCTCCTGGTACTCCTAGCTATAGGCCCTCCTGATCCTCTCCTGGCACTCCTAGCTATAGGCCCTCCTTATCCTCTCCTGGCACTCCTAGCTATAGGCCCTCCTTATCCTCTCCTGACACTCCTAGCTATAGGCCCTCCTTATCCTCTCCTGGCACTCCTAGCTATAGGCCCTCCTTATCCTATCTGAGCACTCTTAGCTACAGACCCTCCTTATCCTCTCCTGGCACTCCTAGCTATAGACCCTCCTTATCCTCTCCTGACACTCCTAGCTATAGACCCTCCTTATCCTCTCCTGGCACTCCTAGCTATAGATCCTCCTTATCCTCTCCTGGCACTCCTAGCTATAGACCCTCCTTATTCTCTCCTGGCATTCCTATAGTTACAGGCCCTCCTTATCATCTCCTGGCACTCCTAGCTATAGACCCTCCTTATCCTCTCCTGGCACTCCTAGCTATAGGCCCTCTTTATCCTCTCCTGGCACTCCTAGCTATAGATCCTCCTTATCCTCTCCTGGCACTCCTAGCTATAGACCCTCCTTATTCTCTCCTGGCATTCCTATAGTTACAGGCCCTCCTTATCATCTCCTGGCACTCCTAGCTATAGGCCCTCCTTATCCTCTCTGAGCACTCCTAGCTATAGACCCTCCTTATCCTCTCCTGGCACTCCTAGCTATAGGCCTTCCTTATCCTCTCCTGGCACTCCTAGCTATAGGCCCCCCTTATCCTCTCCTGGCACTCCTAGCTATAGGCCCCCCTTATCCTCTCCTGGCTCTTCTAGCTATAGGCCCTCCTTATCATCTCCTGGCACTCCTAGCTATAGACCCTCCTTATCCTCTCTGAGCACTCCTAGCTATAGGCCCTCCTTATCCTCTCCTGGCACTCCTAGCTATAGACCCTCCTTATTCTCTCCTGGCATTCCTATAGTTACAGGCCCTCCTTATCATCTCCTGGCACTCCTAGCTATAGGCCCTCCTTATCCTCTCTGAGCACTCCTAGCTATAGACCCTCCTTATCCTCTCCTGGCACTCCTAGCTATAGGCCTTCCTTATCCTCTCCTGGCACTCCTAGCTATAGGCCCTCCTTATCCTCTCCTGGCACTCCTAGCTATAGGCCCCCCTTATCCTCTCCTGGCACTCCTAGCTATAGGCCTTCCTTATCCTCTCCTGGCACTCCTAGCTATAGGCCCTCCTTACGCTCTCTGAGCACTCCTAGCTATAGACCCTCCTTATCCTCTCCTGGCACTCCTAGCTATAGACCCTCCTTATCCTCTCCTGGCACTCCTAGCTATAGGCCCTCCTTATCCTCTCCTGGCACTCCTAGCTATAGGCCCTCCTTATCCTCTCCTGGCACTCCTAGCTATAGGCCCTCCTTATCCTCTCCTGGCACTCCTAGCTATAGGCCCTCCTTATCCTCTCCTGGCACTCCTAGCTATAAGCCCTCCTTATCCTCTCCTGACACTCCTAGCTATAGGCCCTCATTATCCTCTCCTGGCACTCCTAGCTATAGGCCCTCCTTATCCTCTCCTGGCACTCCTAGCTATAGGCCCTCCTTATCCTCTCCTGGCACTCCTAGCTATAGGCCCTCCTTATCCTCTCCTGGCACTCCTAGCTATAGGCCCTCCTTATCCTCTCCTGGCACTCCTAGCTATAGGCCCTCCTTATCCTCTCCTGGCACTCCTAGCTATAGGCCCTCCTTATCCTCTCCTGGCACTCCTAGCTATAGGCCCTCCTTATCCTCGCCTGACACTCCTAGCTATAGGCCCTCCTTATCCTCTCCTGGCACTCCTACCTATAGGCCCTCCTTATCCTCTCCTGGCACTCCTAGCTTTAGGCCCTCCTTATCCTCTCCTGGTACTCCTAGCTATAGGCCCTCCTTATACAATCATTGTGCTCTCATTCCCTCCGTATCATCTCCTGGCACCGTTATTCCCTTATCATCTAGTTCCGGCACTACTTATTTTTGATCCTCTCCTGGCTTTCTTATTCCAACTGAACATTTGTCACTGGCAGTCCCTCCTTATCCTCTCCTGGAACTCTCATTCCCTCTGTGTCCTCTTCTAGCACTCTCATCCTCAGTAGTGTCTTCTCCTGGAGCTCCTATTTCCCTGCCACTCCTCTCGTTCCATCCTTATCCTCTACTGGAACCACCACTGTCTTCTGATTCTCTTCTGGCACTTCCATTCCCTCTTAAACCTCTCCTGACACTCTCATATTTATCCCTTACCCTCCCTTACTCTCCTCATACACCAATTCTCTCACTATGCTTTTTTGGCACTCTTATTATGACCTTATTCTCACTTGCCACTCCCATTTCCTCCTTATATATCCTCCCCTAATCCCCACTGACACTCCCATTCCTAGTCCCGTATATCCTCCCCTGACACTCGATTGTTCCCCGCTCATCCTCCCCTAGCTGGCTCTCCTATTCCCTTCTTTTCCTCTTCTGGCATTCTCATCCTTATCCTCTCCTCCATGGAAAACGTTACCCGAGACTATAGGCCCTAACTACGTCATACGCAGATAGTCGCATGCCAGCCAACCATATGGAGGAAATCATTTTGATATTTAGATATTAGGACCATGAGATAAATAGGCTTTGTATTTGTTACTGGATATGCTACTATCTTAGTTTCGTGTAAAGCCGTCGATCGACTTTGATCTGTCCTTAACGGTGTTGTTTATTCCGTCATATATCAGTCTGCCGAGTTTGCCGGTGTGTGTGTATGTGTGTCTGTTCACTCTCTGTAGAACATAAAAGGCAACATTTCGTATTTCGTTCTGTAATATTACCCATCGATGGGTATCCGACATGGCTCGGTCAAGTTCATTAACGAGGTATGTAGGCCGATCGAAGGTCAAGGTCACAGGAGTTTTTTCTTTTTCCCGGCTTAACCATTAGAAGATAGGGCCAATAATCGACAACATGCTTATTACAGTGATAGTTTTGGAGCCAAATCTAATACACGTATTGGCCCTTTTGTGTTTCCCGCAGTGGGTCAATTTGCATCGAAATCGAATAAGAACTTATGAGGCTACACAGCGGATGCCGCAGTAGGCAGGCTTTGCTCATCGCGCGCACTCGGCTACAGGGTATTAGCTAGATTTTATTTTTCGCCAGCCAATATTTTGGCTGCTACAAAAAAGTTTTCGGTTTACACACACAACATGGCGCTAGCCGATCAGTTTGCATTTTGAGTGGTTTTCGATGTCATTTAAAATCGAGATTTTCTTCTAAACCTCCCGACAAATAGGCCCTTTTTGGACGGGTAAACAGCCCCTGAGTGCCTGCTAAATTGAAAATCTGCCCGCCAAAATTGAGACTGCGTTCCCTTGGTTAATACCCTGCTCGGCTGTGTCGCCTCTCGGGTTGGAGTATCGCTCAAATCCGTGTGTGTGTATTGGCGGAAAGGGAAGGGAGGGGTGTTGCGTTGGGTTGTTTGTGCCTATCCGTGTGTGCGTGCGTGCGTCTCCAGGGTCTGAGGAGTCAATTTGGATCTGAAAGATCAAATGGGGATCTGGGGGTTGAATCTGGATCTGAGAGACCAAATCTGAATGTGATGGGTCAATCCGGATTTCAGGGGTCCAACCTGGATCCGAGGGGTCAATCTGGATCTGAGGGGTCAATCTGGAACTGATGGGTCAAATATGGATCTAAGGGGTCAAATCTGGATCGGAAGCTTGTATTTAGACAATGTCATGGGTCATGGTCCTGCATGTGCTGATGAAGTTGCAACTGTTACCAGCATAAATGTGCCGTCTGTTTCATTTTAATTTCTACCCGCGATTGAATTGTTCGTCAATAAATTAGTCTCATAGTTTTGTTCAGAAGTTTCTATTCATTACATTGATGATGTATGTGTTGACCGCAAGGACAGTTCCGCGAAACCCTACCGTCAGTTTCACGGTTTAGAGCAAACCGGTCGAACAGCCAGCAAACCGGTTTTGGGTTCATGTAAATCGCACACGCCCTAAGTATGGCTTATTAATGCGGACCCAGCTGGACAGTTCTGCGTTTAAATAAATAGTTATGTATGATCACCAGTTGAACACTGATCTGTCGGGGAAAGTTTCTGACGTGTGTTGCGTTTATAATTTTGTTCAGTTCTGTAGGTAAATTATGATGCCAGAAGTGATGGATTTAATGTCCAATGCGGAAGATTTATTCTGTTAATTCTGGCCCTCCCGCCCATCGTCAGCTGTCTACAGTGTTCGCGTCGGCCCGGTGCTCATGGGGTCGTGGGTTCGCGCCTCGGCGGAATTCCTAGTCCTACGTTTCGGACGGAGCCGGGGCCGGATCCTAATTAATCCCGGGGCGGAATATCCCACCTGGTGCCGCTGGAGCCGCCACCTGGGGTCCGGGGCCACGTCGGTTTAATATTCATTCCATGACCCATGATATTTAATAATGCATGATATTTAATAATGTACGATATTTAATAATGCAAGATATTTAATAATGCACGATATTTAATAATGCACGGTATTTAATAATTATTATTAATATCTATTAATTGATCATGTTAATTATGATAATGACTTAATTAATGACCATAGTTTTAATTACCACTTATCAAGTAAATAATGACTGTATTGTAATAACAGTATTATGATTTTGTTGTTTTGGTATTATTTTATATTCGCTCGAAGTTTGTTGGACGAAACTGCGATGAATCATTCCGCGTGATTACCTGGCTCACCATCCCAATATCCAGGTGTTGGCCATGTTAGGCGATCCGTAAGCTATCCGGCCTACGCCCAGAGACGTGGACCCCTTGGCCTGGTCACGGGGCCTACGCCCAGAGACGTGGACCCCTTGGCCTGGTCACGGGGCCTACGCCCAGAGGCGTGGACCCCTTGGCCTGGTCACGGGGCCTACGCCCAGAGACGTGGACCCCTTGGCCTGGTCACGGGGCCTACGCCCAGAGACGTAGACCCCTTGGCCTGGTCACGGGGCCTACGCCCAGAGACGTGGACCCCTTGGCCTGGTCACGGGGCCTACGCCCAGAGGCGTGGACCCCTTGGCCTGGTCACGGGGCCTACGTCCAGAGGCGTAGACCCCTTGGCCTGGTCACGGGGCCTACGCCCAGAGACGTAGACCCCTTGGCCTGGTCACGGGGCCTACGCCCAGAGACGTAGACCCCTTGGCCTGGTCACGGGGCCTACGCCCAGAGGCGTAGACCCCTTGGCCTGGTCACGGGGCCTACGCCCAGAGGCGTAGACCCCTTGGCCTGGTCACGGGGCCTACGCCCAGAGGCGTAGACCCCTTGGCCTGGTCACGGGGCCTACGCCCAGAGACGTGGACCCCTTGGCCTGGTCACGGGGCCTACGCCCAGAGACGTGGACCCCTTGGCCTGGTCACGGGGCCTACGCCCAGAGGCGTGGACCCCTTGGCCTGGTCACGGGGCCTACGCCCAGAGGCGTGGACCCCTTGGCCTGGTCACGGGGCCTACGCCCAGAGGCGTAGACCCCTTGGCCTGGTCACGGGGCCTACGCCCAGAGACGTAGACCCCTTGGCCTGGTCACGGGGCCTACGCCCAGAGGCGTAGACCCCTTGGCCTGGTCACGGGGCCTACGCCCAGAGACGTGGACCCCTTGGCCTGGTCACGGGGCCTACGCCCAGAGGCGTGGACCCCTTGGCCTGGTCACGGGGCCTACGCCCAGAGGCGTGGACCCCTTGGCCTGGTCACGGGGCCTACGCCCAGAGACGTGGACCCCTTGGCCTGGTCACGGGGCCTACGCCCAGAGGCGTGGACCCCTTGGCCTGGTCACGGGGCCTACGCCCAGAGGCGTAGACCCCTTGGCCTGGTCACGGGGCCTACGCCCAGAGACGTAGACCCCTTGGCCTGGTCACGGGGCCTACGCCCAGAGGCGTAGACCCCTTGGCCTGGTCACAGGGCCTACGCCCAGAGACGTGGACCCCTTGGCCTGGTCACGGGGCCTACGCCCAGAGGCGTGGACCCCTTGGCCTGGTCACGGGGCCTACGCCCAGAGGCGTGGACCCCTTGGCCTGGTCACGGGGCCTACGCCCAGAGGCGTGGACCCCTTGGCCTGGTCACGCAGCCTACACCCAGAGACGTAGACCCCTTGGCCTGGTCACGGGGCCTACGCCCAGAGGCGTAGACCCCTTGGCCTGGTCCAGGTGTTGGCCATATTAGGCGATCCGTAAGCTATCCGGCCTACGCCCAGAGGCGTAGACCCCTTGGCCTGGTCACGGGGCCTACGCCCAGAGGCGTAGACCCCTTGGCCTGGTCACGGGGCCTACGCCCAGAGGCGTAGACCCCTTGGCCTGGTCACGGGGCCTACGCCCAGAGACGTGGACCCCTTGGCCTGGTCACGGGGCCTACGCCCAGAGACGTAGACCCCTTGGCCTGGTCACGGGGCCTACGCCCAGAGGCGTAGACCCCTTGGCCTGGTCACGGGGCCTACCTCCAGAGGCGTAGACCCCTTGGCCTGGTCACGGGGCCTACGCCCAGAGACGTAGACCCCTTGGCCTGGTCACGGGGCCTACGCCCAGAGACGTAGACCCCTTGGCCTGGTCACGGGGCCTACGCCCAGAGGCGTAGACCCTTTGGCCTGGTCACGGGGCCTACGCCCAGAGGCGTAGACCCCTTGGCCTGGTCACGGGGCCTACGCCCAGAGACGTGGACCCCTTGGCCTGGTCACGGGGCCTACGCCCAGAGACGTAGACCCCTTGGCCTGGTCACGGGGCCTACGCCCAGAGGCCTAGACCCCTTGGCCTGGTCACGGGGCCTACGCCCAGAGGCCTAGACCCCTTGGCCTGGTCACGGGGCCTACGCCCAGAGACGTAGACCCCTTGGCCTGGTCACGGGGCCTACGCCCAGAGACGTAGACCCCTTGGCCTGGTCACGGGGCCTACGCCCAGAGGCGTAGACCCCTTGGCCTGGTCACGGGGCCTACGCCCAGAGGCGTAGACCCCTTGGCCTGGTCACGGGGCCTACGCCCAGAGACGTAGACCCCTTGGCCTGGTCACGGGGCCTACGCCCAGAGACGTAGACCCCTTGGCCTGGTCACGGGGCCTACGCCCAGAGACGTAGACCCCTTGGCCTGGTCACGGGGCCTACGCCCAGAGGCGTAGACCCCTTGGCCTGGTCACGGGGCCTACGCCCAGAGGCGTAGACCCCTTGGCCTGGTCACGGGGCCTACGTCCAGAGACGTAGACCCCTTGGCCTGGTCACGGGGCCTACGCCCAGAGACGTAGACCCCTTGGCCTGGTCACGGGGCCTACGCCCAGAGGCGTAGACCCCTTGGCCTGGTCACGCAGCCGGAATCCGTAAGCTATCCGGCCTACGCCCAGAGACGTAGACCCCTTGGCCTGGTCACGCAGCCGGAATGCTGACGTAGTTTCTATCGATGTAGACTGAAGTGTGGTTTGCTGAGTGAGGCTTATAAAAGTTCCGTTCTGGACTTGAAAGTAGCCGCATGTCTTGAGTTTTATATTTAGAAGCCATTACAAACCTTCCGCTGGAAGTGGATGTGGATCTTCTGATGTATCTGTGAAGTTAATGACCCTCACAGCAAAGATTAGTAGACCACTCTAGACAAGATTTGCTTACATGTGCAGGTCGTGACTTCACAACGGGACTTCAGAGTTTATCTTTGTGGTTGATTTGAGAACGAGATCCTTACGAGATAATAAAGCTAGTATTGATATATATGCGTGCGCGTCATGGGGGCGATCTATATATATATATATCTATAGGTTGCGCCTATATAAAACATTTATTTATTTGACAGCATCCGGAGTGTGTGAGAGTAAGAGGAGTGTCGCGGAGGGTGTTTCCGTCACGACGACAAACGTTTTGAGCACCCTGTACACTGGAGACCGACGGCAGGGGTTTTCTCCCGGGGTTTTTCCATGCACGACGCCGACGCTTTCTCCAAAAGACCGATTGTATGGCATGCCAGCAGTGAAATGCCAACTTATTATACTTAGCTAGGCTACAGTGAATAACCAAGACCTAACGACAGGTCATTGATGCGACGACCGCAGTAATATATTTGTCACAGATAGCCTTAATCAGTCATACGGCAAAATGCCGCGAAGCAAATCTTATTATATAACCACAACAAAAGCTGCATGATAGCAGTAGCAGTAGATACGGCAGATACAGTGGTGACGTTAGTAACCGTAGGATGGACCGGCCACATCTCATTCGTAAACTACGTGGGATTTAAAATATCCCCCTGTCTTAATTGTAGCCTACATAAGTTCGGTCCCCTGGGAACACGAGTAAAAATGGTTCCTTGCTCTGGTTGTCGTGTTCCTTGGATATTATTAACTGATTGGAATTGTCTTTTTCTGAGGGTCTGTGCGTGTACTATATTTTGCAAAATAATATGGGGGTGGGTGGGGGGCACATCTAAGATGCTATACACTTACCATTGTAAAGGGGCATCTTCGCTCAACAAAATAGGGGTGGGGGGAGTCCGGACAGCCTGGATCCGCCCCTGAGCTTGCTTCGCAGAATAGAGACACATATATATATGGCTGGTTAATTAAGATGAAGTTGGCTTTCCATATCTCATTTTGCAAATTACATCATACCTCAAATTACGTCATCTGATATTTAGATACGTGTATTTGGTTAATTCTTTATTAAGGACGGTTCATTTTATTGTAAAGTAAATGCCGGGGGGGGGGGGGGGGTAGCACGGCATTTTATTTTGCAATGAAAATGACGGTTGTTGAACCGTGATTGGGTAATATGGGAGAGTAACGTATTTCAGACTGAAAGACCTAAAAGTTAGATAATTATTACGTTTTAAGACATTCTCAGTCCTGCAATAAAAATTTCAATTTTTTCAAATTTCAATAAAGAGTTCATTACAAACTAGTCGCCACTTGATGCCCATATGGTGCACTTCACTTCTTACAACTTGAACGTTCCTATCATGTGAGTAATAGACCGATCCAGACTGTCAATCATTTACTGACGTCACTGCTGCCTTTATCCAACCATGTTGTGAAAACAGATCTTCCACGTGCGTTAAGTCGGACAAACAAAGCAGCATGTCACTTTGTTGTCAGTTTCAGAGATAAATACTTCTCACTTTTACCTATCATCAGCTATGATTGTCAATTTCATTTCGTGTGTTGACAAACCTCCATGAACTCTTACAGACAACGTGCACCAACATTTTCCACTTTCAAATCGCACTGACAAATTGTTGAGAACGAACAGATTTTGAGGGAAAGAAGGATATATTTGAAGACCAAATTGTCCTTCAGATTCCATACGAACCTATTATAATCTCGTAATTTCTCCGTGACAGAAGAAACAACTCACACACAATTAACTCACACTGCCACATGTCCGCAACTGGAAGTGGGGGGGGGGGGGGGGGGCGGGGGGGTGTCCAGTGTCGATTTTTCAAAATTCTCAGTGTCGATTGTTTATTTCTTTCGGCGTTCATGTTTTTTCTAAAAATGCCACTATCTGTGTTGGTGGCGCTTTTTCAGATCCTCAGTGTCGAAATTTGGGGGTCTAAGGCGAATGTAGATTTTTCAAATATGGCACTCCCCCCCCCCACCCCCCTCTACAATTTGGTACCAAATGGTTCGTCCTCAGCACAACTGAACGCTTATAACTCACCCGCACACGAGCACTAGTTGGAGGTTGCCTTAGCTTGGGTGATCTCACACTTGTACGTTCCCTTCAACTCTCGACCGGTCGGCGAAACCTGTTGTCGCAAGTCGCAAATGTTCAACATTTGAGCGTCGATCATTGCCGTTGGCGAAGGCGCGAACACAACAATGATGCTCTAACTAAGCCTGAGCCCAAGGGACAGCGCCACCAGTGTCAGCGGTCTACCTGAAAGTCATACCCCTTCGACAGAGCGGAAGGCTCGGGTAAGTTGATATTTGTGGGATTCCTTGAACCGTTGAGACACTGAGGGTAATTTGTAGGTTTCGAGCACATCCAAAAAGTATTATTTTCATCAATCGCATATATGCTTGACCTTTGAGCAAAAATAGAGATACTCTGGACATTCTGGTTTGATGTATCATTAGGGCGTGTTCGATTTACAACCGATTTAAACCGGTTTAAACTAGCCCTGGTACATGCCTCTCTGACCACGCCTAGCCATGAATCCATGGCTATGGTTGAAGAATCATAGCCATGTAGCATTCTATAGTGAAAAATCAACTTCACATTACAAATTGAATTGTTTAAGTATAGCTTTCATAATTAATTTCAACAATGTAGAAGTACTTTTCTATATATAATTACTGATGTATGAACTCTTCCAAAGTTGCTAAAGTCTTCAAAAGGAGCCATAATTGCCTACTGGCATAAAAATGAACAACAACATGCCACCATTTTTTTTACAGGAAGTTGATCACTGCACATGTGCCGATCTCCCGGCAGAGGGCGTTACGCTTGCGCCATAGTCCCTCTACCCCGCGTCAAATTTAACCATCAGAATTATCCTTCATAAGCGAAAATTGAAATGAATCTAATCGAAGATAAATTAGCAGTTTGGCATCAAATACACCGCTGTTTAGCATTTACTGTGCCACTGGTACCATACCTGACGAATGCATGCGAACTATATTTTCGAGTGCGGTCGAGGTCAAAGGCGTGAAGCGTTTTGAACTTTGACCCAGTGTTATTTCGAAATCATTTTTCGCTTCCATTGTGATCATTTGACAACGGAATGTCTATATTTGTCAAATTCTGCATCGAAAAATTCAATATTCAATCTAAAAAACCCTCTAAAACAATTCGTGACCCCACGAACGTTGGGGTCAACCGTGAGGTGGGCGGTGACGTGGGGCAAAGGTGATGTGAGGAACGAGCGCGCGCAGGGCCGGATCTAGGAATTTGCCAAGGGGGGGGGGGTGGTGCTCTCTGGAAAACATGCGACCGGGGGTGAGGGGGGGGGGGGGCGCTGCTCGGAGAAGCCGACTTTAACAGTGTATGTTCAGGTTCCCAAGGGCGGGGGGGGGTTGCCCCCTAACCCCCTAACCCCCCCCCTACATCCGCCCCTGCGCCCTCTGCTGGCAGAGTGCACATATGCAAGGTCATTACATGATATAATAAGCCATGCTAATTGGTTCATTGTTCAGAGACCCAGTCATTGTGTCAGTGAAAACACATGTCTTCATATGAATTTCTGGTGACAGACTGGACTATTTTTGCCTTTGAAGAAAGGTTACTTATGATTAGTCATTACTTGTCAGGAAGTAATAAGAAAAGAATTAAGGTTTATTTCTGTTATAAAACTTTTCCCACAGCAAAGGAGAATCAGCTAGAGCTACACTTGGTACAAGTTGGTTTTCTTGCGTCGAATGGCGGAAAATTAAAAACGAAGCCAGAGGGGACAAATATCGCCCGGATTACAAGAAAATACACTACCTACCAAATAAATGACTATCCGACGCAAGTCATAAAAGCTTCAGGAACATAGTGAAACACATTGATGGGTAGGCACTGCATATTCATTCTGGTAGGATCTTCAACTTGCAGTGAGCCACCGGTCCACGATTTCTAATTGTAGTCCTGGTGAACGGCGCTCACCCTTGCTCCGCTTACGGGCGTGGTCAGAGAGGCATGTACCAGGGGTAGGCAATCCGTTGAAACCGGTTTCAAAAACGGTTGCGGTTTCCCGTCGGTTTTATGTGCGTCGAACACGCCCTTAGCAATTTTACTTGCACTTTTACAGCAATTATAAACTTGAAGTTGCATATCGAGCTCTTTCCCGCCAGAAAACTCGATTGTTTCATTCTATAAATTTAGAAACCTAATAAACATCGCCGTTTCGGCTATGATGTGGCAAACGTGTCTATCCCGGGACACCGCAGAACTGTCGCGGCACTGCTACGAACGAAGCACGAAAACTGATGAAGTTGACCACTAAGTTGAAAACCTTAGTAAATTGATATCACGGGCAAGGCTAAGTGACTCCATTTGACAGTCTGGCATGCCTGGAATAGAGACAAAATCAATTTTGGACGATTCAAGGACCGATTCTTATTTGTGTTTTGACCTCTTTAGTTTTGACGGGAAAGAGCTCGATATGCAACTTTAATCTAACTTAACAAAGATGAACAACAAAGGACATGTTTTCATATGAATTTTTAGTGACAGACTGGAGTAGTTTTGCCTTTCAAGTAAGTTTACTTATGTGATCAGTCATTACTTGTCAGGAAGTAATAGAAAGAGGATTAAGGTTTGTTTCTGTTTTAAAGTTTTTTCTCACAGGAATAGGACAGTGAGATTTACACCTGGTCAAAGTTAAACAGCCCAGAAATGGGGTTGTTCCAGACTCAATATCGCTATATGGAATGAGACTAGGCAGTGTAGCAGACCACACACAGCCTAGGGTTCTGGGCTATCTTTAGACCATGGTGCTATTGCTACCAACAAGGGTCCATGCATCGGAGAAAGTTACTGCATACTTATGGTGACATTTTCTTGTCACTGAAGAATCCTGACGTAGTTTCATGAAGAGTACCCCGGCGCCCCGTACCATTAGAATATATTCCCATGAATACTTTGCGGATCGCCTGCTATGTTATTCTGTAGCGCTACATACGAATCTGAAAGAAGTTAAATGGTTTATTTAATATCTCTGTTTCATACATGTCGGGTAGATATTCTTTGCGACTAACCTGATACTATAACAATCTTTCGCCGAGAAACGTAAACTATTAAAAATAAAAATCATTTATTTACGTCATCATAACATAAATATGAATATACATTAAGTAAAATAGAACATGTTAAAATATATATAAAGATATTTTTGCCAAAACGGTGCCTTTGACATGAAGATCTGTTTAAAACCATGGTTTTACATAACATATATATATATTTGTCGTGTAATCTGGAAACCGCTTCTATGACTAACCTAACGTTCAATGCGCTATATGACCAATCTAACATTCAATACCCTATGTGACCATGTATATCACATCTCAAACGGGCACTTCCCGTTAATATTATACAGACCTCTCGGTATAATGTGAACACCAGGCTCCCTTCAAAAGCCAACCCACGTTTTGCTTGGACACTGCTATGTTTCCTCACTGATCTGGTTGTGTCACGCGTCTTGGACCGTCGATGTAATGTTAGTGTAAGATATTAACCGGCAGAATAATATATTGCATCGAACAGTCAGCACTCTAGGCAATTGATCGGTCAATCACGTGACATTTGCGTCGTCTCTGTTATCAGACGACACTGGGTGTGACCCCCCACCCCCCGCCTCCCCCACCGACGTCTTACCTCACTGGCCTCCCTGTTACTTGTGTCAGCAGCTCTAGTTTAGAGCGACAAATAGATTGACGAGCACCATGATAAACAAGACTGTTGAAATGTAGGCAGTTGAAAACTAACTAATTTGCATGCTAAATTCCTTAGCTGAGGAACAACTGAATTCTAACTAACTTTCAACTAAAAACTAACTCTAGTTACACAGTTGAAATTCGTATCTCTGTTTCGTCCCGGTCCGGAAAGGAGGACAGTCACCACGCCGTTGAAACTCCGTGGTTTTCAACTATAACAAAGGCCAATAAATCATAGCTTTCACTGCCTGGATCTCTATATAGCATATATAGCTCCTATTTATTATATTCACAACAAATACTGGTTAATTATACATCCACAAGCAATTGCATGCATATCCACTCAACGTACATGAGACGGTAGAATGGCAAACATCCGTGAATAGGGATCTCCTGATAGACACTACTATTGTCTCACAACATAACGTATATCCTTCGGCGACCCGTCAACGGCTGACTGCGGCCTTACGTAGCAAAATACGATTCTTTTATGCACAATCGAATCGAATGTCAAATATCACTTCGTGACCTGGAAAACAGCTGAACGCGGCCTGAGTACACTATAATTTTTGTAACGCAATTAAATATACCTCGGCAGCCTATAAAACGGCCTAACCACATGACAATTCTCATATCAAATGAAACTGTATGACCAGCAAAACAGCTCTCAGTAAAATATAATTTTTTAACACATACAATCAAATCATTCCTTTCACCGAAAAACCGCCGACTGCAGCCTTGCAAGCAACACACAATTCTCTTACACAATTAAATATTACATCGTGACCCGTAAAACATTCGACTGCAACCTAGTAAGGAACATAGGACAACCTTACACTCATAGATCACTACAAGACCGGCAAAACAGCTGACTACAGTCTAGTGAGCAAAATATAATTCTCCAACACAATTATATTTTATGCCTCGTGGTAACCCGTAATACAGGCTACCCCGGCCTGGCACAAGGAATTTCTCTTATAATTATAAAATCAAATAACACTGTGAACCGTACAGCAGCTGACTGCGGTATAAGCACCATACGAGGATGTGATCTTCACAGCTTTGTTAAACGATTGAAGCCAGCGTGAATGCAGAGAAGCAATGCTTTTCAGCTCCGTGATATAGTTCCAAACTGCAAATTGTGCAAATCATGACTCTGCAATTTAATTTATAATTATATTACCGGTACTCGCACAATCTTCAGCAACTTACAGCTTACGCATATATTAATTACTGTCACAAAAGTATGATCATATACAAGACAGCCACAGTTTCCTTCTGTTAGAGGATTCCCTAATATGCACAGCATGCAGTTTCTGATGTCTCCATATTGTACCTCCTTGTTTCTTCTTGGCCAGCTGGGAGCCTTGATGCGTGTAATGAATGCAGCTTTCATGATCTGACATGTAAAAGTATTCACAAAGCCTGAGCAGTATCACTGGCTTCTGTTTGTGTTCTGCAGTAAATACTGCATCCCTGGGGGCTGCTTTGGTTTCCAGTGAGCAATCTGCTGATCTCTAGTCAAGCTACCTATAGATTAGACTAAAGGGGTGATCCCTCTAGCCAAGGCCAGTAGGAATGGTTTGACTCACTATTACATAGACATAAAATAGTTACCGGTATATACATTAAAACTGCTTATACAGCAACTTTTCACACAAGTTATGCTGTTCAAACTGTTTTGGATAAATATCCTTGACACACACATGATAGTGTTAACTATGTTTCACCGTAAATGTATTTATTATATGCTAAAGGTAAAACATTAAGGAAATGTGCAACGTTTTAGGACATTCTATAGTAGGTACAAAAGAAAGTCATTGCCTTGCAAGGTAACACAGCAAGGTCACTGACAAGTAAATTTTCTTCCAGAAATGACTGCTTCTATCAAGTATCAAGTATACAGATAAAACATGGATATCCATTTTTTCCTTGCAAGGTTTTAAGCAATCTATATATTATGTATATAGTACACGTGCTCAGATCTGCTGACAGAACCTTCTGACGTAAATAATCAGTGTATGTGCAGGACAGCCGTACTACCAGAACAGCCGTATGGGTTAGGGTGGGTGAGGTGGTGGTCTATGGGGGTACGGGAGGTTAGGGTGGGTGAGGTGGTGGTCTATGGGGGTACGGGAGGTTAGGGTGGGTGAGGTGGTGGTCTATGGGGGTACGGGAGGTTAGGGTGGGTGAGGTGGTGGTCTATGGGGGTACGGGAGGTTAGGGTGGGTGAGGTGGTGGTCTATGGGGGTACGGGAGGTTAGGGTGGGTGAGGTGGTGGTCTATGGGGGTACGGGAGGTTAGGGTGGGTGAGGTGGTGGTCTATGGGGGTACGGGAGGTTAGGGTGGGTGAGGTGGTGGTCTATGGGGGTACGGGAGGTTAGGGTGGGTGAGGTGGTGGTCTATGGGGGTACGGGAGGTTAGGGTGGGTGAGGTGGTGGTCTATGGGGGTACGGGAGGTTAGGGTGGGTGAGGTGGTGGTCTATGGGGGTACGGGAGGTTAGGGTGGGTGAGGTGGTGGTCTATGGGGGTACGGGAGGGGGAGGGTGGGTGAGGTGGTGGTCTATGGGGGTACGGGAGGTTAGGGTGGGTGAGGTGGTGGTCTATGGGGGTACGGGAGGTTAGGGTGGGTGAGGTGGTGGTCTATGGGGGTACGGGAGGTTAGGGTGGGTGAGGTGGTGGTCTATGGGGGTACGGGAGGTTAGGGTGGGTGAGGTGGTGGTCTATGGGGGTACGGGAGGTTAGGGTGGGTGAGGTGGTGGTCTATGGGGGTACGGGAGGTTAGGGTGGGTGAGGTGGTGGTCTATGGGGGTACGGGAGGTTAGGGTGGGTGAGGTGGTGGTCTATGGGGGTACGGGAGGTTAGGGTGGGTGAGGTGGTGGTCTATGGGGGTACGGGAGGTTAGGGTGGGTGAGGTGGTGGTCTATGGGGGTACGGGAGGTTAGGGTGGGTGAGGTGGTGGTCTATGGGGGTACGGGAGGGGGAGGGTGGGTGAGGTGGTGGTCTATGGGGGTACGGGAGGTTAGGGTGGGTGAGGTGGTGGTCTATGGGGGTACGGGAGGTTAGGGTGGGTGAGGTGGTGGTCTATGGGGGTACGGGAGGTTAGGGTGGGTGAGGTGGTGGTCTATGGGGGTACGGGAGGTTAGGGTGGGTGAGGTGGTGGTCTATGGGGGTACGGGAGGTTAGGGTGGGTGAGGTGGTGGTCTATGGGGGTACGGGAGGTTAGGGTGGGTGAGGTGGTGGTCTATGGGGGTACGGGAGGTTAGGGTGGGTGAGGTGGTGGTCTATGGGGGTACGGGAGGTTAGGGTGGGTGAGGTGGTGGTCTATGGGGGTACGGGAGGGGGTCGATTGGTGCAGACGCGTCATTAAGCTGGGGGCTGAGGGATGGGAAGCTAGCATTGGGGTCAGTTTGAAAATTAAATGTAAATTAATTGGCATTATTAATTATTATTTTTTGAGTTTGATAACAACTCAACCCGATTCAACACGATATATTATAGATATTTACAAACCTGCCATTTGCGTTCAGCAAAACTGTCGCACTGCGGAAAGAATAGATGAATATAACCTTATACCTGCAACTCCTGTACAACCTGAACCCCCCCCCCCCCGATCCCCTCACCCACAGCGCACGTATACCGCTATAAGATAATAATTATCTGCTATACAGTAAAGTAATTATAAATAAATACTTCTTATTCATACACATAAGCAAAAATTCGTGAATCTAAAGAAATATACACGGGCCGTAGGACTCGAACTGTTCGCCTTTCCATAATATTTGTAAACTTCGCGCATGCGCTGTATAATCTAGAAACGAAATCTCCGCTAGGCGGCTGCGCTATCTGCCTCGTGGTGGCGCATGCTGCTCGGGTTCGCGTACAATATGTTGGGGGGGGGGGGGGGGTGGGTGGGCAAGGGGGAGTTATTTTCCTCATTCCCAGTTCACGGTGAAATGAAAAGCCTATTCTCGAGGAACGGAAATATCACCCCCCCCCCCTGCACCCCATATATGATGTTCACCATGATTCTGTTAAGTCCCTAATTTCCACTTATTACTAACTTATTACGAATAATTCTAAGTTCCGATTTCAACCAGTTTTCAACTATTAGTTTCACGTTTTTTACCCAGATTATGTTAAGTCTTTGCTTTCAACTAATTACTAACTACGAATACTTCCTAAGTCTCTGATTTCAACTAGCTTTCAACTGTTAGTTGCATGAGAACCTAGATTTCAACTCTTTTGCAACCGAAGGGTAATTTACATATCCCCGGGCCTGGTGAAAACTAGTTGAAAAATAACTGTCCAGTTAGCTTTCAGCTGACGACTTCCTCAACTGAAAGCTAACTTTTCTTTTTTGTAAAGGATGTGAAGCATGTTAGTGTTCGAACCCATCACCCAGAGTCTGACAGACTCAGACACCCAGAGTCTGACAGACCATGTTAGTGTTCCAACCCATCACCCAGAGTCTGTTAACCATGTTAGTGTTCCAACCCATCACAGAGTCTGTTAACCATGTTAGTGTTCCAACCCATCACCCAGAGTCTGTTAACCATGTTAGTGTTCAACCCATCACCCAGAGTCTGTTAACCATGTTAATGTTTCAACCCGAAATCGATGGTATGTTAATCACTTAGGTGTTCCGACAATCAACCATGGTTTGTTAACCACAGTGTGGGGCCGACCCGGTAGCTCAGTGGGTCATAGCGCTCGCATTGAGTGCTCTGGTCACCTGAGAGCCTAACAGCACGTGGATCTATGGTCTGAGCCCCGCTGTGGCCATCCCATGTCCTTCTTCGCAAAGAGTAGGAATTGCCCCTGGGGAAATGGCTCTACTCTCCCTTCCTTCTCCCATTGACGCGATGTGACCAAAAGTGGTTAAAGCGTCCTGAATATACAAACAATTAACCCCAGTGTTTCGATCCATCATACGTTAGCCCTTTAAGTGTCTCGGGCCATTGCCCATGATATGTTAGCCCCTTAAGTGTTTCGGGCCATTGCCCATGATATGTTAGCCCCTTAAGTGTTTCGGGCCATTGCCCATGATATGTTAGCCCCTTAAGTGTTTCGGGCCATTGCCCATGATATGTTAGCCCCTTAAATATTTCGGGCCATTGCCCATGATATGTTAGCCCCTTAAATATTTCGGGCCATTGCCCATGATATGTTAGCCCCTTAAATATTTCGGGTCATTGCCCATGATATAGCCGCTTTGTGCACTTATTTTCAGGACACTGAGTTTACTGAGCATCCGGCTATGGCTGTATAGTGCATTATTTATCATTCCATTTTACCAGGAAGCTCCTAGTGTTACCTGTCTAGAGACCATGTGTGTACAGGTATGGCAAAAAATCCCGTCGATAAACATACATCTTAGACGATATCGGTGCTTCGAAATCCATGGCTTTACCATTGCCTTACAGGCAAGATGCTTTCCACAAAGGCTTTTGGTCAGCACGAGAAGCTGACGCGGCGCCTGAGGCGGATTCTCAGTGGCTACCCTTTCGACAAAGAGGTGCTGAAGGAGCTGGTGCAGAACGCCGACGACGCCGGAGCCTCGACCCTCGTCCTGGTGACCGACCCGAGGACCACGCTTCCGGTCCACACCGTCCAGGGCAGGCGATGGCAGAGTCTGCAGAACCCCGCCCTCTGCGTCTACAGCGACAGCGCCTTCACGCGGGCCGACTTGCAGGGCATCCAGGACCTGGGGCAGGGCAGCAAGGAGAAGGACCCCACCAAGACCGGCCAGTACGGCGTAGGCTTCAATGCTGTGTATCACTTCACGGAGACGCCGACATTCCTGAGTGAGGGACCCGAGGTGGGCAAGGTGCTCTGTGCCCTCGACCCGCACGCCGCGTACGTCCCTGACGCCAGTCATGTCCAACCGGGAACTATGTTCGACGACGTGGACCAGTTAGAAGAGGAGTTTCCAGGCATTCTCGACGGTTTCTTGACCGATCATTTCCCCATGGAAAACGCGACGATGTTTAGATTTCCATTAAGGACTCCAGAACAAGCGAAGATGTCTGAGATTTCCCAGCAGCCCGTGGACATAAACCGGATGAAAGGTCTTCTGGATAGTCTACAGACTGACGTTATGGAATGCTTACTGTTCCTGAATAACATCAAATCCATCGAAGTCGGAGAGTTGGACTTGTCAGGAAGCTATTACACTCGGTACAGGGTGGATGCCTCCCTTAGCCCCGAAGATACCTGGGCGCTGAAACGTTTCCAAGACCAGGTTGGAGCGGTGGCCAGGCAGCTGGGGGACGGGGCCCTCACCCTGGACCAAGTCCCGGTCACGGAGGTTACGTACCACATGCGCGTGTCCAGTAGCCGTGGTCAGAAGGATGAGTGGCTGATATCGCAGCGTCTCGGGCTGGACGACCAGGCGACAGTCAGTCAGACTGTTCGGGAGGCCTACGCGAAGCGCGACATAGGCATGCTGCCGCGGGGCGGAGTGGCCTGCCTAGTGAAGAGTAACATCCTCCAGGATGTTAGTCAGAGCTATGACCTCGACCACCGACTGTTCTGCTTCCTGCCTCTGCCCCAGAGGACCGTACTGCCAGTCCACGTCAACGGCCACTTCGCCCTGGACAACGAGAGCCGACGGGGACTGTGGCAGGACGACGGCGGCCAGGGCTACAGGTCCCAGTGGAACAAGATGCTGCTCGACCACATCATTGCTCCCCTCTACGTGGCCATCATGCACCTAATCAAAGCCGGCATCGATGCGCACGATACGCAAGGGCGCCTCCCGGCCTACGAGAAGCTGTTTCCACGCCATATCTCGGGCTGTGTGGAGAAAACACTGGCGCCCGCTGTTTACCGCCTCCTGCAGAATGAGGAGTGTCTTCCCGTCACCTTCCCGGGCGTAGGCGAGGAGAAGCGCATCAGGTGGTATCGCCCACATGGCTGCTTCTTCCACGGGGAAACGGACACTCTAGCCCGCACACTGCGTCACTGCGGGCTGCCCTTGGCCGGCGAGACGTCTGGTGAGATCTATCGGACCTTGAACCATGTATCCCCGGGGACGGCACGAGTCTTGACAAGGCAAGATGTGATCAATCATCTCCACACAGGCGACAATGGGACTTTGTCCATACAAGGCCTAAGGTTGAAACCGATGTCGTCTACAGTCCTTGATAACGATTCCATCATCGCAATTTACGATTTTTTATGTGGAGGCACAAGACAGGAAACAGGGTTTTTATATAACAACTTGGAAGGCCTTCCTTTGGTGCTGACTGCGGCCGGAAACGTTGGCAAGTTTTCAAGACGGAGGCCATTGATCCGTTCGGCGTATTACACATTGTGTCATGACAGGTTGGACAGTTTCTTGCACCCCTGTCTTGAGAAATACTTTGTTGGCTGCACTTCGCAGGTGTTGAAAAGCCTAACTTTGGGCACGTTGGCGGACCTGTTGCCGGGAGACATCCGCGGTGTTCTGTTTCATCGGCCATGCGCACAACTGGGTGATGTGGATGCCGACTGGCTGACTGAACTGTGGAAACTGCTGGCGGACACATGGCAGAACTGGATGGCGCAAAAGTGGGATCCTGATATAAAGGAATTCATGAAGTCACCAGGAATGAGCGCTCTTGGTGATTGGTGCATATTGCCGGCACAGGATCAGCGAGGTGATATTCTTCTACCTTTGCGTGAGGCTGCCTCCGTGGTAGACACCGGAGGGACGCAAGGCGTGGATTCCGCCCAACAGTCTGTCGCTGCAGCAGTGCGAGCGTATGGCTTACCAAGACCCCTGACGCTCCAAGGGAGTGGCCCGGCCGCAGGGCGCCTCCTATCCCAGATGGTGGCCAGCATTAAATACCCAGATGGTGTCTTGTATGCACTGAAAGCCCTACACGATCGCGGGATGCTTACGGAGGATCTCCCCCCTGAAAACGCCCAGCAGCTGTTGCGGTACTTCAACAAAAACATTGACGACCTGAAGGATGTACCGGAAGCCATCGAGACGCTGCAGCGACTCCCCGGCTACAAAACGATGGGTGGAAAGTTTGTCAGTCTGGAGAACCGGCGGGCCTACGTCCTTCCGACCGGCATCCCTCAGATAGATATGGAGGCCTGGTTCAAAAACCAAGAGGTGGTCTTCTTGCAAGACACATACAAGCAATTGCTGCCAGTTGTCGGCTGCCATATGCTGACGATTGCTGAGGTGTATATCACGTTTATCTTGCAACATTTTGAGCTGCTTTCAAAGGTGGGACGCAAGAAACATTTGGAATTTTTGCGAGACACGTGTCAAAGAAGCCAACACGGAAAGAAATGTAGTTGTGAGGAGTGTGGAACGCGAGATGCAGTCGTCGAGGCCGTGAGGACCACGCCTTGCTTTGAACGACCAGGGGATGGCCGACTGATGCGGGCGTCGGACTTCTACGATCCTTCCATTGAAGTCTTCAAGCTATTTGAAGAAGCTAATCTGCCATCGGATTCGTACGTGAGCTATATTTGGAAGGAGTTCCTGACATTGTGTGGTTTGAAAAACCGAGTCACCGAGGAGCACTTGCTGTCATACGCGCGAAAATTGTCCCGAGAGACTAGTAAAGGTGACAAAAGAGCAGAAGCGATCGTGGATCATTTGTTCGCCAGCCCGGACGCTTGGTCTGTTGCTTTCTTGAACGAACTGAGAATTATACCATTCCTTCCGAGAGGTACCAGCCCAGTGCAGCCTAAATGCATGCAAGACGAAAACCAACCTCGTTTGATGGCGTTCTATGGGGCTGTGACATTAACCCATGCAGATACAGTGTGGACAGGCCGCAGTGTACTCCCATCGTCTGTGGATCGGATCATAAGGAAGGCGATCAGTGAAGCGCGGTCTCGGCTGTCTAGGTGGGCGAATGGCACCGGATATCCACAACGACCGAGTCCCACTGTTCAAGCACGGGTCAAGCTGTGCAAGGCTCTTGTTCGAGCGCTGAGCAAGATGTCTGAGGCTCTCGGAGTGATTGACAAACCAGCTTTATCGGATGTTATCAACCACACGGAAAAGGTGTGTCAGAAAATGGCAATGATGCCGAGGGAAAATTTGAAAGGCGAGGGGGAACGAATACTTGAACCGATATATGCGTACTTAGAAACAAACCTGACTGATCTGAAAGCCGAAGACGTGACAAGACTACAGTCCGTGTCACTAGCGGTCGCCTACGACACGTGGCTACTCTCAAATTGTCCAGGCTACTTGGTCCGAGCAAACCAACTTTCACGTCTTGGATACCACACTTTTCCGTATCACTGTGGCTTCACCACAACCCTTGAGAAATACCAGAAATTGATGATGCGTCTCGGAGCGCAGATATCTGCGACGGCGCATCAGTATGCACACGTGCTCCACGAGCTGCACACTCAATCCCACGGCGAGGCTTTGAATCCGTCAGAACAACGTGACGCTAATACAGCTTTGATAGGTCTCGTGAAGGTATTGGACCAAACCGAGAAGATTGAAACCTCACACGAGCTATTCTTGCCTGCTCAGGATGGTCGAATCTATCGGTCGGCGGAAGTCGTCGTCGTTGATGATAAGGGACTTGCGGAGAGGGTCGGTGACCTGCAAGAGCCGTTTCTGCGGACCTGTGAAGGGATAGGAACCCCCAATGCCTATGAGCTGTCTTGTGCCTTGCAAAAATTGCCTGAACTCCTAAGGCCAAAGAAGCTGTCCACCATGTTCAGTGAGGTTCTCGACGAAGAACGCTCCGACATACTGGATGCATCGGACGGCAAAGCATTGATTTTAAAAAGTATCTTGTCGAGTGCCGACTTCAATAGGGGTATTGTTAGGATTCTGCGACACATCCGGAGAGGTTCAAAAGTTGACACATCGCCAGAAGATGTTGCGAAGAAGATGAACAATGTGGATGTGCTCCCAGCAAAGTCGCTGGAAACCTATGTGCTGAAAAGGCTACCAGAGGAGAGATTGGAAGACACCCGCAAGGAGCTAAAGTACTTCATCAGGAAGGCAAATGGTGACCACTACCAAGTATACATCGTTGAGCGATGGGCCCAGGAGAAGAGCGTAGAAGACCTCCTGTCGTCAGCATGCGCGGAAGTCATCAACGAGCTATTTCACTGCAAATTGGATAAAGCCTTGCACTTGGTCGCCATGTGTCTGAGAAGTGACCCGGGGAAAGTCGCTTACATGCTCGATGAACACAAAGTAGCCCCAATGGATGGTGCACAGACTTGCCCAAAAACGGCGTATGATCTGGGTGATTACGTAAATGCCAAGCTACAATTCCAGCTGGACCCAAGGTTTGTACCGCTGAACAGGAGTGACTTGGTTGCCGTCGAGCTTTGTGATCCACTGGAAAAAAACTTTCTTGACGCAGGCCCAACGTACGTCATCGGCAGGGTTCTTTCTCTGTCGCAGGATGAACAGAGGTCTGAATCAGGGTACGCGATACGCTACAACGTTCAAATCAAGGAACGTCCGCCTATGATAAAAGACTATCCAGCCTCCAAGATCTATAGCTTTAGCCGGAACTGGCGTGAGATAAGGTCCACAGCTCACACCAGCATGGCTCAGCACAGAAGAGCCGCCCGGGCGTTGCTCCGGGAGTCAGAGGGCAAGGAAGACAGCGTCCTGGTACAGAAGCGGCTTATGATGCTGTACGGTGATGACGATGAGCTTTGTCGGCAGATGACGGCATTCATCACGGGGATGGTCGCCACGCCGTCCCTCGGCCCGGATGAGGACGGCGACTCATCCGATAGCGATCTGGACGAAGCCTGGGTCAGTGGTGAGGATGAGAGTGAGGCCGACAGGGAACCCATTACGACATCGCCGAGGTCGCAGCCCATGTCCCATCAGGATTCGGCGGTTCGACTGGCGCCGGGACCCGAAGGGTCGGCCCGTCTGAGGAGTTACATTGCTCAACGTGCCCGCGATCATGCACGTGATGAGCAGGAATATCAACAAGGGTTGCAGCGTGGCGCTGAGGTGACGGATGAACCGTTCGTGTGTACCCGACGCCCGGACGAACCCAATCCACAACCAGCCGAAGCGACGCGATGGCAGAGGCAGGCCAGGAGAGATCTGCAAGGTTCGCAATTCGACCTGACGCATGCGCCAGAGACCGCTACGTTCGAGTGGACCTGCTGCAGAGCTGCCCAGGTGAGCTTCTACATACTAAAGTGAATTTTATTATCAACCTAAATATTCATGTTGGATTGATATACAATGTTACAATATGCGTTTCTTCTCTTTCGTAGCATGAATATCAGTGGCATGATATAGAGATGATTCTTCCTCATCGTGTCTTTCTTTTCAGTCTGCAGAGAAAGCGCTTAAGTCGGTCCTCTATTCGATTGACGCGGACAAAGCGAAGCTCCGGGGCAGTGATTTACTCCCGCTCCTGGAAGACGTTAACGTCCTTCTGAGTCAGTCTCAGATGGAGGCGGCGCCACAGGAAGTGACATCAGCGGTGACGTCTCTGTCTGCCGAGGTGCCTGATCAGGGTACCGTGCTGTTCCCCACAGCGGCGGAGTTCCCCCATCTCGCCGGCGACAGCTTCACGAAGAACAGGGCTGCCGAGGTCTGCGCGCTGGCTGACGTTGTCACTCAATGGGCCGAGGCGGTGGTCAGGAGTATATGGTGAGTGCTACTAGCATGTGGTGAGTGCCACAAGACTGCGATGATGGCCACTAGCATGTGGTGAGTGCCACCAGACTGCGATGAGTGCCACTGGCACTTGGTGAGTGTCACTGACATGTGGCGAGTGCCACCAGACTGCGATGAGTGCCACTGGCACGTGGTGAGTGCCACCAGACTGCGATGAGTGCCACTGGCACGTGGTGAGTGCCACCAGACTGCGATGAGTGCCACTGACATGTGGTGAGTGCCACCAGACTGCGATGAGTGCCACTGACATGTGGTGAGTGCCACCAGACTGCGATGAGTGCCACTGACATGTGGTGAGTGCCACCAGACTGCGATGAGTGCCACTAGCATCAGGTCGCATTGGTCCCCGGGCACCTAATCTGGGGCTTGTTTCATCCATTCCACTTCTGTCGCCCCAGGAGGTTCCTGGGTCCCATTTATTTATCTCTTGTGTGTACAAAACCGGCCTAAATCACCAACTTAGTAATATGCCAATCGGGTGCGATACTAATTGACAAGGTTGGCTTTATTATTATTCCCTGCTTTGCCCATGAACAAGTTAATTTTGATTTTAGTTTAGCTCATGTTTCAAGTATAAAGGCAAAACGATTAAGAGGTAATCCTGTCGTACGTATGCTCCAAGCCAGCCACATATACACAAGATCTTCATTGATTATGTTGTTATTTTACAGGAATCATTCGACACAAGACGTCTTATTCGGATCGAACTAGGCGAGGCGGTGTGACGTGAATACAGCGGCCACGAATACGTCATCGACAGTCAGCAAGGGGTCCATCGCGACCGCGATGTCATCATCGACAGTCAGCAAGGGGTCCATGGCGGCCGCGATGTCATCATCGACAGTCAGCAAGTGGTCCATGGCGGCCGCGATGACATCATCGACAGTCAGCAAGTGGTTCATGGCGGCCGCTGATGTCATCGACAGTCAGCAAGTGGTCAATGGCAGCCGGAACGACGTCATCGACAGTCCGCACGTGGTCCATGACGGCCGCGATGACGTCATCGACAGGCATCAAGGGGTGGCCGCGATAAATTGTAAAATTAACCTGTATAAGATGATGTTACGAGCGTGTAACTCTCAGTGAAACGATCGCCACAATTGTTGTGCTCTACGGTAATCACAATTTCACTAAAGCAATGGTAATCACAGTCTCACTGGAGATATGGTAATCACAGTCGCATTGGAAATATGGTAATCACAGTCTCACTGGAGATATGGTAATCACAGTCGCATTGGAGATATGGTAATCACAGTCGCATTGGAAATATGGTAATCACAGTCGCATTGGAGATATGGTAATCACAGTCTCAGTGGAGATATGGTAATCACAGTCTCACTGGAGATATGGTAATCACAGTCTCACTGGAGATATGGTAATCACAGTTTTAGTGGAGATTTGGTAATCACAGTCTCACTGGAGATATGGTAATCACAGTCGCATTGGAGATATGGTAATCACAGTCTCACTGGAGATATGGTAATCACAGTCTCACTGGAGATCTGGTAGTTAGTCTCCCTGGAGATTTGGTAATCACAGTCTCACTGGAGATATGGCAATCATAGTTACTGGACATGGAAACAAGAGTCGATAAGATTAAACGATTCAATAAATGTAAGCATGACTCATTAACAATGTAGTCATCCTCGATTATTTAACCAGTACTCGTACCATATATACGGAAAGTTATAATGTTGATATAGCTTATTTGAAAGCTGTAATACAGACTGGATGTATGGCCATGGAGCAATGGCATATCGTTTCCTAGAGGTTCTGACGTGAAGTAATTAAGGCTTTTTTTGCATTTAAATCTATATGTTTTGGGCTGACATAGGGTAGTGTGAAGCCCCAATTCAGGTACCTTTAGTTTGTTATTCGTGAATATACTTGGTTCACGAAATATGACATTTTTTCCTTCAAACACAGCTAGATGTTGCGGTATGTGCTGAGGTATAACATGTGGATACATTCTATAAACCGATCTTTAGGACACTTCATGATGAAATAGTCTTAACTATTGTCTCTCGTATGCGTGAACTGAGGAGTCTGGTGCGATGTACGCAACAGTTTTCTTAAGTGTATTGCGTGCAGTGTATGCTTTGGTATGAAACACTTCATATTCCAAAAAGTTTTGATGACATCTGTCTTCTCGTATGTACTGAGGTATAATAACCTGTGTATACATTGTATTTCAGAAGATGTGTCCTGACTTGTATTATAAACTCATTATATTCAAGAAAGTGTTTGATGACATTTCGAGCTTGGCTTTTGATTCTCGAATAATATGCACATTGTGGTGTGATTTAATTACGTCTATGTTGTTTGTTAATTACTGTCGACCAACATTGGCTCTGGAGCAGAATATGAGACATATTTTCATTGATGCGTCTTAACTATTGCCTCTCGTATGCGTGAACTGGAGAGTCTGATGTGATATACGTAACAGTTTACTTTAAGTGTCTTGCATGCAGTGTATGCTTTGGTATGAGACACTTTATATTCTAGAAAGGGTTGATGACATATTGCTTCTCGTATGTGCTGAGGTATAACCTGTGTATACATTGTATTTCAGAAGATATAAAATATCTTATCAACTCATTATATTCAAGAAAGTGTTTGATGACATTCCGAACTATAGGCTAAGGCTCTAAGTAGGATATAGACGTAATTGACAACTAAACATGTTGTGTATGCGTTATGCAGTAGATATGGATTATGTAAGACATGTGAACAGATATATATTCAAGGAAGTGTTTGATGACATTCTTAACTTGGCTATTAATTCTCGAATAATATGCACATAACGTGGTCCAAGCGGTTTGATTTAATTGCGTCTATCTGGCTTGTTACTGTCGACAACATTCTCTGGAGCACTGAGATATATTTTCATAGATGAGTTGTTGCTATCACACTGTTAGTAGCTGCATGTATTGAATATGCATGTGGCTTCAATACGTATATGTGTTCAATATGCACAATGCCTGATTGTCAAAAATATGCACCAATTATGTTTGATTGTTACGAATTTTAATAAAATAATTTCTTTGGCCTACTTTGGCTAAGCAAGCCATTGCGTCACGTTCGATCAATTACTTTTTACCATACGCTTAGCTCTGAAATGCAGTACCACATGGTACAGAGGGAACGTACAGTTCATCCCTGACTCAATTAGCAACACTCAGCCTCGACACTCAGCTTAGACATACTGGCAGTATTCCCCACGAATACCAATTAACGCATTTAGAAAGCTGAGTTGCCTTCTTGAAGGGCCGAAATTTATATCATTTAACATCGGAAAACCCAAACTGGCCCCCCGCCTATATGTCCGGCATATTTGGATCCAACCCTGAAACCGCCACCCGCCCCCCCCCCCCCCCCTATCCAGATTTTCTGAATCCGCCCCTGATCTCGCTTTGCAAACAACAATGCCTAGACTGGAAGCCGTGTGAATATGACCATTACAAGGAGGTAATAATACAAGGGTGAAAATTAACTCTTAGATGTTTGCCCTCACTGCAGTTATCAAAATCAGAATTTACTACCACATACGGTACGACAAATAAGTATATGAACTTGACGGATTGGTCCAGGACGTGAACAATTTAAGACTAGTAGGGGAGTAGACCCTATACTTCGCCGCGAGCAAAAGCAATTTTGCATCACAGTATTAAATTCTGGACGGTAACTTGTATAAATATCGATGTGCCATAATTGTCTATTATGAACATTTTACACTATTGACTTTTTCTACTATTTTCGAATTATGGTTAATTATTTAGTCCAGTACGGTATGTGCCATTAGATGCACAAAGTCATAAATGCCGTTTCGGCCCATATTTCCCCGTGAATTTGCCGCGATCGCTCTGAAATTCACTGATGTGAGAAAGCAACACCGTGCAATTTTAATGATATCAAAGTTACGTGTGTTCTGCGCGGTTATCCTTTTTTAAGACACAACCAATATTTCGGTACATCGTTATAGCGGAACCGAGCGAAACCGAGCGAAACCGGGCGAAAAGTAGCGGAACCGGGCGCAAATTACCAGTGAGACAAAGTGCAGGAAGTCCAAGTAAACTAAAAATAAAGTAAATCAATGCTCTTGTTCTATTCGTGCATTATTTACCAAAAGATTTGAAGTTGTTGTTTAGTTATAGAAGGATTTGTCTCTGACTGCATGAACTTGCCAGTGCCGGGGCCGCCATCTTGATCTTGATCTTGTTTTCGTTGGAAGACTCTAAGGGTGAGTTCGGATATGCGATCGGAGTAATCGGCGCGGATATTTGGAGCATGCGGACTCACTCTTTCCGCTAATAGGCGGATCAATATTAACCGAACGCAAAATCCGCGGTTCGCGTGAATGTTGCACTTGCTGGACTGCACAAATTATGAAAGATTTATGAAAATAAATCAACGGATACGTATTGTGTTCATTATCTTATTCTCGTTGCTATAATATTATTTACATATTTTTTGCAGGTCGCAATACTACTACATGTATATTAAATGTATTGTGCGGCCTGGACGCCATTTTGGAAATCCTCGTGATCCTCCTCTGGGTGGGGAGTAAGGTCTGGGAGTATAATGTACCACGTGACCGCCCTATCGGACCGCAATCTCCGCGTTCGGTTATGCACTCCGCGGAGTCCGACTACTCGGAACATACCCGAACTCACCCAAAGAATGATCACTTGGCGGCGCCACCTGGGCCGACTAAAAACCCTGTACATTGACGAACGTCTTTTGCCAAATAAATAAAAAAAAATCTTACATTATTCGTTTGATTTGGGGGAATATACTTTTCGGCTTTAGCGAAACCGGCCGTATTTGGTGGAGAAATACTGCATTGACCCATTGACCCGCTACGCTAAAAAAAACAACAACCTATTTCTGTATATACTGAACGCTTGCATAGTTTTAAGAAATGTAATTCTTGCAACGAAAGAGTTTGTCTTGTTTTTAACTATATATTACCATTTCACTTACTTTCGAGCACGCAGCCACTATTGCAGGTGGCGCAAAGTGATGACTCTCAAGAGTCGTACTATGAAAACAACCAAGCGGCCTGGTACTGGGCTCAGCAGTCGGAGACAAATCCTTCTGCTACCAGACAATATCTTCACATTTTTAAGTAAATATTGTACGAATATAACAGAAGCATTGATAAGTGTACTTTTAAGCAAAACTGAACTTCCTGCACCTTGTCCAACTGATAATTTGCGCCCGGTTCCGCTACTTGTCACCCGGTTTCGCTCGGTTCCGCTATAGGGCTGTACAGTCACTTCGGGATCTTATGGAGACCCCACGAGACAGGGATACCTATGCTCTACGTCTATGTCTAGCATCAACGGTCTGTACGTGTGGCTTACCTTCCGGTGGCTTGCCTTCACTCGCCTCACACACAAGATCGGCTGACGCTGCCCTTGGAAGCACAAATGACTGAAGTTATGTGCATATCCGAATTATAACCATCCGAGTAGATTTATGTAACGTATGAGCGGTTAGGCAGTTGTTAAACCAGAATGCGGTTGTCTCATGAGTGACTGTCAGTGTCAGGCGATCTAACGTGCTGCGCGGGGTTTTCCATGTCGTATGGCGTAATAATCATCATGACGCGCGTGTCTGCGCGCGGTATCTATAGTTACGTAACAACGCTCCTTATAGGGCTGTACAGTGCTCGCGGGTTCTATTTCCGGTTTAGGTCTTTTGGGGACCAACAAAAAAACACGTGCTCTTAGAACGAGTGCGCATCACGCTGGTGCCTTGCTGCAACTGCGTGACGCCCACTCATTGTAGTCAACGTTTTAGTGTTGGGAACCGGCCAGCTGCGCGGTTTGTGCCTAAAGAATCGAGTGGGTGTGAAACTATTTTTTGTTTGCTTTGGTCCAGGCATTGTTAACTATAAAATCATAATATAGTTAAAGACAAGACATTTATCTCTCCATAATGCATGTGGTCCGTTCGATGAGACCGTTGGAAGCGTTGTATTTTGAGCCAAATCATCGATGTTTATAGTTCTACGACAAACGGAGCACCATTGTCCTCACCTGCTCAGTCCATATAAGGAGCGTTGTTACGTAACCATAGATACCGCGCGCAGACACGCGCGTCATGATGATTATTACGTCATACGACATGGAAAACCCCGCGCAGCACATCAGATCGCCTGACCCTGACAGTCACTCATGAGACAAGCGCATTCTGGTTTATCAACTGCCTAACCGCTCATACATTACATAAATCTACTCGGATGGTTATAATTTGGATATGCACAGAACTTCAGTGGTTAGTTCTGCTTCCAAGGACAGCTTTAGCCGATCTTGTGTGTGAGGCGAGGGAAGGCAAACAACCGGAAGGTAGGCAACACGTACAGGCCGTTGATGCTAGGCATTGACGCAGAGCATAGGTATCCCCGTCTCGTGGGGTCTCGATAAAATCCCGAAGTGACTGTACAGCCCTATATGGACTGAGCAGGTGAGGACAATCGTGCTCCGTTTGTCGTAGAACTGTAAACATCGATTATTGGGCTCAAAATACAACGCTTCCAACAGTCTCATCGAACGGACCACATGCATTATGGAGAGATAAATGTCTTATCTTTAATTATATTATGATTTTATAGTTAGCCATGCCTGGACCAAAGCAAACAAAAAATAGTTTCACACCCACTCGATTCTTCACGCACAAACCGCGCAGCCGGCCGGTTCCCAACACTAAAACGTTGACTACAATGGGTGCGAGTCACGCAGTTGCAGCAAGGCACCAGCGGGATGCGCACTCGTTCTAAGAGCACGTGTTTTTTTGTTGGTCCCCAAAAGACCTAAACCGGAAATAGAACCCGCGAGAACTGTACAGCCCTATAGACCCTTCCTAATATTATCTCATGAATAATCCAGAACGAGGCTACCATGGCAGCGGTCCTACTGCATGCTGCGCTATAACATGGCGACTGGCACTAACCTCTGCGGGTGTTTCGCATAATCCGTCGGTTACACAGAGCGATCGTGACTTTTTATCGTTCTTGGCTATATATTTACATTTGTTGAAAAATATGTCACAATGTGTAGTAAATCGTCAGGACATAACTACACCAGCAAAGGCTAGTTAAACGTTTAAAGTTCAAAGTTTATATCCATAACCTGGTATGAAGCTGGTAACGGAGGGCCAAGGGAGTCCGCGTGGTGGCCCCGGCCGGGGGCTTGCGTCGTAGGGAGGGGCAGTGGGGTTGCGGCGTAGGGAGGGGCAGCGGGCCACCCGGCCGGAGGCTTGCGTCGTAGGGAGGGGCAGCGGGCCACCCGGCCGGGGGCTTGCGTCGTAGAGAGGGGCAGCGGGCCACCCGGCCGGAGGTTTGCGTCGTAGGGAGGGGCAGCGGGCCACCCGGCCGGGGGCTTGCGTCGTAGGGAGGGGCAGCGGGCCACCCGGCCGGGGGTTTGCGTCGTAGAGAGGGGCAGCGGGCCACCCGGCCGGAGGTTTGCGTCGTAGGGAGGGGCAGCGGGCCACCCGGCCGGGGGCTTGCGTCGTAGGGAGGGGCAGCGGGCCACCCGGCTGGGGGCTTGCGTCGTAGGGAGGGGCCGCGGGGTTGCTCGTAGGGAGAGGCAGCGGGTGGCCCCGGCTGGGGACTTGCATTGTAGGGAGGGGCAGCGGGGTGGTCCAGGCTGGGAGTCTGCGTCGCAGGGAGGGGCCGCGGGTTGGCCCCGGCCGGGGCTTGCGTCCTAGGAAGGGGCAGCGGGGTGGTTCCTGCCGGCGGCGTAGTTGGTAAGAGCCTGCTTATATAGCCTAACACTGCCGCGCCCTGCCGGCGGGAGCAGTTATTTCGTCACCGGAAACAGGATATGGCGAGTCAACCGGTTACAGTACAAAGTCTTCCGCACTTTCAAAAACTTTTTGTGGACCTTCCCTGGTTTATTCTCAACTACTACTCTGCCTTGTTATATTGATGTTTAATATATATGACAATGGTTTTTGTGTGTGAGAACAAGTATATATGGTCAGGTGGGACAAGAAATCCTTCAGAAGTAGGCTACTTTTGGGAGGACAAGTAAATATCAGATGGGACAAGTAAAGATTGAAAGTACTTTTCCTACAGGACAAGTAAATATTAGGAGTTAGTGTCGAGCTCTGGGCCGTATTCAAAATCCCCTTGTATGTTACGCACGAAAAGCGCGTTTTCGTTTCATTTCGACAAATGTTCCACATTGGACTAAGTCTAGTGGCGTTGTCTAAGTGGCGGTTATGAATACGACCCCTATAGTCACTTGAAAGTAGTCGCATGTCTTGAGTTTTATATTTACGAGCCCCTTACAAACCTTCCGTTGGAAGTGAATGTGGATCTTCTGATGTATATGTGAAGTTAATGATCCTCACAGCCAAGATTTATAGACCAGTCTAGACAATATGTCGTGACTTTAAATTTACAACGGGACTCCAGAGTTGCTTAGCGTTGTGGGTGGTTTGACAACGAGAATGAGATCCTTACATATCGATCCTTACGAGATAATAGAGCTAGTATATATATATATATATATATATATATATATATGCGTTCGCGTCATGGGAGCAACCTATAAATATATATATATATCTATATATAGGTTGCCCCCATATAAAACCATTATTTATTTGACAGCAATGGGCCTGTGTGAGAGACGGTGGAGTGTCGCGACAGGTGTTTTTTGGTCATGACGACAAACGTTTTGCACACAGTACCACATGGAGTAATCGATCATCTCTTTCTCGGCGAACACGCTCGTTCTCGGTTAAGTGTCTAACGTGTCTGTTATGGCTGACACGTGACCTGAATATGAGAAAAATCGCACACAAACACATCACCCGACGCGAGGTATGGCGTTGTCATTTGAAGACATCGGCCGAGAAAGGGAGCTGCCATGCTCGGAGAAAGGGCGTTGTCAAGTTTGGTGGCACTTGAACATGTGAAGTACGCTAGAAACCCTGTTTATAATGCTTATAGATCAATATCGATAGTTTTGGATACTAAAAGAAAAGTTTCTCTTTCCTAAGCGTCAATGCGTTAGGTATTTGATGTGACATATATCAGAGAAAAGTCAAAGTTGGTGAATGGAATTTGTCATTCAAACCACTGTGTCATTCATTGTGTGCTCAAAAGCACCATAATGCTCACCATGATTGAACTTGCAATAGCGATCATGTACATTAATAGATTCCCGCCTGCTTGATAAACATATGCGGCCTGACACTGACAGTCACTCATGAGACAACCGCATTCTGGTTTATCAACTGCCTAACCGCTCATACATTACATAAATCTACTCGGATGGTTATAATTCGTATATGCACATCACTTCAGTGGTTATTTGTGCTTCCAAGGACAGCTTTAGCCGATCTTGTGTGTAAGGCGAGTGAAGGCAAACAACCGGAAGGTAGGCAGCACCTACAGGCCGTTGATGCTAGGCATTGACGTAGAGCATAGGTATCCCTGTCTCGTGTGGTCTTGATAAGATCCAGAAGTGACTGTACACCCCTATAACCGAGACCTAACAGTCACAGATAGGCTTCATCAGTCATAAGCCCAAATCCCGCGAAGCAAATTTTATTGAACCGCAACAAAGGCTGTATATATGTTCATGAAACAAACAAACACAGTTTATTCGAGATATAATATTTTTTATTTACATAAAATATATCTATGTATTTGTTTGGCCAAATGGGTATAGAATCTTACGTACTTACTGTACTGTGCGGGAGCTAGACTCTGTTCAGTTAATTTGGGGCAGTAATGCCGGGGCCGGATCCTAATTAATCCTGGGGCGGAATATCCCACCCGGTGCCGCTGAAGCCGCTACCTGGGGTCCGGGGCCGCGACGGTGTGGTATTCAGGCCGGGAGTCACGCCGGGAGTCTCACCACGGTGTAAAAGTCAGCCTTCCATGACCCAGGATATTTAATAATATACGGTATTTATTAATAATTATTAATGTTTATTAATTGATCATGTTAATTAAGATAGTGACATAACTAATTGTCATAGCTGTAATTAATGAGATATCACCAGAGTAAGTAATGACTGTTTTGTAATAATAATATTATGATATTGTAGTAAGCTTATTGGTATTTTTATATTTGTTGGAAGTTTGTTGGACGAAAAATACTGGGATGAGTCATTCCGCACGAATGCCTATCCAGATATTGACCATATTATGCGTTGTTGTTGTCGTCATGACGACAAACACACAAACACACAGGACACTGGAGAAAGTCGGCTTGTTTTTTCCCAGGGGTTTTGTCCATGCACCGCACTCCCCAAAATATCAATTGTATGGCATGCCATCAGTAACATTAAACTATTAAATCCAGTAACTAACTTGTCAGTAACTGATTGATTGTATGTATGTTTTCTTTTTGTACTTTAGGCCCGTAGGCCTTATATACAAATAAATTATTTTATATATAAAATTTTGGCTAGGCTACTGTGAATAAATAAGACTTAACGACAGGTCATTGATGCGACGACCGCAGTAATCTTTGTCACAGACAGGCTTCATCAGTCATAATCTAAAATTCCGCGAAGCAAATCTGATTGAACCACAACAAAAGCTGCATGACAGCGGTAGCAGCAGATACGGCAGATACAGTAGTGACCTCAGTAACTAGGATGGACCGGCCAAATCTTATGCGTAAACTACGTGTGATGTAAAAATATCCCCCTGTCTTAATTGTAGCCTACATAATTTTGGTCCCTTCGGAACACGAGTAAAAAAGGTTCCTTGCTCTGGTTAATTTACTCTATCGATTGGAATTGTAGCACGAAAATAGTTATTATATGGTTGTTTTTGAAATATTTATATTTTATTATTTTTCTCGTGGTCTGTGCGTGTAGTATATTTTGCATACATGGGTAGTTGGATGAATGACGGCTGTGGTTTTAAAACAGACCATGTTGGGAAATCTTACGACAGGGAGGAGGGGTGGGATCAAAGAAGGGGGTCACGAAATAATATTGGGGGGGGGGGGGGGGGTCCACATCTAAAATGACATATACATTTACGATTGTAAAGGGGCATCCTCGCTAGAAACATAGGGGTGGGGGAGTCCGGACAGCCTGGATCCGCCCCTGAGCTTGCGTCGCAGAATACAGCCACACATATATATGGCTGGTTAATTAAGATAAAGTCGGCTTTCCATATCTCTTTTTTCAATTGCTTCTCCGGGGGGTTCACCACATCTCTTTCCGCAAATGACCTCCACTCAAAACAATCGATATTCAGATACGTGGATTTGGTTTATTTTTTATTAAGGACGGTTCATTTTATTGCACAGTAAAGGACGAGGGTGGGGGGGGGGAGGGGCGGTATAGCACGGAATGTTATTTTTCAATGGAGATAACTTTGTCTTGATCATGTTGTTGAACCGTGAATGGGTAAAGTAAAGAATTTCAGTCTGAAAGACCCAACAATTAGATTATTATAACCTTCTCAGACCAACCAATAATTAGAGTTACCACCGGCAAACCAGTCGCCATGCCCGATGCATTTCACTTCTTACAATTTGAACGTTCATCATGTGAGTAATTCATGTTCGTTTGTTGACAAACCTCCATGAGCTCTCACAGACAACGTACATCAACATTTTCCACTTTCAAATCGTACTGACAAATTGCACGAGAGAACGGTAGGATGATGTACTGAGTGAGGGAAGGACTCGTGCAATAACAATAGATTCGAAGACCTAATTAACCGTCTTTCAGATTTTATACGAAGCTCTTGGCTAAAAGGAACGCACTATTTATGGAATAGACCGGTTTATCGTAGGAAGATAATTGTCCTATTGGAAGCAGCTACAGTATCAGATGTTGTTAAGTGCCACTATTCTGTGAGGCCATTCCAAAATCTACGTCCTACGATACAATCGCTGAATCTGTGAATGAGTGTATCTACATCCGAGCAAGAATCGCACAAACTACTAACAACACTATCTAACCACCTATATCGAATCTCGTATTTTCTCCGTGTCAGAAGACTCGCACACAATTAACTCACACAGCCACAGGTCAGCAATTGTCAGCCAGCATCGATTTTTTCAAAATTCTCAGTGTCGATTGTCGATTTTTCAAAATTATTAGTGTCGATTGTCGATTTTTTTATCCTCAGGGTGGAAATTTGGGGGTCAATATCGAATGTCGATTTTTCACATTTGGCCATGCCGCGTGTCATCATTTATCCCTTCCAGGCCCCTCATGGTGGCGCCAAATTATGGGTCACGTGCTACTTGCGGACCCTGAGCTGACCCTTTGGCGTTGTTTCTGGAATTTTGTTTCCCACACTTATGAGGTATATCCCGGGTTTGAACGTCGCTCATAAAAATAATATATTCTGCAATTTTCTGTATTACCAAGCTCTTCTCCATGTCAAGTATATTCTGTCTTGAATTTGAATCATGAAAGGCTGTGGCCTATCCGGAGAGAAGCAAATCTGTTCACCGGAGCAGAAGTTACGCCTGTTTACTGTTCGGTGTTCTGTGTGATGTCGACCGCGACTCGCTAGGACGTCCGCGCGCGATAACTTATAGTTCGCGCAGTCTTATGTTGAAATTGTTGTTTTACAGACTTATCGGGAGATATAAAACATATGTATCATGATTTTAAGATACTTTTGATTCTAAAATGTAAAAATATAAGATGGCGCATCTAAGTTGGCTACTTTACGTCTGTGTTCCCAAGCGGAGGTTTTAGTATTGAATTCATTGTCTTATTTATTTTATCAAAGCCAGGACAATCGAAAGCAAAACACTTATTGGCGATTGTCCTTCTTTTAATAATTTAGAGTAACATAACACGAACGAACCGCGCCCCCCCCCCCCCCCCCCCCTGCAATTTGCTAGCAAATGGTCCGTCCTCAATTGCGCAACACAGCTGAACGGTTATAACTGACCGGCATGCCATTGGGAGCACCAGTTGGAGGTTGCCTTAGCTTGGGTGATCTCACACTTATACGTTCCCTTCAACTCTCGACCGGTCGCCGAAACCTGTAGTCACAAGTCGCAAATGTTCAACATTTGAGCGTCGATCATTGCCGTTGGCCAAGGCGCGAACACAACAATGATGCTCTAACTAAGCCTGAGCCCAAGGGACAGCGCCACCAGTGTCAGCGGTCTACCTGAAAGTTATACCCCTTCGACAGAGCGGAAAGCTCGGGTAAGTTTATATTTGTTTGTACCTTGAGCTGTTGAGACACTGAGGGTAATTTGTAGCTTTCGAGCACATCCCAAAATATTTTTTTCATCCCATATCAATTGCATATGTGCTTGACCTATAAGGGAAAATAGGGATACTATGGAAATTCTGGTTTCATGTATTATTAGACCGTGTTCAAATTAAAACCGATTTAAACCGGTTTAAACTGGTTTAAATCAGCTTTCCCGACAGTTTCACGGTTTTGAGCAAACCGGTTTCGGTTCTTCTCCTGTCGAACAGTCAGTTCGGCAAATCGGTTTTGATTTCCTGTAAATCGAACATGTGCAGGCCCTATGGGTTTGCCTTTAGGTGGGCAATCCCTTGAAACCAGTTTCAAAAACTGTTGCGGTTTCCCGTCGGTTTTATGTACATCGAACACGCCCTTAGCAACTTCACTCGCACTTTTACAGTAATTGTAAACTTGAAGTTGCATATCGAGCTCTCTCCGGTCAAAACCAAGCCCAGGCGACATATATATCACAATATGCAGAAAACTCAATTGTTTCATTCTATGAATTCAGAAACCTAATAAACATCGCCGTTTGGCTATGATGTGGCGAACGTGTCTATCCCGGGACACCGCAGAACTTGCGGCACTGCTACTTATAACAACAAAAAAAACGAAGCACAAAAACTGATGACGTTTACCACTAAGTTGAAAACCTATGGTAATTGATATCACGGGCAAGGCTAAGAGACTCTATTTGGCAGTCTGGCATGCGTGAAATAGAGACAAAAGCAATTGTGGACGGTTCAAGGACTGAGTCTTATTTGTGTTTTGACCTCCTTAGTTTAGGCGGGAAACGACTCGATATGCCACTTTAATGTAACTTAACAAAGATGAACAACAAAGCACCGTTAATATTATGCAGACCTCTCGGTATAATGTGAACGCCAGCCTCCCTTCAAAAGCCAACCCACGTTTTGCTTGGACACTGCTATGTTTCCTCACTGAAATGGTTGTGTCACGCGTCCAGGACCGTCGATGTAATGTTAGTGTAAGATATTAACCGGCAGAATAATATATTACATCAACTCTAGTACTGGACAAGAATAATGATGCGTCTGCGATAAATCGCGATTTACATAAATTATCCAACTGGGCCGCACAGTGGAGAGTTACATTCAACCCCTGCAAAAGTGTATATATGATCTTCAGTAAGGAAGCTCCATAGACCTACCGACCTGTCTTTGCTGTTAGGTTTTCAGACTCTCCAAAGAGTGTCCACGCATTGTCGTATCGGTGTTACGCTTACTGATACCATGAAGTGGGATACCCATGCTAAGAATATCAGAGCAAGAGCATCGAAATCTGTCAATATGTTAAAGCGTATGCCTAAACGCATAGATCGTCGTACTAAACTGTCCATATAGAACGTTCATGTTAGACCTATCCTCGAGTATGCCACCCCAGTATTTCATGGTAATCTCACCAAATGTCAGACTGATAAACTGGAAAATGTCCAACGACAAGCCCTTTTCAGTGATACACACGCCTACTCTTGTACCTCACATACTAATTTATTGCAGGAAGTTGGCGCCGACCCGGTTTATGCTAGAGGAGAATAATTTTGCCTATGCCTATTATATAAAATGTTAACCGGTGCCGCTCCGCAGTATCTCAGAACACTGGTTCCCCCACCCAGTTCCGATGTGTCTCGGTATCCATTACGAAACAGCAATCATTATGATCTGTTCCACCCACGGTTGATGAAAACGTATTCTCGCAATTGCTTGATATGGAGAACGATCCGTGCTTGGAACAGACTGCCGGAAGATGTAAGAGAATCTACATCCCTTGACTCTTTCAAGTCTTCATAATAGACGTTATACTTCCAACCATGCAACAAGTTGTATAATATGTTCTCCGGTCACGGCGCCATCCAACTTAGCAGACTGCGTATGGGCCTAAGTGGTCTCCAGGGCCACAGACACAAATATGGTTTTGTTAGTGATAACATATGTGAACACAGAGATATTCCATTTCTTGAGTGTATTTCTTTTTATAAATCCATGCAAACAGTCGGTCTCTGATAATCTCTCTCCCTAATCCCACCGGCCTTCCCCTCTCTTCCCATGTCCTATCTTTATGTAAGTCCAGCCCTGGGTCTCCCTCTTGAGTACCCTGGTCCCATCCCTCTAGATCTAACCTGCATAGGGTCCGCCCCACCCCTTAGGACACCCTGGCACCGGCAGAGCTTCTGTCCCCTCCCTCGGGAGTACCCTGGCCACATCCCGCTATATCTAACCTCTGCATAGGGCCCACCCCACCCCCTGGGACACCCTGGCACCGGCAGAGCTTGGAACAGACTGCCTGAAGATGTAAGAGAATCTACATCCCTTGACTCTTTCAAGTCTTCATAATAGACGTTATACTTCCAACCATGCAACAAGTTGTATAATATGTTCCCCGGTCACGGCGCCATCCAGCTTAGCAGACTGCGCATGGGCCTAAGTGGTCTCAAGGGCCACAGACACAAATATGGTTTTGTTAGTGATAATGCATTACCATTGAAGGTAACACATTAATGTTTCAATCTGTTGTGAGGTTCTTTGATTTCGGACAGCTAACGCTCGCGACACCACTTTAACACAGAGATGCAACAATGTATTCCATTTCTTGAGTTAATTTCTTTTTATAAATCCATGCAAACAGTCGGTCTCTGATAATCTCTCTCCCTAATCCCACCGGTCTTCCCCTCTCTTCTCATGTCCTCTCTTTATATAAGTGCAGCCTTGGGTCACCCCTCCCTCGGGAGTACCCTGGATCCCTCTTGATCTAACCTGCATAGGGCCCGCCCCACCTCCAGGGACACCCTGGCACCGGCAGAGCTTCTGCCCCCACCCCTCGGGAGTACCCTGGCCACATCCCGCTTTATCTAACCTGCATAGGGCCCGCCCCACCCCCTGGGACACCCTGGCACCGGCAGAGCTTCTGCCCCCACCCCTCGGGAGTACCCTAGCCACATCCCGCTATAACTAACCTGCATAGCGCCCGCCCCACCCCCTTGGACACCCTGGCACCGGCCGAGCTTCTGCCCCCACCCCTCGGGAGTACCCTGGCCAGATCCCGCTATATCTAACCTGCATAGGGCCCACCCCACCCCCTTGGACACCCTGGCACCGGCAGAGCTTCTGCCCCCTCCCTCGGGAGTACCCTGGCCACATCCCGCTATATCTAACCTCTGCATAGGGCCCGCCCCACCCCCTGGGACACCCTGGCACTGGCAGAGCTTCTGCCCCCACCCCCTGGGCACCCTAGCACCGACAGAGCTTCTGCCCCCACCCCTCGGGAGTACCCTGGCCACATCCCGCTATATCTAACCTGCATAGGGCCCGCCCCACCCCCTGGGACACCCTGGCACCGGCAGAGCTTCTGCCCCCCACCCCACCCTCTGGGACACCCTGGCACCGGCAGAGCTTCTGCCCTCACCCCCTGGGACACCCTGGCACCGGCAGAGCTTCTGCCCCCCACCCCCTGAATGTTGTGGGGGTCTCCCTCTCAAGTGGTTGGTGCCCGCTCCACCCCCTCCCACGCTCGGGGACCACCCTGGCCCCATCCAGTGGTCACTTCCCCCCACCCCGATCCTCGCCCTGGGCGACCTCTCCCGCTGGACCCCTGTCCCCGCGGGTGCCTTACCTAGCTACCAGACGCGCTCTGTCTCCCTTACGCCCTACCCACTACGGTTCCCCAACACTATTATTCGGTACATAGTCAGTACCAAACGTTTCTCGTGATAGTTTTTTTTCCTAAGATGTCATACTGATTCTTGCCCGGCTGTTCAATTATGTCACATGACTGACTTGTTTCTGTATTTGCATTGCTGTTGATCAATTTACATTTCTGTTTGTTCTACCCGAGGTGAACATTAATATGTGAATTTGCTATTGTGAACCTCGTAAAATAAAAAAAAGTATATATAAAAACAAAAACTATAGTCAGCACCCTAGGCAATTGATAGGTCAGTCACGTGACATTTGCGTCGTCTCTGTTATCAGACGACACTACGTGTGACCCCCCCCCCCCCCCGAGCCTCCCCCACGGACGTCTTACCTCACTGGCCTCCCTGTTGCTTATGTCAGCAGCTCTAGTTTAGAGCGACAATTTGATCGGCGATCACCATGATAAACAAGACTGTTGAAATGTAGGCAGTTGAAAACTAACTAATTTGCATGGTAATTTTCTTAGCTGAGGAATAACTGAATTCTAACTAGCTTTCAACTGAAAACTAACTCTAGTTATACAGTTGAAATTCGTATTGCTTTTTCGTCCCGGTCCAGAAACAAGGACAGTTACAAATCACGCCATTAAATACTCCGTGGTTTTCAACTAAACGAAGGCCAATAAATCATTGCTTTCACTGCCTGGATCTCTATACAGCATATAGAGCACCTATTTATAGTCACAACAAATACTGGTTAATTATACATCCACTAGCAATTGCATGCATATCCACTCAACGTACATTAGACGGTAGAATGGCAAACATCCGTGAATACGGATCTCCTGATAGACACTACTATTGTCTCACAACATCAAGTACATAACACTGCTCAAATAACACTGTGAACCGTACAACAGCTGACTATGGCCTAAGCACCATAGAATAATGTGATATTCACAGCTTTGTTAAACGATTGAAGCCCGCGTGAATGCAGGGAAGCAATGCTTTTCAGCTCGGTGTTTGTATCATGTCACCAGGTGACAGTGAGTGATATGTTATATCATCGTTTTCAAACGTTGATATCAAATGGAATTAACAGTCAATAATTATTGGGACCAAAGTGGTAACTTGTCCGCATACGAATTTGAACTAAGCGGCCAGGATAAGGAGCAACGATACTCCAAGATCTAACAACATGTTGTTAACAAAAGGTCTCCTCAACGTAAAGCACCAAGTACTCTCTGATCAAGGTGAACAAGAATATTTATGCAATCATGATTCTGATTGTTCTATTTGCATGGAACATAATCCGGAGTCACTAATTGAAGATATTTCATTGGAAGAAACTGCCAATTATATAAATAGCCTAGCCAGTAACATGGCACCATGTGTTGATGGAGTGATTAATGAAATGTTGAAATGTACAGTGAAGCCTCTTGCTCCCTACTTCACAAATCTGTTTAATGCAATTTTAAGAACTGGGAAATTTCCCATGGCGTGGGCTGAAGCTATTCCTTTCCCAGTTCATAAAAAAGGTTCAACAAATAATGTTAATAATTATAGGGGTATTGCCCTGTTGCCGGTCAGTTTTCACTGGTATCCTCACAAATAGATTGACGAAGTGGGCTTAAGAGTCAGATCAATTGTGAAGAGCAAGCTGGCTTCAGACGTAATAGGAGTACAGTGGACCATATTTTCATGCTATATGCCCTAGCTGAAAAATATTAAGCCGCCCCAGAGGTAGATTCTACTGTATATTTGTTGATTTCTCTAAAGCGTTTGACCCTGTTCCTCAAACACTATTGTTTCATGCCATTGTTAAGAGAGAGTTGCATGGAAACATGCTTAAAGTAATTAGATCTATGTATAGTAGCTTATTATCCTGTGTACAGACGGAAGGAGGTCTCACAGAATTATTAAATGTGAGACCGGTACCAGACAAGGTTGCATGATTAGTCCTTTACTTTTTATCCTATATTTAAATACATTTGTTGACATGTATTCTGCAGGCAGATGCCATGGTATATTTCTGGATGAAAATTTCCCAAATATGTGCTTAATGTTATATGTTGATGAACTAATCCAGTGCGCAGATCTGGTTGGCAGACTCCAGGAACAAATGAGCGAGTATTGTAAATCTTCAGGGATAAAAGTTAACATTGAAAAGACAAAAATAATGGTTTTCAGAAATGGTGGTGTTATAAGAAAAGATAAAAAATGGTTCTTTAAAGGTGGCCATTGATTGTGTTTCTTATTACAAATATTTGGGATTCATTTTCTCCTCAAGACTTAAATGGACCAAGGGGGTACAGACTCTCGCTGCCCAAGGGTCAAAAGCAGCTGGCATGCTAAAGCGATTAATCTATAAATGCAATGGTGTATCTCCCACCGTAGCTTTTGAACTGTTCGACAAGATGGTGCTTCCAATTCTGACATATGCGTCTGAGGTGTGGGGTTATGAAACCCAACTTGACATAGACAGAGTGCACCTAAAATTTTGTAAATACCTTCTAGGCATATCATCTACAACCCCTAACGTAGCAGTATTTGGGGAGTGTGGCAGGTATCCACTGTATATTATTTATAATGTGAAATGTATTGAGTACTGGATTAAAACTCTGGTGATGGAAGATACTAGACTACCAAGGGCTGCTTACAATATGTTATATGTTAAAGACCAACATGGTAAAACAAACTGGGTAACTAAAGTCAAAGAGTTATTGTATAAATATGGCTTTGGGATCGTGTTCTTAAGCCAGGAAGTTGGTGATGTAAATATGTTTATAAAAGAATTTGTTCAAAGAATGAAAGACTGTGCCCAACAATATTGGAACAGCGATGTTAAGGACATCAGTAAACTTAAGACTTATGCCTTGTTTAAGACTCTTCTGGAACCAGAAAAATATTTATATTGTATAAACCTTAGGAAATTTCGAAGAGCACTTTCAAAATTTAGATGTTCGGACCATCGTTTAGCCATTGAAACTGATAGGAGACTAAATATATCCAGAGACGAAAGATACTGCCAACATTGTAGCCGTAAAGGTATATTTTATGTTGAAGACGAATTTCACTTTTTTGTGCATATGTGATCTATATATAGACATTCGTAAGAAATAATTATCCTGGATCAGAAATTATTGCATTTCAGACTTCATAGTTCTAATGAAATCGAGAAATGACGAAATACTTTATCAGCTGGGTCAATGTATATACTATGCAGGGAGATTAACGGAAACAATTTAAATTTAACTGGTTTACACAGGGACAAGGAAGAACAATTGCGTTTGTATATATGTGTTTTATATCATGGGTCTGAGGCCTTTTAGTGCAATAAACTTATTAGTATATTATATTATATAACAACATGTTGTGGCCCGAAATTTGAGAAAGATTTCGCTCAAAAGACAAAACACCAATAAATTCACTCACTGGAATTGCTCATTCTATATCTTACATAGGGAGTCAATTTTAGGAATGTGTTGGAATGAATGACCTGATATAGTTCCAAACTGCAAATTGTGCAAATCATCATTCTGCAATTTAGTTCATACTTATATTACAGGTACTCGCACAATCTTCAGCAACTTACAGCTTACACATATATTAATTACTGTCACAAAAGTATGATCATATACAAGACAGCCACAGTTTCCTTCTGTTAGAGGATTCCCTAATATGCACAGCATGCCGTTTCTGATGTCTCCATATTGTACCTCCTTGTTTCTTCTTGGCCAGCTGGGAGCCTTGATGCGTGTAATGAATGCAGCTTTCATGATGTGACATGTAAAAGTATTCACAAAGCCTGAGCAGTATCACTGGCTTCTGTTCGTGTTCTGCAGTAAATACTGCGTCAGTGGGGGCTGCTTTGGTTCCTAGTGGGAGTTCAACTAGCAATCTGCTGATCTCTAGTCAAGCTACCTATAGATTAGACTAAAGGGGTGATCCCTCTAGCCAAGGCCAATAGGAATGGTTTGACTCACTATTACATAGACATAAAATAGTTACCGGTATATACATTAAAACTGCTTATACAGCAACTTTTCACACAAGTTATGCTGTTCAAACTGTTTTGGATAAATATCCTTGACACACACATGATAGTGTTAACTATGTTTCACCGTAAATGTATTTATTATATGCTAAAGGTAAAACATTAAGGAAATGTGCAACGTTTTAGGACATAGCTTTGTAGGTACAAAAGAAAGTCATTGCCTTGCAAGGTAACACAGCAAGGTCACTGACAAGTAAATTTTTCTCCAGAAATGACTGCTTCTATCAAGTATCAAGTATACAGATAAAACATGGATATCCATTTTTTCCTTGCAAGGTTTTAAGCAATCTATATATTATATATATAGTACACGTGCTCAGATCTGCTGACAGAACCTTCTGACGTAAATAATCAGTGTATGTGCAGGACAGCCGTACTACCAGAACAGCCGTATGGGTTAGGGTGGGTGAGGTGGTGGTCTATGGGGGTACGGGAGGTTAGGGTGGGTGAGGTGGTGGTCTATGGGGGTACGGGAGGTTAGGGTGGGTGAGGTGGTGGTCTATGGGGGTACGGGAGGTTAGGGTGGGTGAGGTGGTGGTCTATGGGGGTACGGGAGGTTAGGGTGGGTGAGGTGGTGGTCTATGGGGGTACGGGAGGTTAGGGTGGGTGAGGTGGTGGTCTATGGGGGTACGGGAGGTTAGGGTGGGTGAGGTGGTGGTCTATGGGGGTACGGGAGGTTAGGGTGGGTGAGGTGGTGGTCTATGGGGGTACGGGAGGTTAGGGTGGGTGAGGTGGTGGTCTATGGGGGTACGGGAGGTTAGGGTGGGTGAGGTGGTGGTCTATGGGGGTACGGGAGGTTAGGGTGGGTGAGGTGGTGGTCTATGGGGGTACGGGAGGTTAGGGTGGGTGAGGTGGTGGTCTATGGGGGTACGGGAGGTTAGGGTGGGTGAGGTGGTGGTCTATGGGGGTACGGGAGGTTAGGGTGGGTGAGGTGGTGGTCTATGGGGGTACGGGAGGTTAGGGTGGGTGAGGTGGTGGTCTATGGGGGTACGGGAGGGGGAGGGTGGGTGAGGTGGTGGTCTATGGGGGTACGGGAGGGGGAGGGTGGGTGAGGTGGTGGTCTATGGGGGTACGGGAGGGGGCCGATTGGTGCAGACGCGTCATTAAGCTGGGGGCTGAGGGATGGGAAGCTAGCATTGGGGTCAGTTTGAAAATTAAATGTGAATTAATTGGCATTATTAATTATTATTTTTTGAGTTTGATAACAACTCAACCCGATTCAACACGATATATTATAGATATTTACAAACCTGCCATTTGCGTTCAGCAAAACTGTCGCACTGCGGAAAGAATAGATGAATATAACCTTATACCTGCAACTCCTGTACAACCTGACCCCCCCCCCCCCGATCCCCTCACCCACAGCGCACGTATACCGCTATAAGATAATAATTATCTGCTATACAGTAAAGTAATTATAAATAAATACTTCTTATTCATACACATAAGCAAAAATTCGTGAATCTAAAGAAATATACACGGGCCGTAGGACTCGAACTGTTCGCCTTTCCATAATATTTGTAAACTTCGCGCATGCGCTGTATAATCTAGAAACGAAATCTCCGCTAGGCGGCTGCGCTATCTGCCTCGTGGTGGCGCATGCTGCTCGGGTTCGCGTACAATATGTTGGGGGGGGGTGGGGGGGCAAGGGGGAGTTATTTTCCTCATTCCCAGTTCACGGTGAAATGAAAAGCCTATTCTCGAGGAACGGAAATATCACCCCCCCCCCCCCCTGCACCCCATATATGTTGTTCACCATGATTCTGTTAAGTCCTTAATTTCCACTTATTACTAACTACGAATAATTCTAAGTTCCGATTTCAACCAGTTTTCAACTATTAGTTTCACTTTTTTTGCCAAGATTATGTTAAGTCTTTGCTTTCAACTAATTACTAACTACGAATACTTCTAAGTTCCTGATTTCAACCAGCTTTCAACTATTAGTTGCATGAGAAACCTAGATTTCAACTCTTTTGCAACCGAAGGGTAATTTACATATCCCCGGGCCTGGTGAAAACTAGTTGAAAAATAACTGTCCAGTTAGCTTTCAGCTGACGACTTCCTCAACTAAAAGCTAACTTTTCTTTTTTGTAAAGGATGTGAACCATGTTAGTGTTCGAACCCATCACCCAGAGTCTGACAGACTCAGACACCCAGAGTCTGACAGACCATGTTAGTGTTCCAACCCATCACCCAGAGTCTGTTAACCATGTTAGTGTTCCAACCCATCACACAGAGTCTGTTAACCATGTTAGTGTTCCAACCCATCACCCAGAGTCTGTTAACCATGTTAGTGTTCAACCCATCACCCAGAGTCTGTTAACCATGTTAATGTTTCAACCCGAAATCGATGGTATGTTAATCACTTAGGTGTTCCGACAAACAACCATGGTTTGTTAACCACAGTGTGGGGCCGACCCGGTAGCTCAGTGGGTCATAGCGCTCGCATTGAGTGCTCTGGTCACCTGAGAGCCTAACAGCACGTGGATCTATGGTCTGAGCCCCGCTGTGGCCATCCCATGTCCTTCTTCGCAAAGAGTAGGAATTGCCCCTGGGGAAATGGCTCTACTCTCCCTTCCTTCTCCCATTGACGCGATGTGACCAAAAGTGGTTAAAGCGTCCTGAATATACAACCAATTAACCCCAGTGTTTCGATCCATCATACGTTAGCCCCTTAAGTGTCTCGGGCCATTGCCCATGATATGTTAGCCCATTAAGTGTTTCGGGCCATTGCCCATGATATGTTAGCCCCTTAAGTGTTTCGGGCCATTGCCCATGATATTTTAGCCCCTTAAGTGTTTCGGGCCATTGTCCATGATATGTTAGCCCCTTAAGTATCTCGGGCCATTGCCCATGATATGTTAGCCCCTTAAGTGTTTCGGGCCATTGCCCATGATATCTTAGCCCCTTAAGTGTTTCGGGCCATTGCCCATGATATGTTAGCCCCTTAAGTGTTTCGGGCCATTGCCCATGATATGTTAGCCCCTTAAGTGTCTCGGGCCATTGCCCATAATATAGCCGCTTTGTGCACTTATTTTCAGGACACTGAGTTTACTGAGCATCCGGCTATTGCTGTATAGTGCATTATTTATCATTCCATTTTACCAGGAAGCTCCTAGTGTTACCTGTCTAGAGACCATGTGTGTACAGGTATGGCAAAAAATCCCGTCGATAAACGTTCATCTTAGACGATATCGGTGCTTCGAAATCCATGGCTTTACCATTGTTTACAGGCAAGATGCTTTCCACAAAGGCTTTTGGTCAGCGCGAGAAGCTGACGCGGCGCCTGAGGCGGATTCTCAGTGGCTACCCTTTCGACAAAGAGGTGCTGAAGGAGCTGGTGCAGAACGCCGACGACGCCGGAGCCTCGACCCTCGTCCTGGTGACCGACCCGAGGACCACGCTTCCGGTCCACACCGTCCAGGGCAGGCGATGGCAGAGTCTGCAGAACCCCGCCCTCTGCGTCTACAGCGACAGCGCCTTCACGCGGGCCGACTTGCAGGGCATCCAGGACCTGGGGCAGGGCAGCAAGGAGAAGGACCCCACCAAGACCGGCCAGTACGGCGTAGGCTTCAATGCTGTGTATCACTTCACGGAGACGCCGACATTCCTGAGTGAGGGACCCGAGGTGGGCAAGGTGCTCTGTGCCCTCGACCCGCACGCCGCGTACGTCCCTGACGCCAGTCATGTCCAACCGGGAACTATGTTCGACGACGTGGACCAGTTAGAAGAGGAGTTTCCAGGCATTCTCGACGGTTTCTTGACCGATCATTTCCCCATGGAAAACGCGACGATGTTTAGATTTCCATTAAGGACTCCAGAACAAGCGAAGATGTCTGAGATTTCCCAGCAGCCCGTGGACATAAACCGGATGAAAGGTCTTCTGGATAGTCTACAGACTGACGTTATGGAATGCTTACTGTTCCTGAATAACATCAAATCCATCGAAGTCGGAGAGTTGGACTTGTCAGGAAGCTATTACACTCGGTACAGGGTGGATGCCTCCCTTAGCCCCGAAGATACCTGGGCGCTGAAACGTTTCCAAGACCAGGTTGGAGCGGTGGCCAGGCAGCTGGGGGACGGGGCCCTCACCCTGGACCAAGTCCCGGTCACGGAGGTTACGTACCACATGCGCGTGTCCAGTAGCCGTGGTCAGAAGGATGAGTGGCTGATATCGCAGCGTCTCGGGCTGGACGACCAGGCGACAGTCAGTCAGACTGTTCGGGAGGCCTACGCGAAGCGCGACATAGGCATGCTGCCGCGGGGCGGAGTGGCCTGCTTAGTGAAGAGTAACATCCTCCAGGATGTTAGTCAGAGTTATGACCTCGACCACCGACTGTTCTGCTTCCTGCCTCTGCCCCAGAGGACCGGACTGCCAGTCCACGTCAACGGCCACTTCGCCCTGGACAACGAGAGCCGACGGGGACTGTGGCAGGACGACGGCGGCCAGGGCTACAGGTCCCAGTGGAACAAGATGCTGCTCGACCACATCATTGCTCCCCTCTACGTGGCCATCATGCACCTAATCAAAGCCGGCATCGATGCGCACGATACGCAAGGGCGCCTCCCGGCCTACGAGAAGCTGTTTCCACGCCATACCTCGGGCTGTGTGGAGAAAACACTGGCGCCCGCCGTGTACCGCCTCCTGCAGAATGAGGCGTGCCTTCCCGTCACCTTCCCGGGCGTAGGCGAGGAGAAGCGCATCAAGTGGTATCGCCCACATGGCTGCTTCTTCCACGGGGAAAGTGACATTCTAGCCCGCACACTGCGTCACTGCGGGCTGCCCTTGGCCGGCGAGACGTCTGGTGAGATCTATCGGACCTTGAACCATGTATCCCCGGGGACGGCACGAGTCTTGACAAGGCAAGATTTGATCAATCATCTCCACACAGGCGATAATGGGACTTTGTCCATACAAGGCCTAAGGTTGAAACCGATGTCGTCTACGGTCCTTGATAACGATTCCCTCATCGCAATTTATGATTTTTTATGCGGAGGCACAAAACAGGAAACAGGGTTTTTATATAACAACTTGGAAGGGCTTCCTTTGTTGCTGACCGCGGCCGGAAACGTTGGCAAGTTTTCAAGACGGAGGCCGTTGATCCGTTCGGCGTATTACACATTGTGCCATGACAGGTTGGACAATTTCTTGCACCCCTGTCTTGAGAAATACTTTGTTGGCTGCACTTCGCAGGTGTTGAAAAGCCTAACTTTGGGCACGTTGGCGGACCTGTTGCCGGGAGACATCCGCGGTGTTCTGTTTCATCGGCCATGCGCACAACTGGGTGATGTGGATGCCGACTGGCTGACTGAACTGTGGAAACTGCTGGCGGACACATGGCAGAACTGGATGGCGCAAAAGTGGAATCCTGATATAAAGGAATTCATGAAGTCACCAGGAATGAGCGCTCTTGGTGATTGGTGCATATTGCCGGCACAGGATCAGCGAGGTGATATTCTTCTACCTTTGCGTGAGGCTGCCTCCGTGGTAGACACCGGAGGGACGCAAGGCGTGGATTCCGCCCAACAGTCTGTCGCTGCAGCAGTGCGAGCGTATGGCTTACCCAGACCCCTGACGCTCCAAGGGAGTGGCCCGGCCGCAGGGCGCCTCCTATCCAAGATGGTGGCCAGCATTAAATACCCAGATGGTGTCTTGTATGCACTGAAAGCCCTACACGATCGCGGGAGGCTTACGGAGGATCTCCCCCCTGAAAACGCCCAGCAGCTGCTGCGATACTTCAACAAAAACATTGACGACCTGAAGGATGTACCGGAAGCCATCGAGACGCTGCAGCGACTCCCCGGCTACAAAACGATGGGTGGAAAGTTTGTCAGTCTGGAGAACCGGCGGGCCTACGTCCTGCCGACCGGCATCCCTCAGATAGATATGGAGGCCTGGTTAAAAAAACAAGAGGTGGTCTTCTTGCAAGACACATACAAGCAATTGCTGCCAGTTGTCGGCTGCCATATGCTGACGATTGCTGAGGTGTATATCACGTTTATCTTGCGACGTTTTGAGCTACTTTCAAAGGTGGGACGAAAGAAACATTTGGAATTTCTGCGAGACACGTATCAAAGAAGCCAACACGGAAGGAAATCTAGTTGTGAGGAGTGTGGAACGCGAGATGCAGTCGTCAAGGCCGTGCGGACCACGCCTTGCTTTGAACGACCAGGGGATGGCCGACTGATGCGGGCGTCGGACTTCTACGATCCTTCCATTGAAGTCTTCAAGCTATTTGAAGAAGCTAATCTGCCATCGGATTCGTACGTGAGCTATATTTGGAACGATTTCCTGACATTGTGCGGTTTGAAAAACCGAGTCACCGAGGAGCACTTGCTGTCATACGCGCGAAAATTGTCCCGTGAGACTAGTACTAGTGAAGGTGACAAAAGAGCAGAAGCGATCGTGGATCATTTGTTCGCCAGCCCGGACGCTTGGTCTGTCGCTTTCTTGAACGAACTGAGAACGATACCATTCCTTCCGAGAGGTACCAGCTCAGTGCAGCCTAAATGCATGCAAGACGAAAACCAACCTCGTTTGATGGCGTTCTATGGGGCTGTGACATTAACCCATGCAGATACAGTGTGGACAGGCCGCAGTGTACTCCCATCGTCTGTGGATCGGATCATAAGGAAGGCGATCAGTGAAGCGCGGTCTCGGCTGTCTGGGTGGGCGAATGGCACCGGATATCCACAACGACCGAGTCCCACTGTTCAAGCACGGGTCAAGCTGTGCAAGGCTCTTGTTCGAGCGCTGAGCAAGATGTCTGAGGCTCTCGGAGTGATTGACAAACCAGCTTTATCGGATGTTATCAACCACACGGAAAAGGTGTGTCAGAAAATGGCAATGATGCCGAGGGAAAATTTGAAAGGCGAGGGGGAACGAATACTTGAACCGATATATGCGTACTTAGAAACAAACCTGACTGATCTGAAAGCCGAAGACGTGACAAGACTACAGTCCGTGTCACTAGCGGTCGCCTACGACACGTAGCCACTCTCAAATTGTCCAGGCTACTTGGTCCGAGCAAACCAACTTTCACGTCTTGGATGCCACACTTTTCCGTATCACTGTGGCTTCACCACAACCCTTGAGAAATACCAGAAATTGATGATGCGTCTCGGAGCGCAGATATCTGCGACGGCGCATCAGTATGCACACGTGCTCCACGAGCTGCACACTCAATCCCACGGCGAGGCTTTGAATCCGTCAGAACAACGTGACGCTAATACAGCTTTGATAGGTCTCGTGAAGGTATTGGACCAAACCGAGAAGATTGAAACCTCACACGAGCTATTCTTGCCTGCTCAGGATGGTCGAATCTATCGGTCTGCGGAAGTCGTCGTCGTTGATGATAAGGGACTCGCGGAGAGGGTCCGTGGCCTGCGAGAGCCGTGTCTGCGGACCTTTGAAGGGATAGGAACCCCCAATGCCTATGAACTGTCTTGTGCCTTGCGAAAATTTCCTGAACACCTAAGGCCAAAGAAGCTGTCCACCATGTTCTGTGAGGTTCTCGACGAAGACCGCTCAGACATACTGGATACATCGGACGGGAGAGCGTTGATTTTGAAGAGCATCTTATCGAGTACAGACTTCCATAGGGGTATTGTTAGGATTCTGCGACAAATCCAGATAAGTCCAAAAGTTGACACAACGCCAGAAGATGTTGCGAAGAAGATGAACAATGTGGATGTGCTCCCAGCAAGGTCGCTGGAAACCTATTTGCTGAAGAGGCTACCAGAGGAGAGATTGAAAGACACACGCAAGGAGCTAAAGTACTTCATCAGTAAGGCAAAAGGTGACCACTACCAAGTATACATCGTTGAGCGATGGGCCCAGGAGAAGAGCGTAGAAGACCTCCTGTCGTCAGCATGCGCGGAAGTCATCAACGAGCTATTTCACTGCAAATTGGATAAAGCCTTGCACTTGGTCGCCATGTGTCTGAGAAGTGACCCGGGGAAAGTCGCTTACATGCTCGATGAACACAAAGTAGCCCCAATGGATGGTGCACAGACTTGCGCAGAAACGGCGTATGATCTGGGTGATTACGTAAATGCCAAGCTACAATTCCAGCTGGACCCAAGGTTTGTACCGCTGAACAGGAGTGACTTGATTGCCGTCGAGCTTTGTGATCCATTGGAAAAGAACTTTCTTGACGCAGGCCCAACGTACGTCATCGGCAGGGTTCTTTCTCTGTCGCAGGATGAACAGAGGTCTGAATCAGGGTACGCGATACGCTACAACGTTCAAATCAAGGAACGTCCGCCTATGATAAAAGACTATCCAGCCTCCAAGATCTATAGCTTTAGCCGGAACTGGCGTGAGATAAGGTCCACAGCTCACACCAGCATGGCTCAGCACAGAAGAGCCGCCCGGGCGTTGCTCCGGGAGTCAGAGGGCAAGGAAGACCGCGTCCTGGTACAGAAGCGGCTTATGATGCTGTACGGTGATGACGATGAGCTTTGTCGGCAGATGACGGCATTCATCATGGATGTAGTCGCCACGCCGTCCCTGGGCCCGATAGCGATCGATAGCGATCTGGACGAAGCCTGGGCCAGTGGTGAGGATGAGAGCGAGGCCGACAGCGAACCCGTTACGACATCGCCGAGGTCGCAGCCTATGTCCCATCAGGATTCGGCGGTTCGACCGGCGCCGGGACCCGAAGAGTCGGCCCGTCTGAGGAGTTACATTGCTCAACGTGCCCGAGATCACGCTCGTGATGAGCAGGAATATCAACAAGGGTTGCAGCATGGCGCTAAGGTGACGGATGAACCGTTCGTGTGTACCCGACGCCCGGACGAACCCAATCCACAACCAGCCGAAGCGACGCGATGGCAGAGGCAGGCCAGGAGAGATCTGCAAGGTTCGCAATTCGACCTGACGCATGCGCCAGAGACCGCTACGTTCGAGTGGACCTGCTGCAGAGCTGCCCAGGTGAGCTTCTACATACTAAAGTGAATTTTATTATCAACCTAAATATTCATGTTGGATTGATATACAATGTTACAATATGCGTTTCTTCTCTTTCGTAGCATGAATATCAGTGGCATGATATAGAGATGATTCTTCCTCATCGTGTCTTTCTTTTCAGTCTGCAGAGAAAGCGCTTAAGTCGGTCCTCTATTCGATTGACGCGGACAAAGCGAAGCTCCGGGGCAGTGATTTACTCCCGCTCCTGGAAGACGTTAACGCCCTTCTGAGTCAGTCTCAGATGGAGGCGGCGCCACAGGAAGTGACATCAGCGTTGACGTCTCTGTCTGCCGAGGTGCCTGATCAGGGTACGGTGCTGTTCCCCACAGCGGCGGAGTTCCCCCATCTCGCCGGCGACAGCTTCACGAGGGACAGGGCGGCCGAGGTCTGCGCGCTGGCTGACGTTGTCACTCAATGGGCCGAGGCGGTGGTTAGGAGCATGTGGTGAGTGCTACTAGCATATGGTGAGTGCCACCAGACTGCGATGAGTGCCACTGGCACGTGGTGAGTGCCACCATGTCTAGACTGCGATGAGTGCCACTGACATGTGGTGAGTGCCACCAGACTGCGATGAGTGCCACTAGCATCAGGTCGCATTGGTCCCCGCGCACCTAATCTGGGGCTTGTTTCATCCATTCCACTTCTGTCGCCCCAGGAGGTTCCTGGGTCAGATTTATTGATTTATTGTGTGTACAAAACCGGCCCAAATCACCAACTTAGTAATATGCCAATCGGGTGCAATACCAATTGACAAGGTGGGCTTTATTAATATTCCCTGCTTTGTCAATGAACAATTTAATTCTGATTTTAGTTTAACTCATGTTTCAAGTAGAAAGGCAAAACGATCGGGAAGTAATCCTATCGTACGTATGCTCCAAGCCAGCCACATATTCAGTCATTATGTTGTTATTTTACAGGAATCATTCGACACAAGACGTCTTATTCGGATCGAACTAGGCGAGGCGGTGTGACGTGAATACAGCTGAATGACAGAAGCATGATGTATGTTGCGATGACGTCATCGACAGTCAGCAAGGGGTCAATGGCGGCCGTGATGACGTCATCGACAGTCAGCAAGTGGCAAATGGATGCCACGATTAAGTTATCGACAGTCTGCAAGTGATCCGTGGCGGCCGCGATGACGTCATCGACAGTGAGGAAGTGGTCCATGGCGGCCGCGATGACGTCATCGACAGTCTGCAAGTGGTCAATGGTGGCCGCGATGACGTCATCGACAGGCATCAAGGGGTTCTTTGGTGGCCGCGATAAATTGTAAAATTAACCTGTATAAGATGATGTTACGAGCGTGTAACTCTCAGTGAAACGATCGCCACATTTGTTGTGCTCTACGGTAATCACAATTTCACTGGAGATATGGTAATCACAATCTCACCGGAGATATGGTAATCACAGTCTTACTCGAGATATGGTAATCACAGTCCCACTGGAGATATGGTAATCACAGTCTCACTGGAGATATGGTAATCACAGTATCACTGGAGACATGGTAATCACAGTCTCACAGGAGATATGGTAATCACAATCTCACTGGAGATATGGTAATCACAGTCTCACTCGAGATATGGTAATCACAGTCCCACTGGAGATATGGTAATCACAGTCTCACTGGAGATATGGTAATTACAGTCTCACTGGAGATATGGTAATCACAGTCGCATTGGAGATATGGTAATTACAGTCTCACTGGAGATATGGTAATCACAGTCTCACTGGAGATATGGTAATCACAGTCGCATTGGGGATATGGTAATTACAGTCTCACTGGAGATATGGTAATTACAGCGTCACTGGAGATATGGTAATCACAATCTCACTGGAGATACGGCAATCATATTTACTGGACATGGAAACAAGAATCGATAAAATTAAACGATTCAATAAATGTAAGCAGGACTCATTAACCATATAGTCATTCTTGATTATTCAACCAGTACCCGTACCACATATACGAAAAGTGTTTTTGTTTACTTTAACTCTAAAGGTTCAGTTATAATGTTGATCTTGGTTATTTGAAAGCTGTAATATAGACAGGATGTATGGCCATGGAGCAATGGCATATTGTTTTCTAGAGGTTCTGACGTGAAGTAATTAAGGCTGTTTTGCATTTAAATCTATATGTTTTGGGCTGACATAGGGTAGTGTGAAGTCCCAATTCAGGTACCTTTAGTTTGTTATTCGTGAATATACTTGGTTCACGAATTGTGCCATATATTGTACTTCAAACCAAGCTAGATGTTGCGGTATGTGCTGAGGTATAACTTGTGGATACATTCTATAAACAGATCTTTAAGACACTTCATGATGACATGGTCTTAACTATTGCCTCTCGTATGCGTGAACTGAAGATTCTGGTGCGATGTACGCAACAGTTTACTTTAAGTGTCTTGCATGCAGTGTATGTTTTGGTATGAAACACTTTATATTCCAAAAAGTTTTGATGACATCTTTCTTCTCGTATGTGGTGAGATATAATAACCTGTGTATACATTGTATTTCGGAAGATGTGCCCAGACCTGTATTATAAACTCATTATATTCAAGAAAGTGTTTGATGACATTCCGAGCTTGGCTATTGATTTTCGAATAATATGCACATTGTGGTGTGATTTAATTACGTCTATGTTGTTTGTTAATTACTGTCGACCAACATTGGCTCTGGAGCAGAATATGAGACATATTTTCATTGATGCGTCTTAACTATTGCCTCTCGTATGCGTGAACTGGAGAGTCTGAGGTGATATACGCAACAGTTTACTATAAGCGTCTTGCATGCAGTGTATGCTTTGGTATGAGACACTTTATATTCTAGAAAGTGTTGATGACATATTGCTTCTCGTATGTGCTAAGGTATAACCTGTGTATACATTGTATTTCAGAAGATATAAAATATCTTTTTAACTCACTATATTCAAGAAAGTGTTTGATGATATTCCGAACTAGGCTAAGGCTCCAAGTATGATATCCACGTAACGAGTTATTGACAACTAAACATGTTGTGTATGCGTTATGCAGTATATATGGATTATGTAAGACATGTGAACAGATATATATTCAAGGAAATGTTTGATGACATTCTTAACTTGACTATTAATTCTCGAATAATATGCAAATAACGTGGTCCGAGCGGTGTGATTTAATTGCGTCTATCTGGCTGGTTACTGTCGACAACATTGGCTCTGGAGCACTATGAGACATATTTTCATTGATGAGTTGTTGCTCGTATGCAACACTGTTTGTAGCTGCATGTATTGAATATGCTTATGGCTTCACTACGTATACGTATTCAATATGCACAATGGCTGATTGTCAAAAGATATGCACCAATTATGTTTAATTGTTACGAATTTCAATAAAATAATTACTTGGCCTACTGCATACACTATTTCTGTGTTGAACATCAACGACCAACACATGTAGTATTATCCTAAAGTCATTGGACTCCTAGGCTCCCGCTAAGCAAGCCATTGCGTCACGTTCGATCAATTACTTATTACCACACGGTTAGCTCTGAAATGCAGTACCACATGGTACAGAGGGAACGTACAGTTCATCCCTGACTCAATTAGCAACACTCAGCCTCGACACTCAGCTTTTAGATGACATACTGGCAGTATTTCCCACGGCAAGATGCCGCTCATGCGTTGTATATGTACGGTCGCCCCTCCCCCGCCTCCACTAATAGGCAGCTCATGTGGTTAAATGTGATGGTTTTTGTGGTAGGTCAAAGGTGATGAACTTTCAGCGCTGTAGGCGATTTAAATTGATAACCAATTAACGCATATAGAAAGCTGGGTTGCCTTCTTGGAAACGTTTTCTCCAGGGGTGGATCCAGGGGGTGGGGGGCGGGAGGGAGGGGGCGGGAGGGAGGGGGGCGACCCAGCCCCGGTCCCACCTTTTAGGGCCGAAATTTATACCATTTAACATGTGGTAATCAAAACCGCCCCCCCCCCTATCCAGTATATCTGAATCCGACCCTGAAACCGGTCCCCCTACCCAGATTTTCTGGATCCGCCCTGTTCTCGCTTTGCAAACAACAATGCCCAGACTGGAAGCCATGTGAATATATATGACCATTACAAAGAGGTAATAGCGAGCTCTAGCGAGCTATTATGGTTAGGTATACGGAGAAAATAAAGAGATAAACAATAGAAGAAATACATAAATCTCTACGATAATTTCATAACGATACGCACATACTGTTCGATCAAAAAAACATCAACCACAATGCCAATGGCTTTGACCTTTAACCGGAAACGGACGATTATTTGGCGTTTGCCGCATTATAAAACGGAATAAACGCCTAAGAGTAGATAATTTATCCGAATCAGACAGAAAGAGTACTTCGAAAAAACCTAATGCTACTAGAAAACACTATTTACAAGTTTACTTACCATAAATACATGCCGACAACTAATGAAAAGTCTCAATGGCCTTGAGCCTGATGGAAACAGACGCTTATTTGGCGTTTGTCGCCGTAAAACGGAATAAACCCCCAAGATTAGGTGATTTATCCGAATAATGCAGAAAGAGTAATTGTGAAACCTAATTATTACTATAAAACACTAGTTACAAGTTTATTTAACCATAAATTAGTGCCGACAACTACCGAAAGGTCTATCAAGACGCCGGTACATGCAAACGCCGAAAAGGACCGAAACGACCCGAATCGCACCGAAACGGAGCACAAACGGACCGAAATTAGTTAGTATGGGCTAGGTATGTCAGAATGTGTATACATTTCACACACGCTAACACAACGTTAGACAACACTTACATTCGCCGATTTAATCCACATTAATGATCTAATCCACCTTCGCAGGCTGGCAGGCAACAAAACGGGCAAGTCTAGGCAGATATGTATGGATATGTCATATGACGAATCTGGGTCAGTCGGAATACACGGGTTTACACCTTGCCTTATAAGGAAGTGGCGCGGCCGAATCAGAACGAGGCTTGACCCAATTGTGAGTAAACAGTCCGCACGTGTTACATGCAGTAAGCCTGAGCCCGGGGCCTGAGCATGCGTTATCAAAGTTGTTTATGGCACAACCACACTTACAATTTAGTCACAAAGTATTAAAATGTCCCGTTATATATTTATATCACATTAGGGGGGCATATGGTCGAAATCGCCAGGCTATTAGAGACAACATTAGTAGATTGGGGGTGGGGGGGGGGTTCTCGAGAGGTTGAGGAAAGTGACCACCCCCGCCTTGACTAAATGGTCACCCCAGCCCCCCTTGACGAAATCGTCATCGGCCGTCGCCCCCCCCCCCCAGTCTTTGACGATTTCCTGGGCAAGGCAACAAAGCTGTCGGCGGGGATTGTAAAGCCCTTTTACACTATGTATTGTAAGGGGTTATACCCATAAAGTTGGCTGGAATATCCTCTTCCTAAGCAATGAAGGCTCAAAAACAAAAAGCATGTATGTTTTATTTTAAAATCACATTTATAAGCAAGAGTATAAAGGTCTGAAAAAAAATTCACAGAAGATCAAAAGAAACAGTAACATAAGACAAGTGACCAATTGATGATAGATAACTTGATACCTTAACATTGTATACTACCTATGGCTGTACCAGTAGTTACTTAAATGTAGTTTAAATTATAATACTAACATACATATGAACTTATGCAGTGTAGCTCACATAGCAAACAAGGCATCTATTGAAAAAATAAACCAACCCAGATACAGTATATACATAAATTTCATAGGAAAACAGCTTGTGTATATTGTGTATATATTGACATATATTACCACATATGTATCTTCTATACATCTGACAATGTTTCTAATAATATTAAATATGTATTGTACCGGTACTTGATATTTCATGTCTCTTCGCAGCTTACATTTTTTTTTATACGTGGAAAGTTGCATTTATCGTTGTAGATAAAATGAACTTGACTTACTGTAACAGAGTGAATGTGCGAGGGCGCTGACATAAGAGAATCAACAGAATGGACCGTTCCGGAGTTTATTTATGACATAAACCAAACACCCTGTAAAGACAGGATTCAAAATCAATAAAACATACACATAGAAGCTTAATTTCAATGAATATTAACAACTTTTGGCAGTGAGCTTCGAAGACGAGATGATTACATAAAAAGGATGAATGAACAAATGAAATTACGAAATAATCAAAACTCTTTAAAACACAACAGATCCGGTTCGAATTAGCTGCTGTATTATACAATTTAATTTGTATTGTAGCAGGACAACGTTATATGACATCGCTCTCCAATGCATATATTAAGTACGAAATAATCAATTTTCAAATTAAACTGATGCAAATTATTCATTACAACAAAGTCCAGATATAATCTATATCATCAGACATACTAGTTTAAAAGCTAGTATCAATATCCCTAAAGTAATCAATGAAGCAATATAAATGCTTAATTTTAGAAAGAGCATTCTCCATTTAAGAATGAAATTAAACAGAACCATATTCTCATATTACGACACATAAATATAACCAACGCTGATAGAGACCACTCAATTCTGGAGATTTCTCATACACAATATAATATAAATGTAGTAATCCCATACCCTGATAACCGCATTATTATGGAAATTACTCCTCCATAAAATAACATAAAAATGAAATACTCGACATAGTTAAACTAAAGTGATATTATGTCACTTACCGCATCTCCAGCGGGTGTTTAATTTAAAGTTGACACTGCTGCACGTTGCTGCACCACAGCTCTGTAAATGTGTGTAATATATCATGTGAAATACCATAGACATCTATCATTCCGGGACAGGATTATCATTGGCGCCTTGGTCCCAAGGATAAAACGGCATTCACAAACTTGACCAAAATACTACTACATAAACCCAAAATACCATTTGCCACGAACCACGAGCCACATGAATTACCATGTTCACACTTTAAGTAAAGTGCAGTCTGTATATATATAAATGAACACAAGACTGACAAGTCATGGCCATAGGCATTAAATTAAAGGTCTAAACCATAAAGTTACAACAAGTGTCAAATTGTTGAAATGCTAATGTCATATCGCTTTTTAAAAATACCCTCCTTTTTTACCATAAGTCACTACCTTAGATAAGTGACACATATCACCAAAATAACACTGATATATTCGTAGCAGAACTGAACAAAAATCTAAATGTAACACCTAAAAGTTAAATCAACCGGCTTTGTCAAATGCTCGAGACCTAAAGCGGCATACCCACGTGGTATATTTCCACGCTTAAAACTGACTAAGAATTGTCTTTAATATTAGAAATACAGTTCAAAATAGCTATAACGAGTGATATAACGTCGTCTGGAATGTACCACAAACTAACCTGAGTGACGGCAAAATGGACAAATGGCTAAAACTGTTGATGCGAGTCTCTAAGCAAAACACGTCTTGCTCGTCGAGCAACTTGAGACCAAGGGCATCTCTCTAGGCGGAAACGGATGTTCACGGGCGGTGCCTCGCCAGATGGCAGCACATAACAAAAAAGAGGATACCAATAGATGGCGACACTTTTAAGCAACATATTATCACAGAGCACCACTAGGTGTCACCTCTGCAAATCCGAAATACCATAAAAACTGACCCTGTCACACCCACCCCTTCTTTTTTGTTTACTTAAGGCGTTAAGTAAGCAAACCTTACGTATTACTCGCAGCTTAAATAACAGGTAACATTTAACGCATAACAGCAATAACCTTAGCTGTAATACCGAACATTCTAGACAAAAATTTCATTCAATGCTAATACTGATCGAGGTTCGCCGTGAGGGTTACCATGTTTCCCAGCCGTAGTTCTCGTACTTCGCCGAAGTACGGGAGTCGACTCTACGTCTACCTCGCGTTCTACAGTTTCCACAGGTTGGGCAATCGGAGAATCTCGTCCCTGGTTAACGACGGGTACAACACCACGGTCTTCCGGGTGTGCAACTTGGGGAGTCTGAACCCCAGTTTCGTCAGGTTGGACAGTCGGAGAGTCTCGTCCCTGGTAAGCAACGGGTACAACACCACGGTCTTCCGTCCGAAGATACTCGAGCTCCGGTTCCTCTCGAGAGAGAAACCTTGCCGGAAGTACACGTCTCCGGGACCTGGTGACGACGAAATCAGCCTCAGATGAGTCGGATGATGATCCAGACGAGTGTGAAGAAGAGAGTCTTGGTGGGCGCGCTCTTGCTATGGGATGTGGTTCCGGGGTCCGGGCGTTATGACAAGACTTCAGCTCAGTGCGGTTGACCCACTTCGCCACTCCGAACCCGTCCGCTGGCTCCACGAGGTACACTGCCTTGTCTTCCATTCGCGCTACCACACGATAGGGTTCGGGTCGGTAGGAGTCCTGCATTTTGTTGCGTCCTCGTACGCCGCGGTTCCGGAGGTAGACTCTCAGTCCAATGGACAAGGGCATGTCGCGCGCACTGGCATCGTACGCCTGCTTTCGAGTGGCCGCTGCACGCTCCAACTTGTCGTTAGCGTGGACAAAAGCTTCTTTCAGTCTGTCCTGGTGGATGGCAACCCAGGAATCAGGCTGGACTGGTTCCTCCCGTATCTCACCGAGCAGAGCGTCTGTTGGCAGACGGGCGTCCCTTCCGTACATCAAATAAAAAGGAGAGAATCCCGTGCTCGCGTGAGGCGTAGTGTTGTAACAGAAGGTCAGTGAGTCTATGAGGTCGGGCCACTTCGGTTTCTTTGACGGAGGGAGAGTTCGCAGCAGGTCATGCAGAGTCCGATTGAACCTCTCACACTGGGCATTTCCGATCGGATGGTAAGGGGTGGACCGAGACTTCTTCACTCCGTACAAGTTGCATAGGTCCTTGATCAGACGAGACTCAAAGTCTCTACCTTGATCTGAGTGTAACCGGAGAGGGGGTCCGAATCTGTGAAACCAGTGTTTCACCAACACTTTGGCAACGGTGGTAGACTTTTGATCTTTAGTCGGGATCGCCACACTATACTTCGTGAAGACATCAGTTATCACCAGTACATTTTCGTGTCCGCTTGTTGACTTTTCGAGGATTGTGAAATCCATGGCGACGACTTCCAGAGGCCTGGTTGCCAGGAGTGATCCCAACGGTGTCTTAACTCTTTCTACCTTGGCGAGGAGACATCGGTTGCAGCGGCCAATCCAGTTCTCGACGTCCTTGTACATCCCAGGCCAATAGCATCGTGACCGGACCAGAGCTGCAGTTCGGTCGACGCCCTGGTGCCCCTGGTTGTCGTGAAGTCCTTCCAACACTTTATCTTTCATCGAGACTGGTAGCACCACTTGTCGTATCATTCCTTGGACGGGATCTTGCACCAGGCGCACCAAAACTCCCTGGTCAATGCTTAGCTTGTCCCATTGGCGCAGAAGGAGTTGTACGTGGCTGGACTCATCCTTCCGGCGCTGGCGGCTAGGTTTCCCCTCCCTCATGAATTGCATCACTCTTCCCACGATGTGATCGTTCGCCTGCACTTTGCTGAGCTCCTCGTTCGAGACACGCGGCAGCTGACAAGCCTCCGGTTCTCCTTGGATGCTGTCGTCGCGAAGTAACTCTGAGCAGACAACAAGTTGCAGCTCTGCTGGAAGATCACTATGTCGCAGCACGACGGCGAAGGTATCGGCGACCTCATCTTCACTGACATCCCAGGGACGCTGTTCCTGCCTGGAGAGCGCGTCACAATTTTGATTGTTGCGACCTGGCTTGTACTTGATCTCAAAGTCAAACCCTGCTAAGGCCGAGGCCCAGCGTTGCTCCAGCGCCGGCAGCTGTCTTTTCGTCATAAGGTAGGTTAAGGGGTTATTGTCGGTCTCGATGGTAAACTTCTGATGCCTCAGGTATTCCGTGAACTTTTCAGTAACAGCCCACTTCAGGGTAAGCAATTCCAGCTTCTTGGAGCTGTAACGGTCGAGATTCCTTTCACCACGGCGCAGACCGCGGCTGGCATACGCAATTACCCTTCTCTTCCCATCCTGGATCTGACTCAGCACGGCTCCGAGACCATCGTGTGAGGCGTCGATCTCCACAACGAATGGCAGGCGGAAGTCCGGGTAGGCCAGTGTTGGGGCTGCTGTCAGTGCGTCCTTCAGCTGGGTAAAGGCCACGTCGTGTTTATCAGTCCACTCGTCCTTGAGGGGGGCTGACTTGTTCCGGCGTCCCTTCTGCTCCCTGATGATACGCCCTACTAGCTCATGCAGAGGCGCCGCGATGGAGCTGAAGTGCTGGACAAATCTCCTGTAATAGGCGGCAAATCCTACGAAGGTTCGCAGCTGTTTCAGGGTCATAGGTACAGGCCACTCCGCTACGGCAGCGACCTTCTCTGGGCTGGTCTTAACTCCTTGGGCAGACACTCGGTGACCCACAAAGGACACTTCAGGTTTGAAGAAATGGCACTTGTCAGGACGAATCTTGAGTCCATGCTGGGACAGTCTGGACAGTACTATTTCCAGTCTGTTGAGATGTTCCTCCATATTCCGACTGAATATAATGATGTCGTCTAAGTACACCAACAGTATCTCGAACACCTCATCCCGAAACACGTGTCCCATGAGTCGCGAAAACGTGGCTGGCGAGTTGGACAGTCCAAACGGCATCCGGATATACTCGAACAGACCCATAGGTGTCACAAAGGCGGTCTTGTGCTGGTCGGTGGCCTCAACTTCCACTTGATTGTATGCAGAGGTGAGGTCCAGGGTTGAAAACAAGGTTGATCCACCCATGGATTCCAGGGCTTCCTCGATCCTTGGCAGGGGATATGAGTCCTTCTTCACCTTCAAGTTTAATCTGCGGTAGTCAACGCAGAGGCGCAGTTCACCAGTCTTCTTGCGTATGATAACGGTCGGGGACGCATAGTTGGAAGTACTCTCCCTGATTATTCCCTTGTTCAAGAGGTCTTGAAGGTGAGTCTTGACCTCCTTCCAATCCTGCGGTGGAATCCTCCTGTATGGCTGCTGGACAGGCACGTCATCCATAGTCTTAATACTGTGTCTGATAGAACCAGTGCAGCTCAGGTCGTCACCATCTTGAGAAACCACGTGACGGTACTTGCAGAAGATGTCTTTCGCTCTCTGCAGTTCTTCTTCTGTTCCAGGGAAGTTGTCGAGGTTTATCCCACTCACGCATCCTTCGGCTGAATATATCTTCGCTCCTGCGGCAGGAACGGCGGAAACCCGGTCACCGGTATCACACGTGACAGTTATCCGGTTGGAATGGACCTTCAGTTGGATCTCATTGCAGCACACATCAGAGGCGGGTTTGAAAGTGGCAAGGGGGGTGCCCGATCTCAGTTGGATGTCTGAGTCCGTTCCGTTCATTACTTGGACATACACTGCTCCACTTGAGGCGTCCACGACAGTCCGTCCTATCCGTATACCCGGATGGGGTGGTCTTGGTAGTGGTTCCATCAAAGTCAATCCTTGTCGGGGACCAACGACTTTCACGGGGGTGAGACTCTGTGCAGGGATCATCAGTGGCCAAGGGCCGGGAACACGAGCGATGCCTGTCATCTTCTTTCTGGTCGGCTCCTCTCGACGCAGCAAAGATGCAAATGAGGGTAGGTGTTCCAGCACGTTAGTGCCGATTAACATGGGGACCTCTTGCCGGATACCCTCTGTGGCCTTCGTGTCCTTCACCACGAAGATGGTCACGTTCTTGAGGAAGGTGTCGCCAATCTGTAAGTCGCTCTGTATGGCACCGATGTAGGGTATGTCCAGACCGTTAGCTCCGGTAAGAGAAAACCATTCCGCTTGCTTCAATAGGACTCCCGTGGGTACCACCGATTCTCTGAAAGCGCTCTCGGACAGGGTTGTCACCATCGATCCGGTATCCACAAGACCTATCAATCCCACGCCACCTAATTGGATCTCGACTGTCGGGCGGCTTCCCACTAGGCGCACTACGGGTACGGTTGAGCCTCTGTCAGTTGTGGCACCCACTTCATGGCTCACTGCAATGGGTGAATCTCGTTTGGGGGTCGATTGGCACTGAACCGGCGTGCATCAGAACTGGGATTCTCTGGGGGCGGTCTTGACTGTCCAGCTTCGCGTGACCCAATACCCGGCGGTCCAGTGGTTTCCTTGTTCCGCTGCGCCTTCCACTGGTAGCAATCTCTGCGAAAATGGCCAGGCTTGTCACAAAAGAAGCAGCGTCGCTCCCTTCCGTCCGGTCGCTTTCTCTCTGTGAGCTCTAGGATCAGCTTGTGCTGCTCATTCAGCTGCAACTGTTGTCGCTGCAGGCACTCCATCATAGAGGTCAGTTTACTGGTCTGTGATTCGAGCTCGCTCGGCTGTACCACGTTCACCGTAGCTTGACCAATCTTCCCCTGACCCTTCGATCCGGAAGCTCCGAGGTCATCCTCCGCCCATCTCTCTGCCTCCCTCCTGAGGCTCCTGAATGTGGTACTTGGATGGTCACGGATCCGTCGCTTCAGCTCACGACGGAGAGAGCCATCCCGCACCTTCTCAGCGAAGGTGTCCCGTAAAGCCCTGTCGCGGTTGGGGAGGCAAGTGTCGTCTTGCTGAAGGGCTTTATCCAGAAGCTCCATGAGCGCGTGTGAGAACTGTTGGAGTGTCTCCCGACTCTCTTGCCGTCTGGCGTAAAACGCATCCAGCAGCTGCGCAGCGGTCCGTTTCTCCCCAAAGGCCTCTTCCAGCAGCTTGAAAATGGCCTCCGGGTGAGACCTTTCTTCTGGATCCGCATACCGAACCTCTCGCTTCGCAGCTCCTTCCAGGTGGCACATCATGAAGTCAGCTGCGATCAAATCCTCCAAACCCTGGGCTTCGAGGCTTGCGTGGATCTCGATCTCCCAATCTTCCAGGCGTGCAGGGTCCCCGCTGAACTTAGAAACCTTCTTGGGCGCGTACACCACCCTGGTAAACTGTTCCGGGAAGGGTCGTGGAACATGCATCGCTCCCATCTGCCTCCGTAGGTCGGCCAGCTGTCGTAGCAAATCCTCCCTGCCTTGGTCATCAGCCTCTGGCACAGCCGCACCTTCGCCTGCAACTCCATCCTCTCCTGCCCCAGGAGCAACAACCTCTTCCTCCTCCACACCCACGTCATCCCCATGTCTAGACATGCCTAGACACTTACAATAAGTAGGTACCTTGTCTAAACCGACGACAACAACAAAGGTGACAGGAAACAGGCTAACATCAAGTAAAGGTCACGTCAACAACAATGCGACAACATAAAACAGGCGATGTCATCAACAACGTGACATAACAGTAACATTAAACCAGGGGCAGTATGAATATGTAAGCGACGCTCACGGGATTCAGCCTTATCTTCATCTGTCGGTTGATCTGATGTTGGGTCGGGCGATCCATCCTACAGCTGAACGGCTTCGTTTCTGTTGATGTCAATGATGACGTCTGGCTGGCACTTGATTGTTGATCCCATCATCATCCTGTCAACGTCTGGTCGTTGCTTGTCATCGGTCATATGGTCTGATGTTCCGCCATCCTCCAAATTAACTGTGATTGTCACCTGCCAACGCCCTGACCCCACTTCTGACACCAAATTGTAACAGAGTGCATGAGCGAGGGCGCTGACATAAGAGAATCAACAGAATGGACCGTTCCGGAGTTTATTTATGACATAAACCAAACACCCTGTAAAGACAGGATTCAAAATCAATAAAACATACACATAGAAGCTTAATTTCAATGAATATTAACAACTTTTGGCAGTGAGCTTCGAAGACGAGATGATTACATAAAAAGGATGAATGAACAAATGAAATTACGAAATAATCAAAACTCTTTAAAACACAACAGATCCGGTTCGAATTAGCTGCTGTATTATACAATTTAATTTGTATTGTAGCAGGACAACGTTATATGACATCGCTCTCCAATGCATATATTAAGTACGAAATAATCAATTTTCAAATTAAACTGATGCAAATTATTCATTACAACAAAGTCCAGATATAATCTATATCATCAGACATACTAGTTTAAAAGCTAGTATCAATATCCCTAAAGTAATCAATGAAGCAATATAAATGCTTAATTTTAGAAAGAGCATTCTCCATTTAAGAATGAAATTAAACAGAACCATATTCTCATATTACGACACATAAATATAACCAACGCTGATAGAGACCACTCAATTCTGGAGATTTCTCATACACAATATAATATAAATGTAGTAATCCCATACCCTGATAACCGCATTATTATGGAAATTACTCCTCCATAAAATAACATAAAAATGAAATACTCGACATAGTTAAACTAAAGTGATATTATGTCACTTACCGCATCTCCAGCGGGTGTTTAATTTAAAGTTGACACTGCTGCACGTTGCTGCACCACAGCTCTGTAAATGTGTGTAATATATCATGTGAAATACCATAGACATCTATCATTCCGGGACAGGATTATCATTGGCGCCTTGGTCCCAAGGATAAAACGGCATTCACAAACTTGACCAAAATACTACTACATAAACCCAAAATACCATTTGCCACGAACCACGAGCCACATGAATTACCATGTTCACACTTTAAGTAAAGTGCAGTCTGTATATATATAAATGAACACAAGACTGACAAGTCATGGCCATAGGCATTAAATTAAAGGTCTAAACCATAAAGTTACAACAAGTGTCAAATTGTTGAAATGCTAATGTCATATCGCTTTTTAAAAATACCCTCCTTTTTTACCATAAGTCACTACCTTAGATAAGTGACACATATCACCAAAATAACACTGATATATTCGTAGCAGAACTGAACAAAAATCTAAATGTAACACCTAAAAGTTAAATCAACCGGCTTTGTCAAATGCTCGAGACCTAAAGCGGCATACCCACGTGGTATATTTCCACGCTTAAAACTGACTAAGAATTGTCTTTAATATTAGAAATACAGTTCAAAATAGCTATAACGAGTGATATAACGTCGTCTGGAATGTACCACAAACTAACCTGAGTGACGGCAAAATGGACAAATGGCTAAAACTGTTGATGCGAGTCTCTAAGCAAAACACGTCTTGCTCGTCGAGCAACTTGAGACCAAGGGCATCTCTCTAGGCGGAAACGGATGTTCACGGGCGGTGCCTCGCCAGATGGCAGCACATAACAAAAAAGAGGATACCAATAGATGGCGACACTTTTAAGCAACATATTATCACAGAGCACCACTAGGTGTCACCTCTGCAAATCCGAAATACCATAAAAACTGACCCTGTCACATTACGGTATATCTACTTCTAACCTATCAGATGCGTAGAAATTCATAACAATATTATAGTATCTTACATTATATTTGCCATACCTATATAACTGATAAGTCAACAGTGAAAATAATATACTGGTAAACTTAGTCATGACCTAACTTTATCAATGAAATAAATTACTTTGAATTTAATAGTTAAATAAATTAATATGAATTTAATAATTAATTAGATATATATATTTATATATAATAAAGCAATATACCTGGCAGCTAGTTCGTCAAATGGGCCAGTATTAGGCTTCCTTCTTAGACCGGGACAGATAATAATTTAATGAGAGAGAGCTCTATTTTAAGTGATTCCAACGTCATATATTTGGTCCAGATTAAGAGTGCCTTCCATCAGTGGTCCTGATATCAGGACCACTTGGAAAGCTCTTCCCCGGGCTTTCTCTTGTCTTTACCCTAACATTTTGGCATGGTGCCAAGACAATTATGAGGGGGTGGGGGGGGGGGGCGGGAGGCATTGCGTTCCTTAAATTGGGAATGGGGTTTTCATTTCACCGTGAACTATGAATGAGGCAAATAATTCTTCGTGAACTGGGAATGGGGTATTAGCCGACCGTCGGGATCAAGGATTTTCATTAATCGTGCACTGGGCATTGTAATATTAAATAACCGTGAATCGTGAAATTGAGAGTTCTCCTTTTTAATCCATTGTGACCTGGGAATAAATCAAATTTACTCTTCGTGACCTGGGAATGTGACCCCCCCCCCCCCCTCAATTATATGTAAAGTGAAAAATATGCATTATTGCATAAGAAGTTTGGCAACCAATATGTGGGCTAGGCTAGATCTCGATCCTTGCAAGATGGCTTTCACATTACAACATCAATTTGCTCTGAAGTAGATATCAGTGTATACAGGCGTATAATATTGGAATGCCTTCGACAGCTTGTAAAGTCAGCGATGCTGAGGGTCTCTTACACTCCTTGTCATGCACTGCTCACCCGCCCCAAACGTGCATCCATGGCAATGACGTCAGCAAAGAAATATGCAATACAATGTTGCAAAGATCATGAATGCCCATTACGCGCATCACTTAGCTTTGTCAGCAATGGGTCACCACCCATTCGATTTTTATAATATTTATCATGTCACTTGTTCATGACCATGACATTAAATGTCGAAAGTTCTGCGAAAACGAAGTGACAGTTTCTTCGTAGTCGTTAAAATCATACCCCTATTTGCTTAACAGGATTGAAGCGTAGAAAGAAAGAATATGCTGGTTAATTTGTAATATTTCTGAAGTTCAATGGAAAATGAATTTGGCCAACTGACAGTAAATGTTATTTGCTTACATTGTAATGTTGGATGTATGACTTGCAAATAAAAATGGTCAATTTCGAGTGAGGGCTCCCCTTCCGCAATATAACCCTTATCCATGGCGATAACTTGCTAAAGCTATGTCACATATTTATTACGGAGTGACCCCCGCCAAAAAGGAAATAAAAAGCAATTGCTTTATTTGTTGTCGTCGCCGCTAAAAAAAAGTTTGCATGAGCTTTGTTACTGATATGGTAGATTAGTGCACATATTCTGTCACGCAGTCGATGAAGAAAGTCATTTGTTCTGGCCAGAATCGCAACTGTATTTTATAACTTATCTGTTCTTTCTAAGCACTTCAAGCGGGTGGCCTTGTTCCTGGAAAACGTGCTGTAGGCCAAATTACAAATCATCGCGGTTGCAACGAAGGCGTTAGATTGTGGGGGTGGGGGGAGTATTTGCGCTCCTCGAGATTGGGCTTTTCATATCACTGTGAACTGGGAATGAGGAAAATGATTCTGCGTGAACTGGGAACGGGGTATTAGCTGACAGCCGTGATTAAGGATTTTCATTAATCGTGAACTGGGAATTTCATAACCGTGAATCGGGAAATCGTCGATTTAGTATCGTGTATCCACCCTTCCTTTGCATGCAGAGAGTTCTGTTTTTAATTTATCGTGACCTGTGAATAAAGAAATGTATTCTTTGTGATCTGGGAACGCGACCCCCCTTGTCCCCCCCCCCCCTTAGATATAGTCCATATTGACAGACTTCCTTCACAAAGCCTTCGTGAATAGGCTGGCGTTAACTACTGCCTAAAACAATAAAGCCGTAAATCAACTGACACATTGCGGTGCGGAGGGGGCAGGGGCGGATCCAAACTCTATATAGGGGGTGGGGGGAGAGGGGCTTGAATTTCGAGATTAAAGTGCATAGGCGGCGGAAGCGGGTGGGGGGGGGAGGGTTGGACACTGCCCCTTGTTCGGCATCAGGTTGCTGCTCATGGACAAGGGATAGGCTTCTTTATTCTCGGGTGCTAAACCTGTTGGTGGGGGGGTCTTTTGAGGCTTGACCCAGAGGTGAGGGGCTATATATAGCTGCAGTAGCCCCCCCCCCACTGGATTTGCCACTGCGGGGAGGGGGGTGGGGGGGGGGGGGTGAAGCGCCTACACAGAACAAGATTGGTAGGCGGTGCGGACCCCCCCACCCCCCGCCCTGTGTCAGTTGTTTTGCGGCACCTGTGACTTAATTAGCCTTAGGCTTTTATGTAGGCCTAATGTAGTCTAAGTTAAACTAATAAAGGCCTGTTGTTGGCCGAACTGCCTGGTACATCTTGTTTGGAAAAGTATATGTGTAGCTAAATTCTTGCGTAATTAAACAAAATGCTTTGTACAGCGACAACATTTAAATAATCAAACAATCATAATGCATGTGGAAAAGGTGCAGCTTTCATTTTTGGGGTCATTTCACTAAGCTGACCAGAAGATACATCTTAAATATAGAGCAAACATGTTTTTGAATAATATTGACTTAAAATACCTTGCACCCCAATAATTACAGTATAACGCTTATTCCCGTTGCTTGTAAAATTATGATTTGTCCATAATTAAACGTATAAATGATATTATCTTTTTGGCGCGTTGCATGTGACTTTTTGCTCTGAACGTTGGGGAATATGCATGGAAGGGGTAAAACTAATAAAATTAGTAAAACTAATTTGATAACTAATTACTTATTATTATCTTTTCTCTGGACATTACTCTACATATTCTAAGCCTAATATTAATGCTAAACAACAAAGCTTTGCTTATTCAATTGATATTTTTAACAGAAATTAAGCAAGATAACTCAAAAGATGACAGAGCTTTTAAGAGCTTGCAACTTAGGCCATGCCTATTCATATCAATACAAGGTTAAAATTAACTCTTAGATGTTTGCCCTTACTGCCGTTGACCGTTGTCAAAATTAGAATTCACTACCACATACGGTACGACAAATTTTTAAGGATGTGAAATTGACGGGTTGGTCCGGGATGCGGTTTAAAATGGGAAGTGGGGTATAGTTCGCCGCGAACAAAAGCAATCTTGCATCATAGAGAGCGTAGCGAGCTCTTTAGACGAGACTGTATCTCAATCCCATCCAGTTACGAGCGGGGAATATCAACCGGAAGTCGACCCCCAGTGGGGAAAGCGGAAGATGTGACACATGGGGTGAGTTCGGATATGCGATCGGAGTAATCGGCGCGGATATTTGGAGCATGCGGACTCACTCTTTCCGCTAATAGGCGGATCACTATTAACCGAACGCAAAATCCGCGGTCCGCGTGAATGTTGCACTTGCTGGACTGCACAAATTTTGCAGATCGTTAAATAGCGCCATAAAATAAATCAACGGATACGTATTGTGTTCATTATCTTATTCTCGTTGTTATAATATTATTTACAGATTGTTGCAGGTCGCAATACTACTATATATAAATTAAATGTATTGTGCGGCCTGGACGCCATGTTGGAAATCCTCGTGATCCTCCTCTGGGTGGGGAGTAAGGTCTGGGAGTAAAATGTAGCACGTGACCGCCCTATCGGACCACAATCTCCGCGTTCGGTTATGCACTCCGCGGGCACACCCGAACTCACCCATGCCCCCCATACTTTCTGCCTACGACTCACTCCGCTAGGGCTAGCTTGCGTAGCGCCACCGTGCGGGGAGCTTGTGTTTACGCATGCGTTAACTGCCTTCTGGGAAACGTCATGTTCATTTTTTTGGTTGAAAACTTACGCGCAGCGCACCGCAGGATATTTAGGAACGAATTACCAGCATTAGTACATTTAATCCACAAGTTACTGGAAAACATTATCAGATTATAACCAAGCAAACGAAGTGTTTATCATAGCGACAACTTGTTTTCACTCTCCCGACAGAGCGCTCGCTGCATTCGCCAGTTGGCAGCACAAGTCGAATGCGCAGACGACGGTTCACAGCAGACCGGTCAACAGATCACAGCTTCGTTGACGTTATGACCTTTTTACATTATTATTTAGTCTAGCTTTTGTAAATTTAGATCAAGGTTGATGATACATTAGGTGCTTAGGTTTCATTTGAAACATTTCACCTTATCACATAAGTTTATTTGTGTCACATTCAACTGGGGTTATTTGATAGTTCAGTTCAGCACTGACATCACGTCATCAGACGTCCGTGTAGGATGCGTCGAACAATGTTGACCGATTCCTGGATTTGGACTAAGTTAGGAGGACTTTGTTATCGCCAATATGTTCAGAACTATCACTTAAAAACGGAAACTTACCTACTAAATCTCAGCTGGTGAAGCAGCAGAACTTAATGTACGAAATTGGATTGAAGCTTAAACAAAATTGGGAAAAGAATGGGAAGTTATTAAAACTAAAAATTCCAGTTGCTGATAATCTCACCTTAATGTTTCTTGACTTTTGGATAGCAAATATATCATTATTCGTACAGATCTCGACTCAAGAGGAAGACCGCTGAACCAATAAATCTACCTCAGTATTCAAAGCATGCTATCATCATCAGACTTTTCCCCAGTTTTGTGGCTGTAGGACGGGAAAAGATGTGAAAACGGCCCTGTCAGATTTTTGCCTGTCCTAAACACAGCCACAGAAAAGGGGCTGCCATCATGCTGTGATGTAATAGTGTCTTAATACCTGGAGCTATTATTGTAACAATTGTCTCAATACCTGGAGCTATTATATAATAGTTGTCTCAATACCTAAATAAATACCTGTAGCTAAACTTGAGACAATTAAAAGAGAGGTGTTTGCTATAGTACATGCATATAGCTTCCCTACTTGTGAACACCAGTTTGTATAATTATAGCTGCAGGTATCTATGACATCAAAACTAAAAAAAAAAAAAAGGATTGTATGAGCCATTGCAAGAGTTGACATGATTTCTTTTATTACAGAACAAGAGTTGATATTATTTCTTTTATCACAGAATTAGAAAAGCAAGACATGAAAGTTGATAGTCCTAGATTTTTTAATTGACCGGGCATTAATTCTGGGGTTCTGTCAGCAGATCTGAGCGCCTGTGGATTAATAAGTAATATATAAGTTACCAGGGGTTCAGTAATTAAATGCAAAAGCAGTGGGGGGTAAACAAATGGTACCAAACAAATTGTATCGCTATGGTATGGGGCGTTGGAGGCTACGCTCGCCTTTAGGTTTAACCTATGACATATTAGTATTAAATTCTGGACGGTAACCCGTATAAGTATCAATGCGCCATCATTGACCATTATATATATCAACATTTTACACTTTTGTGTTTTGCTACCATTTTCGAATTATGGTTAATTATTTAGTTAGGTACGGTACCATTAGATGCACAGTAATTGCTTAAAGCGATGTATTTTATGCCTAACTTATGCCGAATATTTCTTCGATTAGATTCACTTTAATTTTTTCGCGTATGAAAGATGGGCCTAATTCTGATGCACGCCCTCTGCCGGAAGATCGAGAGCCTAGAATCGCACCACCTAGCGACGAATCAAGGAACATAAAGCCGAGTGAGCGATAATACAGCTTCAGACTTCAACGACATCAGCGAACCCAATTTGTTTACTTCGGAATTTCGTTGTAAACGTTTGCTGTAACTTCTTTTAAAGACCTCAACATGACTTTATAGCGCGCCATAGCTTTAAAGTATTGTAACTTGGTGCAAATCAACGAAGTGAGTAAAGTTTCATCTCTTGTTTTCTCAGACAAAGGTCAGGTGACGAGTTTTCACTCGGTTTGGCCTCGGACTCGGGTCGGGATAGGCCTAGTTCCATCTCCGAAACCTAGTGGCTCCGCACACTCTCGCGCAATGGGAGCGTGCGGAGCCACTAGGTTTCGGATATGGAACTAGGGTCGGGAGATCCAAGCCAAGGCCCTGGCCAAGTCCAAGACAAATGGTAGCGCTAGCAAGGCAAGAAGCAAGACATTGGGTCTCCTGTTGGCGCAAGTGCCCCCAGGCAAGCCCGCTTTTCTAGGGGCACAACGGTAACAATGTTAAAATCCTTTGACGTTAGTAGGGAATCGACTGTAGCTTTTATTATAATGCGGGCGCGTATAATAATAGTGCTTACGTATTCTATATACCTTGTTCTATCTTCTGACATCAAGAAAGTGTGTCAACACTAGATTGTTCCAGTCATATTTTCGCAAACAAATGTTGGAGCATGCGACTTTTCCCTACCAACCGCCATGTATATGCAGCGCCACCTGGCGAATCCCGCCACCATTTGAACCATATGTAGCCTGGGTCCCAAACTTTGTAACAGTTAATGACCTGTGAAAGAGGGCGCTGCTGTTGTCCTTAAGTTCAAAGTGAGCGGCTGACAAGGCCCTCTAGCGGAGAGTCATATGCTAACGGAGAGGAGGAACCAACTCGCATTCACAGGTACCGACATCCGCCAAAAACAAATATGGCGGATGGCTGGTCGGGAACAGTTGTGTGCTCCAACATTTCTTCGCAAAAATATAGTCGAAACAACCTAGTGTCGACACACTTTTTTGATATCAGATGATAGAACAAGGTATATAGAATACGTAAGCACTATTATTGTACGCGCCCGCATTATAATAAAAGCTACAGTCGATTCCCTACTAACGTCGAAGGATTTTAACATTGTTACCGTTGTGCCCCTAGAGAAGCGGGCTTGCCTGGGGGCACTTGCGCCAAGGTCTCCTGAGGCTAAGTGTAGCCCATGGCATGGCATAGTTTCATATGAGACAGTCTCATATCCACAGAAATGTATGATTTGTTTTTATTACTATGTAATTTATGTCTGATTACAGCTTGTCAGGCAGTAGTCCCATATGAGACAGTTGTTGCTCCACACAACAGTCCCATGTCCGCATGTAGAAAATGAGGGTTTATGGGCGACTAAGTGTTGTTAACAGCACGATCCATCAAACCCTTGTCATTTTATACTCTGATACCTTAACTTCATATTTACCACGAAACCCACATGCATATGAACTAACAAAGTATCGCATTACTATCAAGTCGGTTGAAATGAGACTTTCTTATTGTTTATCGCGCCATTTCGTATTTAGTCATTCTTCACCAGCGGCTTTCGCCAGGTGGCGTTTCGCTTATTGCGTGTCAATGGCTGGGTGTATGAAGCGCCACCAAGCGAATGGTGTGGTTTTAACGACATGCACATATGCGCAGTTTCTCCACTGGGTGGGCAAGGAGGCGGACAGAACTGAGTTGTCCGCTGCTTCGAAAAATCAACAGACGATATCGTCGTAATCAAGGAGACTTCAACCAAAATAACAAGATAAGTTGTAAGATGCATACTTTTAGAAACTATTGCCATACCCCAAAAAGTTCTCGCCATCAGCACCGCTTCTCGCCACGCGTGTTTGTAAAATGTACATGAAGCATATTTAAACCCAATATGTGCACATGTACATGTAGTCCGTTTCTTACTGGTCAAAATCGCCACCTTTGGATAATTGCAACCTCGGTTAATTGCAACTTTTGTGCTGACAATCAGATATTGCAATTAAGTGAAGTGCACTATTTTTGAAACATTAATTATCACTATCATCAAATATATGGGAATACTGGTAATGTCTTAGCTATGAAAGCATACATCAAGAATAGTGGCAAGTCCTATGTATGCATATCAACTGACTTCAGGTAGCCTCCAAATGAGATAATGACATATGAACCAATCAAAAAACTGATATTTTCCCAGGGAAAATTGCAAATTATGTGTCATGATGTACCCTAATTGAGTTTGCATGTCAGTTAACACACTTTTGCATGTCTGTGTGGTTGCAGGCTAAAGATCTCATTTCCTTCTTCGCGAACAGTACAGGGTTCCCCCATGAACATGGCTCCACTCTCCCTTCCTTCTCCCATTGACGCAATTTGATCAAAGTGGTTAAAGCATCCTGAATATGCAACCAACCAACACACTTTTCTTGATATTGGTGTCACCTATTGCAGCTGAATTGAGGTTGAAATTCTGAGAAGTGATAGAAATTAGGTGCTGATGGAAGTTGTGGCAGTGCCATCTAGAAGCTAGGCGATGAGCTGCAGCAGACCTTACCATTTTTGAAACTGTACATAGTGTTGTCATAGGCATAGACCAGAACTACAGTTTAGGTAGTTCCATAGATGCAATGCTGGCTGCTTAGATATTGGGTCAGTCATTGATTAGAAGTCCAATCCCCTCACTGAGCCCCAATGGATTGGCGGTAGAAGGCCACCCTGCTTGTGTGTTCATATTGGGCTATCACACCAGGGTTACCGGAAGGATTAATGCTGGAACTAGATTTAGGGTTCAGTTACTGTTTTATTTAACTTTAGCTCCAGCCAGTAAAAGTTAGTATCAATTTACTCTCCCCTGTCCTGTTATGCCTCAACACAATTGTGTACCCTCCTCAATATACAAAGTGTATCGGCCTTCTTGCAGCAGAGTAACCACGACATAATGGACAGTGAAGAGGAGCATGATGGGGATGAACCCCCCCAGGCCTCGGCAGCTCTGACAGGCTTCCTATTCGGCAACATTGATCGTCAAGGACGCCTTGAAGATGACGTCTTAGATGAAGTACGTGAACTTAGTCTAATTCTAATTAAACTCTGCTGACCTTAGGATTATTAGTGAAATTGTAATTTATATTTTACTTGTATAGGGCTAGTTGGACCAGAATTACACCCAGCCGTTTTTCTCTTGAACAGATACATTACTAAAGAGCTGGTCTTTTAATTATGCTTATGTAGCCTCAGTGTATATAAAATTAAGTCATTTATATGGTTATACTATATATATGTTTCTTCTCTTTACTTCATGAGATACATTTTCTCTAATTTTAACTCCTTTCACTCAATTCCATCCACAGGAATCAAAGAAGCATTTGACAGGATTGAATGCTCTAGGCATAAGTTCAATGGTCAAAGAAATAACTGAGGAAGAAGAAGACCAAAGCCCTGAAGAGCCAGACAAAAATGGTTAGTGGTTAAAATGAAAATGTCAGTGAGATTACCAACTGGAACTTATTGGAAAAGCCTGATTTTGTCCTTTCTTCCTGTGGACCAAGACCGTGAAGCAAGTACAAATCCCTTTCTCCTGAAACCGATGTGTGCATTTATGTGTAGTTAGTCACACCTTAATGGATGTTAAACCCTTTTATTCTTTCTGGATGTGTTCATGTAAACATCGTCCTTCACTTTATTGTATTTGTTTCAGAATCGGTGTCTGCGACTGATGTTGCTGTAGATTATTCAGACATTAAGGAACTGGCGGAAGAAGAAACTCGAGAAGAGCAGATTTGCCGCCAAGCACTGACCCACATGGTCGCACCTTCCAGTGGTAATAGTCCACGTCTTCATATATATATGTCATATTTACTGCCTTGCTTGGAGAAATATCTTTGTATGTAACATTTGACAATGATAGCCCATCAGATTTATTTCTAGGTTTATTTTTTCCTTTATATACCGGAGTAAAATTTAAGGTCTACATGTATATACCGGAGTAAAATTTTCCAATTGCCAATAAAATATGTTTAAACTAAAATTTGAGGTCTACACTGTAGGACTGGATACCTTTACTTCGTCATAACATTATATGGTATGTACATAGCTACGGAATATTTCACAACCCCCGGCCCTGCCTTGCTCCTCTCTGTCACCTGCAGGGGACGCCGACGATTATGACGATGAGGAGGAGAAGGTGGATTCTAAATTGATGCCGCCTCCTTCATGGATCCCGGGCAAGACCCCGTCACAGGCTCCCCTGGCCGCCGTGGGCTCCCCGCCCGCCAAGGCCACCCCGGGGGGGTCGGAGACCGACCCTCACTCCCCCGTCGGTAAGGTCGAGGGCACCGGCGTCACCTCGCCGCAGAGTGACAAGGCGGGGGCGGCGGCAGCGGCGGCGGACAAAAATCTGAATACACCACTGGCGGCCATGTTGCCACCGGAACTGGCAACGAAAGACGTCCGGGAGTGGTTTCCCGAGTTCAGGTCGGGCCAGGTACGTTTAGGATCAGTGGTCATTATTATTTCATGTTGGACGGGGAAGAGCACGGTTATTGTGGAATATACAAGGGCCAGATCCAATATTTTGAATGGTAGAGGGGTCCATTTTTTGTGGGGCAAACCTTAAAGAGGGCGAGGGTCACACCAGAAATGTAACTTAGCACTAAAAACAGACCTGTCGGTGTACGTAAGCTATACAGAGACATATTTTGTTTAGAAAAGATTGCATTTGAATATGAATTTGAATATGAAGTCTAGTTACCTTACACTGTTTACCAGTAAATTCTTTAAAATTGTCAATGCTTTACATTAGACTGACTATTCGCTACTATTTGCTGGGAAACCAGTACCGGTGCAGATATGGATATCAGGATATTATATATGAAATATATTTCATGATTTCATATCATTAAAATTGATGTTCATTATGTGATGGTTTCGGTAGGTTCTACGCTTTTCGCGCCTGTTCCGTCCGGTATACGTGCCTCACATCTGGAAGAGGAAGAAGAAGAGGAGAGAGGAGGAGACTGCTACTGATGACAAAGCCGCCATCCCTCCGCGCACCAGTGACGTCAAACGTGAAGAGAGCGATAAAAGGAGCACGGCGGAGGCGGATGGCAAGTCGGGGGAGCCGGAGAGCGGGAAACCGGCAGAGGAGGTAATCCAGAAGCCGAAAGAGGAGGAGCTCCAGAAACCCGGAGAGGAGGCGAAGGAGGTATCTGGAGCCGAGTCCAGCGGGACGCTTGTCGGGGAAGCGAAGTCCTCCGAGCTTGGCGTGGACATAAAGCGAGAGGAAACGGATATGGAAGTGACGGTGAAGACGGAACCGGATGAGGATGCGGTCCCGGCGGCGGGGGGAGGGGGAGGGAAGGGGGAGACCCCCGCGGACATGTCGCTGTCCACCACAGATGAGGAAGGGGACGCCGGGGAGGAGGAGGAGTATTGGCCCTTTAAGTTGAACCTCGGCCGCCCCGCCCTGCCTGAGGAGTGTATGGAGGACGACTTGGTAAGTTATTCACAGTGTAGCCTTCGGCCCATTCAATGTGGCTCCATGGTTGACCTGGTTCCTCAAACAATAATAATAATAAGTCTCCTCAAACAATAATAATAATATCTTTATTGTCATATAAAGAGGTGGCATGATGCGGCAAAAGTACACGATATAAAATATGACAAAAGACAAGAGAACATAATCTTATCTGTGCTATCAACCGTTTTTGTGAAGCAATATTTACTTTATATTGACAAATAGTACGAGCATACTATGTCGATACGTCTAGTGGCAGCAAAAATACGCATGTATATTTCGCACATGTAGAATAGTGGCAATTAATTTTTACATATCAATCGTCCATGTAAGCTTCCACAAAGCCGATTTTTGTAGTTAATGCTGAGCGGGAGTGATATATGCTGAAATAATGGAAATAATCAACATTTAGAACACTCTGGGTTAATATTATATTATACACTTATTCATCTTGCATACTTGCCACTTGCATACTAACCAACGTTGGTAATTATAGTGTGTCCAGTACAACAGATCCCATGACTATGACGTAAATTCCGGGACAAAACTAATGCGCACTACTTTCAGGTGCGGCTGATGCGGCCGGCGCAGGAGCAGGGCGCGGATGGCGGTGATGAGGCTGGTCATGACAGGCGGCCCCGGGTGGCAGAGTGGCGGTACGGGCCGGCCCAGCTCTGGTACGACATGCTGGGCGTGGACGACACGGGGGAGGACTTCGACTATGGATTCTCCCTCAAACAAGTATGTGAAGATTACCCACTGGGGTGGATTAGCGAGACGTCACTTGAACCCTTGTTCCACACTACAGGCTGGGTTCATTTCAAGCGACGGTGATATCCACCCAGTTTTTTTTTGTGTCCATGGGTTTTTAATGTACAGAATAACGCGACATGGCGCTAGAAACTAAGCTGTAGCGAGTCTAAGAGGCTTGGCAGAGCTATACCCTTTCGTGCTATAGGCAGGCTATATGGTTGCTGTGATGAAGAGAATCGGAATAGAACGTGTTTAATATGATGTGCAACGATATAGCCGTATAGAAGTACCGTGAAACCTCAGATAAATAAATAAAAACAACTTTCCTCAAGCCCACCCTTATTTAGAAAAGAGTAATGTTTAATTTTAAGACTTAAAATGTTCGCTTCGTGTGTTTATGTCCTTTACGCTTTTACACACCCTGCCCTCTATATGGTATAAAGTGAACATATATTAAATAAACCCCAAACAAAGTTAGACCGTAGATGCCTGTAACAGACACATGTGAAGCATACATTGAATGTATTTATATTGCCTGATATGACTTGTACGATGTATGTCCCTGTTTTCCCGCTAGGAGGCGAGCACTGCGGAGATGGGCGGAGACGTGGCGGCTCTCCCAGAAGGGGGCGCTGCAACCTGCCAGCCCGCTCTGACCAAGGTGGAGTTCCCGGATGAAGCCTTCCACATGGTCACTCAGGTTAGTCACGTGGTCACAGCGACGGGGAGTGTCTCCCCGCTCTTCATGTCTGACTAGTTAAAGCTTTTGTCATAACTTTCTAATTAATAACTAGTTAATGATTAATAAACTGATAATTAAATTTAATGAATGTTACGGATGCTGAATAATGTTGTTACCATGCACGTCCTGTGATCTTTATGCGCATAATATTTTGTTAGTATAATTTGTTGTAGCAATTTTGTTTTTTACTTGTTTCACACTAGATTGTATTAGGTTGTTATTATACTACCATGTACATATCCCCGAGTCGCGACCATTTATGCTGTGGTTATATAATGGCCTTTAGGTGCACTGGGAAGACGAGATCATTTGGAATGGAGAGGAGGCGCGGCAAAAAGTGCTGACTCACCAGCGACAGCGTGCGGCGGCCGCGGGATGGGTGCCCAGCGCCACCAGCCGAACGGCCGCGCAGTACTTCCAGCAGAGTCAGTGTCCGGCGTCTTGTCGCAGTTTCGTATTAAGAAGCGACATTATAATATTGCGTTAACGTAAAGGATCAATCAACGTAGATTGTCGTGAGATTGTTTTCTTCATTAGTTGGTAGGGGGCGCTTGAATTTAGCGAGGTGTACGTGTTATTTTGTTGTCTGGTCTCGCAGAGGACGCGCGAACGCTGCCCTTGTACATCATTGCCTTGTGCATCATTGCCTTGTGCGTGATGTCCTTGTGCATCATTGCCTTGTACATCAGTTCCTTGTACATCATTGCTTTGTACCTCATTGCCTTGTGCGTCATTGCCTTGTGCATCATTGCCTTGTGCATCATTGCCTTGTACATCATTGCCTTGTACATCATTGCCTTGTACATCATTGCCTTGTACATCATTGCCTTGTGCATCATTGCCTTGTGCATCATTGCCTTGTGCGTCATTGCCTTGTACATCAGTGCCTTGTACATCATTGCCTTGTACATCATTGCCTTGTACATCATTGCCTTGTGCATCATTGCCTTGTGCATAATTGCCTTGTACATCATTGGCTTGTACATCATCGCCTTGTACATCATTGCCTTGTGCGTCATTGCCTTGTACATCATTGCCTTGTACGTCATTGCCTTGTACATCATTGCCTTGTACATCATTGCCTTGTACATCATTGCCATGTACATTATTGCCTTGTGCATCATTGCCTTGTACATCATTGCCTTGTGCGTCATTGCCTTGTTCATCATTGCCATGTACATCATTGCCATGTACATTATTGCCTTGTGCATCATTGCCTTGTACATCATTGCCTTGTGCGTCATTGCCTTGTGCATCATTGCCTGGTACATCAGTGCCTTGTACATCATTGCCTTGTGCGTCATTGCCTTGTTCATCATTGCCTTGTACATCGTTGTCTTGTGCATCATTGCCTTGTACATCATTGCCTTGTGCGTCATTGCCTTGTGCGTCATTGCCTTGTACATCATTGCCATGTACATTATTGCCTTGTGCATCATTGCCTTGTACATCATTGCCTTGTACATCATTGCCTTGTACATCATTGCCTTGTACATCATTGCCTTGTACATCATTGGCTTGTACATCATTGGCTTGTACATAATTGCCTTGTACATCATTGCCTTGTGCATCATTGCCTTGTACATCATTGCCTTGTACATCATTGCCTTGTGCATCATTGCCTTGTACATCAGTGCCTTGTACATCATTGCCTTGTACATCATTGCCTTGTACATCATTGCCTTGTGCATCATTGCGTTGTGCATCATTGCTTTGTACATCATTGCCTTGTACATCATTGCCTTGTACATCATTGCCTTGTACATCATTGCCATGTACATTATTGCCTTGTGCATCATTGCCTTGTGCATCATTGCCTTGTACATCAGTGCCTTGTACATCATTGCCTTGTACATCATTGCCTTGTACATCATTGCCTTGTGCATCATTGCGTTGTGCATCATTGCCTTGTACATCAGTGCCTTGTGCATCATTGCCTTATATTCCGTAGTTAGCGAGTCGATGTGACATTGATTCTGTTACATGATTAACATATATGTTATATTTAATTATATTGTTCAATTTGAAGTCACTTATAAGCCATGATGGCTGGGTGAGCTGTATATTTCTGTTATCTGTTTTGTGTTTATGTTGTATTATTGCACTCACAAGTGACTATAGTAAACAAAATACCTATCTATCTGTCTATCTTCATGATTAACATTTCGAGGACTAAGCTTTATTTTAGTTCTACCTCTTTTATTTTGTGAATGTATTTGTCTAGACCAATTCTGTTAAAACGCGTTCAATATATATATTGGCATTATTGGCGCTCATAGCGCGGGAATGGCTAGTACTTGCCATATTTATTCGTCAGGCTACAGCCTTGCTCAAGGTCGCTTTCATTGCTTTCTCACCAGGTGGCGGGGTTTCCGGGGGGTACAAGCTCGGTAGCGCAGCTCCGGGACAACCATCGGGACCCTCACAATCACAAGGTAGTAACACATTTAAGTGATCTGTCTGTAATTTGTTGTATTTCCAACCTCTTCTCCATGTCACATAAGTGTATTCTGTCTTGAATTTTAATTCTGAAAGCCTGTGGGCTATCCGGAGAGAAGCAGATTTGCTTACCGGAGCAGAAGTTGGTGGCCGGCTTTATATCCCTGCGCGCCTGTTCGCTGTTCGGTTATTTGTGTGTGATGTCGACCGCGGCTCGCTATCACGTCCGCACGCGATAAAAATAGACCGCACAGTTTTATGTTGAAATCGTGTTTTACAATCTGAAACAGATATAAAACATATGCATTTTAATTTTGAAAGACTTTTATTCTTTATTCTAAAATGTAAAACATCTAAGATGGCGCATGTAAGTAGGCTGCTATAACACAACATTAGCCCGTTACCTGGCAGATATTTATAAGAATATACATTTTTGGTTGATGTTGGAGTTGTATACAGAGTCACGGGGACGCTGGGCGTTGCTTAAGTCGCAGGAACAGACTCATATAGATGGAGTTAGATAGATACATAGATTATGTAGGTATAGACTGTGTATGTGTGATGTTTCCCGGTGCAGATGAGGACCTGCAGGACCAGCAGGCAGGCAGTTACAGCATGTTTCCCATTGAGAACGAGGACCTCGTCTACGGCAAGTGGGAGGATGACATCATCTGGGACGCCCAGGTATGGAGCGCCGTGCCGGCATTTACCTCAAATAATTCCCAAATAATTATTTTTCTGTAACTTGTAATGGTGTCTGCAGATATAGACGTCCGAATTGTTGTACAGTTTTGAATGTCTAATCCTCCTAGCGTCCTCTCCCTGGTGTAGTGGTTAGCGCACTAGACCGCAGATCAATAGGTCCTGGGTTCGAATCCGGGCTCGGGCACCTAATCTGGGGCATGTTTCATTCCTTCATCCTTCATCGTCCCGGGAGGTTCCTTGGCCCAATTTAGCCTGTATGTGCACAAAAAGGGGCCTAAAACACCAACATTTCATTTCCTAGCGTCCTGATCGATTAGGCACTTATTACACATTGTAGCCGCTGTAACCCGTTTGTGACTGACATAAACGCCTTGTTTATTGAAGTATACCGCTAAATGGAGTCCGTGTACATGTCTTGCCATCCAGAACATGGACCACTTTCCGGAGCCCCCAGTGATGACTCTAGATCCCAACGATGAGAACATCATCCTCGAGATTCCGGAAGACAGGGAACCAGCCGCCGACAGCGCCCTGAACCAGGCGTCCAAGAAGGAAAAGGTGAAGGTTATTTAGCGTCTTAATTGATCAATCCAGGCTGTCAATCATTCAGTGACGTCACTGTTGCTTTGTTGCGTTATCTCGGACAAACAAATCGGACAAACAAAGCACTTTCGTGTTAGTTCACAGATGAGTACGTTTCACTTATACCTACCATCAGCTATGGTTGTCAATTTCATACTGACGATTAACGAAAAAGGACTCAAGCGTGGGCGGGGCTTGGTGTCTGAGTGTGGAACGATGTATTAGCCACCCAGAGCCTTCTATGAATGAGACTGAAGACACCTTGTAACAGCTTCAGTATATTTTTCCGCGTAGCGTGATGTTGCCTTGCGATTCTAACCCTCTTTGCTCTTGATTGATGACATTTGCTGTGACTTTCAGGAGGTCCGGAAGTCCAAGATCCTGCTTGGGAAGGCGGGACTCCTGAAGGACGGGGACGACGATCCAGAGGTCAGACACCAAGACGCTGGTATCATAAGTGTAGTTAGGGGTCCAGGAACTGTGTGATGAGGAATGTTTATGAGATGCTACTTTTATCCTTGGTTGATATTCTGCTCATCGTTGCCAGAATTCTCTTTTATCGTGGGACCTGGTTGTTTGATGTTCCATGTTTCTCCCACGGTGATAGTGGGTTAAGGCAATTTCGTGTAATGACCAGTCGATCTTACGTTTAACCTGAGCCTTAATTTTCTTGAAACTGATTGCAATTTACGTTTACTGTAACGCAATATAAATGTTCTTTACTAAGACATGCCGCACTATAGCATGTGTCACTTTAGACAGATATATATATTTTTTGGAAAGCGATACTCTTAACACATATCGAGTGAATTGTTTCTAGGAGGATTTGTCGAATAACAACATGCAAAGCAAGGATCCCTTCAACTTGTCTAACGATGAGTACTACAACCCGCGCCTGACCACCGACAGTGCGCTGAGCAGGAACATCGGAGGCACCATCATTCAGGTTGGTTACAGCAGGTGTGACAGGCAGCTAGCCGTTGGTTAAGAGGACGTCCAGGTACGAAAGCCGTTAGAAAATACTACGAGGGCCGGCCCGATAGCCCAGTGGGTTAGAACGCTGGCATTCAGCGCTCTGGCCACTTGAGAGCCTAACGGCACGTGGATCGCTGGTTCGCGCCCCGCTGTGGCCATGTCTGTGTGGTCGCAGGATAAAGATCCCATGCCCTTCTTCGCAAAGAGTAGAGGGTTACCCCCGGGGACATGGCTCCACTCACTCTTCCCTCCGCCATTGCCGCGATATGACCAAACGTGGTTAAAGCGTCCTGAACATACAGCCAACAAACCAACAAACTACGACGCACGCGGTGGTCTGGTCTTGGGTTGAAGTAAAGGAGCGCCCACTACCGGATTATATTGGCATCCCACACGTGTGACTGTCTGTCTCCCCCTGCAGCACTCCGACCCGTGTTATGTATGATGCATGACTGTATGTGACTGTCTGTCTCCCCCTGCAGCACTCCAACCCGTGTTATGTATGATGCATGACTGTATGTGACTGTCTGTCTCCCCCTGCAGCACTCCAACCCGTGTTATGTATGATGCATGACTGTATGTGACTGTCTGTCTCCCCCTGCAGCACTCCGACCCGTGTTATGTATGATGCATGACTGTATGTGACTGTCTGTCTCCCCCTGCAGCACTCCAACCCGTGTTATGTATGCTACATGTCTGGTATATGACTGTCTCCCCTGCAGCACTCCAACCCGTGTTATGTATGCTACATGTCTGGTATATGACTGTCTCCCCTGCAGCACTCCAACCCGTGTTATGTATGCTACATGACTGGTATATGACCCTGTCTCCCCCTGCAGCACTCCAACCCGTGTTATGTATGCTACATGACTGGTATATGACCCTGTCTCCCCCTGCAGCACTCCAACCCGTGTTATGTATGCTACATGACTGGTATATGACCCTGTCTCCCCCTGCAGCACTCCAACCCGTGTGTGGAGCTCCGCCAGCCGTTCTTCCCCACACACCTCGGACCCATGAAACTGCGAAACTTCCACCGACCGCCGCTGAAGAAGTACTCACACGGCGCCATGGCAACGGCTGAGCCCCACCCCGTGCTGCCCTTGCTCAAGCACATCCGGCGCCGGGCCAAGGTGAGCGCATGCGCGGGTTCTGTCAAGGTCGATGTAATGCTATTAGGTGTTTTATATGATGAAGGTCTGAATGGAGGCGTAAACGTGACTTCTATAGCTATGTAGACAACATGTTTTCATTATCAGGTCAAGTATTGTTCTTTGTTCATTATTGTCTACCATTGCACTAAATGTTCCTTTCCAAAAGAGAAATGCCTGGTTGGTAGGGGACGGGGGAAGGGATGAAATCTTCTCAGTATTGTATATGACTGCCTGTAGATGCGAGAGACGGAGCGGTTGGCCAGTGGCGGTGGGAACCTGTTCTTCATTCAGTACTGTGTGTGACTGCCTGTAGATGCGAGAGACGGAGCGGTTGGCCAGTGGCGGTGGGAACCTGTTCTTCATTCAGTACTGTGTGTGACTGCCTGTAGATGCGAGAGACGGAGCGGTTGGCCAGTGGCGGTGGGGACATGTCCTTCATTCAGTACTGTGTGTGACTGCCTGTAGATGCGGGGGACGGAGCGGTTGGCCAGTGGCGGGGGGGGGACAAGTTCTTCATTCAGTACTGTGTGTGACTGTCTGTAGATGCGGGAGACGGAGCGGTTGGCCAGTGGCGGGGGGGGGACAAGTTCTTCATTCAGTACTGTGTGTGACTGTCTGTAGATGCGGGAGACGGAGCGGTTGGCCAGTGGCGGGGGGGACATGTTCTTCATTCAGTACTGTGTGTGACTGCCTGTAGATGCGGGGGACGGAGCGGTTGGCCAGTGGCGGGGGGGGACAAGTTCTTCATTCAGTACTGTGTGACTGTCTGTAGATGCGGGAGACGGAGCGGTTGGCCAGTGGCGGGGGGGACATGTTCTTCATTCAGTACTGTGTGTGACTGCCTGTAGATGCGGGGGACGGAGCGGTTGGCCAGTGACGGGGTGGACATGTCCTTCATTCAGTACTGTGTGTGACTGTCTGTAGATGCGGGGGACGGAGCGGTTGGCCAGTGGCGGTGGGGGGACAAGTTCTTCATTCAGTACTGTGTGACTGTCTGTAGATGCGGGAGACGGAGCGGTTGGCCAGTGGCGGGGGGGACATGTTCTTCATTCAGTACTGTGTGTGACTGCCTTTAGATGCGGGGGACGGAGCGGTTGGCCAGTGACGGGGTAGACATGTCCTTCATTCAGTGCTGTGTGTGACTGTCTGTAGATGCGGGGGACGGAGCGGTTGGCCAGTGGCGGGGGGGAACAAGTTCTTCATTCAGTACTGTGTGACTGTCTGTAGATGCGGGAGACGGAGCGGTTGGCCAGTGGCGGGGGGGACATGTTCTTCATTCAGTACTGTGTGTGACTGCCTGTAGATGCGAGAGACGGAGCGGTTGGCCAGTGGCGGGGGGGACATGTTCTTCATTCAGTACTGTGTGTGACTGCCTGTAGATGCGGGAGACGGAGCGGTTGGCCAGTGGCGGGGGGGACATGTTCTTCATGAGGACCGCAGAGGACCTGACGGGTCGCGACGGAGACATCATCCTGGCAGAGTACTCCGAGGAATTCCCGCCACTCATGATGCAAGTCGGCATGGCAACCAAGATCAAGAACTACTACAAAAGGGTATTCTGGTCTATTATTTAGTCACTATTAAGTTCATGTTTACAGTATCAACTTTCGTATGTTGTCTTTTATTAAACAACATTCAATTTATGGTACTCCGGTCTTATCTGTTTGTAAGTGGTCTGTCGTTGTTAGTGACAGAATCACGTGTCGTATTACGGGACGTACCACGTGGCGTACCACGTGATGTACCACGTGACGTACCATATCATGTACCACGTGATGTACCACATACTACTTGGAGTCGCCGCTATGAGACCCATATGAGTACCCCACTCTAAGTTCAATAACTCATTCAACTCTAATCATAAAGTCAAGGACTTAAACCTAAGCGATGACGTTGACCAGTTTGAGACGCCGTGCCCATGACCTTGCAGAAGCCCGGCAAGGACACGAGTCCGCCGACGTTCGAGCACGGGGAGCTGGCCTACGCCCACACGTCCCCGTTCCTGGGGTCGTTGGCGCCGGGTCAGTGTCTGCAGGCCTTCGAGTCTAACATGTTCCGCTCGCCCATCTACGAGCACAAGGTGGCCGAGACAGACTTCCTCATCATACGCACCAGACAACAGTCAGTAACAAGCTTTCTCTTATGTACATATTCCGTCATCCGTTGATTTTAATTAGGATTTTCATGGAGAAACCGTCGCCCTAATGGAGAACCGAAGCATGTGTACGCTTGCTAACGTCACTGATGTATCGAGTGTGTTAATTTAAGATGCTCTGCAGAGTGAAATGCAAAAAACTCGTCCGCTCCTAATGCGTGACGCATGCTTTATGTTCTGCGTCAAACAATTTGTTGGGTATTTTGATTGTATTTTATATAATTGCTGATCAAACTGGGTTTTCATCGATAGCTTTAGATTGAAATGAAGTCCTTACCTGCTACCGCCATGCCGTCTTGTCTTAACAGGACTGACAGGACTTAACACAATGCGCTAGGTTAAATAGTACATTCTCTAGGTTAAACAGTACATTTCTCTGGGTTCTCTAGGTTAAATAGTACATTCTCTAGGTTAAACAGTACATTTTTCTAGGTTCTCTATGTTAAATAGTACACTATTTAAATGTGTTGGTTGCAGCTACTATGTGCGTGAAGTGGACACGGTGTTTTCCGTGGGACAGGAGTGCACGCTGTACGAGGTGCCAGGGCCAAACTCAAAGAAAGCAAACAACTTTGTGCGCGACTTCCTACAGGTAGGTACATTACCTCTCGCCACCCACCCATCTTGTACTCTGATGTGGTGTGATTATTGGATGTGTATGTTGTATCTGTCCAGGTGTTTATCTACCGTCTGTTGTGGAAGAGGGATGTATCTGTGTTGTATCTGTCCAGGTGTTTATCTACCGCCTGTTGTGGAAGAGTGATGATGTATCCGTGTTGTATCTGTCCAGGTGTTTATCTACCGCCTGTTGTGGAAGAGTGATGATGTATCTGTGTTGTATCTGTCCAGGTGTTTATCTACCGCCTGTTGTGGAAGAGGGATGTATCTGTGTTGTATCTGTCCAGGTGTTTATCTACCGCCTGTTGTGGAAGAGTGATGATGTATCCGTGTTGTATCTGTCCAGGTGTTTATCTACCGCCTGTTGTGGAAGAGTGATGATGTATCTGTGTTGTATCTGTCCAGGTGTTTATCTACCGCCTGTTGTGGAAGAGGGATGTATCTGTGTTGTATCTGTCCAGGTGTTTATCTGCCGCCTGTTGTGGAAGAGGGATGTATCTGTGTTGTATCTGTCCAGGTGTTTATCTGCCGCCTGTTGTGGAAGAGTGATGATGTATCTGTGTTGTATCTGTCCAGGTGTTTATCTGCCGCCTGTTGTGGAAGAGGGATGTATCTGTGTTGTATCTGTCCAGGTGTTTATCTGCCGCCTGTTGTGGAAGAGTGATGATGTATCTGTGTTGTATCTGTCCAGGTGTTTATCTGCCGCCTGTTGTGGAAGAGTGATGATGTATCCGTGTTGTATCTGTCCAGGTGTTTATCTACCGCCTGTTGTGGAAGAGTGATGATGTATCTGTGTTGTATCTGTCCAGGTGTTTATCTGCCGCCTGTTGTGGAAGAGGGATGTATCTGTGTTGTATCTGTCCAGGTGTTTATCTGCCGCCTGTTGTGGAAGAGTGATGATGTATCTGTGTTGTATCTGTCCAGGTGTTTATCTACCGCCTGTTGTGGAAGAGTGATGATGTATCTGTGTTGTATCTGTCCAGGTGTTTATCTACCGCCTGTTGTGGAAGAGTGATGTATCTGTGTTGTATCTGTCCAGGTGTTTATCTACCGCCTGTTGTGGAAGAGTGATGATGTATCTGTGTTGTATCTGTCCAGGTGTTTATCTACCGCCTGTTGTGGAAGAGTGATGATGTATCTGTGTTGTATCTGTCCAGGTGTTTATCTACCGCCTGTTGTGGAAGAGGGATGTATCTGTGTTGTATCTGTCCAGGTGTTTATCTACCGCCTGTTGTGGAAGAGGGATGTATCTGTGTTGTATCTGTCCAGGTGTTTATCTGCCGCCTGTTGTGGAAGAGTGATGATGTATCTGTGTTGTATCTGTCCAGGTGTTTATCTACCGCCTGTTGTGGAAGAGTGATGATGTATCTGTGTTGTATCTGTCCAGGTGTTTATCTACCGCCTGTTGTGGAAGGGGGATGTATCTGTGTTGTATCTGTCCAGGTGTTTATCTGCCGCCTGTTGTGGAAGAGTGATGATGTATCTGTGTTGTATCTGTCCAGGTGTTTATCTACCGCCTGTTGTGGAAGAGTGATGATGTATCTGTGTTGTATCTGTCCAGGTGTTTATCTACCGCCTGTTGTGGAAGAGTGATGTATCTGTGTTGTATCTGTCCAGGTGTTTATCTACCGCCTGTTGTGGAAGAGTGATGATGTATCTGTGTTGTATCTGTCCAGGTGTTTATCTACCGCCTGTTGTGGAAGAGTGATGATGTATCTGTGTTGTATCTGTCCAGGTGTTTATCTACCGCCTGTTGTGGAAGAGGGATGTATCTGTGTTGTATCTGTCCAGGTGTTTATCTACCGCCTGTTGTGGAAGAGTGATGATGTATCTGTGTTGTATCTGTCCAGGTGTTTATCTACCGCCTGTTGTGGAAGAGGGATGTATCCGTGTTGTATCTGTCCAGGTGTTTATCTACCGCCTGTTGTGGAAGAGTGATGATGTATCTGTGTTGTATCTGTCCAGGTGTTTATCTGCCGCCTGTTGTGGAAGAGGGATGTATCTGTGTTGTATCTGTCCAGGTGTTTATCTGCCGCCTGTTGTGGAAGAGTGATGATGTATCTGTGTTGTATCTGTCCAGGTGTTTATCTACCGCCTGTTGTGGAAGAGGGATGTATCTGTGTTGTATCTGTCCAGGTGTTTATCTACCGCCTGTTGTGGAAGAGGGATGTATCTGTGTTGTATCTGTCCAGGTGGTTATCTACCGCCTGTTGTGGAAGAGTGATGATGTATCCGTGTTGTATCTGTCCAGGTGTTTATCTACCGCCTGTTGTGGAAGAGGGATGATGTATCTGTGTTGTATCTGTCCAGGTGTTTATCTACCGCCTGTTCTGGAAGAGTAAGGACAACCCTCGGCGGATAAAGATGGAGGAGATAAAGAAGGCGTTTCCCTCGCACTCTGAGAGCAGCATTCGGAAGCGACTCAAGCTATGCGCTGACTTCAAACGTACAGGTGAGGCTCACTTTGTCATAGCTTCAGCCGTTGGCATGCATTGCGTGTGCCATTTTTTTTACGGGGGTTTAAGGGGTTTGGACCACGGGTTTAAACAGTCCCTTTGTTCTGCCCGTTGTGGCAGTCTGGACCTCGCTCGCCATTTAAAGCTTGGTAGGGATTGTGGCAGCCATGGTTAATCATTAATCGCAGCGTCCCGGAAGGTTCTTAAAACAATCCGCCTGTCTGAAGTAACAAGGTCTGTCTGCTAGGGGCTCCATGGTATATACAGGCGGCTATTGAACGCGGGAGCGTCTAATCAAGCAGCTACTCTTAGACTAATAACCTTGTAGGTATGGACAACGTCAGAGGCGTTTAATGGAGTAACTACGGTAATTGTCTCGGACGTATGGACTATTGAAGCATGGGGCGTTTAATCCTTTAACTACGGTAATGTGGACTTGTAGGTGTGGACTATGGAAGTCAGAGGCGGTTAATCGAGTAACTACGGTAATGATGTTGTTGGTACGGATTGTTGAAGTCAGGGACGCTTAGTGAAAGTAACTCCAGTTCAAGTCCTGTGGACAGTTGAAGGGACGCTTAATGAAAGTAACTCACGCTGGAGCGGTCTTGTAGGTGTATACTCTTGAAATCAGGGGCGGTTAATTGAGTAACTACGGTAAAGGTCTTGCAGTTATCGACTCTAACGGGCGGCTATTGAGTTCGGGATTGTTTATTAACGTTTTGGGCGCTTAATGAAGTAACTACGGTAATGGCCTTGTAGGTATGGACTCAAACGGGCGGCTATTGAGTGTGTTTATTAACGTTTGGGCCGCTTAACGGAGTAACTACGGTAAATGGCCTTGCAGGTATGGATTCCAACTGGTGGGTGCTGAAGTCTGACTTCCGGCTGCCGATGGAGGAGGAGATGCGGTCGATGGTGTGCCCGGAGCAGTGCTGCGCCTTCTACAGCATGATCGCCGCCGAACAGCGCCTCAAGGTGGCGACACGTGTCCTCTCCCGGGGCGGGCCTCATTAACGACACGTAGTTGCCGCGCCACAGCCCGTTATGCAGTGACTAGCGCCGTAACCAGTGACTGTATATGCCGTGTCTATTGCTACTACTGTCATATCTCATTGGGATGACACGTAGAACAGCCCAGTCTGGGCGTCGGTGGCCGTGAAGTGACTCCAGGGCCGTATTCGATGATGCGATCGGGTAACTCGGGGCATGGGTGCACGTTAATCGAACACCTCGTGTTGTGATCTGATTGAGGCGATTCAACACTCGTGTCGTACTCCCCACTTTCCTGGGTGCATGCAAGAGTAAGATGGCGGACACGTGAAGCGAAGAGAAAGCAACAGCGTCCATATATATTGACGCTTTCACACGATCGCGTGCCAAGCGTTCGGTTCAGTAACAACACGATAACAACTGACGCATGCGTATTACAAATTATGGGATCATTAGTGTTGCCGCAATCGAGTACGACCCTGGTGTGGAAGCTGTGTGTGGTGTATGAATACCGCCCTGGTGTGGAAGCTGTGTGTGGATTATGAATACCGCCCTGGTGTGGAAGCTGTGTGTGGTTTATGAATACCGCCCTGGTGTGGAAGCTGTGTGTGGTGTATGAATACCGCCCTGGTGTGGAAGCTGTGTGTGGTGTATGAATACCGCCCTGGTGTGGAAGCTGTGTGTGGTTTATGAATACCGCCCTGGTGTGGAAGCTGTGTGTGGTGTATGAATACCGCCCTGGTGTGGAAGCTGTGTGTGGTGTATGAATACCGCCCTGGTGTGGAAGCTGTGTGTGGTGTATGAATACCGCCCTGGTGTGGAAGCTGTGTGTGGTGTATGAATACCGCCCTGGTGTGGAAGCTGTGTGTGGTGTATGAATACCGCCCTGGTGTGGAAGCTGTCTGTGGTGTATGAATACCGCCCTGGTGTGGAAGCTGTGTGTGGTTTATGAACACCGCCCTGGTGTGGAAGCTGTGTGTGGTGTATGAATACCGCCCTGGTGTGGAAGCTGTGTGTGGTGTATGAATACCGCCCTGGTGTGGAAGCTGTGTGTGGTGTATGAATACCGCCCTGGTGTGGAAGCTGTCTGTGGTGTATGAATACCGCCCTGGTGTGGAAGCTGTGTGTGGTGTATGAATACCGCCCTGGTGCGGAAGCTGTCTGTGGTGTATGAATACCGCCCTGGTGTGGAAGCTGTGTGTGGTGTATGAATACCGCCCTGGTGTGGAAGCTGTGTGTGGTGTATGAATACCGCCCTGGTGTGGAAGCTGTGTGTGGTGTATGAATACCGCCCTGGTGTGGAAGCTGTGTGTGGTGTATGAATACCGCCCTGGTGTGGAAGCTGTGTGTGGTGTATGAATACCGCCCTGGTGTGGAAGCTGTGTGTGGTGTATGAATACCGCCCTGGTGTGGAAGCTGTCTGTGGTTTATGAATACCGCCCTGGTGTGGAAGCTGTCTGTGGTGTATGAATACCGCCCTGGTGTGGAAGCTGTCTGTGGTGTATGAATACCGCCCTGGTGTGGAAGCTGTGTGTGGTTTATGAATACCGCCCTGGTGTGGAAGCTGTCTGTGGTGTATGAATACCGCCCTGGTGTGGAAGCTGTCTGTGGTTTATGAATACCGCCCTGGTGTGGAAGCTGTCTGTGGTGTATGAATACCGCCCTGGTGTGGAAGCTGTCTGTGGTGTATGAATACCGCCCTGGTGTGGAAGCTGTGTGTGGTGTATGAATACCGCCCTGGTGTGGAAGCTGTGTGTGGTGTATGAATACCGCCCTGGTGTGGAAGCTGTGTGTGGTGTATGAATACCGCCCTGGTGTGGAAGCTGTCTGTGGTGTATGAAAACCGCCCTGGTGTGGAAGCTGTCTGTGGTGTATGAATACCGCCCTGGTGTGGAAGCTGTCTGTGGTGTATGAATACCGCCCTGGTGTGGAAGCTGTCTGTGGTGTATGAATACCGCCCTGGTGTGGAAGCTGTCTGTGGTGTATGAATACCGCCCTGGTGTGGAAGCTGTCTGTGGTGTATGAATACCGCCCTGGTGTGGAAGCTGTCTGTGGTGTATGAATACCGCCCTGGTGTGGAAGCTGTCTGTGGTGTATGAATACCGCCCTGGTGTGGAAGCTGTGTGTGGTGTATGAATACCGCCCTGGTGTGGAAGCTGTCTGTGGTGTATGAATACCGCCCTGGTGTGGAAGCTGTCTGTGGTGTATGAATACCGCCCTGGTGTGGAAGCTGTGTGTGGTGTATGAATACCGCCCTGGTGTGGAAGCTGTGTGTGGTGTATGAATACCGCCCTGGTGTGGAAGCTGTCTGTGGTTTATGAATACCGCCCTGGTGTGGAAGCTGTCTGTGGTGTATGAATACCGCCCTGGTGTGGAAGCTGTGTGTGGTGTATGAATACCGCCCTGGTGTGGAAGCTGTGTGTGGTTTATGAATACCGCCCTGGTGTGGAAGCTGTGTGTGGTGTATGAATACCGCCCTGGTGTGGAAGCTGTGTGTGGTGTATGAATACCGCCCTGGTGTGGAAGCTGTGTGTGGTTTATGAATACCGCCCTGGTGTGGAAGCTGTGTGTGGTTTATGAATACCGCCCTGGTGTGGAAGCTGTGTGTGGTGTATGAATACCGCCCTGGTGTGGAAGCTGTCTGTGGTTTATGAATACCGCCCTGGTGTGGAAGCTGTCTGTGGTGTATGAATACCGCCCTGGTGTGGAAGCTGTGTGTGGTGTATGAATACCGCCCTGGTGTGGAAGCTGTGTGTGGTGTATGAATACCGCCGTGGTGTGGAAGCTGTGTGTGGTTTATGAATACCGCCCTGGTGTGGAAGCTGTCTGTGGTGTATGAATACCGCCCTGGTGTGGAAGCTGTCTGTGGTGTATGAATACCGCCCTGGTGTGGAAGCTGTGTGTGGTTTATGAATACCGCCCTGGTGTGGAAGCTGTGTGTGGTTTATGAATACCGCCCTGGTGTGGAAGCTGTGTGTGGTGTATGAATACCGCCCTGGTGTGGAAGCTGTGTGTGGTGTATGAATACCGCCCTGGTGTGGAAGCTGTGTGTGGTTTATGAATACCGCCCTGGTGTGGAAGCTGTGTGTGGTGTATGAATACCGCCCTGGTGTGGAAGCTGTGTGTGGTGTATGAATACCGCCCTGGTGTGGAAGCTGTGTGTGGTGTATGAACACCGCCCTGGTGTGGAAGCTGTGTGTGGTGTATGAATACCGCCCTGGTGTGGAAGCTGTGTGTGGTGTATGAATACCGCCCTGGTGTGGAAGCTGTCTGTGGTTTATGAACACCGCCCTGGTGTGGAAGCTGTGTGTGGTGTATGAATACCGCCCTGGTGTGGAAGCTGTGTGTGGTGTATGAATACCGCCCTGGTGTGGAAGCTGTCTGTGGTTTATGAATACCGCCCTGGTGTGGAAGCTGTCTGTGGTTTATGAATACCGCCCTGGTGTGGAAGCTGTCTGTGGTTTATGAATACCGCCCTGGTGTGGAAGCTGTCTGTGGTTTATGAACACCGCCCTGGTGTGGAAGCTGTGTGTGGTTTATGAACACCGCCCTGGTGTGGAAGCTGTGTGTGGTGTATGAATACCGCCCTGGTGTGGAAGCTGTCTGTGGTTTATGAATACCGCCCTGGTGTGGAAGCTGTGTGTGGTGTATGAATACCGCCCTGGTGTGGAAGCTGTCTGTGGTTTATGAATACCGCCCTGGTGTGGAAGCTGTCTGTGGTTTATGAATACCGCCCTGGTGTGGAAGCTGTCTGTGGTTTATGAACACCGCCCTGGTGTGGAAGCTGTCTGTGGTGTATGAATACCGCCCTGGTGTGGAAGCTGTCTGTGGTTTATGAATACCGCCCTGGTGTGGAAGCTGTGTGTGGTGTATGAATACCGCCCTGGTGTGGAAGCTGTGTGTGGTGTATGAATACCGCCCTGGTGTGGAAGCTGTGTGTGGTTTATGAATACCGCCCTGGTGTGGAAGCTGTGTGTGGTGTATGAATACCGCCCTGGTGTGGAAGCTGTCTGTGGTTTATGAATACCGCCCTGGTGTGGAAGCTGTGTGTGGTTTATGAATACCGCCCTGGTGTGGAAGCTGTGTGTGGTGTATGAATACCGCCCTGGTGTGGAAGCTGTCTGTGGTTTATGAATACCGCCCTGGTGTGGAAGCTGTGTGTGGTTTATGAATACCGCCCTGGTGTGGAAGCTGTGTGTGGTGTATGAATACCGCCCTGGTGTGGAAGCTGTGTGTGGTTTATGAATACCGCCCTGGTGTGGAAGCTGTGTGTGGTTTATGAATACCGCCCTGGTGTGGAAGCTGTCTGTGGTGTATGAATACCGCCCTGGTGTGGAAGCTGTCTGTGGTTTATGAATACCGCCCTGGTGTGGAAGCTGTGTGTGGTTTATGAATACCGCCCTGGTGTGGAAGCTGTGTGTGGTGTATGAATACCGCCCTGGTGTGGAAGCTGTCTGTGGTTTATGAATACCGCCCTGGTGTGGAAGCTGTCTGTGGTTTATGAATACCGCCCTGGTGTGGAAGCTGTGTGTGGTGTATGAATACCGCCCTGGTGTGGAAGCTGTGTGTGGTTTATGAATACCGCCCTGGTGTGGAAGCTGTGTGTGGTTTATGAATACCGCCCTGGTGTGGAAGCTGTCTGTGGTTTATGAATACCGCCCTGGTGTGGAAGCTGTGTGTGGTGTATGAATACCGCCCTGGTGTGGAAGCTGTGTGTGGTGTATGAATACCGCCCTGGTGTGGAAGCTGTCTGTGGTTTATGAATACCGCCCTGGTGTGGAAGCTGTCTGTGGTTTATGAATACCGCCCTGGTGTGGAAGCTGTGTGTGGTTTATGAATACCGCCCTGGTGTGGAAGCTGTGTGTGGTGTATGAATACCGCCCTGGTGTGGAAGCTGTGTGTGGTGTATGAATACCGCCCTGGTGTGGAAGCTGTCTGTGGTTTATGAATACCGCCCTGGTGTGGAAGCTGTCTGTGGTTTATGAATACCGCCCTGGTGTGGAAGCTGTGTGTGGTGTATGAATACCGCCCTGGTGTGGAAGCTGTGTGTGGTGTATGAATACCGCCCTGGTGTGGAAGCTGTGTGTGGTGTATGAATACCGCCCTGGTGTGGAAGCTGTCTGTGGTTTATGAATACCGCCCTGGTGTGGAAGCTGTCTGTGGTTTATGAATACCGCCCTGGTGTGGAAGCTGTGTGTGGTTTATGAATACCGCCCTGGTGTGGAAGCTGTGTGTGGTGTATGAATACCGCCCTGGTGTGGAAGCTGTGTGTGGTTTATGAATACCGCCCTGGTGTGGAAGCTGTATGTGGTGTATGAATACCGCCCTGGTGTGGAAGCTGTGTGTGGTGTATGAATACCGCCCTGGTGTGGAAGCTGTGTGTGGTGTATGAATACCGCCCTGGTGTGGAAGCTGTGTGTGGTGTATGAATACCGCCCTGGTGTGGAAGCTGTGTGTGGTGTATGAATACCGCCCTGGTGTGGAAGCTGTGTGTGGTGTATGAATACCGCCCTGGTGTGGAAGCTGTGTGTGGTGTATGAATACCGCCCTGGTGTGGAAGCTGTGTGTGGTGTATGAATACCGCCCTGGTGTGGAAGCTGTCTGTGGTTTATGAATACCGCCCTGGTGTGGAAGCTGTGTGTGGTTTATGAATACCGCCCTGGTGTGGAAGCTGTGTGTGGTGTATGAATACCGCCCTGGTGTGGAAGCTGTGTGTGGTGTATGAATACCGCCCTGGTGTGGAAGCTGTGTGTGGTTTATGAATACCGCCCTGGTGTGGAAGCTGTGTGTGGTGTATGAATACCGCCCTGGTGTGGAAGCTGTGTGTGGTGTATGAATACCGCCCTGGTGTGGAAGCTGTGTGTGGTGTATGAACACCGCCCTGGTGTGGAAGCTGTGTGTGGTGTATGAATACCGCCCTGGTGTGGAAGCTGTGTGTGGTGTATGAATACCGCCCTGGTGTGGAAGCTGTCTGTGGTTTATGAACACCGCCCTGGTGTGGAAGCTGTGTGTGGTGTATGAATACCGCCCTGGTGTGGAAGCTGTGTGTGGTGTATGAATACCGCCCTGGTGTGGAAGCTGTCTGTGGTTTATGAATACCGCCCTGGTGTGGAAGCTGTCTGTGGTTTATGAATACCGCCCTGGTGTGGAAGCTGTCTGTGGTTTATGAATACCGCCCTGGTGTGGAAGCTGTCTGTGGTTTATGAACACCGCCCTGGTGTGGAAGCTGTGTGTGGTTTATGAACACCGCCCTGGTGTGGAAGCTGTGTGTGGTGTATGAATACCGCCCTGGTGTGGAAGCTGTCTGTGGTTTATGAATACCGCCCTGGTGTGGAAGCTGTGTGTGGTGTATGAATACCGCCCTGGTGTGGAAGCTGTCTGTGGTTTATGAATACCGCCCTGGTGTGGAAGCTGTCTGTGGTTTATGAATACCGCCCTGGTGTGGAAGCTGTCTGTGGTTTATGAACACCGCCCTGGTGTGGAAGCTGTCTGTGGTGTATGAATACCGCCCTGGTGTGGAAGCTGTCTGTGGTTTATGAATACCGCCCTGGTGTGGAAGCTGTGTGTGGTGTATGAATACCGCCCTGGTGTGGAAGCTGTGTGTGGGGTATGAATACCGCCCTGGTGTGGAAGCTGTGTGTGGTTTATGAATACCGCCCTGGTGTGGAAGCTGTGTGTGGTGTATGAATACCGCCCTGGTGTGGAAGCTGTCTGTGGTTTATGAATACCGCCCTGGTGTGGAAGCTGTCTGTGGTTTATGAATACCGCCCTGGTGTGGAAGCTGTGTGTGGTTTATGAATACCGCCCTGGTGTGGAAGCTGTGTGTGGTGTATGAATACCGCCCTGGTGTGGAAGCTGTCTGTGGTTTATGAATACCGCCCTGGTGTGGAAGCTGTCTGTGGTTTATGAATACCGCCCTGGTGTGGAAGCTGTGTGTGGTGTATGAATACCGCCCTGGTGTGGAAGCTGTGTGTGGTTTATGAATACCGCCCTGGTGTGGAAGCTGTGTGTGGTTTATGAATACCGCCCTGGTGTGGAAGCTGTCTGTGGTTTATGAATACCGCCCTGGTGTGGAAGCTGTGTGTGGTGTATGAATACCGCCCTGGTGTGGAAGCTGTGTGTGGTGTATGAATACCGCCCTGGTGTGGAAGCTGTCTGTGGTTTATGAATACCGCCCTGGTGTGGAAGCTGTCTGTGGTTTATGAATACCGCCCTGGTGTGGAAGCTGTGTGTGGTTTATGAATACCGCCCTGGTGTGGAAGCTGTGTGTGGTGTATGAATACCGCCCTGGTGTGGAAGCTGTGTGTGGTGTATGAATACCGCCCTGGTGTGGAAGCTGTCTGTGGTTTATGAATACCGCCCTGGTGTGGAAGCTGTCTGTGGTTTATGAATACCGCCCTGGTGTGGAAGCTGTGTGTGGTGTATGAATACCGCCCTGGTGTGGAAGCTGTGTGTGGTGTATGAATACCGCCCTGGTGTGGAAGCTGTGTGTGGTGTATGAATACCGCCCTGGTGTGGAAGCTGTCTGTGGTTTATGAATACCGCCCTGGTGTGGAAGCTGTCTGTGGTTTATGAATACCGCCCTGGTGTGGAAGCTGTGTGTGGTTTATGAATACCGCCCTGGTGTGGAAGCTGTGTGTGGTGTATGAATACCGCCCTGGTGTGGAAGCTGTGTGTGGTTTATGAATACCGCCCTGGTGTGGAAGCTGTGTGTGGTGTATGAATACCGCCCTGGTGTGGAAGCTGTGTGTGGTGTATGAATACCGCCCTGGTGTGGAAGCTGTGTGTGGTTTATGAATACCGCCCTGGTGTGGAAGCTGTGTGTGGTTTATGAATACCGCCCTGGTGTGGAAGCTGTGTGTGGTGTATGAATACCGCCCTGGTGTGGAAGCTGTGTGTGGTTTATGAATACCGCCCTGGTGTGGAAGCTGTGTGTGGTTTATGAATACCGCCCTGGTGTGGAAGCTGTGTGTGGTGTATGAATACCGCCCTGGTGTGGAAGCTGTGTGTGGTGTATGAATACCGCCCTGGTGTGGAAGCTGTGTGTGGTGTATGAATACCGCCCTGGTGTGGAAGCTGTGTGTGGTGTATGAATACCGCCCTGGTGTGGAAGCTGTGTGTGGTGTATGAATACCGCCCCCGGCCTCTTAACTAGCAGCGCTGTCTGTAGTGGACGTTCCCTTCCATGTTAGGGGGAACTATTGTTTCAACATAGCTCACTTTTAACGCACGCCTATCATTTACCATAGTAATCCACTTCTTGGGTTCTAACATGGCAGATGGCCCGCTTGGAACATTGTAAAATGCCTTTGTACTGTGGTGAGTTTGTCTCATTTCACACCCATGATCGCATACATCAAATGTGATCTAACGATATCAGGGGTGACGTTTAAGGATGGCGTTTGTTTTGGCTATTCTATGGATGTGGTGTTAACAAACGAAATCTTTCACATTGAACAACAAAATCCCATAGTGAATACTTAACGATGACTAGTTATGAGGATCGAGCAACAGAAGCACAGTAAGGATAATATAGATCAAATAGTAATCTGCAATTCACGTATTTAATGTTAGGATTAAAATATTTAGCCACACTGTGTATAATAGTCAAGTATTTACTGTTGTTAATAACCCCCCCCCCCCCCCCCGCCGCCTCCAGGACGCCGGGTACGGGGAGAAGTCGCTGTTTGCCCCTGAGGAGGACGATGAGGAGGAGATGCAAATGAAGATTGATGACGAGGTCAGGTCACTTCACATCTCTCCTTCCATGCGGAGGATAAAGATACCACTTTCACAATCTCCTTCTATTCGGAAATTAGCTTTCTGTAGGTGTTAGCATTATGTTGTCCACGGATGGTGGCTTCTATAACACTTCGGTCGACCTTCGGAGGTTTAGTGTCTGTGCTACATGTAATATCGACCATGCGCTTTTTGAAATATTTTACTAGAATGTTTACCGTGATTTAAACACATATTCTCTGTCAATTATAAATATGTTGCGGAATTGTAACTTTGGCTTCAACAATAATACTAAATTTTGCGAAGAAAATATGTTTTGCTTTACAGCTGATCGTTAGTTGTAAGTTACGTGTACTACGTCACAGATTTGTGTGTAGTTCACTGTTTTATTGCGCAATTTTAGGGGTGCTGTGCAGACTCCAGGCCATGAATTTTAGTACAAAAATATATCATTCTTACACTAAGCAGGACATATGATGTGACGTTTTTCGTTTTTATACCCTCACACAATTTTGGCGGGAAACAAATATTTAAACGTCTGTACGCGTTGATGTCCATGTCAGGTGCGCGCGGCGCCGTGGAACACGACTCGAGCCTACATCGCTGCCATGAAGAACAAGTGTCTCTTGGCCCTGACCGGGGTGGCCGACCCCACGGGCTGTGGGGAGGGCTTCTCCTACGTCAAGGTGCCCAACAAACCCGCCAACAACAAGGTACGTCCACCCCCACCCCCCCACACCCCCCTTCACCTCGGCCTCTAGTCTACCAGGCTCTCTGTTATTGGTCATACCTCTAATCTTAATATGAGGCCCTCTGTTTTTATGGGAGACATCATTATCTCAGTGAATATGTAACCTCTGTGCGTATTTAATACGTGTATATAACATTTCTGTATTATATTTTTATACCTGTAATATTATGCTAACTATTATTGACTGACAGTGACTATACAATATTTTGTGTATTTGTTTGTCGATATTGTCCTTATCAATCTAGAAAAGTTCGCATCTCATACGTACAAAAAACTGACTTGATAGATGTATATGTACATGTATTTATATAGGCAAACAATTTTCTGTTCGTGCTGTGATACGGATTGTGTGAAGATGAATGTCGTCTGCTTCCAGGATGACACCGCGAAGGAGACTCCGCAGAAGAAGACGGTAACGGGCACAGACGCTGACCTTCGGAGACTGTCTCTCAAGGACGCCAAGCAGCTGCTGAAAAAATACGGCGTTCAAGAGTCAGAGGTCAGGCTGTTGTTATGTGCTAAATGCTAGTGGATGACGGGAAACTTTACTGGGATATTACGCAATTAACTTGCTAACCTTTAGTGAAGAATTTTAGAATATCAAAGTTTAAATATTAAGTGTTCCCTTCAGGTCATATTGTTGACGAATAAGCCCTCAATCTGTACGAATTATTGCACTTAATGCGATATACACGCTATTAAGGTCTGTTTTTTGTCTCTTGTAAGACCGTCTTTATAATCGGTTCACATGGTGACCCTTCTTTAGAGGCTTTGTACTTCACTAAAGGTGTCATTGTATGACCTGTAACTTGCGATATCTGAAGAGCACTTGAGCGTAGTGTGACGTGGAGGGATCCGTTATTGTTTCAGATCAAGAAGCTCTCCCGTTGGGAAGTGATAGACGTCGTGCGCACCATGTCCACGGAGCAGGCCAAGGCGGGCAACGAAGGTAGGTGCCAAGGGGACGAGCATCTCTAAAGTATGACGTCATTGGCAGCCATCTTGGTACCTCGGCCACACTGGAGTATGATTGGTAGATATACCCGCGCGTCATTCGTTAGTGACGGGTATTTATATATATTTATGTATATATATATATACCTTGTGCTGTGACCTCTGGCGTCGCTCTCGCGACCTTGTGGGGCTGCTAAAGGCATGTTTCGGGGTTCCGGTCTGGGGCGACTTTGACCATGATTCGGGTCACCGTCTGTAGCGTCTCCGAGCTGCATGTATTAAGTGAACGTACCCACCTCCAACGGCTGTCATCGATGTAGAATCTGACAATGTTTCAAGGTTTAACTGAATTGTATCTTCTTTATTGTGTTCATGTTCCTTCCTTTCGGTGACAAATTACTTAACTCGTTGATAGCAATACGATGTAAATTAAATGTTTTCGGAATATCGGAATATTATTTAATTTCTGTACTGTGAATAATCAACATCTTTCTTCATATTTACCAGTGCTAAATTCAACGTTTTCTTTGTTGCCTTGGTGCTCAGGAATCAGTAAGTTCGCACGTGGCAATCGATTTTCGGCCGCCGAACATCAGGAACGCTACAAGGAGGAATGTCAACGGATCTTTGACCTTCAGAACAAGTGAGTCCCCCCTACTATTCCCTATCCCTGTAAATCCTTAACCTTTTAAAAATGATTTTTTTATTATTTTTAATATTTTCTTTCTTTATATAATATTTCGCTTACCTTAACTTATCCCTATATTTAATACTTGTTATTATATATTCTATTTGTTTTTTAGATAAGTCACAAATTGGAACGTCAATGCGGTGGCTTCGCTATACATGATTTGCGTGACGGTACAATAACGCTACAGAAATCTCATTTTTTGTTGCCTCGTGCTTATTATTTCAGAGTGCTGGCGTCAAACGAAGTGCTCTCCACCGATGAAGGCTCCAGCTCGGCCGATGACTCAGACTTCGAGGAAATGGGGAAAAACATAGAAAACATGTTGTCCAACAAGAAAACTAGTTCACAGGTAGGGTCTGTCGTTAGACGTCGCTGTGGTATAAATCGCGGGGAATGAAGATGAAATGGATGGGTGCGAGTCATATGCTTGCTCGAAAATATATACAGGTTACTAAATATTGAGGCTGAACATCAAAATTAACGTGTTTATTGTCCTTGATTGATCTCTGTTATAGTTATGACCTGATATTGGTGTCAACATATTTATTTATTCGGGATTCTATGTACTATTGTGCTGTTACACGTCCGCAACATGTCTTGTAGCTCTATATCCTGTGCAGAGTACACTATTCCCCTATTGCAGATAAGCGAGAAGTTGTGTCGCTCTCTTTATTAACCAATATACAGAGAACACTATTTGCCGGTTACAGATCAGCGAGAGGTTGCCTCGCTCTCTTTATCCACCAATATACAGAGAACATATTCCCCTGTTACAGATCAGCGAGAGATTGTGTCGCTCTCTTTCTCAACCAATGCACAGAGGACACTATTGCTGTGTTACAGATCAGCGAGAGGTTGTGTCGCTCTCTTTATCAACCAATGTACAGAGGACACTATTGCTGTGTTACAGATCAGCGAGAGATTGTGTTGCTCTCTTTCTCAACCAATGCACAGAGGACACTATTGCTGTGTTACAGATCAGCGAGTGATTGTTTCGCTCTCTTTCTCAACAAATATACAGAGGACACTATTGCTGTGTTACAGATCAGCGAGAGGTTGTGTCGCTCTCTTTCTCAACGAATGTACAGAGGACACTATTGCCCTGTTATTGCTGTTACAGATCAGCCACGAGCGGGAGGAGGCTGAGCGCCGCGAGCTCCAGCGCATGATCCGAGGAGAGGACCTGAGCAAGGACAAGAAGAGAGACAAGCGTGACGAGGACAGCCAGCCGGGCCAGGGGCTGCCGGGGGTGAGTGGCAGGGCGGGGAGAGGGGGAGGGGGCATGGCAGGAGGAGGGGGGGGTCAGGGGCTGCCGGGGGTGAACGGCAGGGAGGTGGGGGGAGGATCTGGGTGACTGGGGGGGTAGCGGGTCTGTCTGGGGTGACTGGGGGGGGGTAGCGGGTCTGCCGGGGGTGAGTCGATGGGGGGGGGGGGCAGGGTCTGCCCGGGGTGAGTGGGGGGGTGACAGGGTCTGTCCGGGGTGAGTTGAGGGCGGGGGGGGGGTCTACTGGGGGTGAGTGTGGTCCAGGGTCTACCGTGGATGGGGAGCGGGGCCAGGATCAATGTGGTGCAATGTTAAGACATCCTGCCTGTCGCTCTCCAGCGCAAGTTGCGGATCACGCGGACGTTCCGGGACGAGGAGGGTCGGGAGTTCGTCCGGACGGAGATCGTGACCAAGCAGCCCGTCATCGAAACCTATGTCAGGATCCGGACCAACAAGGACGCCTCCTTCATGTAAGCACCACGTGTGTAAGCACCACGTGTGTAAGCACCACGTGTGTAAGCACCGCGTGTGTAAGCACCGCGTGTGTAAGCACGTGTGTAAGCACCGCGTGTGTAAGCACCGCGTGTGTAAGCAGCACGTGTGTAAGCACCGCGTGTGTAAGCACCACTATGTAAGCACCGCGTGTGTAAGCACCGCGTGTGTAAGCAGCACGTGTGTGAGCACCACGTATGTAAGCACCGCGTGTGTAAGCACCACGTGTGTAAGCACCACGTGTGTAAGCACCACGTGTGTGAGCACCGCGTATGTAAGCACCGCGTGTGTAAGCACCGCGTGTGTAAGCACCGCGCGTGTGTAAGCACCAAGTGTGTAAGCACCGCGTGTGTAAGCACCGCGTATGTAAGCACCGCGCGTGTAAGCACCGCGTATGTAAGCACCGCGTGTGTAAGCACCACGTGTGTAAGCACCGCGTGTGTAAGCACCGCGTGTGTAAGCACCGCTTATGTAAGCACCGCGTGTGTAAGCACCGCGTGTGTAAGCACCGCGTGTGTAAGCACCACGTGTGTAAGCACCGCGTGTGTAAGCACCGCGCGTGTGTAAGCACCGCGTGTCTAAGCACCGCGCGTGTGTAAGCACCAAGTGTGTAGGCACTGCGTGGGTAAGCACCATGTGTGTAAGCACCACGTGTGTAAGCACCGCGTATGTAAGCACCACGTTTGTAAGCACCACCTTGTTATGGAAGTTGATGTTCTTTGTTTACGATGTAATTAATTTGTTTGCTGTGATGTACTGGACCTGAGTGCGGCAGGTAGGCAGGAACTTATTCCCTCCTGTATCTTTACAGACGGCAGTTCGCCACGCTAGACGAGGCACAAAAGGAAGAAATGCGGAAAGAGAGGCGAAGGTAACATATTGACAGTTAATTTACCCTTTTACCTGATCCTTAGATTGCATTGCCTCTTCGGCTGTTGCCATGGGTATTAATGTATTCATTCAGTAGGAAAGGGCACCATTTGATTGTAAATGTATTGATTATCTATGATGTAAAAACAATTTAATATTTTGCAACAATAAAAAAAAGATGAGATCCCGATTGTTGCTCACGGCGTTTGATTGGGTCGTTTGCAGGATTCAGGAGCAGCTGCGGCGGATCAAGCGTAACGAACAGCATCAGCAGCGGCACGGGGGTCCCATCATGGAGCCGATCCCGAGAGAGATGCCGACACCCAAGAAGAAGAAGAAGGAGAAACCCATGCCAAAGATCAAGGGCAGGGAGGTGAGTTGTCAAGGTCAAGGGCAGGGAGGTGATTTGTCAAGGTCAAGGGCCGGAAGGTGAGTTGTCAAAGTCAAGAGCATGCAAAGTCAAGGGTAGATTGGTCAGTTGTCCGTCAAGAGCATGCAAAGTCAAGGGCAGAGCGGTCAGTTGTCCGTCAAGGGCATGCAAAGTCAAGTGTAGTGAGGTCAAGTTCAAGTCCGTTCACGAAGAATGTGTAATGTTAAGGGGAATCTGCCGTTGAGCTTTGGCAGGGCAGTGGTGAAGGTATCCCACCAAGGGCCTGCAAGGTTAATAGGTCACGCAGGGTCAAGGGTGGAGACATCAAGGGCAGAGGAAGTGAATGTGAATGTACAACATCTATGACTGCGAGGCACCAGGACTTACGCCGAATGATATCTAGAAATCAACATGTCTTGCTTTCATTATCTGGATCTGAACCTTTTTTTGTTGTTGCGAGGTTATCAATAACGAATACACATATAAATAACTGCATTGTGATGCATTTTTAACATTTACTGAAATAAATACATACGCCCAACGCCGTATGATACATATACACGTGACGTGAGCCTGCACCGTGCGGCGTGGTTGCAGCTCAAGTGCGGGGCGTGCGGCCAGATGGGTCACATGCGGACGAACAAGGAGTGTCCGCTATACAACAAGTCGGTGCCGCTGCCCTCCATCCCGGTGGCCATGTCCGAGGAGCAGGAACACCAGCTCGAGAAGTCCAACCTCGTCGACGACGAGCTCATCAACGTGGAGGGCACCAAGATGAAGATATCAAAGACACTCATATCTCAGTAAGATATTACATATCTCAGTCAGATATTACACATCTCGGTCAGATATGATTTATCTCAGTGAAATATTGCACATCTCGGTCAGATATTACATATCTCAGTAAGATATTACATATATCAGTCAGATATTACATATATCAGTCAGATATTACATATCTCAGTCAGATATTACATATCTCAGTAAGATATTACATATATCAGTCAGATATTACATATCTCAGTAAGATATTACATATATCAGTCAGATATTACATATCTCAGTAAGATATTACATATATCAGTGAGATATTACATATATCAGTGAGATATTACATATCTCAGTGAGATATTACATATATCAGTGAGATATTACACATCTCGGTCAGATATGACTTACCTCAGAAAGATATTACATATCTCAGTAAGATGTTACATATCTCACCACAATATAAACTATTTCAGCAAGATATTGCATATATCAGTAAGATATTGCATATATCAGTAAGACTGCATATATACTGCATATCAGTGGTACTTTATGTATCTCAGTAAGATATACTGTTTCAGTAAGATATACTGTCTCAGTAAGATATACTGTCTCAGTAAGATATACTGTCTCAGTAAGTTATACTGTCTCAGTAAGATATATTATATCCCAAGAAGACATTATATATCAGTAAGCTGGCACCAGGGTGAATATCGAACACCTACCTCATTAAGGTATTTTTTATGTCAGTAAGATATTGCACATATTAGGAATATATAACACATCTCAGTGATAACATGCTCCGTACCTTGCAGCGTGGAGGACGTCAAGAGAAAGGCGCTCGTCCTCAAGTTCCCCAAACTGACCAGCGATTCCCGGAGACGGCGGAGAGCAGGCACCACCATACACTGTGATTACCTCAAGGTAACCTGGCCCACACCACCATACACTGTGATTACCTCAAGGTAACCTGGCCCACACCACCATACACTGATTACCTTAAGGTAGCCTAGCCCTCACCACCATCCACTGTGATTACCTCAAGGTAACCTGGCCCACACCACCATACACTGTGATTGCCTCAAGGTAACCTGGCCCGCACCACCATACACTGTAATTACCTCAAGGTAACCTGGCCCGCATCACCATACACTGTGATTACCTTAAGGTAGCCTGGCCCGCACCACCATACACTGTGATTACCTCAAGGTAACCTGGCCCACACCACCATGCACTGTGATTACCTCAAGGTAATATGGCCCGCACCACTATACACTGTGATTACCTCAAAGTAACCTGGCCGGCACCACCATACACTGATTACCTCAAGGTAACCTGGCCCACACCACCATACACTGTGATTACCCCAAGGTAACCTGGCCCACACCACCATACACTGTGATTGCCTCAAGGTAACCTGGCCCACACCACCATACACTGTGATTACCCCAAGGTAACCTGGCCCACACCACCATACACTGTGATTATCTCAAGGTAACCTGGCCGGCACCACCATACACTGATTACCTCAAGGTGACCTGGCCGGCACCACCATACACTGTGATTACCTCAAAGTAACCTGGCCCACACCACCATACACTGTGATTACCTCAAGGTAACCTGGCCCACACCACCATACACTGTGATTACCTTAAGGTAACCTGGCCCGCACCACCATACACTGATTACCTCAAGGTAACCTGGCCCACACCACCATACCCTGTGATTATCTCAAGGTAACCTGACCCGCACCACCTTACACTGTGATTACCTCAAGGTAACCTGGCCCACACCACCATACACTGTGATTACCTCAAAGTAACCTGGCCCACACCACCATACACTGTGATTACATCAAGGTAACGTGGCCACACCACCATACACTGTGATTACCTTAACGTAACCTGGCCCGCACCACCATACACTGATTACCTCAAGGTAACCTGGCCCACACCACCATACCCTGTGATTATCTCAAGGTAACCTGACCCGCACCACCTTACACTGTGATTACCTCAAGGTAACCTGGCCCACACCACCATACACTGTGATTATCTCAAGGTAACCTGGCCGGCACCACCATACACTGATTACCTCAAGGTGACCTGGCCGGCACCACCATACACTGTGATTACTTCAAAATAACCTGGCCCACACCACCATACACTGTGATTACCTCAAGGTAACCTGGCCCACACCACCATACACTGTCATTACCTCAAGGTAACCTGGCCGGCACCACCATACACTGATTACCTCCAGGTAACCTGGCCCGCACCACCATACACTGATTACCTCAAGGTAACCTGGCCCACACCACCATACCCTGTGATTACCTCAAGGTAACCTGGCCCATGCCATCATACACTGATTACCTCAAGGTAACCACACCACCATATGCTGATTACCTCAAGGTAACCTGGCCCACACCACCATACGCTGATTACCTCAAGGTAACCTTGCTCACACAACAATACACTGTGGTAACCTCGAGGTAACCTTACCTGGCCGGGACCACCATACACTGATTACCTCAAGGTAACCACACCACCATACGCTGATTACCTCAAGTTAACCTGGCCCACACCACCATACGCTGATTACCTCAAGGTAACCTTGCTTACACAACAATACACTGTGTTAATCTCAAGGTAACCTAACCTGGCCGGGACCACCATACACTGATTACTAGAAGGTAACCTGGCCAATACCATCTTCGTTTTTCGCCGGGGAAAACAGTCTATAAAATTTCAGCATTCAAAAAGAGATGTGTGCAGCGTTTAATAGTGACTATCAATGCTCAAAGGATATTACTATACTACGCACCATGCGCACTTTGTAATCATACCAGACAAATATCGCCTTCATATATATATATATATATATATATATATTGATGTTTATATATATACATGCATATGTATTTACCCTTGCAGAAGCCCAGTAAGCAGTCGAACAGGCGGCGGGCAGACCCAGTTATCAGTCTGGCCTCCATCTTTGAGAACATCCTCAACGAAATGCGGGACATGAACAATGTAAGTGAGGCTCCGTGCAACATGTGAATCCTCCTTTTAGTGGTATGAACAATGTAAGTGAGGCTCCGTGCAACAGGTGAATCCTCCTTTTAGTGGTGTGAACAATGTAAGTGAGGCTCCGCGCAACAGGTGAATCCTCCTTTTAGTGGTATGAACAATGTAAGTGAGGCTCCGTGCAACAGGTGAATCCTCCTTTTAGTGGTATGAACAATGTAAGTGAGGCTCCGTGCAACAGGTGAATCCTCCTTTTAGTGGTATGAACGATCTAAGTGAGGCTCCGTGCAACATGTGAATCCTCCTTTTAGTGGTATGAACAATGTAAGTGAGGCTCCGCGCAACAGGTGAATCCTCCTTTTAGTGGTATGAACAATGTAAGTGAGGCTCCGTGCAGCAGGCGAATCCTCCTTTTAGTGGTATGAACAATGAAAGTGAGGCTCCGTGCAACTGGTGAATCCTCCTTTTAGTGGTATGAACAATGTAAGTGAGGCTCCGTGCAACTGGTGAATCCTCCTTTTAGTGGTATGAACAATGCAAGTGAGGCTCCGTGCAACATGTGAATCCTCCTTTTAGTGGTATGAACAATGTAAGTGAGACTCCTTTTAGTGGTATGAACAATGTAAGTGAGGCTCCGTGCAACAGGTGAATCCTCCTTTTAGTGGTATGAACAATGTAAGTGAGGCTCCGTGCAACACGTGAATCCTCCTTTTAGTGGTATGAACAATGTAAGTGAGGCTCCGTGCAACAGGTGAATCCTCCTTTTAGTGGTATGAAGAATGTAAGTGAGGCTCCGTGCAACATGTGAATCCTCCTTTTAGTGGTATGAACAATGTAAGTGAGGCTCCGCGCAACAGGTGAATCCTCCTTTTAGTGGTATGAACAATGTAAGTGAGGCTCCGTGCAACAGGTGAATCCTCCTTTTAGTGGTATGAACAATGTAATTGAGGCTCCGCGCAACAGGTGAATCCTCCTTTTAGTGGTATGAAGAATGTAAGTGAGGCTCCGTGCAACAGGTGAATCCTCTTTTTAGTGGTATGCTCTTTGGTTATGCAGAGGTTGATATAAAGTGACTGGCGATTAATAATCTGCATATAAATAACATTTGGTATTGGCATACCACCATTTGCAATGTTTTGTTGTGGAACAGCATCTGTTCGCCTCGCCTGAATGTGTCTACATTATTAGTTCAAAAATTTCAATATCGCTCGAAGCTACGCAACAAAGTGAATGATAAAAGGTGTCCGTCACGTATTTTTTCTTCTGCTGCAGGCTCAACCATTTTTGTTTCCCGTCAACACCAAACTGGTTCCTGACTATCAGAATATCGTCAAGAAGCCGATGGACTTGCAAACAATGCGAGAGGTAACCACGACGAATTAGTGATACCTAAGTGATACCTGTTTTATCACACTCATTGTGGGGTGACACTACTCCATGCGTCATTCAGTGGTGGCATGTGATGGTTAGAGGGTGACATTGACAGGATCTGGTGCCAGCTATACGGTTTGACATGACCAATACTCACACTACTCCATGCGTCATTCAGTGGTGGCATGTGGTCGTTAGAGGGTGACATTGGCAGGACTCTAACTGGTGCCAGCTATACGGTTTGACATGACTAATACTCACACTACTCCATGCGTCATTCAGTGGTGGCATGTGGTGGTTAGAGGGTGACATTGGCAGGACTCTGGTGCCAGCTATAGGGTTTGACATGACCAATACTCACACTACTCCATGCGTCATTCAGTGGTGGCATGTGATGGTTAGAGGGTGACATTGGCAGGACTAACTGGTGCCAGCTATACGGTTTGACATAACCAATACTCACACTACTCCATGCGTCATTCAGTGGTGGCATGTGGTCGTTAGAGGGTGACATTGGCAGGACTCTAACTGGTGCCAGCTATACGGTTTGACATGACCAATACTCACACTACTCCATGCGTCATTCAGTGGTGGCATGTGGTGGTTAGAGGGTGACATTGGCAGGACTCTAACTGGTGCCAGCTATACGGTTTGACATGACCAATACTCACACTACTCCATGCGTCATTCAGTGGTGGCATGTGGTGGTTAGAGGGCGACATTGGCAGGACTCTGGTGCCAGCTATACGGTTTGACATGACCAATACTCACACTACTCCATGCGTCATTCAGTGGTGGCATGTGGTGGTTAGAGGGCGATATTGGCAGGACTCTAACTGGTGCCAGCTATACGGTTTGACATGACCAATACTCACACGACGCATCGAGTTTCTGCTCCCACGGATCATCCTGTAATATATCGTCACCCAACCTGTTCAACCTGTTCAGTTCAGTGACGTAGGCGCTATTTGTGTTGGTACGGCCACCCACACAGTTCAGTGACGTAGGCATTATTTGTGTTATTACGGTCACCCACACAGTTCAATGACGTAAGTATTATATGTGTTGGTACGGTCACCCAAACAATGGCCGTCACACGTTTTGGATGTCGGCGTATGAGAAACTTTATTACAAATGTACCTACTGTGTACATGTACGTTTATCTCTCGGTTTACCTATCTCTGTTTGTCAGAACCTCCGCCAGCGTCGCTATCGGAATCGAGAAGCTTTCCTGATGGACGTCAGTCAGATCGTAAAGAACAGCGAGCTGTATAACGGTGAGACATCCATACCCCCCCCCCCCCAACCCACGCCGCAAACTGTATAGTACTGGAGCTCACCCTGAGAGGTTACCGATGGTAAGGTTTTAGAAGCAACCAGTCGCAGTAAGAGTGCCGTGTGGGGTTATCCCGGACCTGATGTCTCACTGTGTCCCATCCAACAGGATGCGGGAACTATCCCTCCATTGCCTGTCAGCGAATTCACACATAAGTGATAGAACAAAGGGACTGATCAGTCGCTATGCAAATACAAGCATTCAGATCAGATAGGTGTCAATAAATGAATAGCCGAACAAGAATCCAGTTTCTTTGTGGTTCCCCCCATCCCTATGTACCACCCTTAACCACTTTGGTGTACCGACGCGATGTAAGAATTAATTACATTGATTTTCTTTGCGGGAATGGTTGTCTGGATCTTGTAAGTCTCGTTGATGCCTTTTCCCCACTCTACTGCCCGTGGGGCCAGACTTAAATTGAGAGAGCTAAGAATGTACTTTCTCGCCTCCAGGCATGAAGAGCGTACTGACCATGACCTCCAGGAAGATGCTTGACCTCTGTCTCCAGCGCATTGCTGAGGTGGGTAACATCGCTATGTCACTTGTCACGGAATTAGTATAATTCCACACCATGGTTTATTGTATGCATAATTCATGTATTTATGAGCTGTTCGGACGAGTCAATATCATCGTCATGTCTGAATTGTGGGTCCGTATGGTGGCTTTAGATTGATAGATTGATTAGGTGGTGATTAGGGGGTTCATTGACGGATAGGGACTAGGATGGTGGATGGGAAAGTATAGAATAATTCGCTCCTTGTGGTTTGGACTATTTCCACAGTGAGGCGCCACTGCATGTGTTACTCATTATGGGTAATATTTTGGTCTTTGCACAATATTCAAATGTCGTCATCTTTTATGAATAACTTAGGCTCTAACATTCTTAGGGCATATTGTCAGGAAATTGTGAATGAAAAGGTACACTTTCTTGGTAAAGGGTAGATCAACTATTTTTTTTAAGTCTTAAAGAAATGATTTGTGTGGAAAAGTTTCATATAACATGTATGGCTTAGAAGTGTGTTATGTGTACCGATGTGTGTCGTACAAGGGTTGTTGATAATGGCGGTCAGGGTGAAGGCGTTACACACATGTCTGTCCTTACAGAAAGAGGACAAGTTGATGCGGTTGGAGAAGGCTATTAACCCCCTTCTGGACGACAACGACCTGGTGGCCTTCTCCTACATACTGGCCAACATTGTGGAGGAGCGACTCCGCACGGTGGAGAATGTAAGTGTGGTGGGGTGTAGTATGGGGAGCGGGGGGGGGGGGAGTCACAACGACCTGGTTGGCTTCTCCTACATACTGGCCAACATTGTGGAGGGGCGACTGCGCACGGTGGAGAATGTAAGTGTGATGGGGTGTGGAGAGGGGAGGGGGGGGGGGGGGGTCACAACGCTCTGGTCACCTTCTCCTACATACTGGCCAACATTGTGGAGGAGCGACTCCGCACGGTGGAGAATGTAAGTGTGATGGGGTGTTGAGAGGGGAGGGGGGGGGGGGTCACAACGCCCTGGTCACCTTCTCCTACATACTGGCCAACATTGTGGAGGAGCGACTCCGCACGGTGGAGAATGTAAGTGTGATGGGGTGTGGAGAGGGGAGGGGGGGGGGGTCACAACGCTCTGGTCACCTTCTCCTACATACTGGCCAACATTGTGGAGGAGCGACTCCGCACGGTGGAGAATGTAAGTGTGATGGGGTGTGGAGAGGGGAGGGGGGGGGTCACAACGCTCTGGTCACCTTCTCCTACATACTGGCCAACATTGTGGAGGAGCGACTCCGCACGGTGGAGAATGTAAGTGTGGTGGGGTGTGGAGAGGGAAGGGGGGGGGGGTCACAACGCTCTGGTCACCTTCTCCTACATACTGGCCAACATTGTGGAGGAGCGAGGAGGGTGTGGAGAGGGGAAGGGGGGGGGGTAGGGTTGTTTGTTTGTTATTGTGTGGAGTTTACGTTGCGGCCAACGTGTTAGCAGCATGGAAGCTTTACCCAGTGGATCTGCCTGTGGTGCATGATCCATGGACCTTAGGTCATTGCCCAGTGAGATTTCTTCACTCTCGTTTACACACAAGTGACCAAACATGCCTAAGGCTTCATGTCCTTTACCCAGGAGCCTTATTGACACCAAACACCAACCCGGTGTATAACATGTGGGTAAACGAGGGTAGGTCCGCTTCTGTTACAACAAACACCAACCCGGTGTATAACACGTGGGTACACGAGGGTAGGTCAGCTTCTGGTACAACAAACACCAACCCGGTGTATAACACGTGGGTACACGAGGGTAGGTCAGCTTCTGGTACAACAAACACCAACCCGGTGTATAACACGTGGGTACACGAGGGTAGGTCAGCTTCTGTTACAACAAACACCAACCCGGTGCATAACATGTGGGTAAACGAGGGTAGGTCAGCTTCTGTTACAACAAACACCAACCCGGTGTATAACATGTGGGTAAACGAGGGTAGGTCAGCTTCTGTTACAACAAACACCAACCCGGTGTATAGCATGTGGGTACACGAGGGTAGGTCCGCTTCTGTTACAACAAACACCAACCCGGTGTATAACATGTGGGTAAACGAAGGTAGGTCAGCTTCTGTTACAACAAACACCAACCCGGTGTATAGCATGTGGGTACACGAGGGTAGGTCCGCTTCTGTTACAACAAACACCAACCCGGTGTATAACATGTGGGTAAACGAGGGTAGGTCAGCTTCTGTTACAACAAACACCAACCCGGTGTATAACACGTGGGTACACGAGGGTAGGTCAGCTTCTGTTACAACAAACACCAACCCGGTGTATAACACGTGGGTACACGAGGGTAGGTCCGCTTCTGTTACAACAAACACCAACCCGGTGTATAACACGTGGGTACACGAGGGTAGGGCAGCTTCTGTTACAACAAACACCAACCCGGTGTATAACACGTGGGTACACGAGGGTAGGTCAGCTTCTGGTACAACAAACACCAACCCGGTGTATAACACGTGGGTACACGAGGGTAGGTCAGCTTCTGGTACAACAAACACCAACCCGGTGTATAACACGTGGGTACACGAGGGTAGGTCAGCTTCTGTTACAACAAACACCAACCCGGTGCATAACATGTGGGTAAACGAGGGTAGGTCAGCTTCTGTTACAACAAACACCAACCCGGTGTATAACATGTGGGTAAACGAGGGTAGGTCAGCTTCTGTTACAACAAACACCAACCCGGTGTATAGCATGTGGGTACACGAGGGTAGGTCCGCTTCTGTTACAACAAACACCAACCCGGTGTATAACATGTGGGTAAACGAAGGTAGGTCAGCTTCTGTTACAACAAACACCAACCCGGTGTATAGCATGTGGGTACACGAGGGTAGGTCCGCTTCTGTTACAACAAACACCAACCCGGTGTATAACATGTGGGTAAACGAGGGTAGGTCAGCTTCTGTTACAACAAACACCAACCCGGTGTATAACACGTGGGTACACGAGGGTAGGTCAGCTTCTGTTACAACAAACACCAACCCGGTGTATAACACGTGGGTACACGAGGGTAGGTCCGCTTCTGTTACAACAAACACCAACCCGGTGTATAACACGTGGGTACACGAGGGTAGGGCAGCTTCTGTTACAACAAACACCAACCCGGTGTATAACACGTGGGTACACGAGGGTAGGTCAGCTTCTGGTACAACAAACACCAACCCGGTGTATAACATGTGGGTAAACGAGGGTAGGTCCGCTTCTGTTACAACAAACACCAACCCGGTGTATAACACGTGGGTACACGAGGGTAGGTCCGCTTCTGTTACAACAAACACCAACCCGGTGTATAACACGTGGGTACACGAGGGTAGGTCAGCTTCTGGTACAACAAACACCAACCCGGTGTATAACACGTGGGTACACGAGGGTAGGTCAGCTTCTGGTACAACAAACACCAACCCGGTGTATAACACGTGGGTACACGAGGGTAGGTCAGCTTCTGTTACAACAAACACCAACCCGGTGCATAACATGTGGGTAAACGAGGGTAGGTCAGCTTCTGTTACAACAAACACCAACCCGGTGTATAACATGTGGGTAAACGAGGGTAGGTCAGCTTCTGTTACAACAAACACCAACCCGGTGTATAGCATGTGGGTACACGAGGGTAGGTCCGCTTCTGTTACAACAAACACCAACCCGGTGTATAACATGTGGGTAAACGAAGGTAGGTCAGCTTCTGTTACAACAAACACCAACCCGGTGTATAGCATGTGGGTACACGAGGGTAGGTCCGCTTCTGTTACAACAAACACCAACCCGGTGTATAACATGTGGGTAAACGAGGGTAGGTCAGCTTCTGTTACAACAAACACCAACCCGGTGTATAACACGTGGGTACACGAGGGTAGGTCAGCTTCTGTTACAACAAACACCAACCCGGTGTATAACACGTGGGTACACGAGGGTAGGTCCGCTTCTGTTACAACAAACACCAACCCGGTGTATAACACGTGGGTACACGAGGGTAGGGCAGCTTCTGTTACAACAAACACCAACCCGGTGTATAACACGTGGGTACACGAGGGTAGGTCAGCTTCTGTTACAACAAACACCAACCCGGTGTATAACACGTGGGTACACGAGGGTAGGTCAGCTTCTGTTACAACAAACACCAACCCGGTGTATAACACGTGGGTACACGAGGGTAGGTCAGCTTCTGTTACAACAAACACCAACCCGGTGTATAACACGTGGGTACACGAGGGTAGGTCCGCTTCTGTTACAACAAACACCAACCCGGTGTATAACACGTGGGTACACGAGGGTAGGTCAGCTTCTGTTACACCAAACACCAACCCGGTGTATAACACGTGGGTACACGAGGGTAGGTCAGCTTCTGGTACAACAAACACCAACCCGGTGTATAACACGTGGGTACACGAGGGTAGGTCAGCTTCTGTTACAACAAACACCAACCCGGTGTATAACACGTGGGTACACGAGGGTAGGTCAGCTTCTGTTACACCAAACACCAACCCGGTGTATAACACGTGGGTACACGAGGGTAGGTCAGCTTCTGTTACAACAAACACCAACCCGGTGTATAACACGTGGGTACACGAGGGTAGGTCCGCTTCTGTTACAACAAACACCAACCCGGTGTATAACACGTGGGTACACGAGGGTAGGTCAGCTTCTGGTACAACAAACACCAACCCGGTGTATAACACGTGGGTACACGAGGGTAGGTCAGCTTCTGTTACAACAAACACCAACCCGGTGTATAACACGTGGGTACACGAGGGTAGGTCAGCTTCTGTTACAACAAACACCAACCCGGTGTATAACACGTGGGTACACGAGGGTAGGTCAGCTTCTGTTACAACAAACACTAACCCGGTGTATAACACGTGGGTACACGAGGGTAGGTCCGCTTCTGTTACAACAAACACCAACCCGGTGTATAACACGTGGGTACACGAGGGTAGGTCCGCTTCTGGTACAACAAACACCAACCCGGTGTATAACACGTGGGTACACGAGGGTAGGTCAGCTTCTGTTACAACAAACACCAACCCGGTGTATAACACGTGGGTACACGAGGGTAGGTCAGCTTCTGTTACAACAAACACCAACCCGGTGTATAACACGTGGGTACACGAGGGTAGGTCAGCTTCTGTTACAACAAACACCAACCCGGTGTATAACACGTGGGTACACGAGGGTAGGTCAGCTTCTGTTACAACAAACACCAACCCGGTGTATAACACGTGGGTACACGAGGGTAGGTCAGCTTCTGTTACAACAAACACCAACCCGGTGTATAACACGTGGGTACACGAGGGTAGGTCCGCTTCTGTTACAACAAACACCAACCCGGTGTATAACACGTGGGTACACGAGGGTAGGTCAGCTTCTGGTACAACAAACACCAACCCGGTGTATAACACGTGGGTACACGAGGGTAGGTCCGCTTCTGTTACAACAAACACCAACCCGGTGTATAACATGTGGGTACACGAGGGTAGGTCCGCTTCTGTTGCAACAAACACCAACCCGGTGTATAACACGTGGGTACACGAGGGTAGGTCCGCTTCTGTTACAACAAACACCAACCCGGTGTATAACACGTGGGTACACGAGGGTAGGTCAGCTTCTGTTACAACAAACACCAACCCGGTGTATAACATGTGGGTAAACGAGGGTAGGTCAGCTTCTGTTACAACAAACACCAACCCGGTGTATAACACGTGGGTACACGAGGGTAGGTCCGCTTCTGTTACAACAAACACCAACCCGGTGTATAACACTTGGGTACACGAGGGTAGGTCAGCTTCTGTTACAACAAACACCAACCCGGTGTATAACACGTGGGTACACGAGGGTAGGTCAGCTTCTGTTACAACAAACACCAACCCGGTGTATAACACGTGGGTACACGAGGGTAGGTCAGCTTCTGTTACAACAAACACCAACCCGGTGTATAACACGTGGGTACACGAGGGTAGGTCAGCTTCTGTTACAACAAACACCAACCCGGTGTATAACACGTGGGTACACGAGGGTAGGTCAGCTTCTGTTACAACAAACACCAACCCGGTGTATAACACGTGGGTACACGAGGGTAGGTCCGCTTCTGTTACAACAAACACCAACCCGGTGTATAACACGTGGGTACACGAGGGTAGGTCAGCTTCTGTTACAACAAACACCAACCCGGTGTATAACACGTGGGTACACGAGGGTAGGTCCGCTTCTGTTACAACAAACACCAACCCGGTGTATAACACGTGGGTACACGAGGGTAGGTCAGCTTCTGGTACAACAAACACCAACCCGGTGTATAGCATGTGGGTACACGAGGGTAGGTCCGCTTCTGTTACAACAAACACCAACCCGGTGTATAGCATGTGGGTACACGAGGGTAGGTCCGCTTCTGTTACAACAAACACCAACCCGGTGTATAACATGTGGGTACACGAGGGTAGGTCCGCTTCTGTTACAACAAACACCAACCCGGTGTATAGCATGTGGGTACACGAGGGTCAGCTTCTGTTACAACAAACACCAACCCGGTGTATAACACGTGGGTACACGAGGGTAGGTCAGCTTCTGTTACAACAAACACCAACCCGGTGTATAGCATGTGGGTACACGAGGGTAGGTCCGCTTCTGTTACAACAAACACCAACCCGGTGTATAACACGTGGGTACACGAGGGTAGGTCCGCTTCTGGTACAACAAACACCAACCCGGTGTATAACACGTGGGTACACGAGGGTAGGTCAGCTTCTGGTACAACAAACACCAACCCGGTGTATAACACGTGGGTACACGAGGGTAGGTCAGCTTCTGTTACAACAAAACACCAACCCGGTGTATAACACGTGGGTACACGAGGGTAGGTCCGCTTCTGTTACAACAAACACCAACCCGGTGTATAACACGTGGGTACACGAGGGTAGGTCCGCTTCTGTTACAAAAAACACCAACCCGGTGTATAACACGTGGGTACACGAGGGTAGGTCCGCTTCTGTTACAACAAACACCAACCCGGTGTATAACACGTGGGTACACGAGGGTAGGTCAGCTTCTGTTACAACAAACACCAGCCCGGTGTATAACACGTGGGTACACGAGGGTAGGTCAGCTTCTGTTACACCAAACACCAACCCGGTGTATAACACGAGGGTAGGTCAGCTTCTGTTACACCAAACACCAACCCGGTGTATAACACGTGGGTACACGAGGGTAGGTCAGCTTCTGTTACACCAAACACCAACCCGGTGTATAACACGTGGGTACACGAGGGTAGGTCAGCTTCTGGTACAACAAACACCAACCCGGTGTATAACACGTGGGTACACGAGGGTAGGTCAGCTTCTGTTACACCAAACACCAACCCGGTGTATAACACGTGGGTACACGAGGGTAGGTCAGCTTCTGTTACACCAAACACCAACCCGGTGTATAACACGTGGGTACACGAGGGTAGGTCAGCTTCTGGTACAACAAACACCAACCCGGTGTATAACACGTGGGTACACGAGGGTAGGTCAGCTTCTGTTACAACAAACACCAACCCGGTGTATAACACGTGGGTACACGAGGGTAGGTCAGCTTCTGTTACACCAAACACCAACCCGGTGTATAACACGTGGGTACACGAGGGTAGGTCAGCTTCTGTTACAACAAACACCAACCCGGTGTATAACACGTGGGTACACGAGGGTAGGTCAGCTTCTGTTACACCAAACACCAACCCGGTGTATAACACGTGGGTACACGAGGGTAGGTCAGCTTCTGTTACAACAAACACTAACCCGGTGTATAACACGTGGGTACACGAGGGTAGGTCCGCTTCTGTTACAACAAACACCAACCCGGTGTATAACACGTGGGTACACGAGGGTAGGTCCGCTTCTGGTACAACAAACACCAACCCGGTGTATAACACGTGGGTACACGAGGGTAGGTCAGCTTCTGTTACAACAAACACCAACCCGGTGTATAACACGTGGGTACACGAGGGTAGGTCAGCTTCTGTTACAACAAACACCAACCCGGTGTATAACACGTGGGTACACGAGGGTAGGTCAGCTTCTGTTACAACAAACACCAACCCGGTGTATAACACGTGGGTACACGAGGGTAGGTCAGCTTCTGTTACAACAAACACCAACCCGGTGTATAACACGTGGGTACACGAGGGTAGGTCAGCTTCTGTTACAACAAACACCAACCCGGTGTATAACACGTGGGTACACGAGGGTAGGTCAGCTTCTGTTACAACAAACACCAACCCGGTGTATAACACGTGGGTACACGAGGGTAGGTCAGCTTCTGGTACAACAAACACCAACCTGGTGTATAATACGTGGGTACACGAGGGTAGGTCCGCTTCTGTTACAACAAACACCAACCCGGTGTATAACACGTGGGTACACGAGGGTAGGTCAGCTTCTGGTACAACAATGTCATTACGGTGTATGTTATTTTTATTACTTTCTCTTATAGTCGTATCCGTTTCACAATCCGGTGAACAAAAAGTTCGTGAAGGATTATTACGAAGTGATCACGAAGCCGATGGACTTAGCCACCCTACTCAAGGTTGGTGCTTACTTGATGATAATGACCTTCAGATGTTCATTCCTTAATTATGAGGACCTTCAACGTGCGACTACCCTGATAATAATGACCTTAAACTTGTGCCTACATCGATAATAATGACCTTCAATTAGTGCTTACTTGGGAATATTGACCTTCAATTAGTGCTTACTTTTTAATAACGATCTTTCATTATTGCGTACCTTGATGATAAGCGCCTTCAAAATGCTCCTTCCTTATTAGGATGACCTTGACCTTTTGCCTACCTTCATGACAATGTCTTCGACGTGTGCCCCTTTGCATGATAATAGTGATGTGCTGTCTGCCTCCCTTCAGAACGTGAAGAACCACAAGTACAGGACCAGGGAGCAGTTCATAACCGACGTCGCCCTCATTTATGCCAACAGCATTCGCTACAACGGCCCGGACAGCAACTTCACCAACAGCGCCAAGCGACTGGTGGAGGTGTGTCAGGAGGCCCTGGCTGAGGTAAGGTGACCCCTGGAGCGACTGGTGGAGGTGTGTCAGGAGGCCCTGGCTGAGGTAAGATGACCCCTGGAGCGACTGGTGGAGGTGTGTCAGGAGGCCCTGGCTGAGGTAAGGTGACCCCTGGAGCGACTGGTGGAGGTGTGTCAGGAGGCCCTGGCTGAGGTAAGGTGACCCCTGGAGCGACTGGTGGAGGTGTGTCAGGAGGCCCTGGCTGAGGTAAGGTGACCCTTGGAGCGACTGGTGGAGGTGTGTCAGGAGGCCCTGGCTGAGGTAAGGTGACCCCTGGAGCGACTGGTGGAGGTGTGTCAGGAGGCCCTGGCTGAGGTAAGGTGACCCCTGGAGGTGGAGGTGTGTCAGGAGGCCCTGGCTGAGGTAAGGTGACCCCTGGAGCGACTGGTGGAGGTGTGTCAGGAGGCCCTGGCTGAGGTAAGGTGACCCCTGGAGGTGGAGGTGTGTCAGGAGGCCCTGGCTGAGGTAAGGTGACCCCTGGAGCGACTGGTGGAGGTGTGTCAGGAGGCCCTGGCTGAGGTAAGGTGACCCCTGGAGGTGGAGGTGTGTCAGGAGGCCCTGGCTGAGGTAAGGTGACCCCTGGAGCGACTGGTGGAGGTGTGTCAGGAGGCCCTGGCTGAGGTAAGGTGACCCCTGGAGCGACTGGTGGAGGTGTGTCAGGAGGCTCTGGCTGAGGTAAGGTGACCCTTGGAGCGACTGGTGGAGGTGTGTCAGGAGGCCCTGGCTGAGGTAAGGTGACCCTTGGAGCGACTGGTGGAGGTGTGTCAGGAGGCCCTGGCTGAGGTAAGGTGACCCTTGGAGCGACTGGTGGAGGTGTGTCAGGAGGCCCTGACTGAGGTAAGGTGACCCCTGGAGCGACTGGTGGAGGTGTGTCAGGAGGCTCTGGCTGAGGTAAGGTGACCCCTGGAGCGACTGGTGGAGGTGTGTCAGGAGGCCCTGGCTGAGGTAAGGTGACCCCTGGAGCGACTGGTGGAGGTGTGTCAGGAGGCCCTGGCTGAGGTAAGGTGACCCCTGGAGCGACTGGTGGAGGTGTTTCAGGAGGCCCTGGCTGAGGTAAGGTGACCCCTGGAGCGACTGGTGGAGGTGTGTCGGGAGGCCCTGGCTGAGGTAAGGTGACTCTTGGAGCGACTGGTGGAGGTGTGTCAGGAGGCTCTGGCTGAGGTAAGGTGACCCCTGGAGCGACTGGTGGAGGTGTGTCAGGAGGCCCTGGCTGAGGTAAGGTGACCCCTGGAGGTGGAGGTGTGTCAGGAGGCCCTGGCTGAGGTAAGGTGACCCCTGGAGCGACTGGTGGAGGTGTGTCAGGAGGCCCTGGCTGAGGTAAGGTGACCCCTGGAGCGACTGGTGGAGGTGTGTCAGGAGGCCCTGGCTGAGGTAAGGTGACCCCTGGAGGTGGAGGTGTGTCAGGAGGCCCTGGCTGAGGTAAGGTGACCCCTGGAGCGACTGGTGGAGGTGGGTCAGGAGGCCCTGGCTGAGGTAAGGTGACCCCTGGAGCGACTGGTGGAGGTGTGTCAGGAGGCTCTGGCTGAGGTAAGGTGACCCCTGGAGCGACTGGTGGAGGTGTGTCAGGAGGCCCTGGCTGAGGTAAGGTGACCCCTGGAGGTGGAGGTGTGTCAGGAGGCCCTGGCTGAGGTAAGGTGACCCCTGGAGCGACTGGTGGAGGTGTGTCAGGAGGCCCTGGCTGAGGTAAGGTGACCCCTGGAGCGACTGGTGGAGGTGTGTCAGGAGGCCCTGACTGAGGTAAGGTGACCCCTGGAGCGACTGGTGGAGGTGTGTCAGGAGGCCCTGGCTGAGGTAAGGTGACCCCTGGAGCGACTGGTGGAGGTGTGTCAGGAGGCCCTGGCTGAGGTAAGGTGACCCCTGGAGGTGGAGGTGTGTCAGGAGGCCCTGGCTGAGGTAAGGTGACCCCTGGAGCGACTGGTGGAGGTGTGTCAGGAGGCTCTGGCTGAGGTAAGGTGACCCCTGGAGCGACTGGTGGAGGTGTGTCAGGAGGCCCTGGCTGAGGTAAGGTGACCCCTGGAGCGACTGGTGGAGGTGTGTCAGGAGGCCCTGGCTGAGGTAAGGTGACCCCTGGAGGTGGAGGTGTGTCAGGAGGCCCTGGCTGAGGTAAGGTGACCCCTGGAGCGACTGGTGGAGGTGTGTCAGGAGGCCCTGGATGAGGTAAGGTGACCCCTGGAGCGACTGGTGGAGGTGTGTCAGGAGGCTCTGGCTGAGGTAAGGTGACCCCTGGAGCGACTGGTGGAGGTGTGTCAGGAGGCCCTGGCTGAGGTAAGGTGACCCCTGGAGCGACTGGTGGAGGTGTGTCGGGAGGCCCTGGCTGAGGTAAGGTGACTCTTGGAGCGACTGGTGGAGGTGTGTCAGGAGGCTCTGGCTGAGGTAAGGTGACCCCTGGAGCGACTGGTGGAGGTGTGTCAGGAGGCCCTGGCTGAGGTAAGGTGACCCCTGGAGGTGGAGGTGTGTCAGGAGGCCCTGGCTGAGGTAAGGTGACCCCTGGAGCGACTGGTGGAGGTGTGTCAGGAGGCCCTGGCTGAGGTAAGGTGACCCCTGGAGCGACTGGTGGAGGTGTGTCAGGAGGCCCTGGCTGAGGTAAGGTGACCCCTGGAGGTGGAGGTGTGTCAGGAGGCCCTGGCTGAGGTAAGGTGACCCCTGGAGCGACTGGTGGAGGTGGGTCAGGAGGCCCTGGCTGAGGTAAGGTGACCCCTGGAGCGACTGGTGGAGGTGTGTCAGGAGGCTCTGGCTGAGGTAAGGTGACCCCTGGAGCGACTGGTGGAGGTGTGTCAGGAGGCCCTGGCTGAGGTAAGGTGACCCCTGGAGGTGGAGGTGTGTCAGGAGGCCCTGGCTGAGGTAAGGTGACCCCTGGAGCGACTGGTGGAGGTGTGTCAGGAGGCCCTGGCTGAGGTAAGGTGACCCCTGGAGCGACTGGTGGAGGTGTGTCAGGAGGCCCTGACTGAGGTAAGGTGACCCCTGGAGCGACTGGTGGAGGTGTGTCAGGAGGCCCTGGCTGAGGTAAGGTGACCCCTGGAGCGACTGGTGGAGGTGTGTCAGGAGGCCCTGGCTGAGGTAAGGTGACCCCTGGAGGTGGAGGTGTGTCAGGAGGCCCTGGCTGAGGTAAGGTGACCCCTGGAGCGACTGGTGGAGGTGTGTCAGGAGGCTCTGGCTGAGGTAAGGTGACCCCTGGAGCGACTGGTGGAGGTGTGTCAGGAGGCCCTGGCTGAGGTAAGGTGACCCCTGGAGCGACTGGTGGAGGTGTGTCAGGAGGCCCTGGCTGAGGTAAGGTGACCCCTGGAGGTGGAGGTGTGTCAGGAGGCCCTGGCTGAGGTAAGGTGACCCCTGGAGCGACTGGTGGAGGTGTGTCAGGAGGCCCTGGATGAGGTAAGGTGACCCCTGGAGCGACTGGTGGAGGTGTGTCAGGAGGCTCTGGCTGAGGTAAGGTGACCCCTGGAGCGACTGGTGGAGGTGTGTCAGGAGGCCCTGGCTGAGGTAAGGTGACCCCTGGAGGTGGAGGTGTGTCAGGAGGCCCTGGCTGAGGTAAGGTGACCCCTGGAGCGACTGGTGGAGGTGTGTCAGGAGGCTCTGGCTGAGGTAAGGTGACCCCTGGAGCGACTGGTGGAGGTGTGTCAGGAGGCCCTGGCTGAGGTAAGGTGACCCCTGGAGGTGGAGGTGTGTCAGGAGGCCCTGGCTGAGGTAAGGTGACCCCTGGAGCGACTGGTGGAGGTGTGTCAGGAGGCCCTGGCTGAGGTAAGGTGACCCCTGGAGCGACTGGTGGAGGTGTGTCAGGAGGCCCTGGCTGAGGTAAGGTGACCCCTGGAGGTGGAGGTGTGTCAGGAGGCCCTGGCTGAGGTAAGGTGACCCCTGGAGCGACTGGTGGAGGTGGGTCAGGAGGCCCTGGCTGAGGTAAGGTGACCCCTGGAGCGACTGGTGGAGGTGTGTCAGGAGGCTCTGGCTGAGGTAAGGTGACCCCTGGAGCGACTGGTGGAGGTGTGTCAGGAGGCCCTGGCTGAGGTAAGGTGACCCCTGGAGGTGGAGGTGTGTCAGGAGGCCCTGGCTGAGGTAAGGTGACCCCTGGAGCGACTGGTGGAGGTGTGTCAGGAGGCCCTGGCTGAGGTAAGGTGACCCCTGGAGCGACTGGTGGAGGTGTGTCAGGAGGCCCTGACTGAGGTAAGGTGACCCCTGGAGCGACTGGTGGAGGTGTGTCAGGAGGCCCTGGCTGAGGTAAGGTGACCCCTGGAGCGACTGGTGGAGGTGTGTCAGGAGGCCCTGGCTGAGGTAAGGTGACCCCTGGAGGTGGAGGTGTGTCAGGAGGCCCTGGCTGAGGTCAGGTGACCCCTGGAGCGACTGGTGGAGGTGTGTCAGGAGGCTCTGGCTGAGGTAAGGTGACCCCTGGAGCGACTGGTGGAGGTGTGTCAGGAGGCCCTGGCTGAGGTAAGGTGACCCCTGGAGCGACTGGTGGAGGTGTGTCAGGAGGCCCTGGCTGAGGTAAGGTGACCCCTGGAGGTGGAGGTGTGTCAGGAGGCCCTGGCTGAGGTAAGGTGACCCCTGGAGCGACTGGTGGAGGTGTGTCAGGAGGCCCTGGATGAGGTAAGGTGACCCCTGGAGCGACTGGTGGAGGTGTGTCAGGAGGCTCTGGCTGAGGTAAGGTGACCCCTGGAGCGACTGGTGGAGGTGTGTCAGGAGGCCCTGGCTGAGGTAAGGTGACCCCTGGAGGTGGAGGTGTGTCAGGAGGCCCTGGCTGAGGTAAGGTGACCCCTGGAGCGACTGGTGGAGGTGTGTCAGGAGGCCCTGGCTGAGGTAAGGTGACCCCTGGAGCGACTGGTGGAGGTGTGTCAGGAGGCCCTGGCTGAGGTAAGGTGACCCCTGGAGGTGGAGGTGTGTCAGGAGGCCCTGGCTGAGGTAAGGTGACCCCTGGAGCGACTGGTGGAGGTGTGTCAGGAGGCCCTGGCTGAGGTAAGGTGACCCCTGGAGCGACTGGTGGAGGTGTGTCAGGAGGCTCTGGCTGAGGTAAGGTGACCCCTGGAGCGACTGGTGGAGGTGTGTCAGGAGGCCCTGGCTGAGGTAAGGTGACCCCTGGAGGTGGAGGTGTGTCAGGAGGCCCTGGCTGAGGTAAGGTGACCCCTGGAGCGACTGGTGGAGGTGTGTCAGGAGGCCCTGGCTGAGGTAAGGTGACCCCTGGAGCGACTGGTGGAGGTGTGTCAGGAGGCCCTGGCTGAGGTAAGGTGACCCCTGGAGGTGGAGGTGTGTCAGGAGGCCCTGGCTGAGGTAAGGTGACCCCTGGAGCGACTGGTGGAGGTGTGTCAGGAGGCTCTGGCTGAGGTAAGGTGACCCCTGGAGCGACTGGTAGAGGTGTGTCAGGAGGCCCTGGCTGAGGTAAGGTGACCCCTGGAGCGACTGGTGGAGGTGTGTCAGGAGGCCCTGGCTGAGGTAAGGTGACCCCTAGAGCGACTGGTAGAGGTGTGTCAGGAGGCCCTGGCTGAGGTAAGGTTCCCCTTGGTAGACTCTGGCTGTGCTGAGATATGCCCATCTCGGGCTCGAACCCAGGCCATATGCGTATCTTATTACGTTACTTGCCATCAGCTGTAGAAAATGGAAGTCAACACCAGAAACCCTATCAGCTTCCGGCTAACAGTAAAAAGAAAGCTACGAATCTTCTTACAAATACGTTTGTGGTCATGCAAATGTTGTGTTAGTATTCAACAATACATTTAGATAAAAACCCGTAAGACATGTGAACCTCTAACTTTAAAATGACGCATGAAAGCGAGACTTTACGGTCGAAGGTTTAAACAAGCGTCCTTGACCTTGCGATTGCAGCAAGAGGAGACGATGACCTTGCTGGAGGAAAACATCCGGGCAGTGCAGGAGGCGGCGTTGGATGCTGCCGAGTCGGACAGCATCATGACGGGGACCTCCTTCACCGGGGGCATCCAGGACGGTGAGTGGGCGGCAGGGACCGCACGGTCAGTACATCACCACATCCAGTAAGGACAGGGGCCGGCCCGGTAGCTCAGTGGGTTAGAGTGCTCGCATTGAGTGCTCTGGTCACTTGAGAGCCTAACGGCACGTGGGTCGGTGGTTCGAGCCCCGCTGTGGCCATGTCTGTGTGGTCGCAGGATAAAGATCCCATGTCATTCTTCGCAGAGAGTAGGGGGTTACCCCCGGAGACATGCCTCCACTCTCCCTTCCTTCTCCCATTGACGCGATATGACCAAAAGTGGTTAAAGCGTCCTGAATATACAACCAACCAGTAAGGACATGTCGGAACTGAGGACGACGTTTACCGCATTGAGCAAATACAATCATCGTATTAAAGGAACATATTGAATACACCATATTCGTTGGAAATAATAACTGCACTGTATTAAATGAAAGTATCAAGTACACCGTATTCATTGAAAATATAAACTGCACCGTATTAAATATAAATAGTAATTGCACCTTGTTTGATGAGAATAGTAACGGCGGGGCATCAAATTGGAATATTCGAGACGAAATGATACGGATTAACAGATGTCAGAAGTCAGAAGCTCAGGTATTAGCCTAACGTTGAGATCCAGTGGATGAAGTTGCCGATCTCGGACTTACAGTTTGTGGGGGTGAAAGGGGGTATCGTTAGGGATCTTAACAGGGTATTGTCTGGCTCAAGATACCTCTTATCTCTTTGATCTTTGATCAAAACCACGCTTACCTCGTTAAAGCTGAAAACCTACCATGTTTATGTCATGTGCGTGTGTTTGAATGTCAATACATGTAGCAGTGCTAAATAGATTGACCTTCGTGATGTTTGAAGGAGACCTTGAGAGCGTGGACAGCACGGGACTCCCGCGAGAAAACGTGACTATTGCCGAGGATACGAGCGACAGCTTCAGACAAGCCGAACACTACGACAGCATGCAGGTGGGGCCACACGCGCATGCGCAGTTCGTGCCGCGAGTTCTGCCATTTATATTTAGTGTTTTGGCTTCCTCGGCCATGTAAATTCGCCAATGTTAGTTGTTTGGTTGGCATCCGTCTGTATAAGTAAGACGATGGATTTGCAGTTTCTGTTGTTGTCATTATGGTATCTAATTGATTATGAGGCATTTACGCTTATGACTGAAGAACCCAGTTTTGGTACATGTACTGGCAGAGCTGGCCAGTCATCACATCCATTTCCTGTCGTTTGTTCCCGATCGTTGCTAGATCTTCTAGCCGCGTGTATGATTTCATGACCCGAAGCTTATCCTGGTGAGTTATTCCGTCTCGGGCGAAGAGTTCTCACCCTCGGATATGGGTCGCCAAACTATCATTATTCCGAATCAATACGACACATTTATTGTATCGGTAACAATCCTGACATAAGGCGCTACATCACTGTGTGATTGTGTGTTATGGAGACGAATGTCGTGTGTCAATGAATGAGACTATTGTCCTGAGGCAGCCGATATAACCCGGATCGCCAGGCCAGGAATTATCAACAGCATTTATTCAGCTACAGAACCACTCTCGAGACGACGACTTTGTGGACGTGGAGGGCGACGACGAGATGAGTTACATCAGGACCCACGACCAGGTGGGTCAACGACCAGTTGTCCAGGAAGGTCTCACGACCCAGTTTAAAGCGGGTATCCAACCTAATATAATCTCGATCTGCACCGAAAGTTTAGATTTTAAAATTAAACTGGAGAGTGTTGACGCTTGCCAATTCAATTTTAATATGTAAACTTTCATGCAGGTCGCGATTAGATTAGGGTTTTGATGTACACAACGATGGTCTACGACACCAAACTTTCGTTTAGGACCGCAACAGAAACACCATCTTGACGACATATTTGATTAATTTCCGCTTAAAATAATTCAGTAAAAGTTAGATACTTACTATATTTCCGTTCATGTTACTGCATCAATTGCGCGTTACATTTGAGTACAGTGCACGTGTGTGCTTTGACCTTCAGACCGCGGCAGACAATGACCTTGCCGAGGATTTACGGATGACTCCGGAGAATTCCGAAGATGAAGGCGACGAGTACGGTACGTGTGGGGTGGGGGGGGGGGTCTGATTCTGTCAATCTTCCTCTTGTATGAAATCACGAAATCTACTCCAGGATTTAATGACACGAAAAAACAGAGAGAGCGAGATACGACAGAAATCTACTGCAGCAGTTATTGTTAACATGGAACATGGGCCCGATTCGGACGGTCTGATGTAAAATTTACGAGCAACGACTTAAAGTGGTCTTATGCCGCTAATATTAGTGTTATTAATGTTACTGTTAAGGCCGTTGCTTACTATTAATATATAGTCAATAACAGCCAAAGTAATGTTGATAGGTTCTGGGGGCCTCCCTGGTGTAGCGGTTAGCGCAGGTCCTGGGTTCGATTCCAGGCATCTAACCTAATCTGGGGCATGTTTCATCCATTCACCCTTCGCCGTTCCCACTTGGCACAGTTTAGCCCTTGTGTGCACAAAAACACACGGCCTACAGCACCAATTCCTTTCATTTCACGTTCCGCCTTTGTCCCTCCTTGCAGCCAAGCTGAGCTCCAGCGGCAGCGACTCGGACGGCGGTGGCCGGGATCCCGACCAGGACCAGGATCAGGCATACCAGGTTGCCATGGAGACGGGCAGCCAGGGGCCCGGCAGCTCGGCGGCCGCGGCGTCGGCGGCGACGTACATGTACGACGAGAACGCGCAGGACTTCGGCTACGGCGACACGTCGATGACGAACGCCATCGCGGCCATGGACTCCCAGCAGTTTGGAGACAACGACGAGGACAGCTTCGACCCCAGCCAGTTCTTCACCTCCTACCCCCAGCAGCAGGCGGGCATCCCCGGCGAGGAGGGGGCGCCCGGCCCCTCCCCGGGGGGCCAGGAGGGCATGGTGGCGGAGATGGGGTACGAGAGGGCCGCCGCCGGTTACGGGGCGGGCCAGGGGGACATTAACACGGACCTACAGGTGTCCGAGTCAGACTCAGAAGGGGATCCGGAGGATTTCTTGGACGTGGGTGAGCAGGGTTAGTCAACCCAGGATGATGACGTCAGCGTCAGCTAGCCCGGGATGATCGTCAGCTAGCCCTGCATGACGTCAGGTAGCCCGGGATGACGTCAGCTAGACCGGGATGACGTCAGCTGGTCCGGGATGACGTCAGCTAGCCCTGGATGACGTCAGCTAGCCCTGGATGACGTCAGCTAGCCCTGCATGATGTTAGGTAGCCCTGGATGACGTCAGATAGACCGGGAGGACGTCAGGTAGCCCTGGATAACGTCAGCTAGCCCTGGATGACGTCAGTTAGCCCTGGATGACGTCAGCTAGTCCTGGATGACCTCAGCTAGCCCTGCATGACGTCAGCTAGCCCTGCATGACGTTAGGTAGCCCTGGGTGACGTCAGCTAGACCGGGATGACGTCAGCTGGCCCGGGATGACGTCAGGTAGCCCTGGGTGACGTCAGAGTAGCCCTGGGTGACGTCATAGTAGCCCGGGATGATGTCAGCTAGCCCTGAGTCACGTCAGGTAACCCGGGATTTCATGAGCTAACCCGTAGCGAAAAAATTCTGACGTTATCTCAGCATTGCGGAGAGTACTTGTTTATGGAATGGACCATTGCTCACTGGACAGCAGTATTTATAATGTAATGTATTCAGTTGTCTCTATATATATATATTTAGAAGGATATGTTTTTGTAAAAATCAAACTAAATCATTTATCGTGTCACAATCACGTGACGGAAACAGAAATAAAAGATATAAAGGTATCAGTATGAAGCATTGGAATCGTTCATAACTCCAACACGAAATATACAACATCTGGAACATGAAATCAACACAAGTCAAACACGTGCATTTTAACAATGGCGGTTTATTCGTATATGCAGAACATGAAAAAAAAAATGATTCTGAAACTCCTCACTAGCTGGACACAAGGAAAGCTTGTTACTAAACAAAATGCTTTGAGATTAACGAACTACACATAAGAGACCGTCGCTAACAATGCGACCAGTTGGAGGAGGGCGGGGGGAGGGCAGGACAGCGGGGACATACAGGACATACAGTGGGGTACAGTGATCTGTGGCACCGAGCATTTGTACTACGGGGCGAGTTGGGGTGGGGGGGGGGAGGGGAGAATCACATGGCTGTACACTGATGAATCAAATCACAAAGCCGCCATTGATCGCACCATCAAAACACCGAGTAATGTCACCATTAAATAACATGCTATACACTGGCTGATGTGGTTCACTGTCATTGGTTAGCTCCAGACAGAACCTATGACATTGTTCAGTCCTTGGATAACCCCAGACAGTGCCTGCTGACGCTGTTCTCTGTCACTGCCAGAACCACCAGGTTGTTCACAACAAGATCTAGTCACTGAGACAATCACCAGTTTGTTCACAGGAAGGTGAAGTCCTTGAGAGAATCACCAGATTGTTCACAGGAAGGTACGTCCTTGACAAAGCCATCAGCTTGTTCACAAGAAGATCTCAATGACAGAACCACCAGTTTGTTAACAACATGATTTAGTCACTAACAGAACCACCAGATTGTTCACAGGAAGCTCAAGCGAAAGACGACGCCAAGTGGGGCAGACCCATGCTATCGTACAGCGAGAGGGTTGGTCAAGGACAGAAACAGCTGTTGTTCCCCCCTGGGAGACCTACCAGATGGCACATTAGAACGCCTAGCTAATGACGGAACCACGACAATTCCATGGTCCTGTCTAATCACTAATAGACCTGTCAATGTTTAACACTGGAAGTTACATGGTATCTATGGGCCCCCCCCATCCTTTATTTTATCCTGTATGTCGACTTGGCCTCGTATTACGGGTTACATTTACGCCAGCACTACAGACCTACATCAAATGCAGCTTGTTTCGATAATACCGCAGGCTACAATAAAATGCCTTGTATAATAATACACTGTTCAACGGACCAGTTCAGCAGCCTAGTTCTACAACGCTAGTACTACAATCGAGAATGCGCAAAACTTAATAAATTCTAAGGCTACATAAGCAAAAGTAGCTTCGCGTGAAAGAAGCTTACCCGTTGTGCATAGCAAATAAATGCTCTGGCGAGGCTAAACATATAGATCTGCACTCTACAACCGTAATACGTTGAAATGTACTGATACCCGGGCAACATGCATGAATCTATGGCGTCAAGGTCATCGTCATGGCGACGTACGGCGGCCTTGATATTCCGGAGGGTGAGATATTAATTACAAGGTGCACTGCATGCCTGAAGGTCCCGCTTGTAATTGTACACTGTCGGCTGGGACTCGAGATCTAATTTGTAATTGTAATTTTACACTTTGTCATTTTTCAATTTCTACTATTACACGCAAAAGAAGCGTCACTTGATCCATTAGGGACAATTCCGCACTGTGTATTATACATATTTACATCTCTGTCTCACTCTAGAATCAGCGAATGCAGCTATAGAAAATCAAGAGTATAAAAACCTAAGAAAGAGGAGATAATGGTACAGTTGGTAATGAAGAGACTTCCCGGTATGCCTCTTTATGATCACCCCCTCAAAACAGGAAGTGTCGTGGTGCGCACCACCTCATTGAGTAAACAAAGCAAAACGCGCATGCGCAACGGACCCTCGCCACTTCCGGTTCGTTGTGGCTCCAGTCGACACTGAACACAACAGTAATAATGCAGTCTTAGCCCTACACCTCAATGCCAATCGGTAGGATAGAAGTTTAGAGGTTATAACAGATGACACTAAAACCCGAACGAACGCGAAAGACAGCACATTTCGGAAGTTACAGCAGTAAACGTACTGGGTTTTAGATCTGACCCGTCTGACCTGATCAAGTCAGAGTCAGCCCAATAAGTGGGACTACTCGAAAGAAATATTTAGCCCGTCTGCACTTATCGCATGGTAGAAACCCTAGGCTGACGAAGCCAGCGTTAATAAACTCGATTAAACTTCCTGATTCACGATGATAAAAAAGGACGTTGCGAAAACTACAGCTATGGAATAATTCCAGTAATAGCTGTAGCATACAAATCAAGACAACGTTCGGCGAGTGATAAACACATGGGGGTAGACATGGAAGCACATATGTCGTAATGAACTGACTTTCTTTTGTTATGGCATTAGCAACCAGACCAAAGATACATCCATAATATACAGATGACATACAGATGTATACCCCCCCCCCCCCCACACACAGACAGACACAGACACTTGAACCTTGGTTTGTCAATACCTATGGCGCCCCCCCCCCCCCCACCACACACACACAGACACAGACACTTGAACCTTGGTTTGTCACTACCTATGGCGGTTTCCATGCCTGGAGTAAGTACAACACTCACATATTTTGTTCTTTAGGCAGCGCATAAAGGTTGCTGTCTAACAAATGCTAAGTACAATGGCCGCCATTAGAAAGCTAGTAAAGTCGCGAAAGTGAGAGGAGGGACATTTTGAAATGTCACGACAGCAAGCGACCACAGCAGGCGACCACTTGTCTAGACCACGTGTCCACAGACCACGTGTCCACAGACCACGTGTCCACAGACCACGTGTCTCAAGACAACGGAAGTCGGCTTACGTCATCACTGCACAAGGCGCTCCGATAAAGACACACGGTGCATGGCACTCGTTTCACTTGCCAACTACAGCCAGACACTGAATAACTAGGACCCGCGAAGCGTCACAAACAATAACCTACAACACTGAATATGATCATATAACATTTAAAAGGCGTATTCAACAACTCGTAATATATATAACTGTTCACTTCGGACATAGTTTCCCTCCAAGAATGATAAGTAGAGTGTTAATACATCTTAACACTGGGTTCTTGATTCCTAGTTTTACGAGACTCCAATGAACACCCACCCACCTTCCCCTCCCCTATCCTAAAGCAATCTTGCTACCATCAGTTGCCCACCTGTACATTTCAATATCATAACCCCTTTCCGCCGCATTCAGCAGCCTGCAGCGCAAACAGGTATCAATTCTGCGGTCAAGTCTACATCCTGCCATAGCATCTGGTGCACGTTGCCTGCGCCTGTATCAGATCTGCTCACTAGAGACACCAGCAGCAATCAACCCCCAACCCACCCACCCACCAACCCATTATGTCATTATTGGGACCATTGGTCTCCCCCACCCCCACTCGACGACAAATCCTGTATGTACTCTTCTCATCTTAAGTCTGTACATTTGTTCCCGTACACAATAAACGACTAGTTTGTTCGTTCACAGTTGTCACTGTACATGTGACGTCTCTGGAAGTCGCGCTTCAGGCTGGTTCCTTGTTTCCATTAATATACAAGTCACAAAATGAGAAACAAAACGGTTCTACATCATGGAAACGTTCGGCTTTTTGGCACAATGCTTGCAGGATGAAAGCTGTCAATAAATAGAGGACACGAGATAAAATTACACAGGTGTTCCTTTTTGTTTTAGAAAACAATACCACGGGATCCCTCCCTAAAGATACCATTTGACGGCTGGTGTTGTCCAGTTGGCTAGCTAGCACACGGGGCAGCAGTGTTACTACCGTTTGGTCTCAACCTTAGACGACTAGACTGCTCATGGTACACATAACCTCTGCGGGTAGGCATGACGGGCGGTCCTGGCCTGACTTCCCAGGACACACGCACGCAGGACCAATGATAATACCAGATAAAACGACACGGAAAATCGACAATTTGACAAATGATCCGCTGGCTTATATCTATTACCAGACAACTGTTTTAGTCATATTCATACAGTGTATACGGTCTATCCATATAATGGGATTATATATAGCAGCTTCCATTACCAGCGTTTACCATACGTTACACTGACGACACAAATACTACAATTAGAAATATCCGGTCATAGACAACAGTAAGACTTTTTCATACATAACGATTCTGTCTGTACATAGTAAAACAAAAGGTTTCAAAGAGCAAAAATACCGTAAAAATGAATACTTTTGACATCGATATCATTATCTGAATATCGTCTAGGGACCTGTATGGTTAACTATACCCAGACCTCTAGAAGCCACGTGGTTGTGACCTTCGACACAGACGCGCGTCTCCCTCTAAATACTTCCGGTCACACATCTTCTACATCCGCTCTCCGTTACTATTAACATCTTCTACATCCGCCCTCCGTTACTATTAACTTACTAGCCCTGTTCGAATATTGCACAATATGATCAAGTGACTAGTAGTACCGGCCCCCACGGCAGAACAACCGACGCTTTGGAACCCAAAATACATTCTTGTGGCCAGCGACGCACAACATGATATTTGTTCAAGTGTCAAAAGGCTCCACTGGTATTGGTACAGCAACGGAGTGACGTCACAATGGCGCAATGGACCATTTCCCTACTGACTGCGACTACTGTCGGGACTGTCATTACTGACAGCTTTAATGTTCCTGTCATGACTGTCATTACTGACAGCTTTAGGTCTCTGTCATGGTACAACGAGAACGCCCAAATCATTCTCTCTGAGGACTATAACATATTACAGACCCAGAAGCGAGTGTTGATTCCGATGTCTTTTGTGGTCAAAACGCCTTTGCCATCACCATTTTGCGCATTATTTTCATTCAGGAGTCGCGCTATTAATTTATATAAATATATATATATATACATATATCGATATAAAGTAAGCTGTCGCTACATTGTATTATGTCGATGTTTCAGTCAGAAGGAGCCAGGCATTGTGCTATTCTGGGATATTCTGAAGTGCTCGGCGCATCGATAAGTTGGTGAAGTTCCTTGCAGCGTCTAACCTATCTGGAATACAAAACAAGGGCCATCAGTCAACACGCATCAGAGAGAGCCCCCAGCCTGGCCTCTAACGCTGCTTTACCGATTCATATAATACCCAAGTGTCTATCCTCCACACTACCAAAAGAAATTCCTGTCTGTAGCTCACAATAAAATTGACCGCCAGCCACGATTTCGCCGCTTAACCAGGCGGCAGCCGTTTCTGGAGGTGTGTCTGCGATTGACCAATCAGGAGGCGATACTCACCGACTTCACTAACATCGTCATAACAAACAGTCTGGCCTCAGCCTACTCCCCGAACTCACTAACATCGTCATAACAAACAGTCTGGCCTCAGCCTACTCCCCGAACTCACTAACATCGTCATAACAAACAGTCTGGCCTCAGCCTACTCCCCGAACTCACTAACATCGTCATAACAAACAGTCTGGCCCCAGCCTACTCCCCGAACTCACTAACATCGTCATAACAAACAGTCTGGCCTCAGCCTACTCCCCGAACTCACTAACATCGTCATAACAAACAGTCTGGCCCCAGCCTACTCCCCGAACTCACTAACATCGTCATAACAAACAGTCTGGCCTCAGCCTACTCCCCGAATTCACTAACATCGTCATAACAAACAGTCTGGCCCCAGCCTACTCCCCGAACTCACTAACATCGTCATAACAAACAGTCTGGCCTCAGCCTACTCCCCGAACTCACTAACATCGTCATAACAAACAGTATGGCCCCAGCCTACTCCCCGAACTCACTAACATCGTCATAACAAACAGTCTGGCCTCAGCCTCCTCATCGAACTCACTAACATCGTCATAACAAACAGTCTGGCCCCAGCCTACTCCCCGAACTCACTAACATCGTCATAACAAACAGTCTGGCCTCAGCCTACTCCCCGAACTCACTAACATCGTCATAACAAACAGTCTGGCCCCAGTCTACTCCCCGAACTCACTAACATCGTCATAACAAACAGTCTGGCCTCAGCCTACTCCCCGAATTCACTAACATCGTCATAACAAACAGTCTGGCCCCAGCCTACTCCCCGAACTCACTAACATCGTCATAACAAACAGTCTGGCCTCAGCCTACTCCCCGAACTCACTAACATCGTCATAACAAACAGTCTGGCCCCAGCCTACTCCCCGAACTCACTAACATCGTCATAACAAACAGTCTGGCCTCAGCCTACTCCCCGAACTCACTAACATCGTCATAACAAACAGTCTGGCCCCAGCCTACTCCCCGAACTCACTAACATCGTCATAACAAACAGTCTAGCCTCAGCCTACACCCCGAACTCACTAACATCGTCATAACAACCAGTCTGGCCTCAGCCTACTCCCCGAAATCACTAACATCGTCATAACAAACAGTCTGGCCTCAGCCTACTCCCCGAATTCACTAACAGCGTCATAACAAACAGTCTGGCCTCAGCCTACTCCCCGAATTTACTAACATCGTCATAACAAACAGTCTGGCCCCAGCCTACTCCCCGAACTCACTAACATCGTCATAACAACCAGTCTGGCCTCAGCCTACTCCCCGAACTCACTAACATCGTCATAACAAACAGTCTGGCCCCAGCCTACTCCCCGAACTCACTAACATCGTCATAACAACCAGTCTGGCCTCAGCCTACTCCCCGAACTCACTAACATCGTCATAACAAACAGTCTGGCCTCAGCCTACTCCCTGAACTCACTAACATCGTCATAAGAAACAGTCTGGCCTCAGCCTACTCCCCGAACTCACTAACATCGTCATAACAAACAGTCTGGCCTCAGCCTACTCCCCGAATTCACTTACACTGTCATAACAAACAGTCTGGCCTCAGCCTACTCCCCGAATTCACTAACATCGTCATAACAAACAGTCTGGCCTCAGCCTACTCCCCGAATTCACTAACATCGTCATAACAAACAGTCTGGCCTCAGCCTACTCCCCGAATTCACTAACAGCGTCATAACAAACAGTCTGGCCTTAGCCTACTCCCCGAATTCACTAACATCGTCATAACAAACACAGTCTGGCCTCAGCCTACTCACCGACTTCACTAACATCGTCATAACAAACAGTCTCGCCCGAGCCTACTCCCCGAACTCACTAACATCGTCATAACAAACAGTCTGGCCTCAGCCTACTCCCCGAATTCACTAACATCGTCATAACAAACAGTCTGGCCTCAGCCTACTCCTCGAATTCACTAACATCGTCATAACAAACAGTCTGGCCTCAGCCTACTCCTCGAATTCACTAACATCGTCATAACAAACAGTCTAGCCTCAGCCTATTCCCTGAATTCACTAACATCGTCATAACAAACAGTCTGGCCTCAACCTACTCCTCGAATTCACTAACATCGTCATAACAAACAGTCTAGCCTCAGCCTACTCCCCGAATTCACTAACATCGTCATAACACATAACAAACACAGTCTGGCCTCAGCCTACTCATCGACTTCACTAAAATCGTCATAACAAACAGTCTGGCCTCAGCCTACTCCCTGAATTCACTAACATCGTCATAACAAACAGTCTGGCCTCAGCCTACTCCCCGAATTCACTAACATCGTCATAACAAACAGTCTGGCCTCAGCCTACTCCCCGAATTCACTAACAGCGTCATAACAAACAGTCTGGCCTCAGCCTACTCCCCGAATTCACCAACATCGTCATAACAAACACAGTCTGGCCTCAGCCTACTCACCGACTTCACTAACATCGTCATAAGAAACAGTCTGGCCTCAGCCTACTCACCGACTTCACTAACATCGTTATAACAAACAGTCTGGCCTCAGCCTACTCCCCGAATTCACTAACATCGTCATAACAAACAGTCTGGCCCCAGCCTACTCCCCGAATTCACTAACAGCGTCATAACAAACAGTCTGGCCTCAGCCTACTCCCCGAATTCACTAACATCGTCATAACAAACAGTCTGGCCTCAGCCTACTCCCCGACTTCACTAACATCGTCATAACAAACAGTCTGGCCTCAGCCTACTCACCGACTTCACTAACATCGTCATAACGGAGTCTCCTTCTTGAGGGGGAGGCCGTTGGGTCTGGCGGCCCGCTTGGTAGGCAGGGAGGCCGAGGGCGAGGCGGCCCCGGCGCCGGACCCTACCCCGGCCCCGGCCAGAGCCTGCCCCCCTCCGGGGGCTCCCCGGGGGGGCAGCTCCCCGATCGGCGACAGGTTGTCCACGGCCTCAGCCAGCTGGTTAAAGTAGCCGTTGACGTTCTTGGTGACGCTGAGGTTGGGGTTTGTCACGATGCCGTTTCGCTTCTTCCTCGTCTCGGGTGATTTCATGACGAGCGACGCCTCCCCCATGGCGATGCCCTTCATGGGGGACGGGCCGTCCGGGATGGCCCCCTTCCGAGCCATCTCCAGGCGGGCGGCGTTGAGGGACCCCCGGCCGGTGCCGCGGCCGCCGGTACCCACGCCAACCCCGCCAGCGGCGGCGGCGGCACCACCGCTGGCTGCAGCACCAGCACCAGAGCCGGCCCCAGCACCCATGTCGGCCTGCCGCTGCCAGATGGGCTCCTCAATGGACTCGTAGATGTTGCTGGTGATGGTGCCCTCCGAGCTGCTGGGGTTGGAGATGATGCGGACCGGGTGGTCGCCGCCCCCGCCCCCGCCGTTATCCCGCCGGGGGCTCGTCAGGCTGCGGCTCCGCGGGGACAGCAGGTCTGGGGTGAGGCGCGTGCCCAGCGCGCCCCCCTGGACGTCGCTCAGCGGGGAGTCGCAGGGCGGCGAGTAGATGGGGCTGTGGGGCTCGCTGACCGGCGACAGGACGCGGCTCAGCGGCCGCGTCCGGTGCTTGGACATGGAGCACTGCTGCAGCTGCTGCATGAAGGACAGGCTGGAGGCCGAGTCGGTGGAGGACACCGTGCCCTGGCCCAGCCCCATCCCCGCCCCGCCACCCGCCCCGGCGCTGCTGCACCAGCTCTGATTGGTCGAGGACGTGTTCATGTTGGACGACGACTTGTTGGATTTCCGCCGGTCGTACGAGGAGCTCGGAGAGTCGTTGGGGGGCGGGTACCCATTGGCGATGGCCATGGCGCTGGCCAGGGCCGAGCTGGGACCCGGCTTCAGATTCGCGTTCATATTCACGTTGATATCCGAACGTTCGCCGGCGGTAACGGAACCGGAACCGGAAGCGGCGGCGATGCCGTTGTTGTTGGTGGCGGCCGTGGCGGCGGCGGCGTCGCGCGGGGACTGGGCGCCGTGCTCCTCCAGCAGACGAACCACGTGACCGTGGCCGCCCTTGACGGCGACGCGCGTCGCCGTGCGCCCGTACTGGTCGGCGTGGTTGGGGTTGGCGCCCTTGTAGAGCAGGCCCCGTACCACCTCGGTGTGGCCCTCCTGCGCGGCGATGCACAGCGCCGTGGCGCCCTGGTTGCACGTGTGGTCGACGCGGGCGCCGCGCTGGAGCAGCAGCTTGACGAGGTCGGCGTGACCCTGCCAGGCGGCCGACTGCAGCGGCGTCCGGCAGTCATTGTCAAGGGCGTTCACGTCGGCGCCGTGCCCCAGCAGCAGCTCGGCCATGTCGTAGTGGCCCTGCCAGGCGGCCACGTGGAGCGGCGTGCGCCCCTCCAGGTCGCAGCCCTCCACGTGGCCGCTGTTCTCCAGCAGGAAGGCCGTCATGGCCACGTGGTTCTCCAGCGCCAGCACGTACAGCGTCGACCGGCCGTCCGCGTCCTTGTAGTTGGCGTCGGCGCTGTGGCCCAGCAGGTACTCCACCACGTCCTTGTGGCCCTCCAGGGCCGCCACCCGCAGGGAGGTCTTGCCGTCGTGGGCGCGGCTGTCGATGGGCGAGCCGCTGTCCACCAGTGTGGCGACCACGGGCAGGTGGCCCTCCTGGGCGGCCAGCATGAGCGCCAGGCGCCCGTCGTTGTCCTGCTCCGTCAGGCGGGCGCCGCTCTCCAGCAGCAGCTCCACCACCTGCAACGGGCACCAGTATTGTCACCATATAGGCACACTCATTATTGGGGCATCATATTGTGGCAACATAGCTTACCAATCCGAACAATGTATCAGTTTCATATCCAGGAACGGTATACATGGTATCTAATTGTGGCAATATAGGTCCACATCTTGCAATATGTATTATTGTGGCCTCTCGAATATGATATTATATTGTGGCATTATATCTTAATCCTCTCGAATGTGATATCATATGGTGGCAATATATCTTAATCCTCTCGAATATGGTATCATATTGTGGCAATATAGCTTCACCGCATGCAACAAAACATATTGTGACAATGTGACAAATACGTCAAATGGTGGACCACGTGACATTGTAAATGCGCCATCCACGGCGGTCTTTACCGCAATAAGTCCCTCCATCCGTCCATCCATTATAGCTCCGTTAATATGGCTCACAACTGCATCCACAGATACAATTATTCACCCAACCAAAGGATCTACATAAAACATGAGATACACCGATGCTGTGATAACAAACCATGGCAAACATTACCATAGTTGCAGTTTGTGGACACAGCCATATAACATAAACACTTAGTAAGATCCCCCTTAAATAATTGAATAAACTCCAGTCGGTGACTTTTAGGATGAATACCGGTGCTGTAAGTAACCCAAATAGCGAGCATGAATGAAGATCCATTCACTACGGACTCGTGCTCCCAACGGACTCAATACAGATTTCATAAAGTGTGACACACAGACAGATCTTCTCGGTTCAAGTACGTCACTCGAGCAACATTACATTGAATAAATTGATTCAAAAATGCCAAACTGCAACATTGCACAGACGAAAATGAAATGTCTGTGTCACATGAAGGCTACAATGGAGTAAGGTTGGGTGAAATTTGCTCCAGCTGCAAAGGCTGAAGGTACCCATGACCTGTTTATCTACAGCCTGTTTACCACATTGATCTACAATTCATCCTATGGCTCAGATGGTAGCGACTGAACGGCAGTCTTAATTTGAGTCTCCTCCGTCAAAGAACCTTTTCTACTTTCCCCGTGTTTAAACATTACAACAGTGTCTTTCTTGTTTCTCTTTCTTCTGCTATGAATGCTTGACCAAATAAAACGATTCTGATTCTGAGTTTGTCATAGTCACAAAAATACCTTATTTCCAGCAGTACTGAGCCCTGGACGGATGGCTTATACCTGTTTGTTATTGCCATAATAATACCTTATTTGAAGCAGTAATGAGCCCTGGACGGATGGCTTATACCTGTTTGTTATTATCATAATAATACCTTATTTGAAGCAGTAATGAGCCCTGGACGGATGGCTTACACCTGTTTGTTATTGTCATAATAATACCTTATTTCAAGCAGTAATGAGCTCTGGACGGATGGTTTATGCGCGTTGGTCATTGTGACAATAATACCTTATTTCAAGCAGTAATGAGCCATGGGCGGATGGCTTATACTAGTTTGTTATTGTCATAATAATACCTTATTTCAAGCAGTAATGAGCCCTGGACGGATGGCTTATACCAGTTTGTCATTGTCATAATAATACCTTATTTGAAGCAGTAATGAGCCCTGGACGGATGGCTTATACCTGTTTGTTATTGTCATAATAATACCTTATTTCAAGCAGTAATGAGCTCTGGACGGATGGCTTATGCGCGTTGGTCATTGTGACAATAATACCTTATTTCAAGCAGTAATGAGCCATGGGCGGATGGCTTATACTAGTTTGTTATTGTCATAATAATACCTTATTTCAACCAGTAATGAGCCCTGGACGGATGGCTTATACCAGTTTGTCATTGTCATAATAATACCTTATTTCAAGCAGTAATGAGCCCTGGCCGGATGGCTTATACCTGTTTGTTATTGTCATAATAATACTTTATTTCAAGCAGTAATGAGCTCTGGACGGATGGCTTATGCGCGTTGGTCATTGTGACAATAATACCTTATTTCAAGCAGTAATGAGCCATGGGCGGATGGCTTATACTAGTTTGTTATTGTCATAATAATACCTTATTTCCAGCAGTAATGAGCCCTGGACGGATGGCTTATACCAGTTTGTCATTGTCATAATAATACCTTATTTCAAGCAGTAATGAGCCCTGGACGGATGGCTTATACTAGTTTGTTATTGTCATAATAATACCTTATTTCACGCAGTACTGAGCCTTGGACGGATAGCTTATACCTGTTTGTTATTATCATAATAATACCTTATTTCAAGCGGCAATGAGCCCTGGACAGATAGCTTATACCTGTTTGTCATTGTCATAATAATACCTTATTTCAAGCAGTAATGAGCCCTGGGCGGATAGCTTATATCTGTTTGTTATTGTCATAATAATACCTTATTTCAAGCGGCAATGAGCCTTGGACGGATGGCTTATACTATTTTTTATTGTCATAATAATACCTTATTTCCAGCAGTAATGACCCCTGGACAGATAGCTTATACCTGTTTGTTATTGTCATAATAATACCTTATTTCCAGCAGTAATGAGCCCTGGACAGATAGCTTATACCTGTTTGTTATTGTCATAATAATACCTTATTTCCAGCAGTAATGAGCCCTGGACAGATAGCTTATACCTGTTTGTTATTGTCATAATAATACCTTATTTCCAGCAGTAATGAGCCCTGGACGGATGGCTCATACCTGTTTGTTATTGTCATAATAATAGCTTATTTCCAGCAGTAATGAGCCCTGGACGGATGGCTTATACCTGTTTGTTATTGTCATAATAATACCTTATTTCAAGCAGTAATGAGCCCTGGACGGATAGCTTATACCTGTTTGTTATTGTCATAATAATACCTTATTTCAAGCAGTAATGAGCCCTGGACGGATAGCTTATACTAGTTTGTTATTGTCGTAATAATACCTTATTTCAAGCGGTAATGAACCTTGGACGGATGGCTTATACTAGTTTTTTATTGTCATAATACTACCTTAGTTCAAGCAGTAATGAGCCCTGGACAGATAGCTTATACCTGTTTGTTATTGTCATAATAATACCTTATTTCAAGCAGTAATGAGCCCTGGACGGATGACTTATACCTGTTTGTTATTGTCATAATAATACCTTATTTCCAGCAGTAATGAGCCCTGGACGGATGGCTTATACCTGTTTGTTATTGTCATAATAATACCTTATTTCCAGCAGTAATGAGCCCTGAACGGATGGCTTATACCTGTTTGTTATTGTCGTAATAATACCTTATTTCAAGCAGTAATGAACCTTGGACGGATGGCTTATACTAGTTTTTTATTGTCATAATACTACCTTAGTTCAAGCAGTAATGAGCCTGAACAGATAGCTTATACCTGTTTGTTATTGTCATAATAATACCTTATTTCCAGCAGTAATGAGCCATGGGCGGATAGCTTATGCAAGTTTGTTATTATCATAATAATACCTTATTTCAACCAGTAATGAGCCCTCGACAGATAGCTTATACCTGTTTGTCATTGTCATAATAATACCTTATTTCAAGCAGTAATGAGCCCTCGACAGATAGCTTATACCTGTTTGTCATTGTCATAATGATACCTTATTTCCAGCAGTAATGAGCCCTGGACGGATAGCTTATACCTGTTTGTTATTGTCATAATAATACCTTATTTCAAGCAGTAATGAGCCCTGGACGGATGGCTTATACCTGTTTGTTATTGTCATAATAATAGCTTATTTCCAGCAGTAATGAGCCCTGGACGGATGGCTTATACCTGTTTGTTATTGTCATAATAATACCTTATTTCCAGCAGTAATGAGCCCTGAACGGATGGCTTATACCAGTTTGTTACTGTCGTAATAATACCTTATTTCAAGCGGTAATGAACCTTGGACGGATGGCTTATACTAGTTTTTTATTGTCATAATACTACCTTAGTTCAAGCAGTAATGAGCCCTGGACAGATAGCTTATACCTGTTTGTTATTGTCATAATAATACCTTATTTCAAGCAGTAATGAGCCATGGGCGGATAGCTTATGCAAGTTTGTTATTATCATAATAATACCTTATTTCAAGCAGTAATGAGCCCTCGACAGATAGCTTATACCTGTTTGTTATTGTCATAATACTACCTTAGTTCAAGCAGTAATGAGCCCTGGACAGATAGCTTATACCTGTTTGTTATTGTCATAATAATACCTTATTTCAAGCAGTATTGAGCCCTGGACGGATGGCTTATACCTGTTTGTTATTGTCATAATAATACCTTATTTCCAGCAGTAATGAGCCCTGGACGGATGGCTTATACCTGTCTGTTATTGTCATAATAATATCTTATTTCCAGCAGTAATGAGCCCTGAACGGATGGCTTATACCAGTTTGTTATTGTCGTAATAATACCTTATTTCAAGCGGTACTGAACCTTGGACGGATGGCTTATACTAGTTTTTTATTGTCATAATACTACCTTAGTTCAAGCAGTAATGAGCCCTGGACAGATAGCTTATACCTGTTTGTTATTGTCATAATAATACCTTATTTCAAGCAGTAATGAGCCCTCGACAGATAGCTTATACCTGTTTGTCATTGTCATAAAGATACCTTATTTCCAGCAGTAATGAGCCCTGGACGGATAGCTTATGCAAGTTTGTTATTATCATAATAATACCTTATTTCAAGCAGTAATGAGCCCTGGACGGATAGCTTATACCTGTTTGTTATTGTCATAATAATACCTTATTTCAAGCAGTAATGAGCCCTGGACGGACGGCTTATACCTATTTGTCATTGGAATAATACTGCCTTATTTAAAGCATGGCGGATGGCGGTGGGGCGGGCGGGGAGGCGGGCGACTTACCTCTTTGTGCCCCTCGAAGGCGGCGATGTGGAGGGGCGTCCACCCGGCGTTGTCCCGGTGCATCTCGTCCAAGCCTCGCTCGAGCAGCTGGCGCACCACGTCCACGTTGCCCTGCTGGGAGGCCGTGGACAGCACGGTGCGGCCGTCGCTGTCGATGGCGTCCACGGCAGACCCCCAGAACAGTAGCAGGTTGACGACGTTGGCGTGGCCCATGGATGCGGCGGCCGACAGCGGCGTGCGCCCCGTCAGGTCGCTGTGGTCCACGTCGGCGTCGAACTCGAGGAGCAGCTCGCAGACGTCGTGGTGGCCCTCGTAGGCCGCCACGAGGAGCGGCGTCATGCCGTCCTTGTCCTGGTGGTCGGTCTGGGCCTCCTGCTCCAGCAGCAGGGCCACCACCTCGGCGTGGCCCCGGCTGGCCGGGATACACAGCGCCGCCACGGACAGCGCCGTGCGGCCGTCGATGTCCTCGTGGTTGATGTCGGCGCCGTGCTGCAGGAGGTGCTCCACGATCTCGCGGTGGCCCATGTAGGCGGCGGCGATGAGGGCCGTGCGGCCCTCGTTGTCCACCTGGTTCACGTTGGCGCCCTGCTCGAGCAGCAGGAGGACGATGTCGTCGTGGCCCCCCCAGGCGGCCGCCCGCAGCGCCGTCCGCTGGTCGCTGTCCGACTGGTCGACCTGGGCGCCGGCCGCCAGCAGCAGGCCCACGACCTCCGTGTGGCCGCCCCAGGCCGCCGACCGCAGCGCCGTCCAGCCGTCCTGGTCCTCGTGGTCGACGGCGGCCCGGGCCTTGAGCAGCGCGGCCACCAGGGCCGCGTGGCCCTGCCGCGAGGCCAGGTTGAGGGCCGTCTGGCCCGCCTTGTCCGCCGCCTCCAGGTTGGCGCCGCGCGCCACCAGCTCCTTCAGCTGCTTCAAGTTGCCCTTGTAGGCGGCCGTACATAGCAGCGTGCGGCCGCTGGCATCCGTCGCCTCCAGGGACGACTGGCTGTCCATGGACGCGTCCCCGCCGCCCGGGCCCTCCTCCCCGTGCTCGGGGCCCCGCCCCTGCGCGCACGTGGACGCCGCGACGGCGGCGGCCAGCGCGCCCGCCGACTGGTCCGGGGTGGGCAGCTTGGCCCCGGCCTGCACCAGCAGCTTCAGCACGGCGGGGTCCTTGGGCAGGCCCGGCGACAAGCTGTCCTCCACGTTGGCGCCGCTCTCGATGAGCCACAGCGCCATCTTCTGGACGCTGGGCGGGTCGAGGAGGTTGCTCTTGGCGAGGTGGAGGGCGAAGTCCTGCACCTCGAGCGGCGTCAGGCTGGAGGCGTGCATCGTGAAGCTCATGGCCAGCATGCCGTGGCCGTCCGGCGCCTGGCACAGGTACTTCTGCGTGCAGTGCTTCACGTCCAGCAGCCACTCGGCGAAGCTGTGGTCGAACACGATCTTCGTGCCGTCCTTGCCCTCGATGAGCAGCTTCGTCAGCATGTCCAGGCGACGCTTGAACTCCTCGAAGCCCAGCGCCGTGTTCCGGGTGTAGGCGCAGCTGTACAGTTCCATCTCGGTGAGGGGCCGTCTGGCGGCGAGAATCACGTTGAGAATGGGCTGAACCTTCCCGAACTGCTTCCGGACGAAGAGTCGCTGACAGAGCCAGAGGTAGAGTCCGTTGAGGGTGCCCGGGATCTCCCGGATCTCCCGCAGCAGGATGAAGCTCTCGGCCACGCCGTCCAGGACCTTCTCCAGGTAGAGGAAGCAGCCGTTGCTCTTGATGTGCAGCTGGTTGAGCATCTCGGCCGTCTGGCGGCTCAGGTGCTGCCGGAGCTGCTCCTCCTGATCCAGACGGCACAGGATGTACTGCTGCACGTCCCGGACCACGTGCGACTTGCGCAGGTCGTCGAGGCCGATCTTGCGGAAGCCGGTGAAGAGCCGCGTCACAGACTTGCTCTGCTTGCGGGCCGAGCACATGAGGAGCAGCCACTGCGGGAAGAGCTGGTGGTTGTTGGACAGCAGCTCAGCGATCGTCTTGCTGCCGGCCGCCTTCTCGCTGATGGACTGCAGGTAGGACTCATCGATGGAGTCCACCAGGATGAACATGTTGTGGGGCGGCGGGGTCACGGCCATCAGCGGCAGCAGGACGCCCTTCTGGAAGGCCGTGTCCGGATCGCGCTCGCACTGGCCCGGCTCCAGGGCCGCGCGCACGTCCGGCTCCGACAACAGATCCTCGTAGCCTTCGATGGCCTTGGACTTGGAGATCTGCTCCACCATGCAGAGGATGAAGTTGGTGATGGACAGGGTCTCGATGTCGTGGGCCTGGCAGAAGTAGAAGGCGAGCAGCTTCTTGGTGAGGGTGAGCTGCTTGCCGTGGGCGGCCGAGGGCCACACCAGCTCGCAACACAGGGCCGTCTTGCCGCAGCCCGGCCCGCCCATCACCAGGGCGCCGCACGTCTTGGCCGTGGCGCGGTTCTCCAGGCTATGGGCCACCTTGCTGAAGGCCCATTCCCGGCAGTAGAACCGCCGGCCCTGCAGCAGACTGGACGTCATGGCTGGCGGTCCTCTCTGCCTGTCTGGCTGGTTCCCGGCCCCGCCTGGTTCTCCTGTCCTGCTGGCGGGCGGCGAGCGGCGCTGCCTAACGCTGGCGTCAGAGGGCGCTCAACACAGGTGGTAATAGTCTGCAGCTGTCGCCCGTCGGCGTGGACGGCCTGGCAGACTCCGGAAGGGTAGACCCCCCACCCCCCGGCGGGGACTATGGCTGTCGGGTGGCCCGGCTCCCTGTGCGCCGGAGGCCGTGCAACACCATCTGTACAATAGACACAATGGAAAACCATCATTAATGATACAGTCGCATCTCAAACTTGCCGAAAAGTGTGCAAGCAATGCAGTGAAATGTTGGGTGGTTTAGGCCACTTTTGAGCACATAAAGGCTAAATTGAGCGTCTCGGAAACATCTCAAGACAAGTCCAGGGGTTCGATGATACGTTGGTTGGTTGGTTATTCAGGACGCTTTAACCACAATTGGTCATATCGCGTCAATGGGAGAAGGAAGGGAGAGTGAAGCCATGTCCCCGGGGGTAACCCCCTACTCTTTACGACGAAAGACATGGGATCTTTATCCTGCGACCACACAGACATGGCCACAGCAGGGCTCGAACCACCGACCCACGTGCCGTTAGGCTCTCAGGTGACCAGAGCACTCAATGCGAGCGCTCTAGCCCACTGAGCTGTCGCGCCGGCCCCTCGATGATACGTAAACGGTAAAAGGGCAATCAATGTTATTAATGGTATAATATCCACTCGAAACTATCTATAAAGGCCAAATAGGACCCATTGAAGTTTATCCATAAAAATGTCGATGAGAGAAACTGGTAACATTTTAAGCTGTAATATTGAAGGTAAAACAAGCGGTGCAGTGAATGTCATATGCAAAGAAAACAATTCAAGAAAAAAAAACTCTTTTTTATACACAAAACTTGTGTGACATGTTGCCAGTTACTCATTAAAAAGTAGCACCGACTTCTGCAGCCTGGGCTAACAATCTTGGCCAGTCACTTGTCCCACCATGTTGTCAGACATGCATCAGACATTGCACTTTTTGTTCCTCTTGTATATCACATGTAGTGAGAAACAGCTGCGAGACAGCCCTGGGCCAAATGCTGACATGACGACGTGTAGATCCTGATGTCTACGAGTCTCCATGCTATAGAGCCCACCGACGTTACTTGCCAGCTTGTTGTACATGCTGAACGCACACTTTCTCCAATGTAAATATCTTCCATTCTCTCCCCACATCATCTGATATTGCAAGAGACAGTAATTTGACAGGCCAGGTGAACCCAAGAGGAAGCCTCTATAGCAGCTTGGCCCGCAGCCAGTTCCCTCTTCGTGGATGCTATACCTAATCCCGCATAACACACTTGGGTGAAAAGCACTCCCTGGAAAGCAAATATTTAGCTTACAAAACCCGAGCAGTTTTTTCATATCATGATATCTCTTGCGAAAACGATCAAAGCAAAACAACAGTGAACCCGATGGCATAATAATTCAAAGGTAATGAAATACCTCGCATAGTTAGGTTCAGTTCGTTGTGTTTACATGTCTGCAATTATAATGGCTATGTGATCCGTCACTAAAATATGAATCTTGGGGGTTGCCTGTGGGCGTTCCTCTGTTAGGGTCCGTGAGCATGGCGGTCTCTGCTTACCGGTGCCGCCCTCTACCGCCGGCTTCACCGGTCTAATGTAACTCGAGACTTCCTAACCTCACAATCCTAACCACTTCCAGCTTCCAGACATAAAATAGTGCCTGGGATCTAATTTTAAGTCATCATTCAATTTAATTTCAAGGTGGTATCGCGGACTCTATGTGACCAAGAGAGGGGGGGGGGGTATATATGTACTTAGACATGTATTTGATATTATGGTCCTATGCAGCCAGATTGTTAACCCTTTGTAAGCCGTGGCACCAGGTCCACCGAGTGTGGCGCCTCGGGGCGTGGAAGGGAGGGGGTGGGGTAGTAGGCCACAGCCTCATGCACGTGGCCCAAGGAAGACCGAGCACAGACGCGCGGCTCGTTATATATTAAAGAGCCTGTGCTATCTTCTATTCGTCACTACATTAACCCACAACGGTTGTGAGGAAGTCACTTGGCGAAGTATAAGATAAAAGCTGCGCAGCGATAGCCAGACAATGCTGTATCCTTAATTAAACACCGAGGGAAGTTGCCACGCCTGCCGAATGAATCTTCTTGAATATTCAACATCAGCCCCTCCCCCACCATCTGCCCCTCCCTCCCTTACCCTCTCCACCATCTGCCCAATCCTTCCCTCACACCCTCCACCATCTGCCCACTCCCTCCCACCCCGTCCCTCACCCCTCCATCATCTGCCCACTCCCTTCCCCCCTCCACTGTGTACCTCATCCCTCACACACCCCTCCACCATCTGCCCACCCCCTTCACCATCTGCCTAATCCCTCCCTCACCACCCCTCCACTATTTACCCACTCCCTCTCCCCATCCACCGTTTTCCCACTCCCTCCATCAACCCACACCCCGTCCCTATACTGCCCATTCCCTTCCTCATCCCCTCTACCATCTGCCCACTCCATCTGCCCCCTGTATCAATCTGCCTACTCCCTCCCTCACCCACTCTACCATCTGTCCCATCCCTCCCTCACCCCCCTCCACTATTTGCCCACCCCCCTCAACCATCTTCCCACTCCCTCCCTCACCGCACCGCCCTCCACCACCTGCCCCATCACTCCCTCACCCCGTTCACCATCTGCCCAATCCCTCCTCACCCCTCCACCCAATATATCGCCAACTTCACTCCTGATGGCTTCAAAATCACCTTGTGACTGCCCATACAGGTATCAACCTTGGCGTCTGTTTTTACACGTGAAGGAGGCGGGAACACTATTAAGGCAAGCACGTAAAAAAGGAGAAATTTATGAGATCCAGGTACGTGTCTCACTGTCATTAATCTATAGTTCTCGCATTCACCAAGACGGATGCTTTGGTTGCCATGTTTCCAAATGCCACTGGTGGCAAAACAATATTGTTTAATATTCACAACATGGGCATCGTAAATGCGGCCAGAATGAAGACAAACTTGATGGCAGTTTTTTTACATAAACACAATGAGAAGGAACGCGCGATTCAGTGGTATAGAGAAGGTGCATTTCTGTGCAATTCTACGTCGTGCCATCCACGCCAGTGGTTTCCTTATTCCTTATTCACACCATCCACTCCAGGCGGACCTCAAGTGACCCGGATTCACTCCCGCGCGCTCGTTCATCATCCACTCAGTCTTCTAATGATTAAATCGTCCATTCGGCAGTGCACATAAAGATATAATAACTGCTTCTGTATACGAGAGGTTCGTTGATTGCATATTCAGGACGCTTTAGACACTTTTGGTCATATCGTGACAATGGGAGGAGGAAGGGAGAGTGGAGCCATGTCCCCGGGGGGGTAACCCCCCTACTCTTTGCGAAGAAAGACATAGGATCTTTATCCTGCGACCACAGACATGGCCACAGCGGGGTGCGAACCACCGATCCACGTGCCGCTTAAGGCTCTCAGGTGGCCAGAGCGCTCAAGGCTGTACGAGGCCCCTGGCACTAATCCCATCCCTTCGCCCTCATACAACAGGTACCGACAGGAGTACAGGTCCAACACTACAGCATACACACTTGCCTTGACGAGTGACCCACTAAAGAGTGCACAAGACATTATATTGCATATTCTTAGAATGTTATCACAATCGGTCAGATGTAGTCTCATTGAGAGTACCAATAGTCTCACAGTGTCCAATGACAGGCAGACACCACCCACTGACAGTGACAGCCAATGACAGTCAGACACCATCCACTGACAGTGTGACAGCCAATGACAGTCAGACACCATCCACTGACAGTCAGACACCATTCACTGACAGTGTGACAGCCAATGACACTCAGACACCATCCACTGACAGTCAGACACCACCCACTGACAGTGTGAGAGCCAATGACAGTCAGACACCATCCACTGACAGTCAGACACCACCCACTGGCAGTGACAGCCAATGACAGTCAGACACCATCCACTGACAGTGTGACAGCCAATGACAGTCAGACACCATCCACTGACAGTGTGACAGCCAATGACAGTCAGACACCATCCACTGACAGTCAGACACCACCCACTGACAGTGTGAGAGCCAATGACAGTCAGACACCACCCACTGACAATGTGACAGCCAATGACAGTGAGAAACCACCCACTGACAATCTGACACCCCCACAGACAGTCTGATATATTGACAGTCACTGGCTTCATTGCATTTTTACACAATTGTGACTGGCTTCATCATATTTAGATGCCTCTATCATATGGCAAATCTGTGGGGCCAGGCTATCTGTACATCTGGCCATGTTAATTGCCCATTACAACAAAACATTTACAACTGTCAGAATATAATCTCCTGGTGGATTTTTTACCCACTTGTCATTTGCAAAGTTAATTGAAAAACATTCAAAGGCACCTGGATTAAATAGATGGTAGACGGCTTCCTTATTCTGTTTACAGTCATTCTAACAAAATCACCACCCTCTGCAGGCAAGGAACCAGACTTTGGTTCTTGTAATTGCAGCTTTAATCTTTGTTATGCCAGAAAATCATTCTAAATCCTACCTGGCCAATAGATGTTTTCTTCTCAGTGCGGATTGATCAGTATATATAACAGAAGTTTAGGCAGGTATTATGACAGATTGCCAAGAGGGACAATGTTAAAGAGTTTAAACCCTAATCACTAGGCACTTTATATATCAGACTTTGTTTAAGACAATTTCATTTGGGATTTTCATCTGGGAATAACCATTACCTTTTGTGCAAAAAAATAACGGGATCTTTATCTTGTATATGTACATATATATAGATGTTCTAACCATGCACCCACAGCTTTGGCTGGCTTAACAGAGCGCAATCGACAATAGCCAAATGTGCTACCTAGGCCACAGACTGACCCCATTTCAAGATGAAGCTAAGAGTGATTGCGCATAAGGCAGCCTGTGACAGAAAAAAGGGAGGAGTCACAGACCAACTGGTCACAGGTTTGAACAGGTAACATACAAAACTGTCCTAAAACTCCATGTATCTATTTGAGAAAAATTTAAAAGTATTAAATTTGCCCTGACTCATGTTATCTAGTTATCTTATGAAGGGGTACAATGCTCAACATGGCAGGTATGAAATGAGATGCAAGATAGAATAAGCTCCAGTACTCAGTATCTGAGCTAGAATTTATAATTTATGCAATATTTGTTGCAGTAGGGATATAAAGTAGAGATACTGTAAGGTGCTCCACACTTTACAGAGTAGACAGACAAAGCATTTGGAGTAGCCAGGACATTGTCATTGTCAACCATTTTTTTTTACCTTTTAACATATTTAATATGAAAAAAGTAGACGGTGCAAGTTATACGAATAGCCAGCGTTATCGCTGGCCACTGGGGCTTGTGGAGTACTCTGTACTGGTAGTATGAGATACCGTAAAGATTAATGTAATACATGTCTCTATAAACTGTAAGAAAAACATATATAATGAAACTTATTTTGGTGTATGCATCAGCATTGAAGCGTGCCGTTAAAATTATGTTGAATGGTCCATTATCATATACAGGGATCCCTGCATTATATGGTCACTCCATTATATGACTCGTTATATGACCGGCGCATAATGTAATCCCTTTCTTAACTCGCTACATGGCGGCGTGGCATGGTCTGACAGTCAACCTGATTGGTTTTAAACAAACACCACATTGCGATAATCTAACTACTTGTTAATGAGCAGACGTCTAAATGGGCATCATTGTTATTTAAACCTTTTGTATACATTTAATATAAGTAGGACTGTCTAAGTATTTGAGTCAATACATGCATGTACAGAATGGCTGGAGAACGTAAGTGAATGGTTTTAACTTTGGAGCAGCATGTCAATGCTATTCAACCGCATAGAGCTGGAGAAACCATAATCAGCACAGCAGCTAAATTTGACTGAATGCTGATGCTATTACGGATAAATGGGAAAAAAGAGCTAGAGCTCTATCACAGACTCTGAAGCTGTATTATAGTGCCATTTGAGTGCGTGATGATCCTTGAGCAAAAACTGCCCATATCGGGCTATCCCTCTATTATATGATCTTTTCGAGCTGGCAGAACAGAATTCGTATAATGCAGGGACCACTGTAGTAACATCATGAATGACAGCCAATCAGCGCATAGATGTAGCATAATCAGGAGCTGGTCCCAGTCAAGTATATCTACTGCTTAATATCTATTACCATTAAAATGACGACATTACTGATATATTTTACCTTTTAACACAATTTTAGATATGATAAGGTAATCAATAAATATATAGATCTAATTAAAGCATATTTAATTATTGTATAACAATCTTGCTAAGTTCTTATATTTTAATTTATTTGTTGAATTTCAATTATATAAGTTATATTACATATAAACATTACAGTATATGCAGTTTTTAACTCATTATCCTTGATAGAAATGAATTGGAACATCAGGCTGAATAGAAAATCTAGGAGAGAAAATTTAAACTATAACTTAGATACAGTCCATAACAATCGTAAACTTATCGTAACTTAGAAAGAATATATATAATAGATAGTCAGCTGGCATGTCTAGAGATTTATGACGTCTACAATGCATAATTTAATAGCATAGAGATCAGTTACTAACCCCTTCAGTGCTTTACTGTTACTGGCCTGCGATACTGAGTGATACAGATTACAGTGATAGTGGTACTGGCCTTACACTATGTTGATGTTACAATAGTCAATACTGAATACAGTCACAATTAAGGTTACAATGTCAATGTTCACTTGTCAAATTACAATGAACAATGCCAAGCAAAAGATGCAATCATGCCAGGCTGACTTACTTTCACATATGGTGACTTTGGTATCTTTAAATCCACATAGATAATGGTAGCCTCATCCCACCGGACAGAATAAACCAAACAAACATAATTGATGAGTTTTTGAAGACGACAGTCGACAGTCACTGAAATATCCAGACACCGCCGGCCCAGCGGAAGCACATACTTTCCGCTACAACTCACATGAATCCCTCTTTTGTACGTCTGCTTATGCCACAGGTGAAGATATTCTTTCGCACCCTGAGTTCAAAAGACAATTTGCCGTTCATTTCACATATGTTCCACAGGATTTATTCCCATCTTTTGGGACCCAAGCACCGAAATTTGGGACTTCAGTGCCCTCCCCATACCAAATTTAGGTCGCCGCTCATATACACATTCAGCTCTACCACCGCTGCACGGGGCTCCGGACTGCCTGCGAGGAATCGTCTCCACAAGGGCCGCTGCGGAATGACTTCCGGTTTGTCAACAAACCAATACAATCTCTCAACAGGGTGCAGCACTTCCGTGGTCATATCCCCCATCAAACGCCTGGATCACCCCATCGATTATATATACATCTATTGATAATATTTGCACGAGCGAAGGGGGGAGGGAAAGTAGATTTTCGTTTCGGATCTAGGATCGTACGGCAGTTTATCAACAAATCCCGCGCGGGTAAGATTACATCCTCTATATTTCACGTTAGGTGTAATCCGTAAAACCACCAAAATTTAAAAGTAAAACGGAAAAAAAACTTATATATGGTGTCTTCCATCCCGTGGTAGGGCATCTCCAAAATTTAAAGCCTCAAGACTAAATGACGTAGCTCTGCCGCTGTTCTGTTCGTGTATGATTATAAATCAGGGGGACTGGGGGCGTGGCAGGGGGCAGTATCGCCAAATACATATATACGACTCTCACGTGCTCCGCAGGAGGGGGGGGGCACTATCCGTACATTACAACGTACAGTGGTGAGGGTGTGCATTTGGAGAAGTAGAGAAAAATGCGCGATTTTGTGGTCATTGAGTGATAATTTATGTAGAAGATAAATTCAGTTTATGGAGGTCAATTATTTGAACCATGCACTTTCGATATAAAGTGGAATACGTCGTCAAAAACTGCAATTTTGCAACAATCTTCAGTCTCAGGTGGGCAATTTAGATGGTTGCTTCTGGGATTGCGAGCAAAAAGGCGCAAAATGGTGTCATTTGGGCGGCACATATGCATATACCTATATGTAGTGACCCCCCCTTGGCGTGCATCTTCGGTACGTGGGCCATAGATCCATGTAGAGCTCAGTGCATCCCAACCCCGCCTCAATCCGTTTTCAAAATAATGGCTTCGCATGGAATTTTTTCTCACTGTTATACGTACGTAGCTTAAGTTAATTTTTAGCTGACGTAAATTTGAATGTACATTTTAGCACGTACGTGTAGCCGGATCTGTGCAGTATCAGGACCGTAAGTATTGGGCCTTTTTGGAAAAGCAGGATGCGGTTATTCGCCGTATATCTAAGCGTAAAACGGCCCCTCCTTTAAATTCCTAACACTGACGAAGGGTCACTAATTGCACAGACCCCACGCTCTTTGATCAACACATCAGCTTTATCATGTCGCTCACCCAGCCATCCCTTTCCGAGGCAGATCTAGAAATTTTATAAGGGGTGGGAGGGTTAAAAATGAAAATCGAAAACAATGTTAACAGTCGATGTTAACATGCCCTTGCCTGAGGGCGGGGGGGGGGTTAAACCCCCTAACCCCACGTAGCTTGGATCAGCCTTTCCTCAACCCTACACTATCTCTCACCCCAGCGGCCCTATACCCGGTACTTACCCCACCGCCCTTCGTCAGACCTATTAATCCCAACCTAGCAAGTCCATATTTTTGCCTATTGTCCTTGCTTTTAATATGCCTTTCCGTAAGATGATGGATTTTCATGTTATTTAGTTTAATTTAAACAATCAAACTTATGTTACGCAGCATTTGCGTTTGTGACTGCTATTCTTTTCATACTCACGATTAAGGAAAAAGGACTCGAGCGTGGGCGGGGTTTATATATATATAGTGTCGGGGTATGGATCGGTCTATTAATAGATCGATCCACACTCCGACACTAAGCCCCGCCCACGCTTTTTCCTTTTCCGAGTCCTTTTTCCTTAGTCTTAAGTATACGAAATTGACAATTATAACTGATGGTAGGTACAAGTGAACAATACTCATCTCTAAAACTGACAACAAAGTGACATGCTGCTTTGTTTGTCCGACTTAACGCATGTGGAAGACTTTTTATCACATGTTTGCATAAAAGCAACAGTGACGCCAGTGAATGATTGACAGCCTGCATATTCTGTTGTTGGAAGCTGGATCGAGGGGGGTGGGGGGGGGGCTTGGGGATAAGGAGGGGGGGTTGAGCTGTTGTGTAAAGGAGTAGGAATAGGTTAACTGTTGCAGCCATCCCAGATGGGCACGAAAGACGCAGAGCGGCCGTGAGCAGTACCAGGTTCGACAAGCTGCACTTGCCTCCTATCTGCCCAGTGAGTCACTCCAATATCAGTATCATTGCTGTCATGCTCCGACGAAGTGTAAAAAAACTCGACATAGAGGGAATAAACACTTATATGTGCCACCCCCCCCCCCCCCCCCCCACACACACACACACTTTTCTATAACTATGATAATATGGCAATTATTACACTTGCCAATAAAGTCATGAATATGCATACCAAGAAATCTAATTTTTAAAAATGGCAGCTGAAGAATCACGTGTTGTCCCCCCCCCCCCCACACACCCCATTCTCCCTTACACTGAAACACGAAATTAACATGCTGCTCACCCCGAAAGCGACATTTATCCGCATCAAACGCTGGAGGGTGCATGATAGTCCACACCCCTCTGGCAAACGAAGAGCGAGGGGCCGGGGTGCGAATAGCACCGCTTCATAATTGGACCATCCGTGTTTACAGCGCATAAACGCATACATCCACCCCAGCCCCCACACATTAGGGTCCTACGGACCTGCCACAGGCTGGGGCCGTATTCATAAGCCCCTCGTAAGTTACGCACGAAAAGTGCATTTTCGTCTTAGCCTCACCAGCTCGTTGTGATGTTCATGATTAAGAAATCTTCTTCAATATAATTTTAGCACTTTCTTAATTCAGAAAATCCACTTCTTGGGTGACTATTGATGTATGTTGAACTCGCTAATCGCTCGACAAATCTGCCACTTAGCGCTAAGTCTAGTAGCGTAGCTAAAGTCGCGATTATGAATACGGCCCCTAGGTATTACAGAAGAATAAACATATAAGCTTATATACATACATACAAGGAAAACCCAGTTTTCGCGCGCCATTTTCGATTTATTAAAAGGTGCAAATTGGATCGAACAAGATTATTATCAGGTATCTGTGTCTGGCAGGCGGAAAACAGCATCACAGCTGCTCCTTTAAAAATGCAACCTACGTTATGCTTTCTAGGTCTTTTGAAAAGTTTACAAAACCCTAATTATATTTGTCATTTCACAGACTATTTACGAACGTTTCGAAGTAATCTACTAAATCTCACATCGAATTAAATATCCTTGATATAACGAACCATGAACAACCGCTCTCTCTCATGACAAATAACTATCCTATCGGGTGACCAAAAACACATTTGAAAATCTTTTTTCCTTGTCAAACACGGTCATATAAGACGTCCCTTGCCAAAATATGCTACACATGCAGAATCTGATAAAATTTAGATACGGATGTCTTCGTTACGACGTACGTTGCTTTAAGAAGCTTGCAGCTGAGAATAATAGAAGCAGCACATTAAAGCAAGACTATGACGCATATGTTAAGCGGGACGTACCATTAATTAACATGAAGCAGTGATTTATCTGAATAACAAGTTCTCGGAGAGCTCCCCGTTTTTGTTTTTGAACGGGATCTCAGTCGTCACTTATTTAAAGCGTCCCTTACGCAAAGCGGACCTCAGGACGCTAACTCACAATGTAATCAAGTCGTATCGAACACAACAAGTCGTAGCACGGCATTTTTCAGCCACCAAGCGGAAAGCGCGCGGAAAAATAATGGAAAGTTCTGGTATGAAGGAGTTGTTGTAACAAGATATTGGGAATAACATGCAAAGCTAGTTATTCCCTATTACATAATCAGCTGTTCTAAATGAATATAAAACGAACGAAACGACAATCTCGCAAACCTTATAAAACTCTGCCATTCTTGGCTCTGTCATTCGTATAGATATATACACACGGCACATCATTCAGTTATGTAGTCACGTAGAATAGAAGCAAGCTTATCGGACTCCCTGAAACTTTCGTCACATAATTTCGGCATTTGATTGCATTGTTATATCCAACCACAAACACGTTTACTCTAATAACGTCCATAACAACTTATCCCAGATCAGTCAATCTTGAATATAAGAGCTCTTAACACGAGGTCTGGGGCTAATAACTGATACACATAGTTCCGATTAAGTACATATACAACACAATATGTAGACAATCAAATATACACTTTGATGAAAACCAAGGCAACTTAGAATCAATAACAAATTCATTCAAAATAAACTAAAATTTCTGTTTACATAAGTTATTATCACTTAGTTCAAATAACAGCTCAAACAAACGCATATTTTTGGCATGTCTCAAACTTTTAAGCCACTTTATACTAGTAAAATAACTGATCCCTTTCTGGCACGATCAACATGCGAAGCTAACTTCTGTCCGGCATAGTGTCTTCGAGAAACTGTTGGAGTCGCCTACCACCGAACTATTCACCGATAATAACAACAGCAGAAGCAGTGAATTCGTATAATTCAGTGACCCGTAAACACATATCAACAAACTATATATCTATATAACTAATGAGACAGTCATGTGGACAGATTCCGTTTTTTTTGCAGTTGTGAGTGACGAAATGCAAGTTCTTCGGCTTTCTAAAAGCCGACAGGCGTAACGTAGATGTCTATTCAGATGGTGAGAGTTTGAAGATCACAACAATGCAGGGCCGGGCGTCTTCAGGCCTGCATCAGTCCGGCCGATGAATCGGGACTTTAGGGATGAATTCAATTAAGATCACCTGCAACCACGAACATATGAGCATCACAATTGGTTCTTAATAAGGTATTTAATAAAATATTACGCCCCCAAAACACGGGTATTTAATAGAGAGCCACACTCTCCACGTGACTCTATGTCCTCTATGGACATAAGATCGTAATTTGAAGAAAAAGCATATCAAATAGAACTTTGTGTTTCTTGCTGGTCAAGAAGTATAGCGTCAATGAAATATCTTACATATTCCATCATGGAACTTGAGTCGCATCGTTGTTTGTTGAGTCGCCAATGTAAACCAAGCTGAAAGCAAAACAGACACGAGAGAACATCAATACAGCATTCCGGAATAAACCAGTTGTGCTTCATGACCCGCGTTCATTTTGCTGAGTCATTATATTCCAAGTACGTCACATGCAATGGTCCACGGGACATTGTAGCAGTACTATTACGGTGATAACCACATGTACTTTCAGCGAAAGAACGACTGTGAAGTCTACGTGTATCCCAGTGGGTCACGGTGGTTCCACGTGTATATCAGTGGGTCACGGTGGTTCCACGTATATCCCAGTGGGTCACGATGGTTCCACGTGTATCCCAGTGGGTCACGGTGGTTCCACGTGTATCCCAGTGGGTCACGGTGGTTCCACGTGTATCCCAGTGGGTCACGGTGGTTCCCTGTGTATCCCAGTGGGTCACGGTGGTTCCACGTGTATCCCAGTGGGTCACGTTGGTTCCACGTGTATCCCAGTGTGTCACGGTGGTTCCACGTGTATCCCAGTGGGTCACAGTGGTTCCACGTGTATCCCAGTGGGTCACGGTGGTTCCACGTGTATCCCAGTGGGTCACGGTGGTTCCCTGTGTATCCCAGTGGGTCACGGTGGTTCCACGTGTATCCCAGTGGGTCACGGTGGTTTCACGTGTATCCCAGTGGGTCACGTTGGTTCCACGTGTATCCCAGTGGGTCACGGTGGTTTCACGTGTATCCCAGTGGGTCACGGTGGTTTCACGTGTATCCCAGTGGGTCACGGTGGTTCCACGTGTATCCCAGTGGGTCACGGTGGTTCCACGTGTATCCCAGTGGGTCACGGTGGTTCCACGTGTATCCCAGTGGGTCTCGGTGGTTCCATCTATCTCCCAGTGGGTCACGGTGGTTCCACGTGAATCCCAGTGGTTCCACGTGTATCTCAGTGGATCACGGTGGTTCCACGCGTGTCCCAGTGGGTCACGGTGTTTCCACGTGTATCCCAGTGGGTCACGATGGTTCCACTTGTATCCCAGTCGGTCACGGTGGTTCCACGTGTATCCCAGTGGGTCACGGTGGTTCCACGTGTATCCCAGTGGGTCACGGTGGTTCCACGTGTATCCCAGTGGGTCTCGGTGGTTCCATCTATCTCCCAGTGGGTCACGGTGGTTCCACGTGAATCCCAGTGGTTCCACGTGTATCTCAGTGGATCACGGTGGTTCCACGCGTGTCCCAGTGGGTCACGGTGTTTCCACGTGTATCCCAGTGGGTCACGATGGTTCCACTTGTATCCCAGTCGGTCACGGTGGTTCCACGTGTATCCCAGTGTGTCACGGTGGTTCCACGTGTATCCCAGTGGGTCACGGTGGTTCCACGTGTATCCCAGTGGGTCACGGTGGTTCCACGTGTATCCCAGTGGGTCACAGTGGTTCCACGTGTATCCCAGTGGGTCACGGTGGTTCCACGTGTATCCCAGTGTGTCACGGTGGTTCCACGTGTATCCCAGTGGGTCACGGTGGTTCCACGTGTATCCCAGTGGGTCACAGTGGTTCCACGTGTATCCCAGTGGGTCACGGTGGTTCCACGTGTATCCCAGTGTGTCACGGTGGTTCCACGTGTATCCCAGTGGGTCACGGTGGTTCCACGTGTATCCCAGTGTGTCACGGTGGTTCCACGTGTATCCCAGTGTGTCACGGTGGTTCCACGTGTATCCCAGTGGGTCACGGTGGTTCCACGTGTATCCCAGTGGGTCACGGTGGTTCCACGTGTATCCCAGTGGGTCACGGTGGTTCCACGTGTATCCCAGTGGGTCACGGTGGTTCCACGTGTATCCCAGTGGGTCACAGTGGTTCCACGTGTATCCCAGTGGGTCACAGTGGTTCCACGTGTATCCCAGTGGGTCACGGTGGTTCCACGTGTATCCCAGTGTGTCACAGTGGTTCCACGTGTATCCCAGTGGGTCACGGTGGTTCCACGCATATCCCAGTGGGTCACAGTGGTTCCACGAGTACCACAATGGACTAAGATTCCACATCCTAAGTATCAATAATACATGCATCTCTGCGATAATACTAAGTGGACAATATTACTCTATACTAATCTATATATACTCATTATAATACATGTTGTGGAATATTACCTTGTGATATAAGTGACTATTTTCCCAGTCTAATACTTTTTCTATATGGTGACGAGTCTGAAAAGCAATGAAAACAATTACAAGTGTGTTTCCTTCAATTAAGAGAGTAGGATGTCCATACCTATTGATCAGTTCCTTAGATTATAAATAGTACAGACTGCAATAGTTGCTACAAGCCTTAAAAACACAATACTTGACTGTGACAGTTACAGACACAGGGCTAGTTACCAGGGTAAATGCCTGTATTTGCCTTAAGCCCCTGCTTAGGATATGGATATGCTTCAAAACTAGGGTGAAAATGTGTAGAAGTGAAGAATACACTTACCCGTTTGTTGAGACAGATGACTGGCCACATTGAACAGCCGAGTGTACAGCAGCAGCATAGACAACCACAGAACAACCACTTTACATTCATGGGTAAAGTCTTTCTCAAAACACTATTTATCCTTCTGATTGTCGCTGCATACTCCTCTGGGGCAACCTACAAGAAATGTCATAATATGTAAAGATATAGGTATTTATTTACAGCAATTCTGTAATTTCCTTGTGGGCAAAACTGGTTCAAATCCAAAATTCAAAATCATATTACCATTATATAAACCCTGCATCATGTATCTTGTCTAGTTCAACAGAATTTAGACTTGTAAATGCAAATTGCAGTATATCTTGGCTTATCCACCAATGATCTATCTTTATATACCTTCAACATAACAATTTATAACATAACATATATTTACCTTTATGTATAATCATTACATGCTGTCATTTGCTAAATACAAAGAGGTTACCTTTGCAGAAAGACCTTGTGGAAATTCAGAATCAAACTTGTTACTTAAACCAAATCTGCAAAAAAAAATTAAAAGATAACTAAAGAGTCTGTAACAGTAATATGTAATCAAACTATCTGCCCCCATGACTACCTCAATGCATGCCCTCTCCAAAACCCAGCTGTGGTAGTAGTAGTAGTAGCACTAGTGGTCATTTACATGAATAAATTTATTGTTAGCTCTCTGTTAGATAAGTTTCATTTATCTTTTGCTGCGTAATTATCAAACAATTTATCACACCAACAAATACCATTATAAATAACTGCACAATAGCTTCCGGGTCACTCTGGCGAGATGGTGCGAACACTAACAACAGACAGTCCAATTGCTGAAGTGCAAACTAATCCACTCACAGCCGGACCCCCCCCCCTGCCCATAGCAGGAAGTGGTGAGAAAGACTCAACAGTTATGCCTTTCAGCATAGCATTCCTAAGGAATTGATACAAATTCATTTTGACAAAACTACATTTTTAATTGTTCAAAAAAAAAAAGTACAGTCCAGATGGGTTAAAAAATTCAATCATTACATCAAGAATAACTCACTGTCTTGGGATTGGGAATGGAAATACCCACATTGGGCCACAATAAACTGGATTCCAATAAATTTGAGGCCAGCCCCTACCATATCAATTAATGCATGCAGTTATAACATGAATATCTGAATAGATATACACTACAATACACAGGAGTTACTTTATAACACAGTAACTATTAATACACCCTCGGTAACAAGGTGGTAACGATTCCGCTGAATCCAATGTAATGTGAGCCTACGCTCTACGACATATGAATAGATCATACAGTCAACGACAAAAGCCTGAAAAGGCACAAAAAGCTTCCAAAACAAATCCATGTCAACATTGACCATCTAACCCCGTTTTGGCCTTACGGGCGGAAAAAGAAGAGTTAAAAGCACGTAATTACATTGTGACATTTCCAGCTCCGCGAATAACAACCGGATCTGGTACATTGATGGTCATCGCCTCCTCTGTATAGCCTTCCTCTTCATCATCCTCTTCGTAAATAGCATCAAAATCAGCCATGTTTGACCATTGATACTTCGGCCTCCGATGGAATGGCGAACATTGCCGAACGGAGCGGAAGTGCCTTCAGGTAAGGGATCGTCCATTATCTCATAGCCCGGTTGGCTCCCGGGGGGGGGGGGGGTGGAGGGATCTAGGGGGGGAGGGGTGCCTGTAAAAGGCGGGCTTTCCGACGATATACATGGGGAAGTGACATTTTGTAGATGCAACCCAGAGGCGGATCCAAACGGATAGGGGGTGGGGGGTCGTTGTTTAATTTAAGGGGATGCAAGGCAGGTGTTGTTAAGGACTGAAAAAGTCCCAAACAAATTTCGCCTACACCTGTTGTAAAAAAAAACTGGGTGGACACCCGCAGGCATTTTCCCGTCCCCCCTCCCCGATTTCCAAATTCCTAAATCCGGCCCTGTAATTGACTGAAGGGGGCATGCCGCTGGAAAGGGTCTTTTTTCGGATATTTTGGTACGCCAAAGGGTCTTACAGTAAATTATGCACTACGAGTGATGCAATTCCTACAGTTTCTATAGTTACAGAAAATACTATAATAATAGGCGGTGGCTATTTTGCCGACGTAACCGGTTTCCGAGCTGGTTCAGTTATATATTTGTTATCGGCAAACATGATTTTTCGGTGTTTTTTTTTAATGTTACAATTTCCAGCAATTTCCGGCTTTTTTGGGCATTTTCTTTCACCAATTTTAATAAGTTGATCTTAATAAGTTGATAGTAGTGTCCAGGGGGACGGGGGGGGGGCAAGGGGGACGTGCCCCTCCCCACGTTAACGTGTTTCATGTGATAATCAAAGGGTTTATCGGTGGCCGGTCACGGTAAACTATAGTCTACCCCGCACTGCCCATTGTTATATAACGTGTTCATAAATAGTGTTCATATAAGTTCTCATGACTTTCGTAGATGCTAAACAGTAGTCAATCACTAGACCATTTTACAGAACACATCAAATAATGCATTACAGGCTTTAAAGGGGGTTGGGAGGGGGGGGCAAGGGGGGGGGGTCATGTTCCCAGATCACGAAGAAAAAAATTCCCAGTTCACGAAGAATTAAACCGAGAACTCCCCGCATATAAAGGAAGGGCTTCGTTTCGGCTGACCGGTAACTTGAGAGAAAAAAAATTAAGGAAACCAGCCCCCTCAATGTCGAGCGACGCGCCATTTTGCAGGAGCAAGTAACGTATATTGTGACCCTTCATGTGGCGCCGTCTCGCGTTATAACTGGAAGTTATCTCGCAGATGGAACTCTTCACAGGTGAGATACCCTTCAGGGGAACGTGTGAAACGAGAGATCAGGGCCGCGATTTCCGGATGACTTGCGGCAGTTCGATCCAAGTCGCGCAGCAGATGATGATGATGTCATAAAAAGGCTTTCAGGATGTAAATTCAAGACAGAATACACTAATTTGACATGGAGAACAGGTTGGTAATACAAAAATTACAGAACATACTACTTTAAGACATTTGATGGGGCTCATTGGGGATCTTAAATAGTTAGCGCTATATATATATGAAATATGTTTCTTAGTAAGGTGCATATTTTGTTGACATCTTGCAACCTGTCAATATTCACAAGAAATATTCCGAGAACCGCACGTCGCAAGTCCAGTAACTATGTCTTGAACCCGAGGGGGTGGTCAGGGGGGGGGGGGGGGGCACTTAATACATTGTTGTATGTGGGGGTGTCCCGTGGTAAAGCCTCCCCTTTAATTTGCACCACAAAACCCCGCTAGGCCAAGGGCGTCTTACCGCCAAACCCCGCTAGGCCCAGGGCGTCTTACCGCCAAACCCCGCTAGGCCAAGGGCGTCTCATCGCCAAACCCCGCTATGCCAAGGGCGTCTTACCGCCAAACCCCACTCGGCCCAGGGCGTCTTACCGCCAAACCCCGCTAGGCCAAGGGCGTCTCACCGCCAAACCCCGCTAGGCCAAGGGCGTCTCACCGCCAAACCCCGCTAGGCCAAGGGCGTCTCACCGCCAAACCCCGCTAGGCCAAAGGCGTCTCACCGCCAAACCCTGCTAGGCAAGGGCGTCTCACCGCCAAACCCTGCTAGGCCAAGGGCGTCTTACCGCCAAACCCCGCTAGGCCCAGGGCGTCTTACCGCCAAACCCCGCTAGGCCAAGGGCATCTCACCGCCAAACCCCGCTCGGCCAAGGGCATCTTACCGCCAAACCCCGCTAGGCCAAGGGCGTCTCACCGCCAAACCCCGCTAGGCCAAAGGCGTCTTACCGCCAAACCCCGCTAGGCCAAGGGCGTCTCACCGCCAAACCCCGCTAGGCAAAAAGCTACGGCGTCTCACCGCCAATATCAGCTCGGTATCTTGAACTATACACATATTGTGGTTCTATGTATTGTTACAGTAGGTAGCGTTCTATTTTCCACACAAATCGAACGAGCGAAGCCATGCGATATCAATAATCTGTCCAGTTGCGAGGCAATGATAGCATAGCTACTCACGGACGCCACTTAACTTACTGAGATGTTACCGGCGACCTCATATAAGCGACCTGCAAGTACCCAATGTGATAATTTGTCATAATTTAAATCGTGGCATTTACACATAGGTCCACATTATATATAACAAATATTTTTGACTGAAGGAACATCCGGTGAAACAAGACCTCATCACGACCATATCGTCACGTCCAGTCTCAAGCTAAATGAACCGTGCCATGATCTATATCTTTATGACCATGAACCACCATGAATACGGTTTCCGCTGACTTCACGCCGTACAGTCTCTATGCCCAACGGCGTGGGCAATAATGGGAGTATGAAACAGCTTTCCGCCCGGATTTTATCGCAATCCTACACCCCCCCCCCCCCCACACACACACACTCACACAGACTCACACAGACAAATACACCCGGTCCCCTGGCCACCGCTAAATGCCACCTGATTAGCAAGCGCTGCATGGGAACGCAGAATACTGGACATAATTGAAATTTGAAGGTGGCCATAATACTACCCAAAACCCCTATGTAGCGTGAACGAGTCTGGATGGTAACGTTTTGACATGTGCTAAGATTTGATCGATTGCCGCCATGATTATGCTAAGCAACTGCCGAATGGCCTGGTACCTTAACCCTGGGGGGTGGGGTACTTAAACTGTGCTGTGTTGGGGGGGGGGTCCGCGGTAACCCCCCCCCCTCCCATTTTCACCGCCAAAATACGTTATGTCGAGTCTTTATGAATGCAAGTTTTGAAATATCCGCTCCATAGGTGTATCTTTTTCATCACAAATATCCGCTCTATAGATGTAATTTTTTCATCCCAAATATCCGCTCTGTAGGGGTATGTTTTTCATCACAAATATCCCGGTCGATTCTGCTAACCGCACCGGGTCTGATGGATGCGGTATTTTACATTCTGGGCAGTCAACGTGTCGATTTGGGCGCATTATGACGACCTGTATCACTAAATGCGCGTGTAGGTGTGAAACATTTATAATACCCGGTTATACATGGGTGCCGGTTATCATCTCACAACTGCAGAATTGGCTGTTCGGCTGTTAAAAACCAGCTATGTAGCGTGAACGAGTCTGGATGGTAACGTTTTGACATGTGCTAACACGATTTGATTGATTGCCATGATAATGCTAAGCAACTGCCGCATGGCCACCCTTAAACCCCAGGAAGTGTGTACTTAATACCTTGCTGAGTTTGTGGGGGTTCCGCGGTAAAGCCCCCACTTTTTGCCCGTCAAACTCCGCTTGGTCGGGGCGTTTTACCGCCAAATTCCGCTCGGAGGGGGTGTTTTGTCGCGGAAACCCGCTGTATGAACGCACAGTTTCAGAATCCCCCTCCCCCGGTCGCAAGTTTTGATATATCCACTCTATAGGAGATCTTTTTCGTCACAAATACGTGCCCTATAGGGATATCTTTTTCATCACAAATATCGGATCCCTCAGGCATCAAGGCCCTCGAGGAATGCCCCCACCCGATTTGTATCAAGGGCGCCCGCCCCCCCCCCCCCCCGTGCCCCTAACATGTTTCTGTTGCTGTCCTTACCAAAGAATTATGAACGGTGTTTTGCTATCCCGCCGCTGCTTGTGATAGAGAAACACCATCTCACCACCCATCACCGGTCATCAGACTTTCGGGGAACTCGCTCTGTCCCCTACCCCACTCCACCACCCGATTCCGCAAACTGCACCGGTCCTGGGGGATCCATGTGTGGTATTTTATCTTTTTGGCAGCGACATTGTCGATTTGTCGATTATGACGACTTGTATGACTAAATATGCGTGTAGGTGTCGAACATTTTGTGAGCACTAGCAACGCATAGTGCATATTCTTGCATGCAGCTAGTTCTAATATTGAATTTTTATTAATTAAATCCGTAACTAAATCTGGCATCACCGTGAATGTTGCTATCGATAAGGGAAGTGCCAATGTTTGGTAAATGACCTTTTTTGCCTGCATAGAGACTGCATAATGTGAGCTTTTTGTGCGAAAAATCGATTTCGTCAAAATTATACAGTAATGCAGGGCCGCTAAAGCGTATAAGATCAAGGTGGTAATTAGGGGCCAGTTCGTTGACAGCAAACGAACCGCATGCACGTTTCTCAGTAAAAGTGATAGGCGAGTTCTCATATGTTTAGCTTGAATTTCTTGTAGCCCCATCAATTAAATGTTGTCAGCACCTGACCTGTAAAGTAAGGCGCACTAAATAGCTACTATATGCGCGCAGTGCTGGCCAGAATATATCGCATTAAAGACAGTGTCGCCATCTGATGAGTAGGGTCGACAAAAAACATTGATGATTTTTATGCACTGTGTACCTAATAGCGGCAGTCAAGCGGGTTGCTCTTACTGATATATTGCGATGGGGCCGCCCTTTCAAACGGTCGCCTACTGCGTGTAAATCGAAGCCTACGCATCGATGGAAGTATACTTCCCAAAGTTTAATACCGTACGGATTCGGCGCTTCGATTAGGGAATGATTTAAAATTCTGTACAAGGGATCCTCTCTGTATTTTATCTATGTGACTATAAAATAAGTTCATACGGGGTGTGATCTTGTGAAACCCGAATTAACTAAACCACCATACTTTCTTATTGCCAAACCAGAGGGGAGCTCGTTCCTCATATCAACTGTGCCTGCCCCACGTACTGCCAACCTCACGTTTGAATTGTTCGGATTTAACAACAAATATAAAGAAACTGTAAGTGTGGATTGGCCGAATAACTATTTGAAATGAGTGCTATGTCCATTATCCAGATACTCCTATATTACGTGGGCCAGTAGTTTTACCCTGCGACGTATCAAATGTGATGTTGAGCTCACGAAAAAGCGAGCCAACGGCACAAGCCGTAGGCGGATTTATAGGACGCGGGCGTATCGGCGAACTCTTCCCCCGGCCGCTGTGGAATTTTTTCCACATAAATCGTGCCCGCTTGCGTTTTCGCGGTAAATTCCAAATGCGCGACGGACGCCGTGACCTTTCTAGCGAGGAGCACTGGCCTAGCAGGACACGCTCTCTTGGCGTCTTCTCAACGGCGATTGAGTCCTCTTCTAGCGTGTTTGTATCGGGGTTGTGTGAGCCTGTAATTTTGACGGGAGTACCCCGAGGAATCTTTTGGTGAAAGAGCGCTTTTTGCAATCGAGAGTATGCTGGAATTCATAGACATATGCATGATATGGCTGGGGCCATGTTTGACTGTAAGTTAATTAAACACCACTATTCATTCGAATGGTGAAACAAAGCTACACTATCACATATAAACGCATGACACAGCTGTGTAGATCTAAGCGGTGTGCGTTGCTCTTCCAAACACTGAAACCTTCACACAAGCGAAAAGAATAATCCATGTTGTAAGTTAGATGAAGGTGACCACCAGAAAGTATCACCACTCAAACTGCGGTTATGGAATATAAGCTTACCTACTGTTTGAATAGTACTAATTTCACTCAAAGTAAATATAATAGAGGAAACTATTTTATTTCATAATAAAAAATAAGGTGGTGTACAGTATGTTTATGATCGGTTTTATTTAAATGTTCTGTGCAGGGGCGGAGCTAGGAATTTGCCAGGGGGGTGGGTTGCTCTCTGAAAAACTTGCGACCGGGGGGGGGGGAGGTGCTCGGAATTCTCCGACTTTAACAGTGTATGTGCAGGTTCCCAAGGTGGGGGTTGCAACCCCCGTAACCCTCCCCCTAGATCCGCCCCTGCTGTGTGAAATAACAATAGTGGTCCAAGTAATGGCGACGTCGATGTCAAGTTTGTGTATTATCTGATCTCCTAACATACGGCGCTGTAGTGATGCGAGGCACGAGCGACCTCTACATGGAGCGTGTGCATGTATCATAGCGAGGATGGGAGGGGAACCAGCCTTACCATATACAGCAGTAGTCTCTTAACACAGACCGGCGATACTTGGAGCAGAGGAGTATATCAGCTTCATCGAGAGATGCGAGAAGACACCTCTTCTTAACTCATAAAGAATAAGCTTTTGTGCAACATACAAAAGTGACCGACACGCATTTTAAAATTAACAAATGGGGGGAAGGTATTTCACTTAACCCCCTCTCCGCCCCCGCCATTTTCCTGCAAACCGTATTCATGGATTTGAACTGTTATACCTTTTTATCTGGAGTACTTTATAGTTATAGCAAGAACACATCGCAAGAAATTCAATATAAGCTTACTATATACATGCATTCTCCAAGAACTGACTAAAAGTATCGGTTAGGCCTGCCGTAAATACAGAAATTAACATATTCCGTGTAGTCGTATATTGTGGGTTTGCCGTTCAGAACAATTGTCTATGTTTGAATAAATAAATAAATAAATGCCATCGTTAAAGCAACACCGTTCATCAATGGTTATAAACTGTTCGTCGGTGCCCCACCACACATCTAGCCACTGATTAGGCTGTCCCCGATTACATAAACCACCATAAACACATTGTAATAACAGTGAACTTCAGACAGTGCTTTCCTTCCAAAACCTAAATATATTCTGTGCGTGCTTTCGCAGGCGGGACATTGTTCTCCGCTTGACTGTCCCACGTCGATTCATGACCAGGTACCAATTGCGAGTTCTGTTAAAACATGATTTGTACAGATAGGTATTGTTATCCAGGTATTCACAGAACTCGTTTTCCACTCCTGGCGTTGTCTGCAACAGACCAAAATAAAACATTAAATCGGTACTTAGAACAATTAAGACGTCTCATTTCGGGGAAGGGACATTATCCCTAATTTTACGTTTTAGCGGCTGGCATGACGAGTTTTCCGCTATTTCCAATTTCTGCCACCTTTACATTCGTGTTAATACATATGTTTACCTTGCTTCACCTATTCACTGGCCAAGAAGGCGATACCTAATTGAAATGATTGGAGTTATTGTAAACGTTATTTTTATAATGATCAGCTAAATCCGAATGTCTTAAATTATCGCGAAAAAGCCACAGTGAATGCGCTGGCTGTCTTACCGTGATGGCTAACGCCCCCTGGTGTCCCACGGCGAGGTACTGTTGGCTGGCGTATCGTCTGATGTACACCAACCCCATGTCCGCCGAACCGAAGCTCAATAACGCTGAAAAGCAAAAGCCCGACAAGGGCGTAATGGTAAATCTGATTCGATTTTTAGGTCTACCACAAAAAACTGCCTAATAATATGCATGTTTTTTTTCCATTGTGTGATATATGAATTATTAATACACATTTTGAGGCAATTCATTTTTCTCACTTTGAATGCTTCCTTTTCCTTTTTCAATTTGAATGTTTGCGATTTATCTTTCCCGTAAAACTTCATCGACCAGGGAGTGCGGTATGAGATGAGATGCATATGACATTGGTTTCAAAGCGAAATGGGATTCTCAGCACAAGTCTCCCATATCCTGTCCGAGCCATTAGGATAAGACTTGGGCTGAGATAAACCCATCTCGACCTCGTTGATGCTTTTTTCGTGCTTGTCAAAATGCATTCATTGATACTTGTTTTTCATTAGTCGATGCCATGCAGATGCATCTTGTCCACCACTCGCTAGGTAGGTGGTATAAGTGCATGTTAGGTGATATGTTACATCAACGAATACAATTTTGCAACGACGAACGAAAACTTGTAACCAAGAGTTCAGCTTAGCTCACGCTGCAAACAATAGCGAATCGACGAATTTAGCAAGGAAACTGAAACACCTAAGAAAAAAAAAGTAGTCTCTCTATCCACCGAGGCAAAATATACATCGTTACCGACTGAATTCAACCATCGCAAATGGAAAACAACCTTGGGCAAATGGCACTTGTTACTTTGTTTGTGGGTAAAATACAAATAGTCTTGCCGTTTGTGTTTTACTCGGTCAGTTATTGTTTCCTCCCAAAAGCTGCTAAATTAGTTTTTGGATAGATAGCGATTTTTTTCTAACTGTTTTAACAGGATGTTATTTTTCTCGCCCAGGGCATGTTTTGCAACGCTCTGCCAGTTTCCGACCGATGTTTCGAGTCGCTTTATCTACGATAAACGAAGTGCTCTGATGAAAATGCCAAACATTAAACACTTCCACTTAAATAATTATGTACCAGTTGCATTATCTATATATTAGAATTGGTTCTTTTCCTTATATATGGTCTGTCTCTCTTTGCATACGCGTAATATGTGCGTGCTGGGATGGGAACCCATAATAGCAAGGTAAAAGGACTGATTATTTTATGAAAGTATACCCAATTACACACCTTCTGGTGCATTTTTAGGATACTTTACCTGCCCGTTAAAAAAATATGTTCTTTTTAGCTTTATCGATTATTGTAAGCAACCCATAATAGCAAGGTAAAAGAAATGATTATTTTATGAAAGTATACCCAATTACATTAAAATTCTGATGAATTTTTAGGATACTTTACCTTCCCATTAAAAAAATATTCTCCCTTTTCCTAGTAGCCCTATTTCACAAAATGACCAAAATTTGACACCTACCACGAATATGTAATTTTGCTACAATTCAGCTCACTATTAAGCTAAGCCACCCATAATAGCAAGGTAAAAGAACTCTGTATTTGTGATTATTTTATGAAAGTATACCCAATTACACACCTTCTGGTGAATTTTTAGGATACTTTACCGTCCCGTTAGAAAAATATTCTCCATTTTCCAAGTATACCCCCATTTCACAAAATGACCAAAACTTGACACCTACCACGAATATGTAATTTTGCTACAATTCAGCTCAATATTAAGTCATTATCATCAGTAATAGCTCTTTGGAAAGCTTAAACCTAGTGCAATACAGGAATGATATTCAACAATGTAAATAGTAGCCACAAAAAATAACAGTATGGCAATAATAATAAACAGTTTTGCAAAAAAAATACCGTTTTTGCCAAAATTCGAAATCACCACCTTCACAAAATTGGCTATAATTTCATCAAGAATCAAAAAATCTTGACACCAAACCACGTTTAAAAACATAGTTCTTGTAATAAAAATAAAGAAAAATATAGGTAGCCGTTTCCCGAGAAACACGTCCTGAAACTTGAAAATGTTATCTCAGAAATATTTTTTGGAGCAGCTTATTTCACACCAATTATCAGTAATTTACGCCTTGTGCTCACATTTTAATAAATCTGGTTATATATAATGGTCTCCGATATAATTATGATCTACACGAATGTTTTCTGAACTATTTACACGTTTTCTCCATGTTTTTTTCTTGAATATTCGGAATTTATCACGAAGAGCTATTCTCGGGGAAATACCCTGTGAATGACGTCACGAATTGGAGATTCCCTGTGAATGACGTAACGAGTTAGGGATTCCCCTTTCACTGACACCCGCCGATGTTTGTCGATGTTTACCGAGGTCTTCTCTAAATCGCCGAAGCTTATTATACGATGTTCTATTTATTTTACCTATGTCACCACTTCTTTTGTTGTGTTTTATTCGTGCTTTGTTTCATTAAGACTGCCTAAAATATCAGGGCTATAGCCCGCCGATGTTTGCCGATGTTTACCGAGGTCTGCTCAAAATCACCGAGGCTCATTATGGGTGGCTTACCTTAAGTCAGTATCATCAGTAATAGCTCTTTGGAAAGCTTAGACCTAGTGCAATACAGGAATGATATTCACAGATGTAATTAGTAGCCACACAAAATAACAGAATGGGAATAATAATGTGCAATTATGCAAAATCAGTTTTTCCAAAATTTGAAATCACCACCTTCACAAATATTGGCTACAATTTCATAAAAAATGAAAATCTTGACACCAAACTACTTTTAGAAACTTCTAAAAACATAGTTCTTGTAATAAATATAAAGACAAATATAGGTAGCGGTGCAAATTTCCTGAGAAACCGGTCCTAAAGCTTGAAAATGTTATTTCACCAATATCTTTTGGCGCAGCTTATTTCACATCAATTATCAGCAATTTACGCCTTTTGTTCACATTTTAATAAATCTGCTTACATATGATGGTCTCCGATATAATTATGATCTACACGAATGTTTTCTGAACTATTTACACGTTTTTTCGATGTTTTTTCTTTTTCTACAGCCCGCCGATGTTTGCCGATGTTTATCGAGGTCTGCTCGAAATCGCCGAGGCTTATTATAGGTGGCTTACCTTAAGGATAACCTTTTTGATATGTAAAGTCGCAAGGTCTTCGTCACGTCACCTAGCTTGCTCTCTATGTTCTTTGCTGGCATATCCTATATATTAACATCAAATTTTATACTCAATAGTCTGTAGGAACCTACCTACTAAATTGAGTAATCTACCAATCGGTCCCACTGAATGCTTTTTACTTCCGAGGTAACCCGGCTGTTTGAGTTTTTTTTATATAAATGCGTAGCCGGAAGTGGGGAACACACATAACATATGCTAAAAGTGTGAAAGGGTTCAGTCAGCCAACTTATATTATGTTTCATGAATAAAAACGTGTCATTAGCATTTTAGCATCTCAATACGACCGAGAAAAAAATAGAAAATTTACCGAATTGACCGTTATTAATCACACACAATCTCAGTGTCAGGCTACACAAACTTAACATATTATGTAAATAGTTCACCGAAATTGTCTATCTCAAGGGCATTAATACGTACTCCCAATCAACTTCTCAAACCAAAGTCAAGGTATCCGAATACGTCATACACGAGCCGAGTATTTTCACCAATACAACGCCCTTTGGGAAAATTGTTTTGATGGACTGATAAGTTTCGGTAACACCTGCTTGTAATTTTTTCCGGAGAGAACCTTATATTCACAAATGAACAGGGAAATTGGGAGCCAGTTCTTAAACACATCACAGGGGTTTCCGAGCTTAGGCCAACATGTCATTACTCCATGTTTTGAGGTAACTGACATTCGTTTATTATTTGATACTAGGTTTATGAGGGCTTCTGTGCAGGAAGAGTGACCTGGTGACAGATGCATGATTCATAGAACAATAGCATTCAGGCGCCATAGATCAGCAAAATAAAGACAAGAAACGCAAGGGTTCTTTACCATGCCCGTCGACCACTTGGGCCCCCATATAAAGGTGGGGTCCTTTCCGCTCGAGTGATAAGGAAGATTGACAACCACTGCGAGGCGCAAGGGGAACTCCCGTTTGGAAGGCCTTGATTACGATTGGTTCGCCAGCATCACCTTGAACTCTTCTTAGAACTGACGATGATGTCCCACAAGGAGTTGAACCTGACGAGGACTTCAACAAGTGGCGATATATCACGTCTTCTGACTCGAACGGTCTTTGAGCTGACCTGCTGCTTCGTGGTGCACGCCCTGGTAGCGTGCATGCCCTGTTGGCGTGCACGCCCTGGTAGCGTGCGTGCCTATCACGCCAACTGTACCTACCATATGACACGGGGGGTACTTATCATACAATGCTGCGTTCGGGAGGGTTCCGCGGTAGGCCCTAACGCCCCACCCCCTACCCCTCTTTTCACCTTTAAAATCCGCTCGGAAGGGGTATATTTTGTTGTTATCACCTTAATTATAGAGTTTGAAGGCGGGGTTTTATTCGAGACCCTTGACAACCCAATTAATTTCCCTGCGCGGTGGTGGCTGGCATGGATAAACACTCTTTATGACCGCCATGTTGACATGCACGGAAGACTGGCTGAACGTTTTAGACTTGCTAAAATCTAACAAACTCGCTGATTAGCACTGCTTAATATTCGGATTTATACTGCTCCACTGGAGGCTGGTGGTAAGGGGGTTGACTGGCCTGACTTCGGCTGGACTTCAGCGATTCACCCATGCCGGGTGCTGGCAAATATCAGGAACAAAATCGTGTTTGGACTACAGGTATGTAATGCTATCTTACATAAGTCTATAAAGAATCTTACAACTGTTATGGCCTATTTGTAGATTTCACGAAGGCATTTGATAAAGTACCTCATTCTATCCTATGGTTTAATTTAATTCAGGACGGTGTTCATGGTAGAGTATTAAGTCCTGCAGTCGCTGTACAGGCAGCGCACGGCTAGCGTAATAACAACGAAAGAAATTACTGAATTCGTTAAAGTTTCTTTCGGTACAAGGCAAAGTTATCTACTTAGCCCGCTCTTGTTTTTGACATATATTAACATTTTAATACTAGATTGTAAGCCAACAGGCTTAAATGGCATCTTTGTAAACTAGATATTTGATAATGTAAGAGTACTGATGTTTGCAGATGGCCTCGAATGTTCTCGACTCATTTTGCGATAAATGGGGAATGGAGGTAAATCTCAGTAAGACTAAAGTAATAGTGTTTAGGAACTCAGGGCCGGTGAAATAATCGGAAAAGTGGTATTTTAATGTATGTTCAGAGGGTATGCAAAATTTCGTGTATTGTCAAATGAAAACGATTAAATACTGGTGTAGAGTGATGCCCTATGGTCAATAGATTGACATGAGATGAACAGGCAACAAAACGTATTGTGAATTTAAATCTGTATTAGAGCCAAAACTATAGTTAAGATGTTTAACGTCACAGAAACTGAGGGGAGCGCTGTGTAGGCTCAGATGTTCAGCGCATAGTCTGGAGTTTAGTTTGTCGTTTCTCGATTATTAGTGACAATGATATGGCAAGGTGATATAAGACTTACCTGGAGCAAGGTGATATACCTGGAGCTACATGTTGTGTCTCAGCCTGTTATTAAAGCTGCTCATACAGCAACGTATCACCTACATTATGATTTACAATCTTTTAGAGAAATGTCTAAGACATTTTATGACTGTTAAATTTGTACGATATAGATGTGTTATCTTATGTTAAAAGACAATTCGTACTTACTGCAACAGTGCTCCCTGGCGAAGCCATTGGAACTAGCGTAAGCTGGTACCGCCTCTCGTACTCACATATTAGTATTGCTGAGTGAAGGAAGGTGCGGCGGAACCAGGCTTTGTTTAGCCCAGTATCCCCCATATCACTAAAACGTCTGCGTAAACCTAATTAAGGCTCACTATGAAGTGTATGCGTGTTCGCATATTAAAATCTGACAAATGGTATAGGATATTTGTTTAATAGACAGGATTCATGGAACAATCTACCAGAAGAGCCACTCAGAGTACCAATATCACTAAAACAGTTGGGGTTTTTCTGAGCTTGTATTTTTTTTACCTTATTTTGTTACATCATAAGCCAGTGACATGTAAAAAATCAGAAACATATCATTAATATCTTATTATTTTCCCCTAGTTTACATTTAAATCTTACTTAATGTACTTTTATGTGTATGTAGGCTATTGTATAGTCGTCTAGATGTGAAGACAACAATAACTATTGATAACTTCCGCAATTGTTTGTGCAAATGAGGAGGTGTGTAATGGGGAGAGGTCTATCTAAGAGACATGTTCTGCCGGACTCGCACAGCTACATCATTTGACGGGGCCGTATAGTAAAAGACCAAAAGGCAGTTTAGACACGTGGTCCTGGGGATAAACGAACAGTGCAGTATTGCCTAGCAAACCGACTATCAATAGTCAAAGTAGTTATACAGATTGTAATATGTGTATATCCATATATAGATAGTAAAAATATGAAAATTACCAACCTAACTTCAAAAGTCCTGCTAGACTAAATTACGGCTTCAACAAATGATATATTCCTTGATAAGATTTATGTATTTATTTATATATTCATAAAGTGTTTCGATCGCGCGAGGTGATGAAGCGGCGATGAGGCGCTGGCTTGCATAAGTAAAAACAACCGTTGTTTGGACGGAAATGGCCATTTATTGGAATGGCAATACTATAAAAGCGCTATGTGCAACATAGCTCAAAGAGGGTTATTATAAGAGCAAACACAAAATCCCGAAGTCTAAAGTTCGAAATAAGCCGGAATTATCCGAGAATGAGCCGCACACTTACCCTGACATGATTATGTTTGCAACCTGCGGACTCAAACTTCCATACCATAGTTCTTCATCAGTCTATATTATAATAATAAATCGTATGACAGTAAAACTTGGGGAATGTAGCATGTCATACTAGCCATGTTATGGTTTCTTCGGTGAAGTGGGCGGTGAATGTGTGGGAGGACGTTGACCCCGCTTACCCCGCTACGGTCAAGCTATGTTGTGTAATATTATTTATAGACATATATTAAGTTATAGATTTTTTTTAACTGGACACTTGTGTTGATAAAATTAATGGTTTGTATAGCTGATATGTCTATGTTTAGCTTACTGATAGCTTTAGTTCTGCATAAATCTTTAATTTTAATTTCCTTTTAATTTTGATTATTCAAATTATACTTGTTTTGGTTACTTTTGACATAAACACACAAAAAAACAAGTATTATTTGAAAAATGTGAAATCTTTATATATATGGAGCTTTTCATGAAGAATCTGCAATTTAACATACCAAGTCAATATTAATTAAGTGTATAATCTTCATTATTCACTATTTTTTTTGCTCGTTCGTTGCATACAGATTATTATAATAAATCACAGTTTCTATTTGTCTCTTTGCACGCTATTTGCTTCTATCATATCAGTTTGGGTTGACAACATGTGGTTTAAAATAAAACCTGCAGGCATTTCGAATGTCATTTGAAAATGATAGACCAGTAGCAGATGCAAAAACTGAAGTGAAGGTACAAAACATGAGATATATCTTTTTCATATTTCATCAAATTCATAACAATTCCTTTTAAGTTTGTTCAATTAATTTTGATTAAATTACACCTTTCATAGCTACTTTGGTCCTGATGTCTATACATGTGACATATAATAAAGAAACAGGAGAACAACAAACTATTAAAAATATCGATAACAACTAACGCATAAGGAATCCAGTTATATTACGTAATTGTGGCTGGTTTATATATATCATTTTTTTTACTTAACCAGCGTAAACATCAGAAATAATAATAAAGGGATCATCAATATATATTTTTGTTAGGTCAATGTCATCTCCTTATTCTCCTGCCTTCAACTACAGTTATGACAAGGGCATGTTCCTTGGTAAATAAATCCTGGGTGCCGGAATAAATAAATGTGTGTTTTTCAAACCTCTCACTTGCTATAGTTAGTATATATTACAATATATTACAATGCAGTTCAATAGGCTATAATAATCATCAACTTTCTACTTTCCGCGATGACAAACATTATTTATAACATTTGCAAATTCATAAATTTTATTTGAATAGTGCTCCTTTTTTTTTTTTTTTTTTTCACTTTTTTTTTTTCCTTTTTATTATTATTCAGTTTGTTAACCTTTTAACTTTGCAACTTTGCAACTACGTACTTGTACCCTTGTTTAATTTATTTATACAGTTTGCAATGTTGTCTATGTGAGTCTAAGGTTACTAATGTGATACGGGAGCCTAAAGCGTGCAATTTATTACGATGTGTGCGTACAAATGTTAGTTTTGTATTTCTATTTTATTATTGATGAAGTTTCTCTTCTGCTGCGAAACTGAGCCAACATGTCCTAATGTGAACTGGCGTGAGCCTAGAAGTTTGACTGCATTTTTATATTCTTCAATATTCTATTCTCCAGTGTTTATAAATGCTATGGTATATCAAAACACCTTGACGATTCTTATATTACAGATATATTAAATGGTATCTTGTCATCTTGTCAGCTATGACACCGTGGATATGACTAAATCACGATGTCACTGGACAGGGTCATGATTTGAAACACTTTTCGAGGCGGCTCTTGAGATGTGTTTTCCTTAACAGTAACGTCAGTCAATATTATAGTTCAGTCAGAAAATGACGGCTGGTGTGGTGCCATTACTTGTATCTCCCGTCGGCAGAGGTTGCTCGTTCATCCCTATTTTAAGCTCAATAGAACGCCCTCAACGGCACAAGAAAAGGTCACAAGAGGCGTCGAATGTTCGTAGACACGGTACAATAACCGTTATTAGCACGATCAGGGCTTCAGATGTATCTACACGTGGAATCAATTTGAATTAAATTTAGCAGGGTCGGATCCGGATATGCTGGAAAATGGGGGGCCGGTTTCGAGTAATGGTCGAGCTTTTTGGTTTTAATATGCTAAACGATAGAAATTTCGGCCCTAAAAGGGGGGGGGGGGCGCCTTGGCCAGGTCGCCCCTCCTTTGGATCCGCCCCTGAATTTAGGATACACCATTAGTTGTTAGATTGGCAGTGTGCCGGTGAATACACTAACATAAAAATAAATAATGGAATAAATCGAATAGGATGTAACATAAACTAGTTATTACTAGGAAACCGTTCTAAAATTGTTTACGATATTATTACTAAGCAATCGTTCTTGGTTTCACACAAAACAAACGATGTAAACAAATTATTGCGGTACCTCGTATCACTTTCAAAATCTCTACAAACAATAATTACCAAAATTGGATTAAAAATGAAAGAAACTTACTGTTCGGATCTGTGCGCACTCTGGTGCCATATATAGTTCCGTTTGAATGAATGGCAAGATAATAACTAGTTGCGGAGAGCAAATGGCAAGCACCGCCCATCTGACAGGAAGTGGAATCACCCACGTGGCCTTGGCACAAACGGGCAATAACACATATCAAGATGACCCAAAGCCACCTCCGTGGTCGCGTCATTATTAGGAGTGTCATAGCACTTGCAGTTTAGCGGCACTGTAGCTGTATCTTTCCACTGAACCAACGTACGTACTTGAGCCAATTACTTAATGCGCGCTGTCTACCTCGCCTGCTCGTCGGCGGAACCTTTTAAGCGTTGTTTTCATGACGTAAGCTCCGACAGCATGCGCGCAGAGTTGGGTGATGCCAGGGATTGGGGTCCGCGAGACACGGCGACGGGACGACGAGAGCAGCGGTGGGACAGGGGGACTACGGAGGTGGAGAGAATGATCGAAAGAGGGAAAGAGAGAGAGAAAAAGTTACATAGATACAAATAGAGAGAAAGGCTGGGGTGTCGAGGGGGACGGGGGGAGGGTGAGGAGAGGAAGCGGGGTGGAGAGAGGGGGAGGGGGTATCGAGAGGAAGGGCGGCTGTCGAGAGGGCGGGGGTGTCGAGTGGGCGTGGGGTGTTGAGAGGGCGGTGGGGGGGGGGGGGAGGGGGTGTCGAGAGCAGAAGCGGGGTGAACAGAGGTAGCGGGGGAGGGGGGGGGGGCATATGTAAAGGGAGCGGTGAGACTGAGTGGGAGTTAGGGTGGTACGTAGTATATATGGTAGGCTAACTGCGCACAGTGACTGAGCTAGCCAGTGCATCCACAAAGTGGTCATGAGTGGGTGGCAGCACGTGACGCCCAGCACTGGACATCTAGCCAGTCTCCACGAGGGAGAGGGAGGAGTCGTGAGGGGGATGGGGGGCCGGGGAGGTTCTTTTCAATCTTCCTAGACACGTCGGATATTACTGGAATGCCCCAAACCTCAGACGATGATAGATAGATTAAGAGAAAACTGCTGGCGAAGGGATAATGGCAATAACAACGGTGGGCACCAATTACTTTTTCCGGTATTTAATTATTGCGTGTTCAACAAACGTGTATCTAAATGTGACACCAAAGGTAGTGCACAGGGAAATATTATACTTTAATGTCACACGCCAGTAAATTTAAATGCAAACGTGGCAAAATAAAGGCAGCATTGACTTGGGAAATACGTGGAACCCATGTTAATATGAAACCGAAAGTAATATGTGAAAACAATCATAATAATTAACAGCCAGAGGCGAACATAAATGTACTCTCTCGCGCCGGTCATTGATGTCATCAAAATGGCGGACGTCTACGTCTTGTTAACTGCGCACACCGGAAGAACCTAGTAGTCAAGCTTTTTGGTGTTTTACAACTTCAAAGGTTGGTGACCTTAACATTGACCTTGACTTGAACATGAAGAATCTTCACACAAAAAACGCAATAAACCAATGTCTGCTATCTTGTAGTGAATATGTGACATATGCGAAAAACATGTCCATTGATGGAAGATAAATTGCTTTAACCATGGGAACAAGGGCATGCCCAGTGGTTGACGCCAAACAAAGATTGGATTTTTAGACAAATGTCACACATGTTAGAGGTTAAAAGGGTTATATCAACAGAAAGTGAACAAGCAGACACCTTAGAATTAATTACTTACACTTTTGCCATTAACATGTGATATTAAGCCTGGTCATGCATTTTTCCCCAGAGTTCTTGGAACTTGGTAATATTAACTACATAAGAAGTAAATATATATAAATATACATATCTTCATGTTCAAAACCAAAACCGACAACGACGTGCAAATGTGTATTTAGACAATATGGATCTACATACATTGTAATACATGCAAATTTTAAAGTTTTAAGCTGTCCTTCGGGTGCAAATTTGTTGCATGTAAAACTTTAAGTCTTGGCCATTAAGACGTCCAGTGTCTGAAGTTGATGTAAGAGTCGCGCAATATCCCGGAAACAGTTCCAGAAATATTTCATGATACGTCTGGAGACTCACGGTCATTTGTACCGTGTGACACAATACGGAGGGGAGGGAATACCTTTTCCGATCTCCGCGATTGGCATCCAGGAATTCGCGATTAGCTGTTGGCAATATTTGGGGATCGTTACCCGTAAAATTTCTGGTTCAACGCGATATTTACCGCGATCCGTTATTGCAGTGTGTGAGTTCCTCGATATTCACGATATCACTTTTAAAATGTTTTTTTTTGCCAACCAGTGGCTTTGAGTTGTGCCGTGGTAGTTGTGTTTGGGATCCAGTTTATGCCACACATATCTCCCGCTAACCGGACCGGGTCTCACTTGCATGTTGGCTGGGATACTATTTATATGACTACTTTCTAACAGTTTTTGGAGCTTTGTTTCTGGAACTGCTTCCGGAAATTTGTTTCTGGAACTTTGTTTCTGGAACTTTGTTTCTGGAACTTTGTTTCTGGAACTTTGTTCCTTGAGATTCACTGGCTAAGCATTCACAAGGGGCAAAACATAAAGCGGTGACGATGTAATTTGCCCTCGGGATCGCACTTGTGACCATGTTACCATAGGGGTCACCATGGACATAGTGTCATATGAGGGCGCGTATACAATTCTAAGACAATATACTTAGGATCGAAGAAAGGTGTGTATCCTGGGGCGGATCCATGAATTTGAAAGGGGCTCTGAAAAAGATCGGGGCCTCCTTCAATTTTTTGACGACCGGGGGGGTTTACTGAAAACTGGCAACCGGGGGGTGGGGGGTCCACACCGCCTCAAATAGCGTTCTTCCTCAAAGGGTGGGGGGGGGTCCACGCCTCAGATGGCCTAAATTTTGCATTGAAAAAAGGCATTCTTCCTCAATAGCTAATCATTTGCTAGGGGGGGCCCACCTAACAAATGAGAACTTGGGCGGCTGCTAGGTACAAGCGCTGCGTGGGCGATTGCCTGGTTCCGATCAAAACACTGGAGCTCAGGATCTCTGCGATTTTCAGCTTTTTTTCGCAGCAACATATTTGTTGCCAGCCAAAGCTCATCCTAACTTCTCAGGAACCCACCAATGCTCGTAGAAATGACCTGGATGCATTGGCCAGTCTATGTCATTGTTAACTATTGAAGAAGTGTAAACATTCTCGTATCTATCCAGAGTTTAAGTGGCACAACGCGTCAACAGTGCTCACAGTTTGATGACGTAATAAGCGGGAGCGACACCCTTCCATGCACTTAGCTACCTGTGCCAGTCTGATAGGAAAACATCTCCATTTCAGTTTGCGTACACTCTATCATCCGTCCAGGATGCAGCTCTTAAAGTTGCATGTCGAGTTCTTTCCCGCCATAACTAAGCCCAGGCGAAATTTATATCAAAAATTGCAGAAAACTCGATCGTTTCATTCTATGAACTCAGAAACCTGATAGACATCGCCGTTTCGGCTGTGGTGTGGCAAACGTGTCTATCCCGGGACACCACAGAACTCTGTCTGGGCACCGCTACTTATACCAAAGCATCGCGAAGCACACAAACTGATGACGTTTACCACTAAAATGAAAATGTGTGGTAAATTGATATCACGGGCAAGGCTAAGAGACACTATTTGGCAGTCTGGCATGGGTGGAGTATAGACAAAGGAAATCTTAAGTGATTGAAGGACTGATTATCATTTGTATTTTGACCTCTTTAGTTTTGGCAGGAAAGAGCTCGACATGCAACTTTAAATAATAATACTGTTTGAATCCCTGGCTGTCTCCATCGCCGTCCCTACTCCCCCACACGACACCGGATGTAAGTGGCCATGACACTAAAGCCTTCAGTCCGATCGAATTGTATCTCTCGCGTTCGCATGCCAACTGCGTATGCTGACACCTGCAAGAGCCATATTTATATCGAATCAATATCGATAGCCAAAATAGCGGCAACGGCCTGCCGAGCTGGTAAGTGTCGTCAGCCGCCCACACTAAAACGCCCACCGACTACTTAAGATGGTACTTAGGTATTACACGCTTCACGCTTAGCACATCCTGAGCATTCACCCCAATTCCTCACAGCACACGACCCGTCCGTTCCCTATGATTAATGTCTGTATGTCCTTTTATTGGTACTTTTGCTATTGTTTGACCGAATGTAAGTTGTTTTGCGTCATAAACAGGATTGAGGCAAAGGAAGATGTTAGGCGCAATCGTTACTGCGCACACCGGAAGGGCGCTACCTCCAGTGCGCATGCCGGAAGTGCGCTACCTCCAGTGCGCATACCGGAAGTGCGCTACCTCCAGTGCGCATACCGGAAGTGCGCTACCTTCAGTGCGCATACCGGAAGTGCGCTACCTTCAGTGCGCATACCGGAAGCGCGCTACCTCCAGTGCGCATACCGGAAGCGCGCTACCTCCAGTGCGCATACCGGCAATCTCCAGTAAATTTTATGTCGCTGTTGTTTCGTATTGAAGTTGTGAAATAAATATCTTTCTATTTATGAAACAGCCGTTGGCTTTCAATCTGCTGCCAGTCAATATATAACACGACTTCGTGTCCATCTCAGTACCATTTTATAGGTACACATGCCTGCTGCCTCGATGTGGCTTGCTATCAATCAAGCTATAGAGTAGAACGCAGTGTCCTCTCATATACCCCTTCTTATTGATAGCCCTTCTGGGCTGACAGAAACCATGTATGTTTAACACTAGTATCACGGTCACATTTTGTAGTAGACTTTGTATTGATAACAATACCTTATCTCGGTATACTCACGTAATTCACAGCAAACGATACGCTACGGAGCAGTTCTAACAGGTCAACACCCACTGCTTGTCCGCGCCATCAGAACCCTCTCCTACCCCACCCCCGCCCTGCCGGACCCTCCCAACCGAACCCTCCCCTACCCCCACCCCCGCCCTGTCGGACCCTCCCATCAAAACCCTCCCCTACCCCACCGCACCCCCGCCCTGACCGACCCTCCCATCAGAACCCTCCACTACCCCAGCCCCGCCCTGCCGGACCCTCCCATCAGAACCCTTTCACTACCCCCACCCCCGCCCTGCCGCACCCCCCCACCAGAACCCTCCACTACCCCACCCCACCACCGCCGTGACCGACCCCCCCACCAGAACCCTCCACTACCCCACCCCTGCCCTACCGCAGCGTCCCATCAGAACCCTCCCCTACCCCACCCCGCTCTGCCAGACCCTACCATTATAACCCTCTCCTACCCCACCCCCGCCCTGCCGGACCCTCCCAACCGAACCCTCCCCTACCCCCACCCCCGCCCTGCCGGACCCTCCCAACCGAACCCTCCACTACCCCCACCCCCGCCCTGCCGCACCCCCCCACCAGAACCCTCCACTACCCCACCCCTGCCCTACCGCAGCGTCCCATCAGAACCCTCCCCTACCCCACCCCGCTCTGCCAGACCCTCCCATTATAACCCTCCACTACCCCACCCCCGCCGTGACCGACCCTCCCAACCGAACCCTCCTCTACCCCCACCCCCGCCCTGCCGCACCCCCCCACCAGAACCCTCCACTACCCCACCCCCGCCGTGACCGACCCTCCCAACCGAACCCTCCCCTACCCCCACCCCCGCCCTGCCGGACCCTCCCAACCGAACCCTCCTCTACCCCCACCCCCGCCCTGCCGCACCCCCCACCAGAACCCTCCACTACCCCACCCCACCCCCGCCCTACCGCAGCGTCCCATCAGAACCCTCCCCTACCCCACCCCGCTCTGCCAGACCCTCCCAGCAGGACCCTCCCCTACCCCACCCCGCTCTGCCAGACCCTCCCAGCAGGACCCTCCCCTACCCCACCCCGCTCTGCCAGACCCTCCCAGCAGGACCCTCCCCTACCCCACCCCGCTCTGCCAGACCCTCCCATCAGACTGCCTCAGGGAAACAACCAGGACCGCCACGGAAAAGACGTCTACCCATGACTTTATTCATCATGTAATGACACGCCACGCACCAATCATAGGTGCCACGGCTGCCATATAGTGTCGGTGGCTACCAATGTAGATCAGACGACATGCACTTATTTATTGATTTATGTCGATGTCTGTCTCGTCAGCCCGACGTCTATTTCATGAAGGGATGACAAGTTTTTAATTCTTGATTCATATCTATCATTTTGTTGATTCGCTAAAGACAGATCCAAAACTGGAATAAAAAGTACACGCGTTATGTTTGTCTGTTCCATTGTGGTTCATCGGGTTCAAATCCACGAGTGATCTGGCCAGAAACATAACACTTATTGTTGGCATATGTTTTTGTATATTGCAATGTAGTTTGCATAGCATATAAACATATTAACATATTGCGATATAAGCCGCGGCTTCTGCCGTTGTCTGTTTTGCATGCTTGTTCATTTACTGGAGATGTAAAGCTTGTGGACAATAAACCATATTATTATTATTGTATTATGTTAGTTTTCATCTAAGCAAAGATATTTTCCTGAACTGAAAGACACCGTTTCTAACCTCAACTACTGGAAACACAATTTTGGTGAAGGCTTTTTGTATTCCACGAAAGTTGTGCCGTCGGGGTAGTCCCAGCCACTATTTGCAGATATAGCCACTGATTATAGTTATGGCAAGCCGTTTGGGACTTGTTCGTTCAAACTCACCGATATCATTTTAACACCGGCCCTCGCTAATAAACAACTGCCAAAGGCTCCACCAGAGCGCCACCGCGCGATCATTAATACAATTCAGCCAACGCAAATATGTTTTGGAAGAACAAAATATTTATTATATAGACAGGATGGATTTGTATCAAACAAATGACAAGTGATATATGGGGATCAAAAGCCAAACACGAACAGAATCTAAAATTTAGCCAAATCTCAACAAATGTCCTAAGTCGACGACTATTCAAGTATTCAGTTATTCCTCTTTCACATTTATCACAATATTTCACGGTGAGGCTTTAGTTAACTAAACTAAACTAAGCTTTAACTAAACTTCATGAAAACGTCTTGTGGACTCGACAACGAACTCAGTTTCAGATTCATCTGTTTGATTTTCATGCGAAGAACAAGAGATGGGAGAATGACTTTTCTAGAATTTGTATGGTTTATCTTTATTATTAAATTTCTGCAGCGCCTAATCCGTGAATGAGTTCAAAGACTCTGGACATAGAGCCTGGGACCAAGGACCTAACTCAGTGTACCTGTCTATTATATTAATAACTTACTCAATATATCTTTCTATTATATTAACAATATGTTCAATATACCTGTCTATTCTATTAACAACTTAATATACCTGTCTATTCTATTAACAACTTAATATACCTGTCTAATCTATAAACAACATGCTCAATATACCTGTCTATTATATTAACAACTTAATCAGTATACCTGTCTATTTTATCAACAACTTACTCAATATACCCGTCTATTATATTAACAACTTACTCAGTATACCTGTCTATTCTATTAACAACTTACTCCGTATACCTGTCTATTCTAAAAACAACTTAATATACCTGTCTAATCTATAAACAACGTGCTCAATATACCTGTCTATTCTATAAACAACGTAATATGCCTGTCTATTCTATAAACAACTTAATATATCTGTCTATTCTATATAGCTATAGCATATATCTTATCCGGATCCAAATGTTCCTTCTTTTTTCGATTTTGCTTGTGCACCACAATTGGGGGAAAAATCGATTATATTCTTATTGTATATCTAGTATTTCTTCTAATCAGTCAACTCTCTTTTTCTTGTGCAATCTTTCTCTCCTTCAATTCTCTCTGTCCTGCCTCTCTCACCCTCTGTCTGCATCTCTATCTGCTTCCACTCCCCTTTATCTGGGTATACTGCTCATTTACTGTATCTCTCGCATAGCTTAGAACATTTCATAGTTCACTGCTATACATTTCCGGAATTGACATCAGAAGCAAATTCTTAAATTTCATACCAACGTGAAGAAAAAAACCGAGGTGCTGACGAGGGGATTCCGCTAAGTTTATCATGGTTAAGAACCAGGAAACTGGTTATTTTGCCAAGTGCCTTGGGAAGAAGCCGCCACCTCTGGAGAGACTGACTGCACCGGGTACCCACGCCACATACCTGTGGTTTAGACAGGTTTTGTCATTTGTCCATCAATGTGTCACACTGCGAATAATCTAGTGCCAACGGCGGGGGTTCACGAGTACAGTCGCTTCCTAGTTTTTACGTCGTTCACAAACACCGATGTCATGGCATTGCCCCATTGTATCAGCCTATGGTACCATCCCATTGTATCAGTCCATGATATCAGCCCATGGTGCCATCCCATTGTATCAGTCCATGATATCAGTCCATGGTGCCATCCCATTGTATCAGTCCATGGTATCATCCCATGGTGCCATCCCATTGTATCAGTCCATGGTATCAGCCCCTGGTGCCAGCCCATTGTATCAGTCCATGGTATCAGCCCATGGTGCCATCCCATTCTTTCGGTTCATGGTATCAGCCCATGGTGCCATCCCATGGTACCATCCCATGGTATCAACCCATGGTATCAGCCCATGGTATCAGCCCATGGTGCCATCCCATTGTACCAACCCACGGTGCCACCCCATTGTATCAGTCCATGGTATCAGCCCATGGTGCCATCCCATTGTATCAGTCCATGGTGCCATCCCATTGTATCAGCCCATGGTGCCATCCCATTGTATCAGTCCATGGTATCAGCCCATGGCGCCATCCCATTGTACGAGCCCATGGTGCCATCTCATTGTATCAGTCCATGGTATCAGCCCATGGTGCCATCCCATTGCATCAGTCCATGGTATCAGCCCATGGTGCCATCCCATTGCATCAGTCCATGGTATCAGCCCATGGTGCCATCCCATTGTATCAGCCCATGGTATCAGCCAATGGCGCCATCCCATTGTATCAGTCCATGGTGCCATACCATGGTATCAGCCCATGGTGCCATCCCAGTGTACTAGTCCATGGTATCAGCCCATGGTGCCATCCCATTGTATTAGTCCATGGTATCAGCCCATGGTGCCATCCCATTGTATCAGTCCATGGTATCAGCCCATGGTGCCATCCCATGGTATCAGCCCATGGCATTACCCCATGGTATCAGCCCATGGTATCCGCCCATGGTACCATTCCATAGATCAGCCCATGGTAACAGCCCATGGTACCATCCCATGGTATCAGCCCATGATACCATCCCATGGTACCATCTCATGGTACCATCCTATTGTATCAGCCCATGATACCATCCCATGGTACAATCCCATGGCATCAGCCCATAGTACTATCCCATGGTATCAGCCCATGCTACCATCCCATTGCATCAGCCAATGGTACCATCCCATTGCATCAGCCCATGATGTCATCCCATTGCATCAGCCCATGGTGCCATCCCATTGTATCAGCCCAAGGTGTCATTCCATTGCATCAGCCCATGGTACCATCCATTGGCATCAGCCCATGGTATCCGCCCATGATACCATTCCATGGATCAGCCCATGGTAACAGCCCATGGTACCATCCCATGGTATCAGCCCATGATACCATCCCATGGTACCATCCTATTGTATCAGCCCATAATACCATCCCATGGTACAATCCCATGGCATCAGCCCATAGTACAATCCCATGGTATCAGCCCATGGTGCCATCCCATGGTATCAGCCCATGGCATTACCCCATGGTATCAGCCCATGGTATCCGCCCATGGTACCATTCCATGGATCAGCCCATGGTAACAGCCCATGGTACCATCCCATGGTATCAGCCCATGATACCATCCCATGGTACCATCCCATGGCACTATCCTATTGTATCAGCCCATGATACCATCCCATGGTACAATCCCATGGCATCAGCCCATAGTACTATCCCATGGTATCAGCCCATGCTACCATCCCATGGTACCATCCCATGGTACGATCCCATGGTATCAGCCGATGGTACCACCCCATTGCATCAGCCCATGGTGTCATCCCATTGCATCAGCCCATGGTGCCATCCCATTGTATCAGCCCAAGGTGTCATCCCATTGTATCAGCTCATGGTGTCATTCCATTGCATCAGCCCATGGTACCATCCAATGGCATCAGCCCATGGTATCCGCCCATGGTACCATTACATGGATCAGCCCATGGTAACAGCCCATGGTACCATCCCATGGTATCAGCCCATGATACCATCCCATGGTACCATCCGATGGTACCATCCTATTGTATCAGCCCATGATACCATCCCATGGTACAATCCCATGGTATCAGCCCATGGTGCCATCCCATTGTATCAGCCCATGGTGCCATTCCATTGTATCAGCCCATGGTGTCATCCCATTGCATCAGCCCATGATACCATCCCATTGTATCAGCCCATGGTACCATCCCATGGTATCAGCCCATGGTGCCAATCCATGGTATCAGCCCATGGTACCAACCCATGGTATCAGCCCATGGTGCCAATCCATGGTATCAGCCCATGGTGTCATCCCATGGTATCAGCTCATGGTGCCATCCCGCGGTATCAGCCTATGGTGTCATCCCATGGTATCAGCCCATGGTGTCATCCCATGGTATCAGCCCATGATACTATCCCATGGTTTCATCCCATGGTATCAGCCGATCCCATTGTATCAGCCGATGGTGCCATCCCATTGTTACAGCCCATGGTGTCATCCCATTGTATCAGCCCATGGTGTCATCCCATTGCATCAGCTCATGGTACCATCCAATGGTATCAGCCCATGGTACCATCCCATGGTATCAGCCCATGGTGCCATCTCATGGCATCAGCCCATGGTGTCATCACATTGTATCAGCCCATGATACCATCCCATTGTATCAGCCCATGGTACCATTCCATGGTATCAGCCCATGGTGCCAATCCATGGTATCAGCCCATGGTACCATCCCATGGTATCAGCCCATGGTGTCATCCCTTTGTATCAGCCCATGGTGTCATCCCATTGCATCAGCCCATGATACAATCCCATTGTATCAGCCCATGGTACCATCCCATGGTATCAGCCCATGGTGCCAATCCATGGTATCAGCCCATGGTACCAACCCATGGTATCAGCCCATGGTGCCAATCCATGGTATCAGCCCATGGTGTCATCCCATGGTATCAGCTCATGGTGCCATCCCGCGGTATCAGCCTATGGTGTCATCCCATGGTATCAGCCCATGGTGTCATCCCATGGTATCAGCCCATGATACTATCCCATGGTTTCATCCCATGGTATCAGCCGATCCCATTGTATCAGCCGATGGTGCCATCCCATTGTATCAGCCCATGGTGTCATCCCATTGTATCAGCCCATGGTGTCATCCCATTGCATCAGCCCATGGTACCATCCAATGGTATCAGCCCATGGTACCATCCCATGGTATCAGCCCATGGTGCCATCTCATGGCATCAGCCCATGGTGTCATCACATTGTATCAGCCCATGATACCATCCCATTGTATCAGCCCATGGTACCATCCCATGGTATCAGCCCATGGTGCCAATCCATGGTATCAGCCCATGGTACCATCCCATGGTATCAGCCCATTGTGCCAATCCATGGTATCAGCCCATGGTGTCACCCCATGGTATCAGATCATGGTGCCATCCCGCGGTATCTGCCTATGGTGTCATCCCATGGTATCAGCCCATGGTGTCATCCCATGGTATCAGCCCATGATACCATCCCATGGTTTCATCCCATGGTATCAGCCGATGGTGCCATCCCATTTTATCAGCCGATGGTGCCATCCCATTGTATCAGCCCATGGTGTCATCCCATTGTATCAGCCCATGGTGTCATCCCATTGCATTTGCCCATGGTACCATCTAATGGAATCAGCCCATGGTACCATCCCATGGTATCAGCCCATGGTGCCATCTCATGGCATCAGCCCATGGTGTCATCACATTGTATCAGCCCATGATACCACCCCATTGTATCAGCCCATGGTACCATCCCATGGTATCAGCCCATGGTGCCAATCCATGGTATCAGCCCATGGTACCATCCCATGGTATCAGCCCATGGTGCCAATCCATGGTATCAGCCCATGGTGTCATCCCATGGTATCAGCTCATGGTGCCATCCCGCGGTATCAGCCTATGGTGTCATCCCATGGTATCAGCCCATGGTGTCATCCAATGGTATCAGCCCATGATACCATCCCATGGTTTCATCCCATTGTATCAGTCCTTGGTGCCATCCCAAGGTATCAGCCGATGGTGCCATCCCATTGTATCAACCGATGGTGCCATCCCATTGTATCAGCCCATGGTGCCATCCCATTGTATCAGCCCATGGTGTCGTCCCATTGTATCAGTCCTTGGTGCCATCCCAAGGTATCAGCCCATGGTGCCATCCCATTGCATCAGTCCATGGTGCCATCTCATTGCAGCAGCCCATGGTGCCATCCCATAGTATCAGCCTATTGTGCCAACCCATTGTATAAGCCCATGGGGTCATCCCATGGTATCAGCCCATGGTACCATCTCATGGTATCAGCTCATGATACCATCCCATGGTATCAGCCCATGATACCATCCCATGGTTCCATCCCATGGTTTCAGCCGATGGTGCCATCCCATTGTATCAGCCCATGGTGCCATCCCATTGTATCACCCCATGATGCCATCCCATTGCATCAGCCTATGGTGTCAACCCATACACGAATTCGCAATTATACGCCATCTTGGAAAAATCGAGACTGGCGCAAAGAGTTATGGGAAATATTTTGGTGTTATCTTGACTTTTTCACTGGAGATAAATACCACATTTCCACGTAATTGGCAAGGCATGTATAAAATTAACGAGCATATCTAACTTACATTTAGATTACGTAATTTTTTCCGTTACATAAATGACACTATTTCATGTTTAAATGTCTACAAATTACGTTGTCAAACGATGACGCCATCTTGACATCTCGCAAAGACCAAAATAATACACAGAATGCATTGCACATGCAGTGACGCCTCACGGCGGCAAAATTAGAACTACTATTAGCGAAGTGGTCTATTGAATCAGACCATGGAACCATCCCATTATATCAGTCCATGGTGCCATCCAATGGTATCAGCCCATGGTGCCATCCCATCGTATCAGCCCATGGTGCCATCCCACGGTATCAGCCTATGGTGCCATCCCATGGCGTCAGCCCATGGTGCCATCCCATTGTATCAGCCCATGGTGCCATCCCATTGCATCAGCCCATGGTGCCATTCCATTGCACCAGCCCATGGTACCACCCCATTGTATCAGCCCATGGTGCCATCCCATTGCACCAGCCCATGGTACCATCCTATTGTATCAGCCCATGGTGTCATTCCATGGTATCAGCCCATGGTGCCATCCCATGGTATCAGTCCATGATGTCATCCCATTGTATTAGGCCATGGTGCCATTCCATTGTATCAGCCCATGGTACCGTCCCAGTGTATCAGCCCATTGTGTCATCCCATGTATCAGACCGCGATGCCATCCCATGGTATCAGCCCATGGTGCCTTCCCATTGTATCGCTCCATGGTGACATCCCATTGTATCAGCCCATGGTATCATTTCATTGTATCAACCCATGGTGTCATTCCATTGTATCAACCCATGGTGCCATCTCATTTTATCAACCCATGGTATCATCCCATTGTATCAGCCTATGGTGCCATTCCATTGTATCACTCTATGGTGCCATCTCATTGTATCAGTCCATGGTGCCATTACCTTGTATCACCCAATGTTATCACCCGATGTTATCACCTGGTGGTATCACCGATTGTATCACTCGATGCAATCAGCCAATAGTAGCACTTTGCTTGGGGGGCATCTTTTATGCATATATATTCCCAAAGAAAAGCATAAAACGAACCAGACAATTGTCTCAAATCCACGGCAGAAAAGAAAACAAACCGTTTTGTGGGTATCAATAGTCAGTTTATTGTGATACAAAAACGTCGTTGGGAAGTGTGAAGCTGGGGGCGATAAGAACAGGGCACAATGTAAAACAATAGCTTGCATAAGAGAAACACGTTGAAAAAACATCTTCTTGTCAAGTTTCATAAGACTTTATCATGACATCCACCGGTAGCGGTCTGATTAAACTGGTCGCTTTGTTACTGCTTCAGAATGCCGCTGACGTTCATTCGTATTTTCTTTTCTTGCCAAAAGGAAGCTGAGCGCAATAAATGTCCCCAGCGAAGGAAGGAAAGTAGTATATCGAGAGCTTTTTGGTCCTCATAGACACCCCTCCCTCGATATACTGCTAAGGAAGATTAGCGTAATAAATGTCTACAGCGAAGGAAGGAAGCTGAGCGTAATAAATGTCTACAGCGAAGGAAGGAAGATGAGCGTAATAAATGTCTACAGCGAAGGAAGGAAGATGAGCGTAATAAATGTCTAAAGCGAAGGAAGGAATATGACCGTAATAAATGTCTACAGCGAAGAAAGGAAGATGAGCGTAATAAATGTCTACCGCGAAGGAAGGAAGATGAGCGTAATAAATGTCAACAGCGAAGGAAGGAAGATGAGCGTAATAAATGTCTACAGAGAAGGAAGGAAGATGAGCGTAATAAATGTCTACAGAGAAGGAAGGAAGATGAGCGTAATAAATGTCTACAGCGAAGGAAGGAAGATGAGCGTAATAAATGTCTACAGCGAAGGAAGGAAGATGAGCGTAATAAATGTCTACAGCGAAGGAAGGAAGATGAGCGTAATAAATGTCTACAGCGAAGGAAGGAAGATGAGCGTAATAAATGTCTACCGCGAATGAAGGAAGATGAGCGTAATAAATGTCTACAGCGAAGGAAGGAAGATGAGCGTAATAAATGTCTACCGCGAATGAAGGAAGATGAGCGTAATAAATGTCAACAGCGAAGGAAGGAAGATGAGCGTAATAAATGTCTACAGCGAAGGAAGGAAGATGAGCGTAATAAATGTCTACAGCGAAGGAAGGAAGATGAGCGTAATAAATGTCTACCGCGAATGAAGGAAGATGAGCGTAATAAATGTCTACAGCGAAGGAAGGAAGATGAGCGTAATAAATGTCTACAGCGAAGGAAGGAAGATGAGCCTAATAAATGTCTACAGCGAAGAAAGGAAGATGAGCGTAATAAATGTCTACAGCGAAGGAAGGAATATGACCGTAATAAATGTCTACAGCGAAGAAAGGAAGATGAGCGTAATAAATGTCTACAGCGAAGGAAGGAAGATGAGCGTAATAAATGTCTACAGCGAAGAAAGGAAGATGAGCGTAATAAATGTCTACAGCGAAGGAAGGAAGATGAGCGTAACAAAATGTCTACAGCGAAGGAAGGAAGATGAGCGTAATAAATGTCTACAGCGAAGGAAGGAAGATGAGCGTAATAAATGTCTACAGCGAAGAAAGGAAGATGAGCGTAATAAATGTCTACAGCGAAGAAAGGAAGATGAGCGTAATAAATGTCTACCGCGAAGGAAGGAAGATGAGCGTAATAAATGTCTACAGCGAAGGAAGGAAGATGAGCGTAATAAATGTCTACAGCGAAGGAAGGAAGATGAGCGTAATAAATGTCTACAGCGAAGGAAGGAAGATGAGCGTAATACATGTCTACAGCGAAGGAAGGAAGATGAGCGTAATAAATGTCTACAGCGAAGGAAGGAAGATGAGCGTAATAAATGTCTACAGCGAAGAAAGAAAGATGAGCGTAATAAATGTCTACAGCGAAGGAAGGAAGATGAGCGTAATAAATGTCTACAGCGAAGGAAGGAATATGAACGTAATAAATGTCAACAGCGAAGGAAGGAAGATGAGCGTAATAAATGTCTACAGCGAAGAAAGGAAGATGAGCGTAATAAATGTCTACAGCAAAGGAAGGAAGATGAGCGTAATAAATGTCTACCGCGAAGGAAGGAATATGACCGTAATAAATGTCTACAGCGAAGGAAGGAAGATTAGCGTAATAAATGTCTACAGCGAAGGAAGGAAGATGAGCGTAATAAATGTCTACAGCGAAGAAAGGAAGATGAGCGTAATAAATGTCTACAGCGAAGGAAGGAAGATGAGCGTAATAAATGTCTACCGCGAAGGAAGGAAGATGAGCGTAATAAATGTCTACAGCGAAGAAAGGAAGATGAGCGTAATAAATGTCTACAGCGAAGGAAGGAATATGACCGTAATAAATGTCTACAGCGAAGAAAGGAAGATGAGCGTAATAAATGTCTACAGCGAAGGAAGGAATATGACCGTAATAAATGTCTACAGCGAAGAAAGGAAGATGAGCGTAATAAATGTCTACAGCGAAGAAAGGAAGATGAGCGTAATAAATGTCTACAGCGAAGGAAGGAAGATGAGCGTAATAAATGTCTACCGCGAAGGAAGGAAGATGAGCGTAATAAATGTCTACAGCGAAGGAAGGAAGATGAGCGTAATAAATGTCTACAGCGAAGAAAGGAAGATGAGCGTAATAAATGTCCACAGCGAAGAAAGGAAGATGAGCGTAATAAATGTCAACAGCGAAGGAAGGAAGATGAGCGTAATAAATGTCTACAGCGAAGGAAGGAAGATGAGCGTAATAAATGTCTACAGCGAAGAAAGGAAGATGAGCGTAATAAATGTCTACAGCGAAGGAAGGAAGATGAGCGTAATAAATGTCTACAGCGAAGAAAGGAAGATGAGCGTAATAAATGTCCACAGCGAAGAAAGGAAGATGAGCGTAATAAATGTCTACAGCGAAGGAAGGAATATGACCGTAATAAATGTCTACAGCGAAGAAAGGAAGATGAGCGTAATACATATCTACAGCGAAGAAAGGAAGATGAACGTAATAAATGTCTACAGCGAAGAAAGGAAGATGAGCGTAATAAATGTCTACAGCGAAGGAAGGAAGATGAGCGTAATAAATGTCTACAGCGAAGGAAGGAAGATGAGCGTAATAAATGTCTACAGCGAAGGAAGGAATATGACCGTAATAAATGTCTACAGCGAAGAAAGGAAGATGAGCGTAATAAATGTCTACAGCGAAGGAAGGAAGATGAGCCTAATAAATGTCTACAGCGAAGAAAGGAAGATGAGCGTAAAAAAAGGTCTACAGCGAAGGAAGGAAGATGAGCGTAATAAATGTCTACAGCGAAGAAAGGAAGATGAGCGTAATAAATGTCTACAGCGAAGGAAGGAAGATGAGCGTAATAAATGTCTACCGCGAAGGAAGGAAGATGAGCGTAATAAATGTCTACAGCGAAGGAAGGAAGATGAGCGTAATAAATGTCTACAGCGAAGGAAGGAAGATGAGCGTAATAAATGTCTACAGCGAAGGAAGGAAGATGAGCGTAATAAATGTCTACAGCGAAGGAAGGAAGATGAACGTAATAAATGTCTACAGCGAAGGAAGGAAGATGAGCGTAATAAATGTCTACAGCGAAGAAAGGAAGATGAGCGTAATAAATGTCTACAGCGAAGAAAGGAAGATGAGCGTAATAAATGTCAACAGCGAAGGAAGGAAGATGAGCGTAATAAATGTCTACAGCGAAGGAAGGAAGATGAGCGTAATACATGTCTACAGCGAAGGAAGGAAGATGAGCGTAATAAATGTCTACAGCGAAGAAAGGAAGATGAGCGTAATAAATGTCTACAGCGAAGGAAGGAAGATGAGCGTAATAAATGTCTACCGCGAAGGAAGGAAGATGAGCGTAATAAATGTCTACAGCGAAGAAAGGAAGATGAGCGTAATAAATGTCTACAGCGAAGGAAGGAAGATGAGCGTAATAAATGTCTACCGCGAAGGAAGGAAGATGAACGTAATAAATGTCTACAGCGAAGGAAGGAAGATGAGCGTAATAAATGTCAACAGCGAAGGAAGGAAGATGAGCGTAATAAATGTCTACAGCGAAGGAAGGAAGATGAGCGTAATAAATGTCTACAGCGAAGGAAGGAAGATGAGCGTAATAAATGTCTACCGCGAAGGAAGGAAGATGAACGTAATAAATGTCTACAGCGAAGGAAGGAAGATGAGCGTAATAAATGTCTACAGCGAAGGAAGGAAGATGAGCGTAATAAATGTCTACAGCGAAGGAAGGAAGATGAGCGTAATAAATGTCTACAGCGAAGGAAGGAAGATGAGCGTAATAAATGTCTACAGCGAAGGAAGGAAGATGAGCGTAATAAATGTCAACAGCGAAGGAAGGAAGATGAGCGTAATAAATGTCTACAGCGAAGGAAGGAAGATGAGCGTAATAAATGTCTACAGCGAAGGAAGGAAGATGAGCGTAATAAATGTCTACAGCGAAGAAAGGAAGATGAGCGTAATAAATGTCTACAGCGAAGGAAGGAAGATGAGCGTAATAAATGTCTACAGCGAAGGAAGGAATATGAGCGTAATAAAAGTCTACAGCGAAGGAAGGAAGATGAGCGTAATAAATGTCTACAGCGAAGGAAGGAAGATGAGCGTAATAAATGTCTACAGCGAAGGAAGGAAGATGACCGTAATAAATGTCTACAGCGAAGAAAGAAAGATGAGCGTAATAAATGTCTACAGCGAAGGAAGGAAGATGAGCGTAATAAATGTCTACAGCGAAGAAAGGAAGATGAGCGTAATAAATGTCTACAGCGAAGGAAGGAAGATGAACGTAATAAATGTCTACAGCGAAGAAAGGAAGATGAGCGTAATAAATGTCCACGAAGGGGCGGAATCAGGGGGGCGGGGGTGTCTTGTGGGGTCTTGACCCCCTCCCCTTTTTGAGTGTGCGTCCTCTTTTTCAATGGTAACTATACGCCATCTCAGGTGTGGACCCCACTGCTTTTTGGGGGAGGAGGGATCATTGGTCAGTGCTCACCTTATGGTTACTTGGGGCAAACATTGACCCCATCTATCGGAGAGAGGTATGTGTGAGGGTCAGGGGTGTGTGGGGGGAGTGGGGGGGGGGGGGCAAACATTGACCCCATCTATCGGAGAGAGGTATGTGTGAGGGTCAGGGGTGTGTGGGGGGAGGGGGGTGGGC